>JAVGVS010000039.1:0-651285 GCA_032718565.1 Distichodus sexfasciatus | reverse complement strand
TGTGTGTTTCAAACGAGTCTGTTAGGAACTGCCTGACATAGCACTTCACACTGTGTGTGTGTGTGTGTGTGTGTGAGATGATTAGGAGTGTGAATACTTATGTGGGTACAGCTTCAATGATGCTTTTAATGACCTGAACGCTACTACGTTACTGCTGCTGAGGTAAATCTTCTTTTTTATTTACTGGATGGGTTTAGAAACTGTAGGGGACAGAGTGTGTGGTACATGCAGACCTTATGCCGCTAGAGGTTATAAAAGTGTGTGTGTGTGTGTGTGCGTGCGTGTGTGTGTGTGTCTATATAGAGCACTCCACTGTTATAAATCACCTTGGCCTGATTACAGCAGACATCTCTATGCAGTAGATGTGGAATGGAGAGAGAGTAGATGTGGAATGGAGAGAGAGAGAGAGAGAGAGAGAGAGAGAGAGAGAGAGAGAGAGAGAGAGAGAGAATATAAAAATCAAAATACACCATATCACCATATCACTCACCTGCTGTCCACATACACAGACAAGCAGACCCTTGCCTCCTGGTTTCCTGGAAAACTGTGTACCGGGAGAAAGAGTGAGCTGAATTGCTGATGTGTTTGTGTTTGCAGGGGGATTACTACTTTGAATACACAGAGTGTGACAGCACCGGCTCCAGATGGCGAGTGGCCATTCCTCAGAGCCCAGGGGAGTGCACCGGCCTGCCAGACCCTGTCCAGGGCACCAATTGCAGTACGTTTACATTATGGGTGTTTGAGAAATTGTGAGAGATGTGTAGAGAGATGTAGATGGATTTTGTTGGTGTATATGTTTTCTGTGAGAATTCTTCCCACCAAAACACATATTAGACAAATATGAAAACACAAATGCAGTTTTCTCATCACGTGGAGCAGCAGGGTTGTGCGATGTTTATGCCGCCTCCTTATCTTTAGAGGAATTCACTCTTAATAGCCGTTAGCAGCTTCATGTACAGTGTAGAAAGAGTTCATCATCCATCATCTATTTGAGTTTCTTCATTTGTTCTTTCTGCAGCCACAGAACTAGTCTTAAAGTCTTTTTCTACTCTGAGTCTGCAGTCCACATCCTGAGCTGGAGAGGCAAGGAGTAAAACTCAACCAGTACTGCAAGAGAGGAGAGATCAGATTGAAAGAAATGCTCTCAAAAACAGCTTAAAGATCACGTGACAAAAATGATTGCAGTTTAAATTTCTAAATGGGCTTAAAATTTGAAATGCATACTGTATTTTAAGGCATTTTAAATTATTAGTATGAAAAAGGTTATTAGATCTTTATAGACTGTATTTAACAGGTGATCATCTAAACAAGCCCAGCTTTCTGAACTTTCTAAAATGTATTATTTACTTTTAATTTACAGGAGGCCCCATTGACATCAAAATCCCTTAAGTTAAATTGAGATAAATGCATTGCATTTCTAATTTTAATAGTAATTTTGAATGCTCTACATCCTCTGATCACTCAAGCACTGAGAACTGAGGAAGAAATTAAAGTACCCAAGTATCTGCTGCCAGTCAGCGGCTCAGTTTCAATTAACTGTCAACATAATATTCCAATATAGTGTATACAGAATGTAATACAGCAATGTTTAATGGGTTATGCTCCCTGATTATGTGTTTTATTAGTTGCTAAAATACACACACTGACCAAAGGGGATGTATTGAATCTGTTATGTTTTATGTTTTATCTGTTATGTTTTATTAAATTGTTTAAACAAGATATATAATCTTGATTGCTTCATATTTGTATTTCCCATGTCCACAGCCACTGTAATTTCCCATAGTTCTATAGAAAGGACTTCACCTCTTTCTGGCAACAGCTGATTTCCTCCTTCCATCTCTCTAACGCACACACAGACACACACACAGTCTCTCACAGAATTTGCCAGTGTTTACACAGACTAATGAGAGAGAGGACAGAAGCCAGACTGAGGAGTATAGATAAGAGGAGATGTGCAATGGATACTGTTGTACATTCTGACCAGTTTGCTTACAGATAGAGATTCTAATGTGGTCTGATTACATGATCCCCCTTTAGCACTGATTAAAAGTTTAGCTAAATCGTGTCTTTAGGGTCAGTGCCCCATTTAAGAAATTACATCAGTTAACAGTCTTCAGTTCTGCTGTTAACCAGCAATATTGTTGTCAACTTCACTTGACTGTTTCTTTTGGATTTATGCAGTGACATTTCACATTTTTGTGCAGATCTGATCCGAGGTCTGATCAAAAACAATCTTTCCATTTTAAAAGTCTCTAGATTAAGTTAATACTCATGCCTCAAACAACTTGTATTTTGACTTGTGTGTCCTACAGCAAGAGAAAATTACGTTTTTTGTGGTAGTGAATCAATGAAGAGCCCAACACCAAGCTGACTAGAGTGCCATTTCCACAGCAGTAGACTCTCAGCAATGCACTGAGTCTTTTAAAGATTTTTACTGTCTCCAATATTCTCTATTTTACAACCTTTCAGAAAAATTGACTACTGACCTTGTGACGCAGTTAATGGTGCTGTGATCATGTCGGTAAATGTAGTTACAGTTTGTGTAGTTTGTATTTGGGATGAATATATTTACAGAGAAATCATGTGTGTTAATTCATTAGAGTCTGAGTGAATTTGAGAATCGGCTAAAACTTCAAATTTATGCAAATATCCCACGTCTCGCATGGCGAGTGTCCAGATTTAGTTTCTTCCCACGAAATACCTGTTAGACAAGCCTTTGCTAAGGAGTAACAGACGTTTATATGAACAACATTTGCATCATTCAAACACAAAAATGCAAATTAGCGTCTTATAATTTTCAAGAGTTGTTTGCCCGTTATTAGAGTATATTTGTGTTTCAGCACTGAAATAAAGAGCGAAATCCACACATCAAGTATACTTTGGCTGTCAGACCTCATCATAGTTGCGGAACTTTGTAAAAATGTGTGTTTTCTCTCCCTTGAACTGTTCTTTTAAATGTTGCATAGTCTGTTACATCTTTGGGAAATGTGTTGTCTTTTTGCTTTCACCTCCCTGTGCGCAGGTTGTTTTTTCCGCGATGGTGTCTTCCTGTGATGTGTGTAAATAATTAAGCTTGTGTTTTGCAGCGTTCTCGTGCGGGGCGGGAGAGTTCCTGGAGATGTCAGCTCAGGAGTGTACCAAGTGTGCTGCTGGTTCCTACTCTCTGGGCAGCGGCATCCGTTTTGATGAGTGGGATGACATTCCCCCCGGGTTCAGCAGCCTGGCCACCTACCTCGACAACAACCAACACGGGCAGGAGGGCAACACCTGTAATGGGTGAGGTCAAGATCAGGGAAGAACGTCCCTAATTGTTTTGTTAGACGTCAGGGCTGGACAGTATGACTAAAAATTCAAATTGTAATATTTTTGAACCACCGTTCGATTCTTACTCAAGAAAGTCATGCACTTGTATTGTTCTTTTATTGAATTATTTGGCTCTAATGGCCCAGAAACAAAATAAAATATACACATTAAAACAAGACATGCTATAAATGTTAATACTCGAAAGCTGCTTATCTGAGTGTACTTAAGTAGTCTAGGCGTAGGTGCTTTAACTTGCTGTACACAAAATTTTGAAATCTTTCTACGTGCTCTATTTAATCATTTTTTTGTTAACAAACAACCATGGCAAGAACAAGCATTTAAATGTGTTTACAAATTTTGTGCAAGAAATACAAGCCTAGTCGTTGCTTTTGAAAGTGAAAATTCATTATTTGTCATTGTGAACACAACACACCACAGCACACCACACAGTGCACCACAACAAAATGTGACCTTTGCATTTGACCCATCCGTGAAGGAGCAGTGGGCAGCTAACATGGGCAGCGGCCAGAGAGCAGTGCTTGGGATCGGTATCCTCAGGAGTACCTTAGTGATAATTTTACCGGCCTGGGATTGGAACCGGTGACCTTCTGATCATGTGGCGAACGCCCAACCGTTACGCCACCAACTGCCCCATAATAATTGATTCTCAAACATAGTCTAGGCTTAGGCTAAATCCTAGTCTGAGAACTAGCCCATAGAGTTTAAGTTCACTAAAACCACCATGCCATCATCACCTCAGTACTTTGCCCAATGTGTGTGTGTGTGTGTTTACAAGCTGTCATCTTTAACAAACACTGTTGTGTTTAGTGACGTGCCAACATCCATCCAACTCATAATTTGCAAAGAATTTTTTTTTTGCATTAATTCTGATCAAGAAAAAAGGTTAAAATAATAGTGATGCCATATTGCCCAGCCTTTTTTCAGGCTCTTATCTGTTCATATGTTCTTAAATGCTTCCTTTCAGGCGTTTTTCCAAAACATAGCCGTTCATGAGTATAGAAAATTCCACACTCACTGACTAACCGTTCACTGTCAAACCATTCATTCCTCCATGTACAACACACAGCATTGGAGGATTGATAATAACTCTATGCAGTGTGGAAACCAAAGTAGGTTAATGAGTCAAGCTTTTTAGTGTGTTTTCTCCCTTTTTTCTTAAGCCTATTTTCCCCAGTTTTGTCCTGTTACTAAAACATTTTTGTTCAAATTTGGTCTGGTTACTTCCAGCTCTTCCTGGATTCCTCAGGGCAGTTATGTGGAGTCCAACAGGGATGAGTGCAGTGTGTCTTTGGTCTACGCTGTACACCTGAAAAAGCAGGGTTCGGTCACTTTTGACTACCAGTATGTGGATAACAACATCTTCTTTGAGTTCTTTGTAAGTACCATTTTTGTTTTGGGAAGCTTGTTTAACAGAGATATTATTCGATCAGCCATAACATTATGACCTTTATATATTGAGTAGGTGTACGGATACAGGAAACTGTGATGAAGTTCTGACCACTGCAAAGTAGGAACATCTCAATAGAGTTGTAGTTTCGAAGATGCTCTGACTTAGTCATCTTGCAATTACCGCGGTTTGTTCCAAAGTTGCTCAAATCCTTACACTTGCCCCTTTTTAATGCTTCCAAAACATGAACTTCTAGGACAAAATGTTCACCAATACTTCTCATCTGCCAGGTGCCTTTGTAACAAGTCCATCAGTGTTATTCACCATACAGTGGTCATAATGTTATGGCAGATCTGTGTAAATTTGAATGACTGTGAGCTACATCTAATAAACATATGAGTGAATGTGTGGTTGTATTTATTTAATTATGTCAGATTCAGAACGACCAGTGCCAGGAAATGGACAAGACGTCAGATAAGAAGTGGCTCAAGCTGACGAACAATGGAGAGTGGGGCAAACACACGGTACACACACACACACACACACACACCAACACACCAGGATCTTGACTCTCTGAGATCATTACAGACCCCGGGGCCTCTTTCTAAAAATGATTAGGTGAAACCCAGATGTCCTGCTAAATTTATCATCCATAATCCACCATCATCTCTAAATTGGTGAATTCTCTTCTGCCCTACACATTGGTGGTGGATGAAATGACTCCAGTTTGTCTCTGTGCATTAGGAGTGTAGTAAAAGCAGTAAAAATATAACTTTCATTCATTCAAGACCTCAGTAACAAAACAATGTTAAGAGAGATCAACATACCTTTTCAAACGTTAAAAACTGACCATGCATTGGCACGTGATTGATCTGGAAAATAATGTTACAGTGTTTTTAATGGCAATTAATCATATGATCAAATTTGGCCTAATTGTCCACCTGTGTCTCCATTTCAAATGTTTATACCTGATGTGTTTATACTTAACACATGCCTGTAAACATTTATTATGTAGAAAAAGTAGCTTTTCTACCGTGTCTGCGTAATTCTGAGATATAGATGTGAAAAAAATGCCAATAGTGGACACCTACAGGAAAAGTTTGCACTACTTTATAGATTTATGGTGGATTTTTTACACTCTTTCTTACCCGATGCAGGTCAGTCTGAAGTCCGGCACGAATGTCCTGTACTGGAGAACCACTGGAGTTACTGTGGGAGCTAAAGTAGTAAAACCGGTATTACTGAAGAACATCAGAATTGAAGGTACAGTCGGCTTATGATGAGCTATTTTACACTGTTCATAACTCTAATACCTCTTTTTCACTGCGCTGGTCTGGAACTGCCACCGTCACCAGTGCTTTGGAAAAGGGGTCTAACACAGCTTCAACTTCTACTTTTGCCTCTCTCTCTCTCAGGTGTGGCGTATATGTCGGAGTGTTTGCCCTGTAAGCCGGGCACCTTCAGCAACAAGCCCGGCTCCTCCTCGTGTGAACTCTGTCCCAGGAACACTTACTCAGGAAGAGGAGCCAGCTCCTGTACTCCCTGCAACATGAGCACACACTTTGCTCGTAAGCAAACATACACTCATGCACAAATGACAGTGAGAATAAGCACATTGATGACTCAGAATGACTCTGACAAATAATTTATGTGATGAGTTGTTGAGCATGTGTTTGAGTCACGTTGACATCACATTGACATCTCACGTTGTGAGATGGCTACTGGCTCTTTGTTGGAATTTGGAATCTTTGTTGCTTTGTTGGAATCTGGACAATATACAGCATTCTGACTTACTGAACCAGAATCTCTATAAATAAATATAGGCTGGGCAATTTATTGTAATCTTGTTCATGTTGTTTAAAAAAAAAAAAATCATTGAATTTTTTCCTGTGTGCATGTACATTTTTTCACCTGTCCAGTTTGCTACATGTGTGTTTCCTTCACTCTTTCATTTGAAAAATATTCCAGTTTTAATAGTAGTAAAACCTTATCAGTGAACTATGATGGCAAAAACCAAAAACAAAATAATTCTTCATTAATCATAATGGGGTAAAATGTTCAATTAATCATGATTTAGATTTGAAGTCATATCGCCCAGCCCTAATAACTGGTTAATTCTGGAAAAATTATATGCTTTCAAATTAGCCTCACTGCATTGTTTGATGCAAGTCCTGCTCTAAGATTTGATTTAAATGTTATGGTCGGAATGATTACTTAACTGAAACCATTATGTGACTGTGACTTCTCTTATGTTGGGAGCAGTGGAGGGTTCTTCTGAGTGCAAGGTCAGACCACCGTGCTCAGATAAAGACTACTTTCAGATCCACAGTGTCTGTGATGAGGAGGGCAAGGTAAGTCAGAACATTTCAGACATTTCATATACCTTGTGATTTATAGATTTTAATTTCAAATTAATTTATTGTGAATAAATGAGTCGATATAGTGTCTACTGATAATAAACTGAAACTTCTTGTTCGTCATTTTCAGACTCAGGTCATGTATAAATGGATAGAGCCGAAGATCTGTGTAGAAGATGCCGCTGGTGCAGTAACGTTGCCCCCTTCTGGAGAGAGGGCGCCATGCCCACCCTGCAATCCTGGTTTCTATAACAACAACACAGCTACCTGCCTGCCCTGCCCTCAAGGAACATACTCCGATGGTCTCAAAGGTGATTTAATGGAAATTCCTTTGCCACATCAATTTACTGCATCAGCAATGTTGTTAAATAACATAAGAAAAACCTTTGCTACATCAGTTTACTGCATCCCCTGCATCTTGTCATGATATAAATGCTTATTTCCCAAGATAAAATATTTGATTTTATTTATTTTTCCACATTGCATACAGTGTTTCCCTCTTCCATATTTTAGTTTTAATTGTTCAGTTGGTATAGACTATCAAGACTAAAGTTTGGTGGAGGGAAATACTGTATACAGTACTATTTGAACAGTTAGAAGTTTGTTTCTTTATCACTTTTTACTTTATTTTATATTTTCTACTTTCTAACTCCTTATGCTTTGCTATGATTAAGGCACTCCTTTCTTCGACGCCTACTGCATCAGCTGCTTGTGCTGCTTTTTCAGACTTTTGCTTGGACCCCGCTAAATTGTTGCTTGCGGTTATATTTTCAATATTTTTTAAGTCTATTTTTATAGTTATTCTTTAGTTTACCTTAATCTGTCTGAAAAATTCATTTGCACTGTCTTAGGAACCATCAGGGTACATTTCAGTTTGTTATAATAACTTGTATAATCTTGAATCTCTACATGCAGCAGATGAACAGTATATTTACAGTACTGTGATGTAGCAAATCATTTTATTGTAATGGAAACAAAACATAGAGTAAAGATATAGTTTTAAAAAATGTCAATTTGAGTACAATGCAGAGGTACTGATTAGTGGGTGTGTGTGTTTTTCCCCACACCTAGCATGCCAGCCTTGCCCAGCGGGTACAGAGCCAGCTCTTGGCTATGAGTTTAAGTGGTGGAACGTCCTCCCTGCCAGTATGAAGTCGTCCTGCTTCAATGTGGCTAACACCAAGTGTGACAACATGAATGGTGAGAATGGAGGAGATTCGAGCAGAAGGGGGCTGTGTTACCTGTGTCATGCAATGATTAACTATGTGCACTAGATGGCACTCTTGTGTCGTGAATTGTTGACTGTGTGTTAGAAAGATGTATCTTCTGTGTGTGTGGGAGAGAGAGCGATGCATCTTCTTATTTCTTATGTTTTATTTTATTTGACTTCCGCTGTATATGTGGGGCAGTTGGTGGCGTAACGGTAGGGTGTTCGCCCCGTGATCAGAAGGTCGCAGGTTCGAATCCAGTGCCGGTGAAGTTACCACTGAGGTACTCATGAGCAAGGTAGCTTCCCGCTGCTCCTTCACGGATGGGTCATATGCAGAGGTCACATTTTGTTGTGTTGCACTGTGTGCTGTGCTGTGGTGTGTTCACAATGATAAATAATCACTCATACTTGATGTTCGGCTTCTTTTCCATGCTGTTCCTGCATATTAACGTTTGTGTGTGTCGAAGGTTGGCATGTGGCTGGAGATCACATTCAATCTGGAACGGGGAGTTCAGATAATGACTACCTCATCTTAAACCTTAAGGTGCCTGGGTTCAGGTGAGCCTTGTCAACTTCCTCTAAAAATGTGATGTTTTCTTTATTTGAAGCAAAGCAGCAAGTGTACAGACAGTGAGCTGTTAAACTTTTCCATCTTGGAAAGTACGGATAAATATGACTTGGTAATAGGTGTGTTATGATACTTCTACACTGATTGATTGATTCGGTGATCAGCAAGCTTATAGCCATGATTCAAAAGGAGAACACTGATCAGGCATCATACATATTGTAACACCACTATATATATAACAGAAAGTCTGTGTTTATTAATTAAGATAGTAAAAATGCAAAATGATATATTAGTTGCCTTTTGTAATTTGATATGAATGATGAATCTGCGTATGACATTGTCTCATATCGATCGCAGCTTCTGAATTGACTCTAATTGTTTTGTAGCACACTTTGTGATATTGGCAGGCGTCGAACCATCATCCATTGAATTGATTTTATTAGCGGTTGACAGATATTGGTTTTTCAGGACCGATATCAATTCTGTTTATTGCTAGTTAACGGGGTGATAACCGATACGCAAAAAACAGAAAATCTGTCAAAAGTTTACAAACACCAAGCTCAGCTGAACTCTCCTCTCTCCTCTTCTCCTTATCGGAGCTTCATATTGCGCTCGTGTGTTAGTGTGGTGTGAGTGACAACAAGGCTTCAGCGTTGATTGGCCTCTACTCATGTGACATATAGCCAATCAGAGACTGTTGTGGGCAGGACATTAAATGTAGCAGCGAGTCAAGAGCAAACGGCACAGAGAGAAGAGACCGCAGTGGAGCCACAGTAGCGCACCTTGTAATTTCTTAATATCGCTGATGGTCAAAATTAAACACTGATACCAATAATCTGCAAAATGCCCAATACTGGCCCCCGATAATCGGTCAACTCTTGGATTTTATTGTATCGAGATGAAACATGTAATTAACATCCCTAGTTGCTAATTGCTGGCTGATGTCCGTTACGTCATATGGTGAAATAAGAAAGCCTGTCTGCTTTTGTATCTCAGGTTGCCAACGTCCGTCAGCGGGACCAGCGGAGCCGAGTTTGGACGCATCACCTTTGTTTTTGAAACCATCTGCTCCACCGACTGCGAGCTCTACTTCATGATGGTGCGTGTCTGTGATGGCATGCAAACGGTCTGTTTGTTCAAATGTGCAAGTTTTGCTTTCATCAGCACATCAGAGTTCTGGAAGCTGTGCGCTGTCCATCTTGAGTTTTGAGGGGGTTTTATGTGTGAGGAAACTCTTGCGATGGTGTTTTTGTTGGTTCTTGCAGGACACAGACAGAAGGAGCACCAGCGTGGTGGAATCGTGGGAGGGCAGTAAGGAGAAACAGTCCTACACACACATCATGACTAAGAATGCATCTGTTTCTTACACATGGGCCTTCCAACGCACGAATCAGGCAAAAGATGTCAGTACAAACACACACACACACGCACACAGTCCGCCATGTGCATGCATGTACGTTTATTAACGACCTCTTTGTTGGTATGCCTGTGTCGGTTCTTAGTTGTCTAGTACTTGGTAATTTTCAGAGCTTGATTCGAAAGCACCTAAACTTCTTTTAAGGTCCTTGAAGACATTTCACCTTTCATCCGAAAGACTTCTTCAGTTCTAAAAAATCAGGTCCAGGAACCACTAGTGAATAAATTCCTAGAACTCACCATCCGATTTTCAGGTCCAGTCCAGGTGCCTTCAATTCAATTCTCATGATGACCTCTGTTTTTTGTGTCCTCTTTGACTCTCAGACGCGGCTGTTTGTGAACGATGTAGCAAGGATCTACTCGATCACCGTGACCAATGCCGTGGACGGCGTGGCCTCATCGTGCAGAGCGTGTGCCATGGAATCCCAGCATGCCGGTTCGGCCTGCGTGCCTTGTCCGGCTGGGCATTACATAGACGAGCAGACCAATCAGTGCCAGGAGTGCCCACCTAACACCTTCCTCTCAGGTCATCACATCTACGGCCAAGATGCCTGCCAGCCGTGTGGCCCTGGAAGCCGCAGCAACAAGGTGGAATGGCTAATTCACATTTACTAAGTCATAATTGACGAACGGAATTTTCTTTCTATCTTTTCAAGTTACAGGCTACTTATCGGTCTCTCCGAGTTTTTTTTGCAGGTCTTTTTTGAGATTTTTGCGGCCTAAAATGCCTGATTTTGCAGCGGCTTTTCTAAAAAAAATGTGATGAGCCACTTTGTTGCAATTAAGTTGCGGAAAAGGTTGCGTTTTTTCCCCTTTATAATTATCCTTAAACAATATATTTAAATTAAATAATTCATGAGTTAGAAATATTTGTCAAAACCACAACTATTTTTTTTTTAACCATTAACCATTTAGTTATTTTTTAAAACGCGAGGCGCTTTTATCACACACGTTTCCTGGATCTTCCAAACGTAACAAGGAAGTGATTTTTACTGACGTATGGCTCAACATTTTGCAAGAAATGACAATGATTGGTCAAAAAATTGTGGAAAAGTTGCTGTAATTAGTCAAAATTGCAAGGTCAGGAAGAATTTGCAGGGATTGGCTGAATTTGTGTTAATAGTTGCAATCGCACCATTGCAAAATCCTGTAGGGACTGACTCATGATGAACAGTAACTAAACTACCATTTCATACAGTAATACTTGTGCATTAGATATTTATTTTGATACTTTTAAAATTGATGAACGCAAAAGTGAAATGTGATTTGAAAATTAATATAAAAATCCATATTTTTCACAATCTAATTTCAAATCATAATAAGGTCTTGTGACGTTTTGGAGGTAGAGAGTGATTTGTAAGTTACGTCCTTTCGGAATCATACCTTTTGATATTTATGAATATATTCACAAAATCTTGCTTTCATCTTCTACAAGGTGGACATCATCCTCCAGCTTCATCTCAGAGATGTCAAGAGCACATTGTGATGCATTTAGCGTGCGCTGTGTGGGCACCTATCACAGCGCAGCCTATCAGATGCCACTTTTGAGAATAAAGCACCAATCAGAAACACCTGGTAGTTAAAAATAAATATCTTTCTAAAGAGTGAAAAATAATACTGCATTTACATGTACGGCATTTAGCAGACGCTCTGATCCAGAGGGACTTCCAATTCCCAAATTCAAGGACAGTCCCTGAGAGCAACTTGAGGTTAAGGCTCTTGATCAGGAGCCCACTGACGGTACTGCTGCAGGCAGGATTTGAACTCATGACCTGTTGATCTCAAGAGGAGTGCCCTAACCATTGGATCAACACCCCTCTATTTTTGACACCCTCCACATTCTATTTTTTTTACTGTGTTTTTGCTTTATATTTTAAAAGTAGCTTTGTTACTGATAAGATGCTGAATAAAAGTAGTTACGTTAGTCGCGTCATTACTGATGAGCAGATAATAAAGGACAGTGTCTGAAGAGAGTTGAGACCTAAGGGGTTAATATTAGGTGATAAACTAATAAATTATGAACAAAACCAACATTTAGAACCTCTAATTGACACAATCTTGCCTGTGTTGTTTATTTTGATTATTCGCAAAATGCTGTTAATACTTCTTTTCATACCTTCGTCAGTGTGTTCATGTTCTCTCCGTTTAAGACATACTACAGCATGTGTTGTCACGTGACTACATCTGTATGTTTCCTTCAGTTATTTTAGGATCTTAAGGATAAGATGTGCACTCTTTGATGAGGACAAAAATGACCTGCCTTTAATAGTTGAGCATTTCAAAAGTATAGACCTTGTTATTGAACTATGATAAAACAATTGTGAGCAAAAAATATTTATTGATCATAATCAAGTTAAAATGTCATGATATTAATTTGAGGTCAAACCACCCAGCCCTAATAATTAATACGGATGGTTTTTGAATTTTAGGAGCACAGCTTGTGTTTCAGTGACTGCACTTTCACTCACACTGAGCTCAACAACACACTGCAGTTCGACTTCAGCTCTCTGGGCTCCACCGGCTCCATCATGAACGGCCCCAGCTTCACCTCCAAAGGAACCAAGTACTACCATCTCTTCAACATCAGCCTGTGTGGACCAGAGGTACACATGTATAGCCATACTAACGGACTATACTAGCACCGTGCTGGTAAGATGCATTTCATTAAAGCACCGAGGCTTTCTAGCCATGTGTGTTAAAAATAATAGGGGTGTTGAAATTAATCACGTAATCGTAGCATCGCGATACAGACATGGACGATTCTAAATCGATGCAGTGGCATATTATAATCGATTATATTGGCAGTTTTCAACCCACGGTCCACAACATGCAATTCAGTTTCACTACTGAAATCACTTTTTAAAAGTTATTTCATTTAATTTATTTGTCAAAACACACACACACAGACTCCTTCCTCATTTACCAATAATTCCCATATCTTACATCCCTAGTGTAAAAAAAGATTTAATTGTTTCTTATCCACTTAAGACATTTGTTTCTCTTGAAAAACCCGGTAAACACCCATATCTTAAGACCAATCTAGAAAGTGGATTTCTATTACGTTTTTGAAGATGTTTCACGTCACATCTAAAAGGCTTCTTCAGTTCCAAAAATCACGCCTGGGACAGTCAGCAACCACTTTCATGGTGAAACCCCACTGGAGGAGAGACACCTGGAACTCCCCATCAACTGAAGAAACCTTTTCAATGAGAGGTGTAACCCCTTCAAGAACCTAAAAGAAGCCCACTCGCTTTAGATTCAGCCTCTCTTGTCCGACAACGCCCTGGACGACTGAGAACCTACACAGACATGTAGACACACTAATGTGACTTGAATCTGACAGTCAGATTATTCTGCTCGCTTTACTCTGGTACCAGGGTCACAGGCCAGCGGTGTGCAGAGATAATGTTACAGACCTGTCTGATAAGGGCCTCCACAGCGCTGAAGCCAACTCTGTGGAAGCCTTCGTCTGTCAATCCACCATCATCCCCTCTGATGGACGAGGATTCAGGATGGCTCTCTCCTCCCAGTCCATCAGCTTGGCTGACTCCTTCCTTGGTGAGTGAATTTAAGTGAGTGATTATTTGTCATATGAAATGTTACCTCTGCATTTGATCCATTCGTGAAGCGGTAGTGGGCAGTTTTTTTTTTGTGCCTGGGGATGGTACCTTGCTCATGAGTACCTCAGTGGTACCTTTACCTGTCCTGGACTTGAACTGATGACTTTCCAGTCATGAGGCCGTTGCTTGTAATGTTTCTTATTTTAATCTGTTCATTTCAATTTGTATTTGGACAGTCTTAAGAGCAAATCAGCATTACAAAACATGTTGTACTTGTATTACTATGTATGTGACATTGAATCATGAATCCTGAGTCAACTTGCATTTCTATTCATTTTAAGTGAGTGATATGTCTTTATCTAGCACCTTAGTCTTTCAAGAATGGGCCTCATTCACCAACCATTCTTAAAACGGAATTTGAAGAGCGCTCTTATGCACATTTTATTGCATTAGGTGTTATGAGCTTAAAATTCTACATTTATCATATACTGTTTAAAAGTAAATATGGTAAGAACAAACTGGAAAAATATTTAAGAACATGTCATAGCCGACAAATTTTTCTTAAGAAAAAAATTATAAAAAACTTCGAGAAAGAGGATATTGGTGAATATTTAAATAACCTTGTACCTGTTAAATAAAATCTTTTATGGTTTGTCTGTCAGAACAGCTGCACACATCTGTTCAATTTACCCACCTGTGAAAAGCGTGCAGACGTATTCCTGCTCATTATCCTTTATCCTTTCTGTGTTTTGTATGTGTTTTCAAAGTAAGCAGTATGTCTTTAGTCTCAGTTTTCCACATTAACGCTGACTGTGTTTACTTTACAGGAGCAACAGTGGAGAAATCCCTGAATGGAGTAACAGCCCGACCGGAGCTCTTCAACACTCCTCCGAATAGAGTTCCAGATGTCAACTTCTTCTATCGGTAACTTCACACAGATATAAGTAGATTGTCCTTTACCCTAAACCTAGATGAAAGCCCTTATGAGAGGTATATTCAATAAAAACGCTGCTCATCTCCATTATTTTTGTTTTATGACCTGTTGTGCTGATGTGTATTCTTTAACTTATACAGTATGTCTACTGCTCACAGATCTCCACAAACCACATCTTCCTGTGAGAATGGCAGGAACACGGTGGTCACGCTACAATGCAACCCTGAGAAGACGACCAAAGGGGAAATATCAGTACCCAGGTAGAAATGTTTCTACTTTTATTTTGAATGCAGAGGCAGTTTGAGGAGACTTCCTGACTGTGCAGCTTTGTTATAAGGGGAATGTTAAATCTGTTTTTTAGTATTTACCTCATCCTGCAAAAAGCAGATTCTAAAGCTATGAGATGTGTAAATGTTTTCAAATCAGATCATGTAATACAAAGGCAGAGCAAAGATTAATGAATTGTATCCAACTTGTACTTAAGTAGTATATTAGTATAAAGCCATATTTTAATTGACATTGGAATTTCAACATTTTAAATATCTTTTGCTGAAGAAGGCTTTTGGCCCACTGAGTAAAGAAGGGTACTTCATCGTCTGGAAAGAACCGGTTCCTGTCCCATTCATGAGCCTAGTTCTCAGCATACTGAAAAGTACTGGGTGGAAACTTTTTAACACTTCTGTCTACTTGTAGCTATCCACCTTAAGAATCACTGATAAAAATTACGTCTCGGGTTAAACATGATCAAGATTAAAAATAACTTTTGATGAAATAAAAACAAAATCCGGGTGTTCTTTAATTCCCACGTACTTGATGGTGCAGTGGTGTGGAGCCAGGTCTTTCATATATACACTGCTGGGCCAAAAAAAATGAGACAAACCTTATTGCATGTTTTATGATTCCTTTTCTTGTCTAACAAACCCAGGTCAAATAAGTAACAGTGTTGGACAATATTTTCTGCATTGTCTCTGTAGCCAGCGTACAGTTTAGAAGGGACGGCTTTTCCCTTGTTTGTCTTCAGTAAACTCTTGCGTTTGGGCGAGCTGTCTTACAGCCTTTCACAGTGTGCTGTGTCAGTGCTGTTCCATTCACGTCTGATTGCTTCCCACAACTAGTCAGTGCCACTAAATTATCTGCCATTAAGTGTGGCTTTGATGTGTCCCAATGTGGAACTTAATTGTACACTAATTAAATGGAGGTTAATGACTCTACAACTAGACACTGCCTGCTCTCATCAGCCGTTCCATACTAAAAACGTTCACTAGATGTATACAATATTGTGTTTCACGGTTGCTTCCTGCTTATATTGTGATAAACTCTTTTTGCCTCATTTATTTTGCCCGTTTATGCCCATTTTGTATTTATGTTTGTATCTATTTATCTATATATTAAAAATATCTATATAGATATATTACAACAAGTAGCAGTGATGGTCAGTGTTACCCATGCTATTGGGGCAGTACCGGAGCCGAAAGCCGACCTCTCCTTGTGTTTCCTTTAGGGAGTGTCCAGCAGGCACCTGTGATGGCTGCACCTTTCACTTCCTGTGGGAAAGTTCAGGCGCCTGTCCTCGCTGCACTGAAGCAGACTACCATCAGATTGAAGGAGCCTGCAAGGGAGGAATGCAGGTGTGCCACTTATTCCTCCATCTAGTCGAAGACTCATTCTCCTCGTTTCTTTGAACCGTCAATCTCTCCCGAAGTACAGAAGAAAGAGATTTAGAGAGGCTGAGGGTTTTTCCAAGTTCATTAGCACATGTGGAATAATGAGGATCTGCGGATACGCTCTGCTTTTCAGGACACGGTGTTCGTGTGGACGGAGCCACGACTGTGCACGGGAGGCGTGAGTCTGCCGGTCAAGAGCAGCTCTCCGTGTGAGATGATCGATTTCTGGCTGAAAGTGGGTGCTGGTGTGGGGGCGTTCTGTGCCGTCCTGCTTGTCTCTCTCACCTGCTACTTCTGGAAGAAAAACAAAAAGTAAGAGCGCCTTCCTCCTGTGCCCAATCACGTACTCACTCAATGAGTGACCTCTTTTTGTAGAGTATAAAGTAGTGTCAGATTAATTCTTTCATGAAGATGTAAGATGCTGTAAAGTTTTACAGTGCAATGTTCACCACTAACAAGTATGTTTCTCCTCCTTTGTCCTGACAGGCTGGAGTTTAAGTATTCTAAGCTGGTGATGTCGGCCAATAAGGAGGGCGAGCTGCCGGCAGCAGACAGCTGTGCCATCATGGAGGGAGAAGGGGAGGAGATGGAGGACGAGGTGGTTTACACCAAACCCTCTTTACTGGGCAAGTTGAAGGCCATCGCCAACAAGGTACATACTAGCAGTACTACTTACCGTATCTCGGCTTACTGTGCAGACTCATTAGTTATGAGATCTAAATGGAAGTTATTTTATCACATCATGTAAATGACTTAAATCTTTATCTGACTAGTCCTCTAACTACAAAGTTAATGTAAAAGCACATTTAAAATATACATAGAACTAGTCTAATATCTATGTGCTGAATTCTTGTGGCCCATTAAAGGTACTTCATGATTTACATCTGCCAAGTTCAACTTCAGTTTGTCAACATGACATCAAGACTAGCAAGTTAAGAACCTCAAATTCTGGTTTCTGGTTATGGGGTTATGGGTCTTGCGCCTGGACTTGAACTTGACTTCACCTCTTGACCCATAGGTGAATATCATACCGCTCTAATGAGCATCTTGATTGTAAGGAATCTTTGCTTTAACTTGTATTCAGCTGCTCTCTACACCAATTTTTGATTATTTATCATTGTGCACAGCACACGTTGCCCCACAGTGAAATGTGACCCTCCACGGCAAAACCAGTTGCTTGTCGCAACGGAGGTTTCCGAGAAAAACGAGCGTTTATGTTGTTCTACTTCAGTGTTTACGGTAAATCCACACGTTGACTAGTGAGTCTCCCGAGTTCAGTTAACCTAACGCAGGTGGGCTATCCGTGTGGCTGTGAATGCAGCGTAGGCTACCGTAAATACAAACATAGCCGCGACCGCAGCAAGCGTCTGTGAGTGCCACGTCGATAGTCAACTTCAAAGGCAGATTTCTCCGTTTCTCACTTGCCGTGACAGGAGAAACCCGACTCCTTTGAATGTTGATATCTCAGTCGTATGTCATCTGATTCATTCGATATAAGTATCGTTTTGAAGGTTGATTAATGCCCTTTCATGAAAATATAATAACTCAAGTTTGAAATTTACGACAAGTGCTTGGGGACGGTACCTTGCTTGTGAGTACCTCAGACCTTTTGATCACGGAGCCAACTCTCTAACTGTTATGCTACTAACTGCTCCAATAAAAGCATGAACAATAATACTAATACTAATGTAATGTGAACGTGAACTTACCTTACAGCCCTCCCCTCTGCATTATGGACACTCCACTTGAGTTTTTCCCCCAAAATTGTATTTGTTTATAGTATTTTCCTCCCGATTTGCTTCACTGGTTTGTTCAGTATTACTGCAGTGCATTAGATGATGTCATAAGACCCAGATCACTGTGGCTGTCAAATCCTCCCACATTCACAGGTACTTTTTTTGGATAGAAAACAACAACAAAAAAATTGGACTAAACCACAACCTGCCATATCATACCACACACTGAAAAAGGGGCATAATATTGTAGGTTCCCAGCACATGGAAGAACTGTGGGTAATGAAAAGTATGAAAAATACCCAGCTTTGTCAAAAAGGGAAATTTCATCCTCAGATGAATGAACTAAGTTAATCTACTAGTTTCAGCTCCTCCTCTGTGACATTTGTGGCCTAATGTTTCTAGGTTCGTAAGCCAGTTTTACTAGAATGAACCACAGCGACTGAGCTGGTCTCTGCCAGGCATTGGTAAGAGGAGGGGAGGAAAGGAGGAAGCTCTGCTAGTAGAGCTTTAGTGATGGAAATAGGAAAGTTCTAATTTATCAAGCTCCAGGCAGAGCGTCTGTCACAAATGTGGACTTTTGAAAAGAGGCGAATGCAGTTTGGCACGCCGCGAATTTAATGTGTACGGCTGTCGACTCAGCTCTGGGGATGAAAACTCGCTTATCTGTGATTACGGCACAAAACGTCTCTGCGCAAGAAATGCATGTTTTTCAGAAAGAGAGACCTTAATTCAACCTCAGACTCCGTGCCGCACCACACTCATTCCCCTAGATTCTAGGCCTCTGCCCGGGTGTGTGTGTGTGTGTGTGTGCGTGTGTGCGTGTGTGTACGTGCACTTGCAGCAAGAGCGAAAAGCGTGTGTGTGTGTGTGTGTGAACGAGCCTTGATGTTTAACTGAAGGCAGTTGAAGTAGCCACTGAGGGGCTGCTTTAAGATTAAAGAGTGTTGAACTGCAGAGAGAGAGAGATGCAGTGTGAAACATCGTGTCTGAAGCCAATTAGAGAGGGAGAGAGATGGAGATGGAGAGTGTGGGGTTTGATGGACTCTTGCGTTGCAAGTGTCATTGTCCCTTAAAGAACGACATGAGCGTAGGCTGCAGAGAGAGACTGCGTTAGTCTTCCGTGTTGAAACCACCTCTGGCAGACTCTTTTTAAACCTCTAATCACTAATCAGGGATAATTAAATGGAAAGATTCATCACAGTAGCCAATTTAAACGTAGGTGGAAAACTTTACAATTACTGTTCAACAAGCTAAGTGATTATTTGTTGTACCAGTTAAATTATATTTCTAATTGGAATGCTTAATGTACTAAACATCAAAGGCTGCATGTATTGCACAGAATCTGTAATTTCTTGAGGAGGATTGAAACCCTCTGGCAGGAGTAAAGATCCATCCTCACCAAAACTTTTGAAGATGCTTTTAACCAGGTGATATGCCCCTTTATTGCACAACAACCCAAACTTTTTGGCAGCTCAGTTCCAACCGCACGTCAAGCATACGCCTAAATTAACTAAACGCTACAATTTAATAATTGAAAACAACTGTTTCTGATATGAAACGCCTTTGTATCATTTTTAAGTAGGAATAATGAGGAAGATGTAATGATAAATATAATAATGTAGCATCAGTTAACATGTTTTAATGAGAATCCTGGGGCTGCCTCTTTTAAATGAGTCTGATCATGGATCAGACGTTTCAAGTTTTATCAACTCTGCCTCACGATCTTTTCAAAACTTACCTTCAGAACGTACTGGTCCCAAATTAGGGTCATAATTTGTGGTTTGAGAACTGATGCTGTCAACTGGATGGAGTGTAGCAGTAATGAAAAGGACAGATGGGTGTCAAGATATGTGAAGCTAATGTGGTACTTAGGGTACTTGACTATGGACCAAGAGGTTCATATCCAACTCTTCCCCACTGCTGAACTACCACAATTGAAAGTAATTATTTGTCAATGTGAACACACCACTTCACATAGTGCACCACAACGAAATGTGACCTTTGCATTTGACCCAACCGTGAAAGAGCAGTGGGCAGCTAACATGGGCAGTGCCCCGGGGAGCAGTGCTTGGGGATGGTTCCTTGCTCATGAGTTCCTCAGTGGTACCTTTACCGGTCCGGGGATTCGAACCAGCAAACTTGCGTTCACAGGATGAATGCCCGAACCGTTAACAACTGTTATGTAGCAGATTTTGGACTACATACACAGCAGAGAAATTAAAGTTAGTTAAAAGAATTACAAGTTGCTGCAGGGAGACTGTCCCTGTAATAATGAGATAATGTGCTCCTACCCTGAATCGCTACAGGTATAACATCTTAAATGGAGGGACGGCGAGGTGCAAGGACGAAAACTGAGGGGAGTTTTAAAGGAGTGGGACACATGGAAAGAGAGATGAAGAAGCGTTCCAACATCACTGCTTCACGGATGGGTTCGAATGCAGAGGTCACATTTCGTTGTGGTGCGCTGTGTGCTGGGCTGTGTTCACAATCACAAACACCGCTCCTAGCACTAGAGAGAAAATGGAGCAAAAAGCAGCTTCCGGCTTGTCAGGGCCCGTGCGGGTGATGATTTGTGCCCGTGTCATTATTGGAATGGGAGAATTGGCATGATATTTGGAGAACAAGCACACGAAAGCACACTGGGCCTCATTCACCAGACATTCTTAAGAAGAAATTTGTTGAAAGCCACTTATGCTGTTTTTATGAAGATCCTGACATTTGCCAGTGTTTTCTTCTTTGAGATTTGTTCTTAGGTAAAACAAGCTATGAACACTAAGAGCACTATTAAGTAAATTTTACTGCAGTGTGTGTGTATGTGCAGTGCATTAGCTTTCTGGGTTTTTTCATCGATTCTGCAGTTATACAGTATTATACTATTAATGTCAACGTTCATTATTAAAAAGGGCAACTTGCAAACTATTTTAACACAAGGACAAATTTACAAGAAGATAGTGGTAAATGAGGCCCATTTAGACTTTGATTCAGATATTTTTTGTTACATTTAACCTTTCCCAATAATTAGCAAAATACTTTTTATGCTGTTTATATCAGAGAGTTTCACGCCCCTTTGAAAATGATCATATAACACTAATCTTCCTTCCTCGACACCACAGAGATTTTCAGGAACAACACAAAAAAGGGAAGCTGGGCTTAAATAACGATGCCTTTTAGCCGTACAGGCATGCGGTTGGACGTCGGCGGCGGGCTCCTGCCCTTCTTTATTTTTCTTTCTTTATTAATTAATAAATTTATTTTACCAGCCACACAGCAGCGTCAACGAATACACTGTACGATGTTGGTGCCGGTCGCCTTGGCAACGCGGTGCGTTGGCGGCTCGTCCTTGCCCTCGGTCGGGGGCGTGCTTTTGAAAGCGAGCCGACCTCGGCGGGGCAGGGGCCCGTCCCGCGTTCCGCTCGGGTACGTCGACGATTTGTTCCGTCATGTACAAAAAAAAAAAAACCCTACTGTGTCACTGTTTCCAGGGTAACGAGCAGAGCTCCGAGGCTGTCCGGCTGAAATCCTCACGGGCGGAGAGGTGGGTGTGGGGGTAGAGAATGGAGATGGGAGAAAAAGAAAGAGAAGAGAAGGATTGAGCGAGAGAAAGAAAGATGGACGGACGACCGATGCACGGATGAAGACCCCCGAAGCCCTTTCTCCATGCTCGGGAACGTGCATATGTGCTGTGGCGCTTCGTAGCTCCCCCCCTCCCCCTCCCCAGGGGCAGGAGAGACCCTCGGGGGACCTGGGCCAGTTTTGCTCAGAGCTAACAAGTGCAGATCCTGTGAAATGTTCCTAATTGATGTCTTGATCACGTTATTGTGCATCGTCTTCATGTTCTGTTTGTGTGTGTGATTTATTTTATAGATAACTGTTTCATGGTTGTGGGATGTGGGTTTAGCAGAAGGGTGATATAACAAAATATACAAGAGGAACTGCATAGAGAAGTGAATATCTTTGACTTTTTACAACCTTAATGGTCAGTGTGATAATGGATTTGAGACGTATTAAAGCAAGTTTATGCCGTATGCTAATGGCCACATTTTCATTCATTCAGATTTGCCCCTGCAAGAGTACTGAACACTACATACAGACACTCATAATTACTGGGTACATTAGATTTGAGTAACTAAATGTGATGACGTTCTTGTTTCTGTACCTCCCCGATGGAACTGAAGCACTCAACATTAAGGTTTCTTTATCAAGAAAATTTCGCTGTTGAATACTACAATCTCATTGGTTACATATAGAAACATTAGGTCTGACAACTAAATGTGGGAATATTTTGTGTTTCTGTACCCAACTGATAGGACTGAAGCACTCCGGATTAAGGTGTTAATATTTCTTCAAGCTCTACTGACCTCTGTTTGTCCTCAGAGGTTAGAGAGGCCTGCTAGCTTATGTTACGTAGCTATGTATTTGTAACAGTCGAAAGCTATTATTTCTGGGAAAAAAAGGGACATTTTGAAGTGGCTCTTCCTTTTTTCCCCTCAGCCGTTGAGGATGCCGATGTGATGTTGTGTGTATGAGTAGTCAGCGTTTGTCTTTCTTCTGTTCCATTTGAAGTCAAATGAAAGCCATGCAGTTGTGTTGGTTTAAAACCGGGAGATTCCCGATCAGGGTTTTGATATAATAAATTGCCGATTGCACTGAAACCGTGTCTCGTGATTTTGTGCAGAATGTTTCTACCAAGAACGTGCATCACGTCCTTTAGTTGCACCTTTGACATGGTTTGAGATGGATATTTCTGCACTGATAATTGTGGTGGTTTTCTATCAAAAACACTCCCACACACGACCCACTTAATTTATCTTTTTATTTAAGCTCTGACCTCTGGTCTCTCTCAGATGCTAGACCTGCTGCCTACTTTACGTACCGTACCGTACTGTACTGTACGTTTTTGCAGCAGTAAATACCAAATCCGTCATTCCTGGAAAAAAGGGCCATTTACAGTGGCTCTGCCTTTTTTCCCCTCAGCTGTTGAGGATGCCGATGTGATTTTGATTGTGTAGTTGCACCTTTGAGATGGATATTTTTGCTTTGATAATTGTGGTGGTTTTTATATCAAAAATCCCCCACTCCCACACACTCCTACACACACACACACACACACACACCTGACCCACTTAATTCATTCTTTTTCCTCTCTCTCTTCACCTTCCTTCCTTTTTTTCCACTTTAGCACCTTCATCCCTCTCAGGGTTTGGGAAATGGACTGTGCTGAGTGAAGTCTGCGGAGCTGTTTAACCTGAGAGAAAAAAAGCTGTGTGTGTGTGTGTGTGAGTGTGTTCTTTCTCGTCAAATCCTGCAAACAGCCATTAGAAGTCCACCGAGAACAGGACCGGCGTGAGGTGCAAGTCACACTCACTCCTCTCTCCGTTCTCTCTTTCGTTCTGTCTTTCTCTCTCCCTCCCTCTCTTTAGCGCTATCTCTCTCACACACACACTTTTACACTCACCTGTCCTCTCTTTTCTCTGAAGAGGGCTGTGTGACTGATAAAAGCGAGGCTTTTCAAAGGCTTCAGCACTTCCATTGCATTATTCTGGGCCGAAAATCCCTGGCAAAAATTTGCCTTCCATTTTCCCAGCTCATAATCTACACTGCGCTTTTTTAGTATTATTTTTTTTTAGAAACTCAGCGGCTGACTGATTGGACACCGGGGGAATAATTCGTGGAAGGAGAGCTTTGAGGGGGTGTTAAGGGAGGTGGGGGAGTGGAGGGTCGGGTCGGGCCAGACTTTCTGAAGAATAGGCTCGTTTGGCTTTTGTCATCGTAAGATGGCTCAGTCTCTCCTCGAGTTACTGAGATACAAGGATTGACAGAGGGTGATATGAAGGCGTGTGATGTTCATAGACGCTTGTTATCTATTACATGTAGGGCATTTAGTAGACACTCTTATCCAGAGCGACGTCCATTTTTCTTAATTTCATGGACTTCCAGTAGCAACTTGGGGTCAAGGGTCTTGCTTAGGGGTGGGAATTGATAAGATTTTATCGATATCAATGCCATTGTCGATTCTGCCTGTTATTCCAATTCCTTATCAATTCTCTTATCGATTCCTGAGTCATTTTTTGAATACAAAAAGTCTTCCGCACCAAAAGCAACCATTTTATTTTTCCCAAAATGATGTCTGCACAACACTTTCATATTCAAAGTTTTTATTAAACAGAGACATTCTATGGCTAAGTTCTATGAAGAGCAATGAAGTTAGTGCAGGTGGAAACACTTCTTTATCCATTTGGAATCCATCTGGATATAGAATAAAATTATTTAATAACAAAATTGCATTTTTTAATAATTATTTTTTACTCACTAACATTATAGAATGGAAAAACATATTTTCTGATTAATGGACGCTGTGTCATTTTTTGAGCATTTGGACTCATTTTGGCCTATAACTCATTTATGACTCATTTCTGGGAGCAAAGTACATTTTTGCCATGAGGGTGTTCCATATGAGAGCCACAGCATAACAGCGCTGGCGACGCGCGTCAGGAAAAAATAAATATGCAGTAAACAGCTGTACTGTGAGTAGAACTGGTTGTTTTTGTTATTTATCAGATAAAATATAAATTTTGCCAGTAATTAATAGGAAGTTTTAACTGAACTGGAACGTTTTAGTGAATGTTGGACTTCCCTGTGAGAGTTGTGCACGCTAACAAACACAGCACTTGTGTTTACATCACGGAAAATGTCATTTATGCGTCATGATTCCTCGTGGTTGAAGGTCAAGTCGCAGATAGTGTGACGTAATGTATAGCGACGCAAAACGACACATGGAAAAACCAGAAAACGTGGGGAAATGAGAGAATTGTTGAGAAGAATCGATAACGGAGGTGTGCGATTCCGATGGCATTGATCAACTGGAACAGGTTCTGAGTCGGAAGCAGTTTTCGATTCTCACCCCTACTCTTGCTCAGGGAGCAAGAGATGATGATAGCGTAAGAAGTAGGATTCGAAACCACAAGCTCTTGATCCTGAGGAGAGTGTCCTAACCACTAGACCACCGCCACCCCTTACAAATGGGAAACACAAAAGTGAGACGTTTGACAGCAGTAGGTTATTGTTTATTACTATGTCATCATGTCCTTGTTATTGCACACACTGCACCATGGGTACTGTTCTATTGCTTTGTGTTTGACCAGAGTTCAAAGTTCAGAATCAGCCAAAGACAACACGGGATTCCTTAACATTACGTTACAATGTTTACAAATTGGGAGCCAACGGAGAGAGAGAGAACCCAACCCCCTTTGAACAGATTTTTTTATAGAAGTCTCCAAAAACAACACATCAAACCAACAACTTCAAGCGCTTGCAGAAGAAAGTCAAGATCTGTTTCATACTCGGAAGAGAAATGTCTGTATCAAAATCTAGGAGACGGCAGTCCAAAGAATCTGCTTACGGTTACGTGACGTGCATCGACTCACCGGCTACGATAACAGTACTCGTCTACTATGCAGTAAACCCTCACACCACAGCCTTATTGGGATGTGATTGCTGGGTTGAACTTCACTCGGGATTAAGGGTTACAGGCTGATTACAGTCTTAGCACAACTCTTACTGCTCCGTCGTTAGAGGACATGCTTCAGCATTATTTTTCTTCTTGTTATCTCAAGATTGATCTTGACTGAATGAAAGTTGTTTTCTTGAGATCACTAATTATTTATCTTTTCATCTCGGCATAACGATCACAACTGATTTTTCTCACGATCACAACATAACAAAAGTCACCTTCTAAAGATTGCAAAGTTTTTCTTCACAATCTCATCATAACGAACCTTGTTTTCTCAATTTCGGCATAACGAAATTCATTATTTCGAGATAAGCGATTCGGATAATGAATGAATGTAATCTGAATGAAGTCGAAATAGCAGTGTATATATTGGTGCTGGACAGTTATCACATCAGTGTGCATTTCATTTGCAGCTTTACCCTCAAGGAAGTGTTAAAAACAAATATGACCTTGAATGTTGAGATTACATGAAATATAGCTTGTAATTGTGGCTACGTTCACACTGACATGCTGAAGTGACTCAAATCGGATTTTTTGCCTTAATGTGACACAGATCTGATCTTTTCAGGGCTGTGTGGACATGCAAGTCTGATCTTTTCAAATCAGATCTGTGTCACTTTCATATGTGGTACTAAATCGCATACGTATCCGATTTGCGGCTATGCGACCTGAATGTGAACGCTCAGATCGGAATTCATGTGGCTTTTTGCTTATACGCATGCGCTGACATCATCAGCCTGCACCGGCAGCGCGGGAAGGTAAAAATGGAGGAGAGCTGCGAAGTCAGTCAGTCAGTGGAAGGATGGAGAAGTTGGGGATTTAATTGACTTTTTTTCTCCTTTTCAACCTGCTCATGTACAGCTGATTCACTGTTTGTCGTCCTCCAGAGCAAAGTGCGATACATGCGTGAGCTACTAACGCCTCCATTTTTAATGCCATGAGTCGTCCCACAGATATGATGTTTTTTGTTGTTGGTGACGCAGTTGACCCGTGTAAAAACGTATCAATGTGCGCATGCGTGACGTTTCGGAGGACCGATGCGTTCACATTACAGTCAGATACAGGTCACTTGTAGTTATGAATGTGAACCGTCAAGATAGACTTTTGATAACTTTTATCATCTTGAGATGATGAGAAAAATGACTTGTGATCTCGGGCTAAGAAGAAAACTGATGCATGTCTTTTATCGATTTCTGTACTTTCATGTTCCTAAAGATGCCGTCTTAAAAGTCCAGCCCTGAGACACCGGACACGGCGTGGTTAAGTCTTGCTGTATCGTTTAGAGCAGTTGTATGTGATGTTGATCACAGCTGGGGGTTCCAGATTTTGGGAATGTGATTTATAAAGTTCACGAGGAAGACACCCAAACTGCAGAGAGTTGCCATATCCTGAAAAAATGTCATGTTATAAAACAGGAGCTGCTTTCCATAATCCACTGCTGTCTCTACACACACACAAACAGCTGCACACACACACACTTAGTTTTTTATTTTAAAGATGTTAAGCCTTCTGTCTTTCACGTCCTCCAAGTCTTTATCAGGAACTACAATTTCACACTGTGCAGAATGTCGTTTAGAGAACGCTGTAAATTAATTACAGATTTGTGAATAATGCAAAACGGAATAAGCAGGAGTATATGTCCTCGTGTGTGTCTGTGCTAATACTGCTGGGACGAGATATTTTTTTGGAATACTTTACTTGAAATGTTCGTCTTGTATTTTTTTGTCTTTCTGAATTATCTCACTGGAAGACAAAGTCTGTCGTTGATCTGACAGGTCCCTTTCCCATAACCGTTGCAAAAAATGCAACTCTGATATTTACTTGACTTTTAGCGTTCTGCTGTGCGTATTCACGTCCACGTCCTTCGACATCAACTGACAGGCAATTGTGCGCGTTTGCTGTCACGATGGCGAATTGCAAAACACCCCTCCCCCCCCCACCCCACCCCTTTTCTAGGTCACCCATCTGTATCCGTTTGCTATGTCGAGCCACCACGTGTGCGTCGCTCCATTTTGAAAACGGTTAAACCGAAAGCGATTTTGACTCGCGGCGCTCGACGACCGAATCGACGGCCGTGATCAGAAGGGACGACTGTCGGCGTCTAAAAATAAGATTAATCGAGTGCAGCAGCCCCAGACAAACCAGTGACATGACTAGACGTTGGTTATAAACCTGTCAAATAATATTTACTCCCCCCCTTTCCCTACAGCACGCCAAAAAAATGTAGAAATGTATAAAACACGGAGATGTTAAAAAAAGGCGGATGTAAAAAAAATCGGCTCAACCGCCTCCCCTCCGCCGAACGCTTCGGAGGAAGCCTTCGTATCGAACTACCAAACGCATGATAAGGCACGAAAAGCCATTAAAGAATGGATCGCCGCTTGCAATCGCCCCCGTCTCACCGAGCACTTTGTTACATTATATAAATGTGCCACATTTTTTAAAAAGTATCGACAATCAAGACTACTTTGCATCGACATTGTGGAGGCTCTGTGAGATGCAGTTCATGTAAAGCACTAGCAGACAATATGAAATCTTACAAAAAAAGAACTCTGTCCTCTGGACTCTGGAATGAGACGCAGTGAAATTTGAGGCATGAGGCATTTCCCCCTCCGCGGTTGAGCCGCTCCCTCCTCTCCCCACTCCTCTCAGCAGAAGCATTGGTTCTCTAAGACTGTCAACTTGTGCTGTTAAAACCATCAGTAAGATTATGTACAAAATTTACAACATAGAAATACATACAGAAGAGATTATTACAATGAGGCCTACAAAAGAGAACGACTCGAGTACCGTCCAGTATTGCAGGAATATCTGCTTCTCCGCTCACTGACTTTCACACGCACCCCTCCCCGGCTCATAAAACACATTATCACATTTCGTGGTCGTTTACAACAGACATAGTAAAGCTATCAAAAAAAGGTCTCCCAAGTCTCCAAAATCACTCTAGAAATTTTTTTTTGTTCTTTTGTTTCTCTACAACAATGTCAGTTAATATGTACAAGCCCTAGAAAATAATTTAATAATAATCGTAATACACACTTTCTACACACGTTGGATGGGCGGAGTTCTTGGGGCGGAGCACAATGTGTGCTGATTGGCTAACAGTCGCTAAGGAGCAGTGGTCAGGGGCAGGGTCACAGGGAAGAGGTGGTGGAGTCGACGATCTCTCTCCCGTTGCACACCGTCGGAACATAGTGGGCGCTGACCGATGCTACGGAGAAATGACAAGAAAGAAAGACAGAAGATGAAGTGAGATAACATACGGGAATAAGAACTCGGAACACAAGACCGAAACAGCACAGCATGAAACACGTCAAGACGCTACTTAACATACATCTTAGCTGTGCCTCAAAGCAAAGCCTGAAATTTGTTTTTAAAAGTCACTTTTCAGGCAGTTTTCGATCAATATTGGTTTTTCAGGGTCGATATTGATACCGATTATTGCTAGTTAATGGGGCCAATAACTGATATTTGGACCCGATATGCAAAGAAACACCAAGCTCAGCTGAAGCTCTCCTCTCTCCTCTTCTCCTTCTCGGAGCTTCACCCCTCGCTCGTGTGTGAGTGTGGTGTGGGTTACAACAAGGCTTCAGTGTTGATTGGATCTACTCGTGTGGCATTTAGCCAATCAGAGACTGTTGTGGGCAGGACATTAAATGAAGCAGAGAGTGAAGAGCAAACGGCACAGAAAGAGGAGACGGCAGTGGAGCCACAGTTGTGCACTTTGTAATTACTTAATATCGGTGATGGTCAGAATTAAATACCGGAACCAATAATCAGCAAAATGTCTAATATCGGCCCCCGATTATCCGTCAACCCTTAATTTTCACCACGATTCTGACATTTACCAAGGTTTTCTTAAGATTTGTTCCAACTGTTGATGAGCACTATTATGCAGTTTAGTTCCTGCATCATAATATAATACATGGCATTCAACAGATGCTCATGTCCCAGAAGTAAGAGTCAAACAATTAAGAGTCTCACTTCATACGCAACAAAACCTTAGAGTTAGAGTTACCTTAGAGTTACTATAAGTTTCTTTCAACTTCTTTAATCAGTTTTTGTTTAATTTATTCTAATTGCAAATGACTCAGCACACTTCTGAGCACCAGCTGGCCCCGAAATCCATTTGTTCTCATTGCATCATTGTACAATCAAAAGTCACAGCAAACTTTGTCATCTCAACTACACATTCAGTTATACAGTGAGATGAGACAATGTGGCCCACGTTTTCTACATGCTACAAAAGCATATGTGAATGTATTAAACGTATCTGATTGAAATCACATCAAAGCAGACCTTAAATCATTGTCCCCTGAATTGATATAATATCTCATTGTGATGAAACTTGCCATTTTCACCCCTAGTTTAAAGTCCCCACCATTTAAAGTATTGTGGAGAGGGTGGAGTTTTACTAAAAAAGTGGAGACTTCCTTGCCCCTTTAATAGAAGTTTCTATGCCTCGCTCCTCCCCTTCCCTCCCACTCACTGCCACGGCCAAGTACGTGGCGTCTCTCTTTTGCAGTGTCTGTCATCTCATTTATCCGAGCTACGAAATCTAAATAAAGATGAAACTGTTTACCTGATTCATTGTGGTGCCTATGAATTAAACATCAGAGTAACAGCGGCAGGCTGCGATTATATGGCCTTATTACTGTACTGCAGGAGGAATCGCATTCAGCTCTCTCCACACGTACGCAGCTGCATCAGGTGACGCCGCTGACACGCAAACCATGCCTTCAGGTGGCAGTTGAGCTAAATCAAATATGAGTAATTGCTACAGGCTGCTTATGGAGCGATGAGATGTAGACTTAGCCATCTGTTTGACCTTGTGCAACACGCTATTTTTCCTGAAAATGGATGGCTTACGATCCCCCTCACAAATCACCCCAATACAACCTTTTCTTTGGCATTTCCAACCATTCACAGATGGCTTCCTATGTGTTTGTGATATTTTACATTTTGTGGTTTGTGTGTGTAATTAAAGGTGAATGCTAAAAGTGTTTCAACAAAATGTTTCCCTGCATTCAATTTCAAACTAAACATATGAACACCTGCCTTCTCAGAACTACACCAGCATGTTTAAACTTATGTAGGCTATGTTTTTTAAGTGGACACATTGTCCCTTCTAACACATAAAAGTAACACCCACATATTCACTCCACAAGGTTAAAAACACTGTAAAAATGGTCTGATATGGTGTGAAAGCCAAATGGGTGTGTACTTGTTTATTTCTAAAATAAGATATTAATATCACTAAGCCATGGCTAAATTTTACAGTTGCAACTACAGGAAACCTTTCCTGTCAATCTTTGATTGGATTCGAACCCACAATCTCTTGTATATAGGATGTTAGTGGTAGAACACTCGCCTTTGGACCAAGAGGTTGTGGGTTCGAATCCAACCTCTGGCATTACCCATACTGGGTCCCTGAGCAAGACCCTTAACCCTAAGTTGCTCTCAGGGAAACTGTCCCTGAAATTAGGAAATGTAAGTTGCTGTGGATATATATACAGTATATATGAAACACAGGAAGCAATACTGAACTGCTGATTTTTTTTTGTTTTTTTTGTCCAGTTATTCACATTTATTTCATATATACTGTACTAAAAGTTCTCCTTTCCAACACAACAGTAACACCCAGATTTTCACTCCACAAGGTTAAAAACCTCTAATATGTGTGAAAGCCAAATCTCTGCAAGTCCCACAGTTGTTATTTGAAAATGGATATATTATCACCTAGCCAAGGCCAAATCTCTTAACAATTTTGCTGACCAGAATCCTTGGAGCCCAGAAACCTTTACTTGGAATCTTTATAAATACATGCTATTGAGGTGTACAAGGACCGACCAGAACCTTCTGAACTAGCTTATAACGTAGTTTCTATCCAGTTTATAAAGAATCACGTTATTATCTATCACGTTCATTTCACATCTACTAAATGTTTGAAAAATCCTCCTAACACATAACTCACACCCAGATTGTTACTCCACAAGATTAAAAACGCTAAAAATTCTCTAAAATGTGTGAAAGCCAAATATTTACAAGTGTTGTTTATTTTTAAATGAATATATTAATCACATCTGGAACTTACTGTACTTGTTCATAATATGTTATAATCACGTGTTAACTTTCCGAATGCAACCACGAAATTCAAAACACTACAGATCAAGTTATTTTGTGTGCCAGTGTGTGTTTACATTAAACAGAAGCAATTCCTAAAAAATCTGTCAGTGTAATCTGGGTCTATGTTAGCTCCTCACCATGTGAAGCGTAGGTTGTGGCCGGGCCGCTGACGCTAAAGCGGTTGAGGTTGAGCCGGTGGCTCGTCACATTCTTCTCCGGCTGGAACATGATGATGTGAACCTTAGGAGCAAACATGCAGCCCAGGACCACAAAACCGCTGAGACTCACCGATATACACATGGTGGTGGTCTGAACCTGAGAGAAGGAAAAGAGCGAGAGTTCATTTATTCCATACTTCAGTCACCTCCACAGATACTTACAGACATGCTGATAATCAAATGCTATTAGTCAAAGTAGAACCAAATGGGCCCCTTTTAACAGTGACAGTAGTGCAGGGAGCATGGGGGATAATTGCCCTGGCAGTTAGGACTGTAGTTGCATAAATAGTGTTTGATTAGATGCTATTTGGACATTTTCCATTAACAGGCTAATCTCCACTCAAGGTCGAGATTCCCCGTTTTTTTGGCGCCTCCCTGCCACTTTTTCCTGCTCTACTGCTGTGATTGAGGCATTAAGCTGGAGAAGAACAGATATAAAAAACTAATCTGAGTAGGATTTTCCCCCCTCAGGAGCAGAAAGTGTCTTCTAGTGGGAACGCAGCAAAGCTCCATCACACCTAATGAAACAGCATGTAATGCTTTCGTGATGAAGGGCAAAAAAACCAACCCAGAGAGGCATAATCTGTTCAAGTTGGCCCTTTGTTCAGTGTGAGCAATCTGCCAGACACATGGCACAGTAGTAACAAGAACGAGACGGCAGTAGGTGATGATCTTATTAGCTCTGTACTTGTTTTGTAGCTTGTCTTGCTGTGTTTCGTAATCAGATTGTGGACATGTACAAGTCTACACTTGCCCTCCCTCTCTCTCTCTCTCTCTCTCTCACTTCCGTCTTCCCTCCCTCTCGCACATTCTCTCTGATCTGACCCTCTCTCTCTCCAAAGTCTCCGTGTTTCTACAGGCATCAGCACTCTGTTTAAACCAGTCTCAGAGGACCAGGCCCTCTTAAACAGAGATTCTCCCTTTCCCACTTCATTGACTGTGGCCTTGGAAGACCTGCATGGAGCAGACCGAGAAAAAGTCCTGCTCACGTCAGCTGGACGAGCGTCTATCTGTACGACAGTGCGGCGTTAGACTAGTTTGACTTGAGGTCGTCTCGACGTCTATGCAGTCGCTATATAACGAAACAGGACTGGGCTAATCACATTTCACTGTTCCTTAGTATAATCCGTGACTAATTCCGGCGGAAAAGACGCTGAGTTTCTGTGCTTGCGTTACGCTGACGCCTGAGGCTTGACACGTTCATTGTGAAAGGCTGACCGATTAAGTGCCATGTTTATTATGGATTTAAATTTTCCTCTTTTCTTTTCTTCGACTGACTTGGCAAGTCCTTGTGCGCCCCGGATGTTCTGCTAAATTACGCATATCTTACTCAACAGCAGGCAACCCTGTGCCTGGGGAGGACAATTGCCTGGTGATTTCAACACCACCGTTATTCTGTCCAGGCCCAATTTTCTCTCTCCCCTACCTCCACCAGTTAAGGTCTGTTTGCTTCCAATCAATTTGCCTACATCCCAATTCGCAATCCCAGCATCCCTTTTCTTTACCATTTACCACAAGGCCAGTGTTGGGAAGTAGCCAACTAAAATTAGTAACGCTACTGACTTAACTACTTTTTTCAGTAGCTCGTCAGTCTCTTTACAAAGACCAAAGACCAGTTGTTTCTGAATGGTATTGAATTCACAGAAGTGGCATCTGATAGGCTACCGTGCCTGCATGGCACACATCATTGCATCACAGCATACTCTTGGCAGATATGAGATGGAGTCAGGGATGGGCTCCACCTTGGTGAAGATGGAAGCATAAATCCAGGGCTATATTTATCAGAATGGACAAGACTTACATATTTGAGTGTAACTTATGCAAATCGAAATTCAAAACACTGTCTACCTCCAAAATGTCATTAAATCCTTGTGTTTTGACATCACAATGTAAAAAAAAAAAAGATTTTCATATCACCTTTACACCATGTTTTAGATTTTTTTATTAGCTTTAAAAGTATCCCACAGAATTAATATTATGTATTACTTGACGAAATAGCTTTGATGTAGTTTATATACGTTTTCCTTGTATTTGTAGCGCAGCTAACTATTATATTAAAACAGCTGCATGGCTGTAGCTTAGATACTTTTAATCTAAAGTAGCTTGTAGCTTGAAAAGGTAACGTAAAATCCTCCTACACTGCACAAGACATACCCTGTAGTCGCTGGACGTGACATAGAAGATGGGCAGGAACGCCAGCCAGATGATGCAGGTGGTGTACATGGTGAAGCCAATGAACTTGGCCTCGTTGAAGTTCTCCGGGCACTTGCGGGTCTTGAAGGCGTAGACAGTGCAGAGCACGACAAGCACCACGTCATAGCTAAGTGACAGCAGCATGCTGGCGTCACGCACGTTGCACTTGAGGATGACCGTCTGACGCTTCTCGGGCAAAGTGAAGCGCCGCGTTCCCGGCACTTCCAGCAGCAACCAGACGGAGGCCAGGAGGAGCTGCACGGAGATGAGTGACATGCAGATGAAGACCTGCGAGCTGGGACTGATGAAGCGAGGCCGCTGCGGTCCTCCCTCCTTCACGCCGCTGAAGATTCGGGCGATGCGGTTGGTCTTTGTCAGCAGTGCCGAGTAGCACACGGCGAAGGATGTGCCCAGACCCAGACGGCGAAGCGTGCAGACGGCAGGTGATGGCTTTGCAATGAAAATGAAAGTCATGGAGTAGGACATGAACACTCCCAGGAGCAGGATGTAGCATAGCTCGCGTCCCGACGCCTTGACCAGCGGCGTGTCGTTGTGCCGGATGAAGGCGGTAAAGACCAGCATGGTGCAGATGAAGCCCACGCAAGCGATGGAAATCGGACCAATCGCCCAAGCATCCTCCCACATGATGTAGTCTTCGGGCAGGTCATAGCAGCCGCTGAGATCCGCCCGGGGCCACTGCCCCAAGGCGCAGGGGGTGCAGGTGAACTCGTCAGACAGGTACTCATAGGGTTCACAGGGAGTGCAGATCCAGCAGCAGTAATCGCCCGCCTGCATCTTCTTCATCTCATTTGGGGCGCACGGGTCGCTGCACTGAGACGTTGGCATTCCTGCTCCCCTCGGCCAACCGATAAGGTACTCGTTGAGGGACAGTGTCTCTGCCCACTCCCCCACCTGGACGTAGGTGTACTTGTCGCTTCCCGGCAGGCGCTGGTAGTTGAAGATGTTATAGCGGCCCATTCCGTCTCCATACTGGTCGAACTTTACCACGTTCTCTGAGCCGGGAGGAGAGAATGGAGCTGGAATGAAAGAGGCGAAAAGGAAAAGCAAGAGTAATCAGAATGTACAGTGACAAAGTAAGGGAAACAAAACATGTTTTCTCAACACTGCCATGGATTCCCAATAAAAAAAGGAACCATCACGAAACCTCTACCTCTCAGAGTGTCTGGTTTATATTGACTTCAATTACAATCAGTAAGTGCTACAACAGGGCTGCAGGCACACAAGGCAATTAAACAGCCGGCTGTTAAAACCATAGGCGAACACCATGAAGCCTGACAGTAAAAGAACCTAAACATGGTAGTATGCTGAAATAGAACTTACTATAAAAAAAAGCCCCAACATCAGCATCGTAAGGAGCATCGTGCATCATGAGTTTATGTGCCTCTTGACTTATATGAGTTCTCTAACAAACTCTGCTCTCAGAGGATGTTATATAGACGCTGAGCTGTATTAAAGAGAAAAAAGCAGCTGGATCCAGCAGCCTGGAATTAGCTGGTATATAGCTGATGTCTAACATAAAGAGTCACATACCCACACCCACATTTCTGGAGAGCAAACACTGATGAGATTTGTTTAGATAAACCAACTTAATATTTATTATTTGATCTTAAGCTGTTTATGCAACTTTTCCATTTAAAGCTGTGTTTTTAGAATCCTGGAAGCTATTGGTGCCACATGCACCAATAAACTTTTAAACTTTGTCCCAGAAATCTTCAGTACAGTATCTTGAACCTTGGCAAGCGCAAAACAATAAGCAGCCGATGATCAAACTGTTTAAAAGCTATTACGGTCAATGCTGATTCATGCTTCAGACCAAACAAGGTAGTTTGTGATGTGAGTGCTTATTTGCTATTATTTGTCAAAACAAAACAACACAGCACACAGTGCACCACAATGAAATGTGACCTCTGCATTTGACCCATATGTGGAGGAACAGTGGGCAGCTGACATGAAATGTTGACAAATAATAACAAATATCGACAAATAAGCACTCGCTCACATCACAAACTACCTTGTTTGGTCTAAAGCATGAATCAGCATTGACCGCAATAGCTTTTAAACAGTTTTGATCATTAGCTGCTTATTGTTTTGCACTTTTCAAGGTTCCAGATACTGTATTGTAGTTTGTGATGTCAGTGAGCAATGCTTATTTGTCATTATTTGTTATTATTTTTCAAAACAGTATGACACAGCACACAGTGCACCACAACAAAATGTGATCTCTGCATTTGACCCATCCTTGTAGAAGCAGCTCTTGGGGGTGAGTACCTCAGTGGTATTTTAACCAGAACGGAACTTAAACTGGTGACCCTCCGATCACAGAGCCACCTCCCTAACCGTTACGCTACCAACTGCACCCCCAAGTTTTTAATGGTGTTGATTGTTTAATGGTTATGAAAGTGACATAAATAAGACTACAAGAAAGATCGAATCAGAGCAGATACACAAACAGAATGACTACTGGTACAACAAGAAAAATCTGGAAACATGACTAAGTGTGATGAGTATTACCATCAGCAAGATTTTATAAGACACAGAGGAAACACAGTGAGCATGTGTAAAGGATGTGACTATGTGAACTGCAGGTATATTGCATTACGGGAAGGTGGAGCGGGCGGAGCACCTAGGGCCGTGGTCATGGCAACCGTGACAGGACTGAAAAACATCAGTACATTCGTGCCGTGGAGGCAAATAAGCAAATCAACTCTAAAAGATAGACAGTTGATATTTCAGCCTTGAGAGCGGCCCATGGAGAAGAGGAATGAGGTGAAAAAACACCTGCCATGACGGAAAATGTATGTAGCGCAGTGAACTTCAAAAAAGCTCTCTAGTGTATGCTGCATAGTGATAAGTGCCACAGAAGTATCCACAGTAAAACTTTAGGTTCTTTTGAATGAATTAACACTTGTATAGCACTTTTCTAGACTTTCAAATCACTTTACATAGACAATCCCTCTTCCACCATTGTGCAGCTCCACCTGGATGATGCTCCAGCTATGGTGGTGAAGGGGCAGGACTGAATGAAAGCCAACGAATTTCTTAGTTCGGGTCCAAAGTCTAAAAGGTATGTGTCAGGAAGGGCATCTGGGCATCCAGTATAAAACTTCAGCCAAATCAATATGCGGACATTGGTGATATGCTGTGGTCATCCCTAACGAGAGCAACAGAAAGGGGAAGAAAAATCAGGGTCCCACCTCAGTTTTAAATCCCAGGATGGTTCCTCCTGTTGGTCCAACCAACACATCTTCCAAGAGCAACACAGATTTCCATGTTGGTCTCCTTTCCATGTACTGGCCAGCAACGATGGGGAGTTGATAACTAAAACTAGGAGTAATGTAGCCACTTTTTGCTGTAGCTTGTCAGTAGCAAAGCAACCTTTAAACAATGTAGCTTTTAAAGCAGCTTTATTTCTCAAATAGCCATGTAGCTTGACAAAATGATACATTTCTACAAAAAGCTATATTTCATTGCATCACAGCATGCTATTAGCAGCTGTAAAATGGAGTCGGACTTGGCAAAAGTGGAAACAAGAATTTGTGGCCATGAAATAGCTTTGATGTAGTTAGCTACTTTTTTCTGTAGCTTTTTACTGTAGCAAACAGTAACTTGGCTATAGATGAAGTATCTTTAATTATATGTAGCTCGTAGCTTAAAAAATCTACAGTAGTTTACCCAACACTGCTTGCCAGGGCCAAATTTACTTCGTTTTAGAATTGTTCCCTAGTCTGAACTGCAGGTGGTATGGCTGATATTGATAATTTCTCTGTGTATTGTACTTATACAACTGTGTATGTGACATAAATCACAAATCTAAAATCCTGAAATGTAGAAACATTTTCCTCAAGACAATTTAGTGTCAAAAGATTTTCTTTCTAAAAAAAACTGCATATAATCTATGCTAATCCATCATTTCTCCACATGGTTTAAACTGAATTCAGCAGATGTCATCAGAATAGTTTCTGAATCACACTTTATACAGTTGTAAACTGGCTGACGGTAGAAAAGTCAGTTCCATAAAAAACTTTGGTCTATCAAAGATATTTCAATCTAACGTTGATAAGAGCCCGTCTACCCCGAATTGTGCACATGAGTACGATCATCGGCAGCTGTCACTGGACTGAGGACGGTCCATGTGTGATTTATAACTCACGGTCTAATTGCCCCAAGGGGTTCTGGGAGCTCTGCAGGGAATGATGACTCGTCACATAGGGAAAGGAGGTTAGGCGTTATGAACCCCATCAATCACCAAGATAATGTCAGTGTCAGCACTCGCATGCATGCAACTCATGCACATACAGCCCTCACATATTACACATTTGAGGTGCAGCGGAACGCAAGAATTCGCCCCCCACATTCCAGTACTTCATATCGCTAAGATGAAATTAACCTTTAGTTGCCTGCTGCTCATCTGTTGAATTCTCCATTTAATATCATCCATATTTATAATTAATAATCTTCACACTTGCTAGACGCTCTACGCAACCTTAGATTAAGTAATCAGCATCTGCTAACAGGATAATTAACCATAATATAATTTCATGCGACAAATACAAACTGCAGTTAATCAGCTTGCATTGAACCTCCAGGGGACACGACAAACATTTTGTAAGGCAACAAAAGCTTCTTAACGCAGGGCAAAAAGAGGATTTTTTCACACATTTATTTAAACAGTATCTTACTTGATGGATATTTAAACGCATGACAGGCGCGTTATAATCAATTAGTTTTCTTAATGGGGCTAATCAGTCAATAAGTCATCTAAAGCACATAAAACTTGTAAAAGTTCTATTGATCTGATTGGAGCCTACAGGGAAGTCAAGCGGATATACACATTCTACACTCTAGTGAACTACAAAGATTAATTAAGAGAAGAAAGGAAAAAACTGCAGACATTGTTATATAGTGAAACTCTAAAGGCTAGGTATAAAATAAAGACAAAGAGAGAGAGAGAGAGAGAGAGAGAGAACTTGGTTATTTAAATAAAAACTTTATATTTGATGAGTCTGCAGAATTTTCTCAATTTTCTCATAAGCATGTGAATAGAATAATAATTTTCTACAATTGTGATGCTGTGACTGACGCGCGCACACACACACACAGACACACACACACACAGTCTCTGTATTACTATCTTTGTGAGGTCTTTCCATAGGCTCCCATAATGACTAGATGTACATAATTTTACACCTACACCTAATCCTAACCCTAACCTTAACCTTAACCACAGTAACCAAAAGCACATATTTTACCTCTTTTAGTTTCTCAAATAAAACAAGCACATTTTCTATAAAGTCATTTTTCCTCATGGGGACCTCTCAAATGTCCCCACAAAACCCCCCCAAAAAACTGATAAAAGTGATTTTAGGGGACAAAAAGGTCCCCACCATGCGATAAATACATGGACACACACACACATTTACTTCACTATACTATTGGAAACATTCCATAGACATAATTACTGTAGAAAAATAACTGAAAATGACAAAGCTATCTTATCATTTATTGTCCCAGAATTCAAGGTTTGTTCCCCACTTACAAGTATAAAGAGTCTAGGTCAGAAACACACACATACACAGCTAAGCAGAATTTCCAGAAAGTGCCTGAAACATTTCCCATTTAGACAGTAATCAAACATTTGACAACACAGCGCATGTCAAGATACAAAAATTTCTGTCTTGTGTTATGTGTGCTCCATAGACATAATTGAGTTCAGTCTCTCTCTCTCTCTCTCTCTCTCTCTGTGAGTCAGTACATTGTTTGTCAGGTGCACTTTAAACTCCTTAGCCTCCATGGTGACACGGTGCACGTTGCCTGTCAGTCTCGTCATGCGGAAACACAGCTTGTAGGATCTGAGGGACTCAGGTGCCATAACATGTATCTGTACCAGAGGAGACAAGTGCAGAGCCGAGCCCCTACAACAGCCTCTCATATCTACTCACTCGCCCACACTGCTGACACTCCCCATTCAGACCTGACGGCCTCTTCACTCACACACACACACACACACACAGTCGCGTCTGGCTACCTTTGTGAAGTGCTCCCATTGACTCCCATATTATTAGTTCTACAGCAGTTAAAGTAAACCATAACCATAATCTTAACCTCGGAAGCCAAAATCACTGTTTTAACCCCAACTCTAACCCTAATACTAGATCTACTTCAAATACACCAAAGTTTTACACTAACTCTAACCGAAAGCAAAACCTTTTACTGTAATTATCAATAATAATACAAAGAAATCTCTTCACAAAGGCAAAAAAAACTGATGATTGAATCTTTTAATGGACAATCATGTCCTGCTAAATACCAATTCTTACACATACCTGAAATCGTGCACTCACACACTCACACACCTCACACAATTCAAGTCAGTTCAATTCAATTTGATTTATATAGCACTCTTTACAACAGACACCACCACAAACCGCTTTACATATAACCGGCCCAAACCCCCAACATGCAAGCCTTATGCGACAGTGGCAAGGAAAAACTCCCTCTAGCAGGAAAAAAAGAAACCTGAGAGGAACCAAGACTCGGAAGTGGATTCATTCTCCTTTGGGTGACCGGTGGTGTGTGAACGTTTAACACACAAGTTAACATTAGTTGAAGTACTCACAAGCAAGGTACTGCCTCCAAGCACTGCTTCCCGCAGAGGTCACATTTCGTTGTGGTGCAATGTGTGCTGTGCTGTGCTAAACAACAAACAATCACTCACTTAAATTCCCTCAAATACCTAAATTTCATCTCTCTCTCACACACATAACACCTTGCAGTCCTTGAGTTACTTCCACTGACTCCGATAATGACTAGATTTATATAGTAGTAATTCTACAGCTACATTACTGCTAATACTATGTACAGCTAACCTTAACCCCAGTAACCGAATATCAATCTTTTTTTACTGTCTTTTAAGGAACAATCAGATTCTCTACCTGCCCCCACATACACACACACACACACACACACAGATGTGGTCAAGGACACCCATGCAACATGCACACACATAAACAGATATGGGTTTATTGTATTACAAAGGTTAAGGTGATTTTTATTTATTTGTTTATTTACTTTTTAGAGGTTGTCCTTGATACAAAGAGAGTGATGGAGATGAAAGAGAAAGAAAGGAGAGAGAGAGGCAGATATGAAGACCGGGAATGGGAGAGATGCGTCACCTCAAGAAAATGACCAAGCAAGTGTGTGCTAGAGTTTTAACTATTTTAACTATTAACTATTTTAACTATTGTTTAAAGAGATCTTTTTGGGACACACACAAGCACTCAGTCATATCTTGCTATCTTTGTGAGGTACTTTCGTTAACTATAATGACTAGATATAGATAATACACCCAACCCTAACCTTAAGCTAGGTAACCAGAAGCAAATCTTGCAAAGAAAAACTTGCAACGTTTCTATAAAATATTTTTCCTTTATGCGGATATGAAAATCGTAGTTTGTCCTATCTTCTAGGGGACAGTCTGATCCTCACAACCTCCTACAAATACACACTTATGACATTTAGCAGATTCACACATATACTCATTCTCAAGTATTCATTCATTTCAACAATTTCATTAATTACTGCAAATCTGCATGCTTGTTTATGTCAGACAGCATGTATGGCAATTACAAAACTGCGTGTTCTGTATTGAGTTAATAAGTACAGCTTATTAGACGCCCTGAATGAGAGATACTGTAAATGTGGTTTATATCAGAACAGGCACACTATTTGATGGATTTGTGTGGGGGTGAAGTGAATTTTGGGTCTGGGTAAACAGCTGACAATCTGGAAGCATCCCAGTCAACCTGCTGGCGTGCCATGCCATAATGAAGTTGGATCTAACACACAGCGGCCTTGGACTGTGGAATATGTCATGGTGAAGCGATCACAGTCAACAACAACAGATGATATCTGATGGCCAGGTTTGGTTACATCCTGTCAACACAACCCAAAATGGGTATCCAGGCCAATCACAAACCATGACCACGAAACGAATCTGTCTGATACAAGTCAGAGAGAAAACATAACTTAGCAAATGTCAAATGAAAAGTGTTTTTCTAAAATGTGCAATGAAACTTTTTAATGTAAAAAAACATAAATAAGTCACATATTTAATACAAATTAATTCTACGGCCCCTATCAATAGTGGCTGGGCTGATATTTCCTAAATCTAAGGATAGGTTTCCTAGCCAACTGGGGGTAAGAGCTCTGGTCAGAGACTTATTTGTCACAATGCTGGAACCTCACATGCACACAAATCTGCTAAGCACAATTGCTACTGAACTCCTCTCTGAAGTTGGTGATGTTACTTGGTTGAGCAACCAAGTTACTATAATATAGCGCATATTTCAAATATTTAGCACAACAAAGTGTGTAAAGCACCAGTAAATATATATTTTGCAATGTCTTCTTATGACTGGACACAAAAATCAAAAGATCAGTGATGCATTAAATACCATGAGCTACTAGGGCTGGTTTCTTGAACAAAGATTAAGCCTAGTCATGGACTAAACTGCAGTACCAATGGAGATTCACAACTGAAACTCAAAGTTAGCATAGGCTTAATCACAAGTGATTAATCCAAACAAGAAACTAAATGCCAAACCAAAAGATTGACAGAACTGGGCTAACTGGACCAGTCAAACAGGAAGCAATGAAACAAACAGATCGAGAAACTAAGAATGCAGAACTAACACAGGTGTCACGGATAATAAGACTAACTAACCAATCAGGACACAGGTGGGGCAGGACAGAGGGAACTGATAGACATACCACTCAAGACAGACACAAGACTAGACATGGGTGCCCTTCTGTGGGTGGCTGGGGTAAAGTCTAGGGGGAGCACTGTCCTCTCACTACACCACCACAAAAAAAAATTCTCAAAATCAGAATGAAGGCATCAAAATCAAAACAAAGGAAAGTTTGTAAATTACATTGCCATTTACATTGAATGCTTTTGCTGGTCAGAAGCATTTAAGGGATCCCCCTTTTCGCCCAGAAGTGGATGAGATTCCCTTCTGAGTTTGGTTCCTCTCAACATTTCTTGCTTTTTACCCCAAAAGAAGGGGTCACTGTTGCCCTAGGCTTACTCATTGAGACGGTATTGAGATGATAATATGTAAAGCTGCTTTGTGGCATTGTCTGCTGTAAAAAGTTTGATCTGAATCGAGAATAGCCTGAGCAAACCACAAGAAGTTAACTGAAGACTGTTTTGCTCATACCTTGTAGCAGTTGGGGTTGTAATGGTTAGGGCGTTTGCCCCGTGATCTGAAGGTCGTTAGTTCAAATTCCAGATCAGAAAAGTTACCACTAAGGTACTCATGAGCAAGGTACCGTCCCCAAGCACTGCCCGTCATCTGGCTACTGCTCTTTCACAGAGGGGTCAAATGCAAAGGGTCCATTTTGTTGTCTGCTGTGCTGTGGCGTGTTTACAATGACAAATAATCACTAACTTTCACTTTTGATGTGATTGCGTCAGCAGTGTTTTTCGTTTTATTATTATTATTATTATTATTATTATTATTATTATTATTATTATTATTACATTATTATTATTATTATTATTATTATTCCACCCACTTCTTCTCAATGTTATTCCTCCAACAGCTTTTGCGCTAGAACCACCGTTCCGACTTTAAAATATGTGCTCTTGTTCATGAGTTCTGTCCAATTTTCAGACCGTAAAAATGTTTTATTTGCGACATTATTTCGTTATCCACCCACATTTGGCGCCACTACTCCTCCTACAGTTTGTGCGTTAGAAACACTGTTCCAACTCTAAAACGTGTGGCCTATAGCGGTGTAATGTGCTTTCATACACGTTTTTGCTACAAGCACTTGTTCGCCAGTTATGTCCATTTTTCCTTTTGTTGTTATTTGTGAGAAAACACCTTTTTGTTCAGTGACTAAATGTTGCTGAGTGCATTATGAACGGGATTCCTTACGTGATTGCATCATTATGTAATAACTCTAACCTTAATCTTCTTGCTGCAAAAAAGCAATCACATTTGCATTTTCTCGCAAAAATGCCTCTAGTTTCACTTTCACTTGTCTTGCTTGCTGTGCTCTGTGGAGAGAATAGTCTTTGTTTGTCAGTTCAACACATTGCATTTATTTCTTCTTTCAGAAAAAAATCTAGTCATGGTCTCCAAATCTCTATCGTTTTGTTTGATAAAAACCAAATTCTTTTAATGTCAGTCTCTCTCATTCCATACCAGCATTTAGAACGTCATGAGGAAACTCTGCAGTTATAATCTATTACGTTTTCATCAGTTTGCAGCATTGCAGAAGAAGCGCATGGGTTAAAGACTGTAGTCTGATTTTAATCTTTTAGTAAAGATGTAATTGCTTAACTCAAACTCGAATGCAATATGTGGATTACATCCTAAACTTGGTGTTCTGTGTCCTTAACTGTACTGTGAAACATTTTAAAGAAATCAATAAGGCCCAAATCCTTTCAGTGTGAGATTGTGTGTGTGTGTGAGAGGGATATTAAAAGCTGTGGTGTGTGAGTATAGGTGGCTGTACTGAAGATCAGTGTTAAACCTCTCACCAATGGCACAGCCTGAGGGCTTTACAGTACACACACCCACACAAAGATATCACACACACAATCAGCATCCATGGCCAGAGGATATAATAAATCATATTTATTTCAAATCTGTATATCTGTGAGTCAGTGGAGATTCTGTATGTGTGTGTGGAGGGGGCGTGCTAAATGATTTGAGTGTTATAGATGACTTTTACTGAGCACGTTACTGCTCGTTTTCTGATTGCAGTGTGTGTGTTCGTGTATGTTTTGTGTCTGTTGTGGGTGTATGAGTGAATGCTTTGTTACACTGTGTTTGGCCATGGGTGTCTGAGAGTTTATGGCAAAGAAGCAAAAACACTAACACAAATGTCCCAAATGGCCTGTGTTCGAAAAAGTTGTGTGTGTTTCCATCCTGTTTTTCTACATGTACATGGGCATGTGTTTACTCAGTAGGTGTGGAATCTCTACAAACTAAAACAATCTCTCTCTCTCTCTCTCTCTCTCTCTCTCTCGGATTACTGCACAAGTACGATGGAATTTCCATAGCAACGGCATGTTGCCACCGTGCATTATTGCAAACGAGGGGTACAACATGCAGAAGACCTCAGCAGAGACGAGAGACAGACTGACACAACAGACAAGGTTCTGATGCGATGTCTAGCCTCAAGTGGATCCTTTTGACCATCCAATATATGAAAAAATGACAATGAAAATGTGAAGTTCTTCGAGAAGTCTGCTTGTTATATACAATGCATTAGGGTGAGTATATAAACACAGTTATTAGAGATACTTCTTATCATTATTTATAATATGATATATTGATATTGATAACATGATATAATATGATATATTATATTGATATATTCATCAATATCAATTCTCTAGACCTAAATATTCAGTATTTTTGCCTTTTTTTAACTTACGACTTAAATTAACATGATCACAATTATTTAAATCAATGTTATCAATTGTATTGGCATTTACTGCACATGCATCGTCAATCAATGTACGACGAGCACAGATTCTAATCTACACGTGTTCCTCCAAAACATATAATGGACGTTTTAATGTTGCAGATAAATGAATTATGGCTTTAATTTGGTGGCGTAACGGTAGGGTGTTCACCGCGTGATCAGAAGGTTGCAGGTTCTAATCCAGGACCGGTAAAAGGTACCACTGAGGTACTCATGAGCAAGGTACCGTCCCCAAGCACTGCTCCCCGGGCGCTTGTTAGCTGCCCACTGCTCCTTCACGAATGGGTTAAATGCACATTTAAAGGTCACATTTCATTGTGCTGTGCTGTGCTGTGTTCACAATGACAATTACTCACTTTTACTGATTTAATACTGTATGTATATATCTTAAACTAAGACACATGATCATTTAAAAACTCCTACAAATGCTAATTTATGTCTTAATGGCGTTCCATCCTCCAGAATAGCACGTGCGTGTTTTCTCTTTAGGAGCTTGTGTGTGTGTGTAGTGCTGCTGCTGCTGTGGCCATCGAAACATTGCACAGTTTTCTTCTGGTCATTTAAAGTACTCATATGCTTTGGCAGCAGTGTTAATTTCGGCAGTTGCTTTATCTTTAGTGCCAGTCTTTAGACAAAATTTTCATATTTCGTTGTGGTGCACTGTGTGCTGTGCTGTGTTCACAATGACAAATAATCACTCACTTAAATTCATTCAATTAACACTCTTTCGAATCTTTGAGTCCAGGAAAACTTTTACTTTGAGCCTCATTAGCAAACAAATTGGAATCTGCAGCAGCTGACTTGACTGGAATCATAAACTAGGCAGAGCCAAAAGGCACCAATGTCTATCATGTTGGGTTTTCAAGGGTATAGGGTCTGAGGTATACACTATTCTGGTCTACAAAGGGTTTAACGATCATTAGTGTGTCATCTTGAGACAATATAACTGAGTTTCTATTTCAACCTTAAGGATGGTCAAATTTGTTTTATGTGATTTTCCTCATTCTGGTATTGAAATGAACAGCAGATATACATCACAGGAACTGAAATTGATATGTACATTAGGCACATGTAATATCTGTCACTTGCACAAATATTTAATGTTGTAGCACTTGCTTCTCTCTATCCTCACTGGAGGATATCAGCGCTCCACTCTTTAGTTGTTTTTTTTTTTTTACTATTTAACAACCCCCAAGTGGTGTTACTTTATCAAACAAGGTCACAGGGCTGCCAGAAATATTTGCTACTTTCCAGCAAGGAGGTAAATTACTGCATTAACAGTAAAATATGAGCTCTGTTTCCATAGCGGGATACAAAAAGCACAGTGGGAAAACGGACGGCTAGCCAACCCACGGCCATGAGCCAAATCCAATTTTCCCCTTCAAAAAGAATAGCTGTAACAACACACCAGGGAAATAAACGGTAGCCTTCTCCGAGCTGAAACAGGTAAATCATCCCAAAATTCAATTCGAGTGGATATTTTTGCAAGATCTGTCGATTAACTCGCGAGTCTTTAGTCTTTCTAAAAGCGTCACAAAGTGAGTAGTGAGGCATAAATTCTAAACATGCGGAGCTTGAGTCCTGCTGCGTGCAGCGCCAACCCCGCTGACTAAAAGTTTTATTAAACAAAATTTCAGTTGCTGTGAAACTGATACCTCCAAGTTGTGTGTGTGTTTTTTTAAAAACTGTGCCTGTCCTGTGCCAGTGAGAGAGAGCAGACCTCAGTGTGCGATAAGGAAAGTGGGGAATTTTATTCTGGCATCACCCAACCTAAGCCCTCTTTCTCTCCTCTCCCCGTCTCCTCCTTCTCCCTGCTAGATCAGTTACCAGCTGCTCGTCTTTGATGCTCCTTTACACTTCTGCTTTGCACATCTTAAAACTTACTCCACTACGCTCTCTCTCTCTCTCTCTCTCGCTTGGTCTCTCTCTCTCTCTCTCTCTCTTTCACTCTCTCGGATTCTGGCTCTGTGCCTTCTCTTTCCCCTCTTCCACCTCCTCCTCCTCCTCCTCCTCCTCCTCCTCTTCCTCCTGTCTACAAGCTACTGTCATTTCCCCCCCTCCACCCTCTCCTGCCACCACACCGCTCCAGACAGCAAACCCCACACGTCTTTGATACTGCGCTTGAAAAATGAAGATGGTGCATTTCAAAGAGAATCTTCTTGTGCTGACGCATACCAACCCACTCAACCTCTCTCACATCATTTTATCTCTCCAAGTCTCTCTATCGCCTTCTTTCTCTTTCTCTCTCTCTCTCACTCACATATACACAGTGTTGGGGAAGCTCCTTTTAAATGGTAGCTTTTCAAGCTGTAAGCTACTTCTGATTAAAAGTAGCTAAGCTACAGCCTACTGTTTTGATAGTTAGCTACACTACAAGAAACAGGCAAAAGTCGATAACTTTGTTGAAGCTGTTTTAAAGCCAAAGACTCTTGCCAAGGTCTCTGAATTTAGCCAATCAGATACAACTTCTGCCAATTTAACACCAATCAAAAAGTTATAATAGTTTGTAACAACGTAGCGTTTTGCTACATCACTATTTTTAAAACAAAAAGTACTTGACTGCTTTTAAAGTTACAACATTTCAAAAGTAGCTTCACTACTGATAAGCTACTGAGTAAAAGTAGTTAGGACAATCTGGTGACATTACTTGTAGTTAACTACTCGCAGTCACTGCATATATACACTACAGATGACACGATCCAATAAATAGATTGGATATCGGTCCAATAAGGACTCAAATAGCTAGATCGGGTGTCAGTGGGATTAAGCAGATCTATGGAGCCAGTCTGTAAATATACGCACGCTCAACTGGTTATGCATCAGAAGCTGGACTGCGGTGAAGCTGGTTTATTGTTTGAGATTTGTGTAAATTCCTACATATTGATATGACAATAAGCAGAACAAGCAACATAACACACAACAACCAAATCACACAATTATACTGTTTAATTTTCTTAACACCACCAGCTCTCACTCGCAGTCTCTGTGTTCTTGATGGTTTTAGCGCCGCAGCATTAGGGACCGTCACAAAATGACAGAACTGTGTTTAAACGAATAATTTTTTTAATGTTATTTTAATAATAAATAATTTAACATATATGTATATATGGGTGTGTAATTATTACATTGTTTTAGTTAGGAAAACTATTTAAATCAAGTATTTCCTTAAGCATAACAGAATAATTTCAGTCATATATTCATACATTTTTAAAGCAATATTTTCTGTAACACGCTTAGAGACTGTATCAGATTTGTATTGTCTCGGCAGATATACAAATTTACAATATCGGTATCGTATCAGACATAAAAACGTGGTATCGTGCCATGTTTAACATACACCCACACAGCCTCCCTTTTCACGTAGGTACGCGTACACAACCTACGCACTCTCGTCTCACACTGTATCCGTACGCATATTTCTCTCTGCATATCCATCTCAATCTCTTTATATCCGTAAATCATTTCGTCATAAGCCTTTTTTCTCCACATCTTAATAACTCTTTCTTTCCCCTCAGCCTTAAGGGAGTTTTTAAGGATTCTCTCTGCCCCAAACCCCCCCTCCCCCTCCTTCTTTCCCGCTTTCCTCTACCTCCGTCTGTGTACGTGTTTGTGTACAGTCAGGGATAAGTGTGCCATAAGCTCATCTAATATTGACGTGGCAGCCTGAGCACTTTTACACGGTTTATTTTTACCTGCTCCCCCTGCTCTCCACCTGTCAGTCAAAACCAATCCTCTCACAGAACGACGCCGAGCACCAACCCCTGCCCGCGTTACAGCCGTTGCAATTGCCGTCGCCGTTGAGGTCCCCACCGGGGCGGCAATCAGCTCTCACACCGGCTGTAATTACCCGGCTGCTGTGCAGCTTCACTCGCTTAAACCGCAGAGCAACAAAGAAGTTAAAACGTGATGCCAAAGATCACACACACCCTGCATACTGCAGAGAAAGAAAAGAGAGAGAAAAAGAGGAGAAAAATCTTACCTCTGAAGTTGATGTGAAGCAAAAAGTCCCGGTACAGCCTCCTGCCGTCCAGACTGCGCATGGCATCGCAGAGACGAGTGGTGTTGGCACACAATGCCCTCTGCATCCTGTGCAGGGCGTGTGCCATGGCATAAACTGCGTTCACCACAAACATGATCTTAGACTCAGGTTCAAAGTTTGACTCATCCACTGCCAAACCCTGATCGCAAAGAGGCTTCGGAGTTCCCGACCCCGCTCCAGTCGCCGAAGTCCCGCTTAAAGAGCACTGGAACTTTTGCTCCCAAAAGTCTTTGTACCAAGGGTTGCGGTGATTGTTCATGGGGTTGAGGCTCTGGAAGTAACGGTTGAACTCTACGATGGGGTGAGCGGCCAACTCGAGGGTGATAGCTCCATCGGCGGCCATCTCGCTCCCTTTAACAATGCTCTCCTGTGCCCCCCAGCCGTCACTGGCCACCCAGAGGAAGGAGGCGTTGAGGCGGGTGGCGGCTCCCAGCAGCTCGCGGGCATCGTCACTGCGCAGGAACAGCACCACCACATGGGCGGTGGGTTTCTGCAGGAGCTGGCGGATCACTGCCTCGTATGAGGAGCGTTTGGCATTGGAGCGGCCCACCTTTTCGGACGTGGCAATGCAGATGTTGCGCAGGTGGGCCTCCTGCTCGAACGCCTCAATGCCAGTCTCGCCGTAGTCGCCCTCCGAGGCCACCGTGGAGACGTAGGTCCAGTTGAAGGCGCGCAGAATCTCGGCCATGGCCTTGGCCTGATAGAAGTCCGGTGGTACGGTTCGGGCGAAGTAGTCATAGCGCGATTTGTCGCTCAGCTTGGCGCTGGTGGAGGCGTAGCTGATCTGAGGAATCTGGAAGAGGCGCAACAAGTTGGCAACCTGGGAGTAAGGAGAAACACACTGCATTACAAACACTGTTTAAATCAATAAGTCAGCGGCTTATAAATTAATTATCCAAAGTCTATGATACATAAAATATTCCTTTTTAGCCGCTTGATTGGATTCGGATCGCATTAGCCCAATTAAAAGTACGCCGGCAGTCCCAGCAGGGCAGGGTGGAGAAGGGATGTTTCTCTTTGGTCAGACTCAGCTTGGCTCTCGCACATCACACACACACACACACGTCTCATGCTGAGTGTGTAGGCCGAAGCTGCTCCTGCCATACGTGCTGCAATACTGAGCTCGCGCTGACCATTTCTCTGTCAGCCTGCAGGAAATCAATCCAAACTAGCACTCTGTTGTAGTCTGTCAGAATATTTTGTCATTTTGTCTTCGTCAGGCTTTTTTTGGACCCTGTTGGCCTGGTATAATAAACGTGGTATGTGTTATCAAAATTCAGAGCAGTGCAGATATTTGTTACTACTTTTGTGACTGTCACATTGATCACAGTGCAAAACTAGAGGGTTTTCTGCAACACTGAAAGACCAGTGATCGGTGCTTTCTTGTACAATAATTGAAAGCAAGATATGAAGCCTACAATTTTAGTGAAGTACTCAATAGTAAGAAAGTGAGTGATTATTTGACTTTGAGAACTTGCCGCAGCACAGCACACACCGCACCACAGCGAAATGTGACCTCTATGTTTGACTCATCCATGAAGGAGCGGTGGGCAGCCACTGTGGGAGCAGGGAGCAGTGCTTGGGGACGGTACCTTGCGCATGAGTACCTCAGTAGTAACTTTACAGGTCCTGGATTTGAACCGGAAACCTTCTGATCACAGACAAACGCCCTAACTGTTACGCCACCATTTGCCCCAATAATCGCTGCGATTTCTACAGTTAATGAAGGTTATGTAAAATCATTCTTAAAAGAGCGCTGAGGAATAAAAGTAGGAGTCCGTCTGCCGGAGGGAGCAATCAGAAAGGATGACCAAGCGGTGGAGAAAAATAAACAGTGACTAATTGTTGTTGACGAGAAAGAAACGATGGGTAACAATGGTTATCTAACAAGAGACCAGGGTGAGGTCACAGTCCTTCTGGCACCTCTCCCGAAGAATGGGGAAGACAGAGAGAGGGGGAGTTCGAGAACGGGAGAGAGAGAGATTATGGATTCTGGACCTGATAACAAAAAAAACCTGGCTTTTGTAGAGTCACAGATGGGAGGGTGTTATGTAAAACTATGCAAATTCCCCCAGCTCAGTTACCAGTGCCACAAGAAGGCAGCAACGCACAAAGCACACAATTGCACCACCCCGGTGCTAATCCAGACGCGTATGCATGAGGGAAGGAGCTGAGGCAAGCAGGGTAGGGTTGGGGCTGGGGATGGGAAGATTTAAATGGGAAAGAATGAAAAAAGGAGGAGTGGCACACTTTTTTTCCTCGCTCCTGAATGCTGCTCTTTAAATAATGGATCAGGTACTCTGGCGTTGGGCAGGAGCAAGGTCTCGGCGCTGACGCGTGTTGCTCAGTTCTTGGAGGGTGGTGAGCTGTCAGACAGAAAATCATTCGGCAGCTTGTAATGATGCGGTGAAACCATATGAAGGAATAATCTCCCCTTGCATACAAATTGTTTAAAGCATTATTCATGTGAATGAATGTTAAATTGAGTGTGGGGGAGGCTACTTTTAAACAGTAGTTTTAAAAGTGCTATTTCTACATTCAAGCTATTTCACAGCCACAGATTTTTGTTTCCACTTTCAATATGGTGGACTCCATCCTCTGACTCCATCCTGCAGCTACCAAGAGCACGCTGTAATGCGATGAGATTGCACCACACGGGAAACGGTACGAAGACCGGGACAAGAATCGATTTTGAATCGAAGCACACCCCTAACCTTTAGCAGTGAACCAGCTTGAACCAGCTAAACTCCAGTCATGGGGGCAAATCAACTCCATAACCTTTACACTACCCCAAGCTTCCATGGCTGCAGCGCACGCTCTTTGCATTACAGTGCAATCTTGGCAATTGAGAAATGTTGAGAGTCGGAGGATGGAGTCCACCTTGCCAAAGACGGAAGTGAAATTAAGTGATTATTATTATTAATCGTTATGCTACCAACTGCCCTGCAAGAATCCGTGGCCTTGAAATAGCTTGGAGGTAGTGTACTTTTTCTCTGTAGCTTCTAGTGCAGCTAATTGCTATATAAAAACAGTTGCTTGGCTGTAGCATAGCTACTTTTAATCACGACTAGCTACCATTTAAAAGTAGCTGGTTTCGGTTTCCTACCTGAATGGAGACACTGCTGTAGGAGCCTCCGATGACGCCGGCGATGGCGAGCGGACTGTCCTCCTGGAAGGCGTAGGATCCATCGGGGCAGATGAATTCGGTGTCGTCCACTTTGGTGAGGGAGGCTCTGACGAACTCCAGCGCTTGCTCCAGAGCGTAGGTGTCCCTGGAGCAGGTGTCCAGGATGTGCACGCCCAGCGCCACACCTGGGAGTAGGCCGACGTCCCGGTTGATCTGGTCTATGGCAAAGAGCATGGCCTCCAGCCGCTGGATGCCCCGGTCCTCATTGATGCGGCCGCACTCATCCATGCCTTGGCCCTTCTCATGGATAGGGAAGAGGCCCCCCAGCACCAGGTCCCCGTCTATCTTGATCTCTCGGCGAGGAGAGTCGCCTCCAGACGGCCGGGCCCCAGCTCCCAGCAGCATCAGAAGCAAGGCTCGGACCGCGGTCGACATGGTTACACAGAGACGGGGCAGCGACGATGGTTTAGCGCTTTATGAGGGGGGGGTCAAAGGCAGGGGAAAGCCATGAACTGGGAACAGAGAGTGCTGTTTGATCACACATGAAGATACACTCGAGGTGGAAAGGGGTGGCAGTCGGTTTACGGCCTGCAGGGAGAGAGAGAGAGAGAGAGAGAGAGAGAGAGAGTGATAGTATGCAAGAGAGCGCGATAGCAAGAAAGAGAGAGGAGGAGAGAAAGAAAGTGATAACGAAAGAGAAAGCACAAGAGGGGGAGGGAGCAAGATAGAGAGATGGAAGAGAAAGAGAAAGAGAGAGAGTGTAAGAGAGAGAGAGAGAGAGAGAGAGAGAGAGAGAGAGAGAGATGAAAATGGACATTAGGATAATAAAATTAAGTGACTTCTCATTTCTTGTACATGTGTAATCACTGTCAACAGTGCAGAGCAGTGAGATTAAGTTCACCAGAAACACACACACACACATTTACCCATCTCTTCACTCGTGTCAGTACAATACACAAGGGTGAAGATACACGCACGCAAACAACAATCGATGATCACACAGCTTCTTAGACAGTGCTACAATATAAGGCTAAAATATTCAATGAAAAGAGCAAACTGAATCTTAAATGAATCAGAATCTTGGCTGGTGGTGAAAAACTCAATGAACATAATTCTTAAACAATGTTGGCAAGTAGATAACCAAAATCAGCAATGATATGAACTTTTTTCAGTAGTTTATCAGCAGAGAAGCCACTTTTTTATGATGAAACTTTCTGATAAATCTGACAGGCTATCGGGCCCACAAAGGGCATGCTCATTGCATCACAGTAAGATCTTAGCAGCTGCAAGATGGAGTTGGATGGAGTTTAATGGCCATGAAACAGCTTGCATGTAGTAAGTTATTTTTTCTCTGTGACTTGGAATGTTGCTTACAACTATATTGAAACAGTTGCTTGACTGTAGCTTAGTTGCTTTTAATCACAAGTAGCTTGTAGCTTGAAAAGCTCCTGTTTAAAAGTAGCTTCCTCAACACTGCTTTTCAAACATATATCCTTCTGGCGTTCCAGTACTGTGCTTCATTTTAGCAGTGTTGAATTACTATTATACAGCAACTCCACATTCTCCAGCCAACTTGAGAGCCAGGTTTGTCTCTGAAATGATTTGTTGCATGGAGAAATCCACAACAAAATGTCAGGTTCCTAGCTAAATTTGACACTATGTTGTGTTTCTGCAACAGGGAGAATGTGCATAAATTCAGGCTGAAGCAGTTTGTTGCCAAAAAAAATGCAGACAGCTTCAGACAAACTGAAGTCTGATCTACAAGGACAAAAGAGTTTTAAATCACAAGATTTAATGATTTATCACTTTATCTCAACTTACAAGTTTCAAAATTCAAGGTTGTTTAAAAGAACAATGTGAAGTACTTTTTACAGAAAGTAAGTCAGTCAGTCAGTCAGTCAGTCAGTCAGTCAGTCAGTCAGTCAGTCAGTTGTCCTTCTAGTTCCAGTGGCACATTCAAAAACTTTTGTGGAAACATTTCATCATGTTTTTGCATTTTAACTGTCCTGGGGAATTAGTGAATTTAAGTGAATTAAAGTGAGTGATTATTTGTCAGTGTGAACACACCACAGCAAAGCACAGCACACAGTACACCACTATGAAGGAGCAGTGGGCAGGGATTAGTGCTTTAGTGCTCCAATAACTGCCACAATAACTACTGTATAATTAAACTGTCTTCTTAAAAAGTACTGAAATGTCTCATCAGTTCTTTTTCTGCATATATTACAGAAAATGCACCGCATATATTTACATAGTAAACAGTGGACTTCACCCACATGCCCTAATTCACTGTTAAATTACACTTCTGCTCCAGGAAACTTAATTACAAACTGTAAACATTGTAAACTGTACGGATGCCACAAGTAGTCAACCCAATAATGCTGATGATGAAAAAATGCTGAAATCAATAGTTTAAACCAATACACGTGTTTAAATGCTTAAACCAGTTGCAACAACATAACTTTCGAATATCCTTTCCTTTTTAAATAACCCATAAATGCAGTGTGAATTACGTTGGTCCCTTCTCTAGTTAACAGTACATGTTTTAATAAATAATAGTCAAAGTCAAAGTCAATTTTATTGTCATCTCTGCTATATACTGTACAAGTACACCGAGAGATGAGACAACGTGGTTCCAATTTTAACAGTGTTAAAAGGAGCAAAGAACAAATAAAGCACATAGAACAAGAAATATATAAATAGAATTTAAAATATACACTATAAACTAGAAGTGGAATATAAAATATAAACTTAAACTAGAAGTAGAAAGAGAGACAATAGCATTTACAGCAGAGTTCAACTCGCTCCCTTAAGAAGGTTTTAAGTTTGAAAGCAAGAATGGGATTACTTCAAATAATCAGAAAACAAAAAGCTGTTTTGGGGGCAGTGAGTAGCGTAAAGGTAAGTAGAGTTGGCCTCACGTTTGGGGGGTTGCCGGATTAAGTCCTGTACTGGTAAAGGTACCAATGAGGTACTTATGAGCCTTGCACTGATGGACTTATGGACCCTAAGCACTGCTCCCTGTGGTGCTAAAGTTCCTTCATGGATGGGTCAAATGAAGATGTCGCATTTCACTGTGGTGCACTCTGCTGTGGTGGGTTCACAATGTCAAAAGTGTGGAAATGAAGTGTTTAGGCTAGAAATTTGGCTTACACTATGTTGACTGATGGTGACAGTGTGCTTTCATTATTAAGACTCTATCAAATTATTTTACTTATCCAGTTAAAATACTTAAAGCCGTCAGTCTAAGCACTCTTCAGTGCGGTAAATTCCATAAATACAACAGACAGCAATTAAAGGAATTATTGTGATCAGCATAATTAATGGTATAAATTAAAGCTGAATATTTATAGTTCCATAGGAAAATTAACCATGTAGATTGATTAACTGTTCAAATACACAATAAATTAATTGATCAAAACCTAGTCATTAGTGGCAGCCCTAACTACAGTAATGAATGTGTAATTTTCCCCTTATTGCAGGTTACTCATGTAATCTGTACAGTGAACAGAAACTAATACAGCTTAGTCACACTGGGGAAGAAGTTTCTAATTCTGCACAGATTTCAGCATGTTTTCAATCATAAAAGATTTGCAATCAAAAAGACTACTTTAACATAACTCCTTTTGGTAAATAATAAAACAATAACTCTGAATAAATAAATAGCTTCTCATATTGCGTATTTCATTGTTCGGAAAGATCTGGCACTCTAATTGACGGATCAAATCTCGGCTTGCCGCTTCACCCCTGGCGTCGAGGCGCTGAAGTCACTCGGATGTGCGACTGATATCTAAGCCCGTGTTTTGATCTCGGAGCTTGGAAAAGCTGCTCTAATCTGATTTTCTCTTCCCCATTCCCTTGTGCAGGAGGTATTTAGGAGCGCTGTGAGAAAGGGGCTCGGCCCGGGCCAAGGTTTTTTGAGGCTGTGGCTCGCTTGCAAAGCCTCACGGCCGGGTCCGGAGAAGGCTCCGGGATAATGCTCATCCCCAGCGATGCTATCTCCACTGCGCTACGCTACACAAAACCTGGCACATAGGCCTCTGGTGAGTGCGCGTTAACAACAGCTAGCCTTGTTATCTTCTCTCCCGATTCGCTCTGCCAGACACAAACTCCCGGCTCCGAGCGAGCAGCCACAACAGCTCCTTACTCCGACTGTGTGCATTGTGGAGGCCCAAGGGCTCCAAGTCCTGAGATCAGCCGAAGACGGTGTAGGTTTGTGTGTACTTGTGAGGATGTGTGTGTGTGGGGTATCCTTGGCTTTGACAGCAGGAGCTTGGACTGACTGGTGCCGTTTTAGCTCATTGAGAGTGAAGAATCAAACTGGGAGAAAGGAACTGGAGCACTGTGTCAGCCCAGTCCTGGGCCGAATGCACACATTGTACTGTTTAATTAAATAGACCGGCTAGGAGGACACGAATGGTTAAAAAGAAAACTGAGAACAAACAAATTTTACTAACCCCTTTATGTAAGAATCATGTAAGAGACAAGCCTTGAAACACTGATTCTAAATGTTAGCAGCTAGTTAGTTAGTCACAGTTTGCCATCGCATAGTACTGAGTTTATTTTTCAGTACAAAAGAACAGGATTAAGTGAGTTTAAGTGAATTTAAGTGAGTGATTATTTGTCATTGTGAACACACCACAGCACAGCATACAGTACACCAACACAAAATATAACGTCTGAATTGACCCATCTGTGAAGCAGCAGTGGGCAGCTTTTTGGTATTGCCTTCCTCATGAATACCTCATTGCTACGTTTACCTTTCTGAAACTTGAACCGACCACCTTCCGGTAATGCAGTTGTTCAGTACTAAGATGAAAACTTGTAGTGTAGCCAGTATGGGTTAACACTAAACAAAACCAATAAAGAAAGTCATGCCAATCTATTAGATTTCACCATCAATTCCCCAAATACTAGCTGAAATAAGCGCGCTACAACTTTTACCAGTTAGGGATGGAAGGCACGCTCCCTCCCTCCCTAAGCCACGTACTCCAGCCTGTCTTTAAGCAGTTCCCCTTGGCTAATCGTGTTAATTAGCATAGTGGGGTAGGACAGGAGAGGGGTATGGAGCTTTTTTTGGATACAGAGAGTCTCTGAAATTAATTGGATTTTGCTTGCAGGCAGTTCCTTAACAGCATGCTTAAATCAAACAGTCAGCTCGCAAAATCAATTCCAAACTCAAGCGCCAAACAAAATCCCCAAGCACTCGCTCTCACCACTGCCACAATGTTCTTCAGCTGCACCCCTTTCCACCCAAATATTAAAATCATTTGTTCATCATTTGTTCATTATCTTCAGAGGTTAGATTAAAAGATAAATACATGATAGTGCCAAGAACACCATAATTTTGCTTTTTAAAGTATTATTATTATTATTATTATTATTATTATTATTATTATTGTTGTTGTTATTATTATTATTATTATCATTATTAATGCTTTACAGCTAAAAACATCCACTCACACATTAAAACTTCCCCACTGGTTACTTGAATCTCTTCTCTCCGGCTATGTGAATGTGCAGGGTGTGTGTGTGTGTGTGTGTGTATGTATGTATACGCTCAAGGGGGGTAGGGTGTGCCTAAGCACAGTTACACCACTAAAGCACATCCTTTCAAAGCATTCCAAAGAAAGGAACCTCATGGAAGTAAAACTACAAACTTTGAAGCATGGAACTCCTTCCTATGGAAGACATACACACACTCTCACACACAATAACATTACAACTGCTGTACTGAAAAACGTAAGTTGAACTTCAGTTCAGCTTTTTATCTGAATGCCAAAATGCTCCTGTGTGCAATCTGTTCACTGAGAAGAAGATCACTCGTTTTAAAAGTACAGCAAGCTATCAGGGTATGCATCTTGGCAGTGTGTTATTGCTATATCAATATTTAAATTTTTAATTTACAGATAAATTAAACATTTATCAACTGAAATGCTTATTGCACAGAGAATTGCTCTTTAGAATGTCACATTGTGAATGAACAACATCAACATGGCTTTAACAATAAAAAAGTTTTTTAACCACTAAAGGGTGTTTTTTTGGTGAGGGAACAAAGTTCTGGGCAACACTGAGTTACTGGGAGCAGGCCTCCCATTTTAACAGCCATAGAAGAGGGACATTATTAAATATTAACACAGCACTCCTAAAAGCAGTAAGGCCATTGATCCATAAACAGGACACTGGGGTGGAGAATAAAACAGAAAAGTCAACACAACAGCAAAACCCCATCCGTCCTGGAAGAAGACCGTGAACTGTGATTCTTGTAGTTAACGCTTTAAAAGGTATGAAAGGGTGTGAAAAAGTAAAGGATTAATAAAACTCACATGTGTAACACTAACATTAATGATAAAAAATAAATGTTAAGAAATTGCTCCTGTGAGGCATCCAAAGTGACTGCAATAGACAGGTGCGTTTTCTTTGAGCGAGACGGAGAGAGAGAGATATCAAGTGTGTGTAAAAATGAGAAATGTGTGTGAATGAAAACAGGTTAACACTCACAACGCACAAAACATGTTTCACAACCAAACACAGTGTAACTAAGTGCAGTAAGATGCCTCGGTGTAAACCAGGCAAATTGATCATGACTCTTGTTATGTGAAATTATAGCAGATGATTACAGCTTACAAGAAGCACTACAACTACTTCATGTGCACGGTCGGAAAACGGTAAACAACTGAAGCAGTGAACAACTCTGCTTTCGCCCTCCCTCGACTGCGATACGGGAAATGTAATCTTGTTTGCTATGCAGCAGTCAACACCAATAATCACTATCATTAGCCATGAGTGTGTCTGGTGGAAGCATCTACATCCCAGGGTTTGGAGGAAAAAAAAAAAAGGCTTGTATTTCTCCCTCATCTGAACCTTGCCCAAATCATATAGATTCGGAATGATCACCTTGTGTGTGTGTGAGCGGAAAGCAAACTCTTTCATCAAGATATGACGGCCTAATCCTCTCCCCTTCCATCACTTACTCCCGAGCACGATCGTCGACGGAATCTGCAAAAGAATTAGAATTTGAGTTGCGGAAAGGGCGGAGGGGGGTATATTAAAAAAACGTAACACGTATGCAGTCACGAAAGACGTGTCAAAAGATTAGGCGTGTTTTAAAGCCAACCTACGTGTGAGCGATGCAGAGGGGAGAGAGTGGAGCTCGGCTCTGCAGCTACACCAGATTCACCCCCCACTCCGCCCTCATCCTCCCCCCAAAACAGACCCAGAAAAAAAAACAACTACAAAGCTGTTCTTCTTTTTGCTCTGAAACGGATTTGCTTGGCAGCGAATGGGAGTGACAGGCTGCTGAAATCTCTTCACACTCCTGTTTGTGCATACCCACAGATAGACACATAGCACCACGGCTCTTTGTTGATTTGACGCAAGACTTATGCAGCACTATCGCCTGTTTGGGTGGAATTTTAAGAGGGCTGCTTAATTTACAGAATCGTTTTCAGCCAGCACTCATCATTCAAAAGACTTCTTGATGTACAGAAACATATATGCATGACTGTAGCTTATGAACACAGATGCATAAACAAACACACAGATTCTACCACCAATTACTGCGATTTATGAGGTGCCCTTAGGTTACAGACTATAAGGAGGTGCACTTTTCGACTGAAATTCTCTAGATGCCATCTCCTGACCCACTCATCTCTTTTATTTTTGAACTCGGGACCCATTGTTGAATAGATATTTTTTGGGGTAATGGACCATTTCCACCACAAGTCACACTAACATTGTAGTATGCATTTAGACTGGCCCAAGTATATACAAAGTGTAGGAGTATTACCACTGGTTCTACCACTTACATTTACATTCACAACATTTAGCAGACGCTCTTATCCAGAGCGACTTCCATTTCCCAATTTCAGAGACAGTTTCCCAGAGAGCAATTTGGGATTAAGGGTCTTGCTCAGGGACCCAATGATGGTAGTGCTGGAGGTAGGATTCAAACCCACAAACTCTTGGTCCAGAGGCGAGTGTCACAACCATTAGACCGCCATCACCCACTTGTGGCCGATTTACAATGAATAAATAACAAATAAATCACTGACTAAATGAATAAATACAAAATTATATGAACGAAAATTAATATAGCTACCACAACAATGGATTTGTAGCTGTAATCTGACATTCATAAAGTGACCATATACATCTGTCTATATTTATAGTACTGTGAAAAAGTCTTGAGCCAACCCCCGTTTCCTGATATTCTGCTTCTAAAGGCCCAGAGTTCTTCCTCTTACTAAGGAATGGCATTTATGTTTGCACATGTTGCTCTAAATCGCTGTACTCATTATCTTATTTGTCTTGCAAAATGAGGGAAGACTGTAAACTGTATCAGTTTCAATACATACTTTTTTGTTTCTATCTATACGTGAGTGCATATACGTATATGTACATATATACTGATGTGAAAAATTCAAGAGCCACCTATATGCACATGTGCACACGTATAGATAGATAGATAGATAGATAGATAGATAGATAGATAGATAGATAGATAGATAGATAGATAGATAGATTTACACACTTACAAAAACATACAGCATACATGTACTGATACAATACTCTTTGAAAATGTCAATGCACTGCTTTTTGTAAAACGCATACACTCTGGGCTTGCACACCAATTTCTCTCCATATTAATGAACAGGATATGAGGCATTTGCAGGGTACGTGACTAAGGCAGAATTGTTAACACAGCCCCACACCCATAGGCTCCATCTGAAAGAAACATGCAGTCTGACAAAGGTGGGCTCCCTCCACAGAGAACACATGCGTGGGTGGAAGAAAATCTCTCGAGTTCTCAAAGCCAGAAAACATGGAATAAAAAAGATCTCAGTCTCACAAGCAGGGCTTACACAGGCATGAAACATATCTTATATTTAGAACATGTCTAAATGTCTTCAGGAGCATAATCCCTATTTTAGATGCGTTTCTGTACATTATTGGCTGTTTTACTGTTTTCTATAGGAAGAGGGCTGAGCAGTGCTTGTGTCTTGTTAGGCGCTGGTGCACGATGCTTTCGAGTGCTAGACTTATTTACATGCACTATGCAGACCATGCACTGGAATGGCTAATTATTACAGCACAGATTTTACCGCATTATTTTCACTGAGTGCAGCACCAGAACTGAACAGTCCAGTTGCTTTCAGTCCAACACAAGACTGTTTAGGTCTGAACACACACTGCTAAATAAAATACACTCTGTATGTGTGTGTACATTTTTATGAAAGGCCGCAAGGTCATATGTGCAAACATGCCCTCATACACTGATTTATGACAGAGCACACACTGACATGACAAGGTGTTGACTTTTTTTTGTCCATGCTAACTGGAATGCAAAGGCGCACACACAAAGGAAGAGAGAGAGAGAGAGAGAGAGAGAGAGAAATCTCAACAGGGAGGTATGTCCTATTCAAGGCCAACTCCTCCATTTGATTTCTGAGTGGAGACACATTCAAAGACTTTTCTACCCACACCCACACAGCCACATATTGCTTTCTTTGAGTCATTTCCTCAACTCAAATATTACTAGTTCTACATAACACTGCATCTAATTCTATTTTAGTCTAACACTAACTGTAACCTCAGCAACCTGAAACAAATATTTTGATGTGTAAACGCTGGTAAAAACGTGCCATAAAAAATTCACCTAAGCCACAAATACTTTACAAATCTAAGGTCTTCCTATCTTTTAGGGGACAACAAGGTCTTCACAAATGCGTAAAACCAAGCCTACAAACACCACACTGACATTTGACACACACACACACACACACACATTTACTTCACTAAGCTTTTGGGGACATTCCATATACAAAATGATCACTGTATCTTAATAAGTCTATGCCTGCTCCTAAACTTAAGCCTAACCGTAACCTCAATAATGAAAATGAAATGTTTATGCTCTTTTAGTTTTCTTTTTAGTACCAAGGACATCTTAGCAACACCAATTTTTCGTCCTAAAAGGTAGGTCCGTCACCAATGTGCAGGTGTAGAATCCTGAGATTTCTTTCCTTAAACAGTCTCGGTCATAAACACAGCTGAATAAAATGACTGGATTTTAGAATTCACACCGCAACAAAACATCGTGTAGAACAAAACCATTTCCAGGGCGCCTATCCGTTTGCATATTCATGCTCAGCCCAAGTTTACTCCAAACTACACTTGCACACGGGCAACGGAGGCTGAAAATACTTGGTGGCAGGTCAGTTAAGGGCTTTATTTCTGTACTGACATTGTTGTTTTCAGTGGCATGCGCGCAGTCCAAGCCTGACATGAAAAAACGAGACCAAAACTGAAATAAATTTGAGCCACATTTGCAGCAGCGACCGTCATGAAATAATCACTCTTTTCCTTCCTACAGCTCGTTTTGTTCTCAGCTCACTCCACCGTCATAAAACCGTTCCATTAGAATTCAGTGCAGACACTTGGCGCAATAAATTATGTACCATCTGCGTCTTTCTCTTTAATATCGTACAGAAACGTAGCCAGGTTTCGCCTGCAAACACACCTTGCTTTGGCGGAACATCTGCGCATCTGTGACGCGCGGTGGAGGCGCAAAGCGCTCCCGAGGCGGACACCAGCGCGCGGAGGCTCCGCGCTTTGTTTGGACGCGTCCCAAACACAACAATATAATATATTTATTAGGCTGGTGTGGACGATTTGGGACGCAGCCCCCACTCAATTTAACGTTAAAGACAACATGGGCGTATTTATATTTTGGTAAATGGGTGAAGACCCAACTTTCAAATGCCCAACCCGAAGTTAAAGGAATGATTATTTAGATAATCTAAATAAAAATAATCTAAATTAATTAAATAGCACTGGTCTTAGTTATTGGTTATCAGTTATCAGTTTTTAACACAAACCCGTATGAACTTCTACATCGTTTACTTTTGCAACAAAAACACAAAAATTAAAAAGTTAATTCTGGACCTATAGCCATTCTAAGCAAACAAGGACCAAGTATTATGCATAACACATTGCCTGTATAAGATATTCCATATGTAGTTGCAGTCTATGCGTTAAGATATTGTAACACATTACACAGATGGTTACACTACATGCCAAAATGTCTACAATACATATTGAGCAAACGGAGTAAAACGCGGGAAATAAGTTCAAGTCAATTCCACGGTGCATATTATCACCAACACCCGTCTTCCCCGCTTCTCTTCTTCTCTTAGATTAACTCATTTTTCTTTTATACACCACAGTGAAGACTCACATCCTCAGAGTTTGACATCAGTCCTCCTACTACTTTGACAGCTGAATTCTTCCCTTGTTTTGTAAACAGTAATTACTTGGTGGCGAGGAGGAGTAAAGTTTGCTCTGATCTCAGTGATCAGCATCACTGTGTTCCAACGCCTGGAACTTCACCATCACTAACTCAGTAAAGATCTGTAGCATACAATCAAATGAATCACATTTAGAGTTTGCGCACCCCCGAGAAACATATACAAATTCCGGCTTACACTGATTTTAGACTCTAGACACTTTTAAGGCATACTAAAGCATCGTTTTGTGTATCTATCCTATATATTGTATGCGGATGTCAAAACAGCTGCAAACCTCATTAAAAATTGACTGTTAAAATTCCACTTGGATGTACCTTAAAGAGAAACTCCGGTGGGACGAATACCGCATTTTGGCGTCTTTACGGCGAAGTGCTCAGAACTCCGATAGCGTCGCGTTGGTACTTACGAGAGGAAGAGGAGAGGAAGAGATGCTGAGAGAGAGAGAGAAAGAGCAGCCTAGAGAGAGAGAGAGAGAAAGAGAGCGAGAGAGCGAGAGAGAGAGAGAGAGAGAGAGAGAGAGCTGTGTTGCTGTAGTTGGAAAAAAAGAGAGAACACACGTCTGGCATTGAGGAGGCAGCCTCGCCTTAGGATGCTTCTGTCTCCTAGCAACAAAAATTGATCTTGCAAGGATACATTTTTAATCAGCTGTAGAGAGAAAACTTGCTTGAACTCACCTCCAACAGTTTAACAAGAGGGAGAGACTTTACACCTCCTTGTGTATAAACAAAGATGCAATCAAGTGGTCCTGGGGGAAAAGGGTGGGGAGGTATTTGTGTGTGCATCAGTCTATTTTAGGTTCTGAAAGTTCACATTTATGTTTACAATAAATGCACAAACCAGAAAGCGCTTACCCTCTCTCTCTTTCAACCCCCATTCTCTCTCTCTCTTTCTGGGAATGTGCATGTCTTTCTAGTCTTTGTACATGTTTGTTTGGGTAACCAGATTTTTAGGTATTGGTAAAGAACTGTGTCCTCTCAAAGACAGAAAGAGAGTTTTGTGACATTTTTTGCATGTGAGGACCAGTCTTCATAAGGAAAAATAATTTCACAGAAATATTCCTGCATTTATTTGAAAGACAAAAAGAGTCAAACAATTTAAATGATTTTATTTTGGTTCCTGAGGTAAAGGTTAGTGTTATGTGTTGTTTTATTTAGATATAGTAAGTATGGAAGTCAATGGATGGACCTCACAAAGAAATCCCACCCAGTGTAAAATAGGGGATCAAATTTCACCTGCACATATATTCTCAATATATGTAACAACATATGTAAGCTTAAAAAACTGTAAACTGTTAACTGATTGGTTAAATAACATCAACCAAACCTTACCCATCTCAGCTCATAAACCACAAGACTAAGTTTAGCCCTAATTAATCCATCCACATGACATCACCACTAACCTCCCACGCTCGCCGCTAGTGATTTTTACACAAGCTCAGTGTGACTCTCGTGGTAAGCGGAAAAAGTCATCAGCCCTATTTGGCTGCAATTCTGTGAATGAATTCCTAGGCTGCTCTGTGTCTTTGTCATAAATCAGTCCTCAGTCCATCCTGACACACCATGGTCTTGTTCCCCTGTCCCACCGCTGTTGTTGGCCTTGGATAGGGCAACACTGTTTGAAGAGCGATATTAAAATGCAAGTATTTAAGCCTGTGGTTCCTCTTGAGTGCGCTGTGATTGGACGAGAGTAAAACACATGCATGGATGAACAGGAGCTTGCCCCCCCTCTTTTTTGTCCATGCCCAGCCACGTGAAAAATGCAAAATGTTCATTTGAGGGAGAAAAAAAATGTAATAATTGATTCCGTATTAATGACTTAGGACTTACTGCAGAGGTGTGGAGGGGAATTGCAAACAGGATTTCATAAGGTTTTTATCATCTCAAATTAAAGAATTTTCCACGCATGTTGTGTGTGTATGAGAGAAAGCAGTGTAAGCGTGTGTTTCATTAGATACTTCATATGCATGGCATGTTGTGGATGCGCTAGTGCTCACCGTCAATGCCAGCGAATCATACACACTGTATACATCAAAGGGATGTGTGAGAGGGGGAAAAATTCTCCACTCCCCTTCGACACACACACACCCACACACAGGGGAGTCAGACCTTGTGAGGTATTCATGTGTGAATCTTCTCCCTCTTTAGCACAGTGACTTGTAGACGCCACACAGGAGATGAACTCATGTGATTTTTAGTGGGACACTTAGTGTCCAAAGAGCAGCTAAAATTGCTATAAGGGGCCAGGAGTCCCCCGACAAGGGGCAGCACCGGGCTGTAAGAGCGCGACGGTGACCCAGGCGTGGCATCTGCTTTACAAGAGTAATGTACAATGAGGCACGAGACAGCGGGCAGCATTTATTAAACCTGTACTCCCGCCGCTTCTAAAACAATGAGACTGGAAAGCAATTGTTTCAATAAGGACCCCTTGAGGGGTAAGCTCTCCTTCTTTCTTTCTCTCTCCCTTTCTCTCTCTCTCAGTTTCTCTCTCTTTCTGTCCTCCAGACATGATAGATAATCCGGTAGGCTGTTTACAGCTACACATGAGACTTACAAATATGCCGCTTATTGCACAGGGATGTATGCTGTTGTGAATGAACAGTGACTTCCAGATGTAGGGCATTTATGAGCAGCTTACTAATGGGAATTATTCCATGTTTTTTTGTCACCAATTCAAATGGCTGCAGGAATTATGCGGCACTACCGGTGTGAGTCATTGCAGAGGCCGCTGGAATAGAATGTGTCACACTTTCGTAAAGTAATTTGTATTCAGATTTATCGCAACAGCATTGTTCATCACTTGTTGAGGTTACTTCGTAAAAGGTGTTATTTGAATCTAGGTTACAGCAGGGTTTAATTGGATTTCATTTTAGGGCATAACTACCATACCCTCATTTCTAATGTTTGTGAGTACCACTTATCTTAACTACTATTTTCAGTAGCTTATCAGTAGTAAAGATACTTTTAAGCAGTTGAATCTTTTCCAGAAAATTTACAAATAGCAATGTAGCATAGTAGAACTCTACATCATTACCAAAAAAACTTTATTTTTCTCTCTTTTCACACACATATTTTCTGTTTCTAGCAGGTGTTCCTGATGTTGAATTCGCAAGAAATGACGTCTGATATTCTTTCGTGTATATGCAGTGCACAGTCATTGTTTCACAACATGGTCTTGGAAGCTGTGAGTTGGAATCGAAGGATGGAGTTCACCTTAGCAACAAACTGTAGCCATATTTATGACTCTGAAAGCTGAAACTTTTGCAATCTGAAAATCAAAACACTTTCTACCTCCAAAACTTTATTGAAACTTTACAGTGATTTGACATTATATTGTTAAAAATCGTAATACGTTTAACACCATGTTTCATTTTCATTAATTTATTTAAGCACAAAATACTAAGTATTACTGGATGAAACAACTTCGATGTGGTCCTTGTTTTTTCTTTGTGGCTGTAGCTAACTACCATTTTAAAACGCTAACAAACATTAGGTTAGTAGTAGCTTAGCTACTTTTTAATATTAAGGAGCTTGTAGCCTGAAAAGCTACCATAATAAGTAGCTTCCTCAACTTTTGTACTCATCATTATTGTATTGTATTAAACATTAACAAAGACAGCATCTTAATACTAAAGTGAAACTGACAGTTTGAAATTCTGAGTGTTTTGGCGCATCAAAAGCAAACTGGAAACTGGCTAAGTCAGTTCCTCGTGGCCTTTTTCTCCCTGCGTCTGACTGTGCCGGAGCGTTATGATCCGCTCATCAATCTGGGTTTGGTTTCTCAGAGCCCTGCTGTTGGTTTGGAGCTGTGACTGACAGCTCTTAAGCTACACTCGGCCTTGCATGCTGGGCCTCTGAAGAATGCCGGCTTTGTGTGTTTGCATGCATGTATGCTGGACAGAAGTGCTTTGTTTGCTCAGAAGCCCCTCTCACAGCAGAGCCGGGCCCTTTGTGCTGGTGCCTTTCTGCAGGGCCCAACTGAGCTGACAGAAAAGGGAAAAGGACGGCAAGAGAGAAGGGACAAGGAAAAGGGAAGGCACAGGAACGTGAAAAGGGTGTCTGAGAAAAAGGAGGGTGAGAGGGAAAGACAGAACCAGAAGGGGGAATGAAAGGAGAGAGGACTTGATGATCTAAATGTAGACGGGAGGTATAAAAAAAAATACAGCATTTGTAGAGATGTCTCTTATAGATTTTTGTGGATGGGTGGCTGGCGAAGAGGGGAGAGAGAGAGAGAGAGAGAGAGAGAGAGAAAGAGAGTGAGAGAGTTTAACACTTCCCCCTCATAGGGTGAGTCCATCTGTTGTTCCCTCTGTAGACATGCATAGCCCAAATGTTTAACTGAGCGCCTGATTCCAAGTATTAATATAATTATCAATGCCTCATTTATCATCAGTGCAATGGCAACCATGCCCCACTGATTGATTATCGTTCAGTGAATGCACATACACACACCTCTCTCTCTTGGGCACACAAACAGACACACTCACAGAGAAAGAGAGAAAGAGAGATTAAATGTATATTCACCCAAGGCTATAAACAGCTTTAACACTTAACCATAAATATTTGATATTCTCTCAAAGTTTGATTTTATTTTCCAGCCTTTAATATTGGTTTGCTGGGGTTGCAATGCGGAGGGGGATTATGTCAGAAGGACAATGACAAGCAAGGGCACAGCTGGTAAATGATGCATGAAGATTATGATCATCAGGTTGCTGCTACGAAAATGTATCTGTACGAATGCATGGTGAGTGACATGTGGTTAAATCTGTATGTTTCCGTTAATTATTTCACTTCCACATCAATGAAACTGTGGATGAACTGCCAATATTATCATATCCGTATTCATTTATTTAAAGTGATTCCCTTTTGTGATTAGCTGTCATTTCGAGCCTTTCTAGTCGTATTCAATTTGCTGAGACCTGCCTGAGTAGGTTCTGTAGGGTTTGCAAATGCTAACAGAAGGACATGGAAAGACCTCATGACAGCAGTTTAGAATAAAATTATTATAAAATCAATAAGAAGGTCTCTTTATATTAATATTGTGCTTTTGATTCAGAGTTAATAATATGGTTGATGTTTGATAAAAGCTTGATTGATGACTTCATTTTTAATGACAGATACTCTTTATGCACCTTATATCCATAAGTTATAACTACCGAAAGTGAGTATTTGAACCTAAATATATACTTACATAAACAGAATAAATTTGCACCCCCACACATATAACTGTTGAATGGTATATGCTTAGTTTGGAACTGCTGAAGGTTAGCAGTAATCATGTGGAGCGTAACTGCAAGAAATCGATCAGATGACATCCTTCAGTGTATAGCTCTGTCCTCATGCATTTGCCATACTGCAGATGCCAGCGTAAATGGTACAAAGCTGAAGGACCCTTTCTTATTTACCAAATGTATAATGGTGCACTGAAACAAATGCTCAACAAGAAAAATCAATAATCAATCAATTTTTTCAGATATAATCAAGATAAACTATCATAGGGAAGGCAGGATAACCGTAGGTCCTATAGGCTTCCACACTTTCAGTAAATTGCAGTGAGAAATCTCCTCAATTAGCGAAAGGGATTATTTAAGGAATGTGCTCCCCTTAATGAAGGTGAATCCAGCATTTGCCAAGATGATGTAGTGAACTGTGAAGAGCCTCATTTAAATAACACTGCTGGACGAGCACTGGTGCACACTAATGCTCTCTTTCACTCTGCACCCTCTCCCTGCCTATGTTAAAAGATTAAAACAATCCAGAGCCTTACTCACAAATGCCTGGGGCGTGTTGCACTACGCCGGTACAAGACGCGTTCACAGGAATGCAGATTACATCACAACAGATGACTAAAACAGACACTGGGGAAATGGGAGACGATCATATATTCACACATGGTTAATTAATGCACATGTAACTTGCGCTAATTGTGCACTCGTAGTGAACAAAAGTCACTAGACAGGTGTTGTGATGACTTGAAATAACAGAACAGGGGCCATTTCCACATAGCAAACCGTCAATACTGTCAATGTCAATGTGTCATCTCAACCATATACAGTATACAGAGAGACAAAATGCTGAAGCTCAGGCTCCACAGAGTATACATAGTGCAAATAAAACAGAAGACATCGTGCTTAGACATACAGTAAAGGACAGAGAGATGAAAACAGTTATAGGTTATATGTCAGTAAACTTAACCTACATCATGCACAAATATTGAAATATAGATTTTCATTTTGACCAAGCGTGGGCTGAGTAGGAGATTGTAATCCTTCAGAAAATGACCAAAAGCTCCCATTTCTAGGGACAACTGGCTAAAAGGGTTACAGCAGTTTGAGACAGGAGTGAGTCAGAGTTCAATGTAGTCCAATTGATCTCTTCTTGTTGGAAGTGACGGCTTAGCTACTCTCCACAGTCAATCTGCTACAGTGCTGTGCAATCTGTGACAGTCTGATAGACCACAAAATATGGTTACCATCTATGCATTTTATTAGTCAATAAAGTTTGAATAAACAATCATGCATATGGGTTTACATGCATTGGAAAAGCAATTCCAACATCATTGGGAACATTATGTAACAAACCAATGTTATATAAAGGTTTCTTATTAAAGGCTATTTAAAAAAGTGATTGCCTTTACCCAGCCAAAAGCAAAAACTGATCACCCATCTAACCAATAGCAAAAAGTGATCATCCCCATCCAACTAAAGTAAAAATTGATCACACCCATCCAATAATTAAAAAAAAAAAGACCCCTTTCATGCAAAGGTAAAACTAATCCAAGCAAAAGCAAAAAGGAAAAAAACTAATAACCATATCCAACAAATAAGCAAAGTTCATCACCCCATGCTACAAAAATGCAAAAACTGATGTGACAAAAGTTGATCACACCCATCCAACCAAAAGCAAAAACTGATCACTCCTCCAACCAAACACTTTTCCAATGAGGCATCACTATGGATAAAACTGCATTTTAATTCAGTTACATGTAATTCATGCAAAAACTGGTTACCTCCATCCAAACAAAAGAGCAAAAACTGATCACCCCAATTCAACAAAAAAAGCAAAAACTGATCACCCCATCCAAACAAAAGTATAAGTTCCGTCTTAAAGTAACAAGTGATTGCCCCATTTAACCAAAAGCAAAAGCTGCTCACCATCCCAAACAAAAGTAAGAACCTATCACTCCTTCCACCCAAAAGCTAAAACTGATGACCCCCATCCAACCAAATTCAAAAAGTAATCATCACTTCCAACCAAAAGCATGAACTATTTGCATCTATCCAGCCTAAAGCAAAAGCTGATCATACCATCCAACCAAACACATTACCAGTGAGGCGTCACTGAGTATAAAACAGCATTTTAATTCACTCTCATATAATTGATGCACCTCTTTCATAAGAGCCAATGTATCTACTTGTTTTTTTTGCAAAATGCATAATAATGTTTCTTTTTTGTTGTTGCTTTTTAGGTGAATTAAAGGTCAGGCAAGTTTAAGACACTGGCCTTGTGTTGACCTTGTATCATTATCTCACAGAGGCCGACTCAAAGACTACAGCTGACCTGCATTCTGGAGGTGGTAAGCGGGTCAGTGTGAGCAGCATAGTTTTGGAGTGTGTGTGTGTGTGTGTGTGTCACTGCATGTCCTAAAGCTCTGCGTAAACTCTCTTCATGCAGTCTCGCACGATCGTGGCCCAGCTAACCAGCACAGCCACTATTCATTAGTGCTTGACCACAGGAGCTCTGCTCATCAAAGATTAACAGCAGCACGCTGAATTATTGATTGGTCAGGCCTACTGATACAGCGGCTTGTGCAAGGCATCTCCACAATGAGGGCCGTCAGTAAAATCACACGAGACGCTGGCCGGGTCCCTGGGGGCTGCTAGGGCGAGAGTTTTGGAGAGGGCTGTTGTTGGTGTGTCAGCACTATCCCCTGAGCTGACAGCGGACGAGATAAGAGGCGCAGAATATGTAGTATTTCAAAATGAAAAGAGTCAGAGTAGGTAAAACCAAAAAGCATCATGACGTAACGTGTGTGCCAAAGTTGCGTGTAGCGATCCGTTAAATTCTGGCCCGTTCCATGCCAGAGCGGCTCGTTGGGGCCGCGGGGCTAATGTGGCTCCTGTGGCGGGTTAGCGTCAACTCAAGAGAGGGTCATTAACTTCTGGTGGTGACCCACAGAGAGGGTCTGAGGCTGGCTGCTCAAGCCCGGAGAGAGTAAACTGTGCCCGGTTTGCTCTGTTACTTTCGTCCCTTAGCCTCCTATTGGGAGGACATCTGTCCAAACCGAATGCCTTCACTTTTTCTCCGGAACATTACTTTCAGTCAGTAGGCCTTACCAAGGTTAATTTGAAACGTAATTGCTTTACGGGCTATACAGGTTATCTCTGTCTTAAAACTATACTTTTATATGTATATTAATATAAGCAGTAAAAGTATATTTATACACTGTAGTATATATAGTAATAAATATCTATATATGTGACTCAAAACCAGACGCTTATCGCAACAGAGGTTTCCGACAAAAACGACCATTTATGTTGCATTGGGTAAAATTTTGGATTTTTTGTTTTTAGTGTTTTGAAACAGTGGAAGCTCTATACTGTACTATTGTCAATAAATTTCGCTGAAAAACGTACCTTTTCCATCCTAAAAATGTGACTTTCTTGAGGTGAGGAACTCAATTCCAGCAGAATGTTGAAAGTTTCTGTTTTGACCGCTCTACTTCAATATTTACAGTAAATCCACTGGTTGACTAGCGTGAAGATATTTCTCTGGAATCCATCTTCATCTCCCGAGTTCAGTTAACCTAACGCAGGTAGGCTATCTGTGTGGCTGTGAATGCAGCGTAGGCTACCGTAAATGCAAACATAGCCGCGACCGCACCAAGCGTCTGTGAGTGCTACGGCGATAGTCAACTTCAAAGGCAGATTTCTCTGTTTCTCACTTGGCGTGACAGAAGAAACCCGACTCCTTTGAATGTTGATATCTCAGTCATATGTCGTCCGATTCATTCGATATAGGTATCGTTTTGAAGCTTGATTTATGCCTTGATTTATTATGAAAACATAATAACTCAATTTTGAACATTTGCGACAAGTGACTGGTTTTGCCGTGCAGAGTCACATATCTATATCTCTCTCTCAGTCCAAAAGCATGCAATATAGGTTATTTAGGGAATCTACAAATTGGCCTCGTAAGGTGTGAGTGTGAGTCCCCTGGGGTGTTTTGGCGCCTGCCCAAGGTTGGTTCCTGCCCTGTGCCTGTACTTCCCGGGATAGGCTCCGGTTCCCCCATGACCGCAGTTGGGATTCATGATATTTATTATTCGAATAATACACATATATATATATGTATTATCCGATATACATATAGTGCCCCTAATTTTAATAGCAAGTTAGTTTTTAAAAACAAAATATACCACGGTGCACAGCAACAAAACGATAAAAGATCTGTAGCACAAAGGCTGGAGGCAGTTTTGTCTCTCTGTGATGTGAAGGTGTGTGTGAGTGGCGCTGTGTGTGTCTCGGGTCACAAAGAGGAAGCTAATTCCCAAGGTTTGGCTCCTTTTTCTTTGATAGTGCCACTCTTTTCTCTTAGTGTGAGCAGCGCACAGAAAGTGCCAGAGATGTGGGCTGCAGATACATTCTTAATAGAGCGCTGCAGTCACAGAGGCAATGGGGAAAATGTCACACGAGAGAGGAAGATTCGAGACGCTCTTCAGTTCTCCTACCTAGCTTTTGTCATGGAGATAGCAGAAATAAAAGCAGGGATTTTTTTATTATGTAAGAAACATTTGTCTTAAATAATGTGTACATCATTTATTGACAATTTTTAATGACAATTTGTTTCTGTGGCAATTCTTTGCACATCGTTTTGATTGTTGCATGGCAATGAAATCAGCATGGCAAAAATTAAATGAAATTCAGTATGAAAATTTAATCCCTTGCTGTGTTCGGTAGTTGAGAGGGTCGTCCTCGCAGTTGTGGAATCAGGGTCAGTGATTTGCCAGATTCGATAAAGCCGGCCAGATCTCTGGGTTCAGTGTGAGGTACAGTGCTGTTCATTATCCCGCCTCTTAATATTTAATCCTGCGATCTGAAAAAAAATGATGTAACATTTATGAAGTGATCTGTCTCAGAGTTGCACAGACACATTCATTTCAGCTGAAGTGCTCTCCTCTGACTGAGAGAATGTTTCTCCCGCAAAGCTGGCTTTCTTCTCTGATTGGGAAGACAAAATGGTCAGTCCGTTTATGCCTTTGGAAGTGAACATGTATGTCTAAAAATAAAACCACATAAATCAAGCCTTGCGTGTGTGTGTGTGTGTGTGTGTGTTTTCTTGTTGCTTGTCAGTTGAGAGGCATGACTAAACACGTGTTAGAGTTTGTGTGGAAAGCATATGGCTAAATTGATGAGTTCGTCTCAGACGACTAGCTCTTGCTGACGTGTGTATGAGTATGCATGTGTGTGACTGCGAGTTTGTGTGCACCATGTTTACTGGCCATTTAGAGAGGACCGCTACTTTACATAAAACAGATAAATAGACAAGTAATTTGGTCCCCAACAGGTAATACTTTGTCTTAATCAATCTTAATATTTAATAAAAAAAAAAATAACTAAACAAAAATAACATTGATAATTCTAAATGCCATGAGTTAGGACGATAGTTATGTTTAGAGTTAGCCTGAAAAAGTTATTATAACTTGATTGTAATTACACTTATATTTACTATGTGAATTATTAATGACCTCAAGCCCTGTAAAGATTTTAAAAAACCCAACTGTTCTCAGGTCTCAGATGTCCACTCTGCGGTTGTCCATGCAGCTATGGCTGCATCCTCTCATCTGAGAAAGTCACTCATACACTTGGGCACACTCGGCTAATTAAACAGGCTAATTACTCTCTCACCGTGCGCCTCTGGCCTTCATAGTCCTCTCGCTCCGCCAATGTTTCATTCCCTCTTCCACTCGTCTGTCTACCACGCTTCAACCGGAGCAGAATAAATGAGAAAGGAGTCAGTGCAAAGTAAAACTTTAGATCAGATGCTGCGTGTGTTTAAATGTGTGAGACAGAACTGTGTCCTTATGCAAATCGTCCCAAGTAAAGTGTGTTGTACATTTTCTGATATGGAGTTTAATTGTCTCCAGTTTGGCTTGATTCCTCTCTTTACTGACTGATTATGAGCACTGCTGTTACGGATTTAGGTGGAAGTAAAACTGGGCAGGAGCAAAAAACAGGAGCTGGTCCAAACTGGGAAGTGCTCAGCTACACTTTCCCTCTCTCTATCTCACGCACACAGACACACTTCCTTTGCTATACTTTTGGGGACATTCCATAGACATTGATTACTGGGTGCTACTTTACAACAAGACATGCTTTATAAAGTATTATAAATGATTTATAATTCGGTTGTTAATTATGTTGTAGACTGTTTTAAAATCATAAATAAGCAGTGATACATGTTATAACAGTTGTGATACATTGATGTGGCTCATTATTTGACCAGATCATAGATATTGTTGTTGCTCTGCTTGTCTCCTCGTCTCAGACAGAATGTTAAACTGTCAACTTCATCAGCTATTTGTTAACATGTTTTACAACAGCAGTAGAATTGAGATGGCAGGTGGCAGTGTTCTTCCTTATAAGGTGATTTTGATTTTTCTGATGAGTTCAGATATACAGTATGTTATCTACCTAAGTCAAGCTTTGTGTCTGAGTTGATGATTCCCCCTTCCATTGTGATGTTTCAAGTGTAAACGTAACCTCTGTAAGAAAAATGAAACTTTTCTGCTCTTTTAGCTTTCTTAAAATTATTTTTAGAGAAAAGACATCTTTTGTATACCATTTTTGGTTCCAAAAGATAGGTTTGTCCTCAATTTGCAGGTCTAGAGTCCCTAAAAGAAGTCAGAATGAGCTGAAATATGCTAGTGTTGAAGCACACACACATACGCGCGCGCACACACACACACACACACACGCACGCACGCACGCACACATACACACATACACACACACACACACACAAGTATTACCTGCTACAGATGCCAAACCAATCTCATGCTAATTTTTTTGGAATTATATGCTGTTATGGCAATTTAACTTGATTTTCTCTGATTAAAGTCATTATAAATACTGCAGTCTCCAATCCCACTCCAAACCTAACATAACCCACTCATACTTTTTGGCTCATCCTAATTAAACGCAAATTAATATGATTGACAATCACGAAGCTGAGTTCATAGAACATATAAATAAGGACCTGGGTATTTCCTTGGGGCTGTATGTCTGCATTTCTTTCTGTCACCTTTTTCAATTACATTTAGTTTTATACTATTTGCCGGTAGGAAGTTTTAAAAACAAAAAAATACAATGCTAAAACTAAAAATCTTCGGTGCAAAGGAGACTGTTCTACCTGTGATTGAAGGTATAAAGTGCTGCGCAAGTGTTTTTAGCCACCGCTGATTTCTTTATATGGGGCAGTTGGAAGCATAGCGGCTAGGGGGTTGGCCCTGCGATCAGAAGGTCACTGATTCATGTCTTGGATCAGTAAACGTGCCACTGAGGTATTCATGAGCAAGGTACTGTCCCCAAGCACTGCTCCCCAGGTTCTGCCAAAAAGCTGCCCACTTCTCTTTCACATTTTGTTGGGGTGCACCGTGCTGTGCTGTGCTGTGTTCACTCACTTAAATACTTAAAAATATTTCCCTTTCAAAGAGCCATACTTTCTGGCATTTTCTTGTAGTCTTGAGAGATACTGTTAACATGCCATAACAATTCACCATATCCACTGTTTCCTTTTCCTGAGACAATATAAGGAAACAGAGTTAAAGCAGGGAGCTCTGTATCTTTGACATTTACTTTAGCAAGTACTGGTTATTCAAACTCAAACTCTTACACTGCTTACTCTTATTCTATTCAAACTCTTACACTGCTGCATTATTATTAAATAGGAGTCTTGATCACAGTTAAATATGAGTTTCAAAAGCCCTTTTTGCCTAACAACATATTAATTAATTAAAAGAATTAAATTGAGGGATAATTTGTCATTGTGAACACAGACCCAACAGACGGTGCACCAAAACAAAATGTGACCTCTGCGTTTGACCCATCCAAGAAGGAATCGGTCAAAGTTTATGAATAATGTTTGTGTTTTTGAACTGTACAGTATTGTCACTCCAAATGACTGCTAATGTGGCATACATTAATGCCAATATTTGCACAATTTTTGCACTGCTGCTACATATTTGCACAACTATTGAACATTGAATGTACATATCACTGGTCGCCTTTTCTAACTGACTTAATCTGCACAATTATTGAAAGTATTATTGCACAGACTCTAGTTCTTCACTGGTGTTACAATATCTGCGCATACTTGTTCCAGCTTGAATGTTCATTCTAAGAGATTCCGTTTTATTTAATAGACTGTCTGGATAGAATTTTTCATATGGAAAGTGGTACTGACCTAATGCACATTCAGTGTAAAAGAGAACCACAGGACCATAATTGCTTGGGAACGGCATATTTCTCATAAGTACCTCAGTGGTACCGGTCTGGGATTTGAATCGGCGACCCTCCGATCACGGTGCCAACTCCCTAACTGTTATGCTACCAATTTCCCTATATATACTGCACTAAGAATCAGTATCTGTTAGTAGTATACAGTATAGGGTGTTTGTCATTAACTCAGATGGTAGATTCTGATTTAACTATAAAAAGATTAATTTTATACTGTGTGTTTAAAATCTGTGAGAAATCTCTGAACATCCCTGTGGTCCAACAAAAATACAAGAATAAAATGTATTGTCATCGAATGCAGCATAAAAAATGGTCAGGCAGCTGTGTCTGTGTTTCTGCGCCTCTTTTCAACATGCTCTGACAGATTTCACAGAATATATATACATATAAGTTGATATACAGTATATAACCTCCTGTTTTTTACTATTTGGCCATATTCAGCTCATTCAGTTTCTCTCCCCACTCTTTCTGAAATAGGCTTCTGCTGGCTAAGCTACTCAGTCTGGACAAACTGACCTCTCATGTCTTTGTGAGGACTCAAGCTGCTTGCCATGAAAAGAGCCTCTCCAGCCGAAGAGTAGAAGAACGGCTGAAATGGCTTCTCCTCCTCCTCCCCGTCCTCCTCCTCCTCCTCTCGTCACTGCCTCACGGAGCTGGAGTCCTTCCTGTCCCAGCGTCGGCCCAAAGTACAGCGTGCGTGTGCAGTTCTGTTTTCTGAAGATATCTCCTTAGTGTTCCACTAACACGTATCTCTCTCACTCTTTTTCTCTCTCTCTTAAACACACACACATATTTACACCTTCATGAGGTCCTTCCATCTATATCCATAAATACTATATGTAAATAATACTTCACCTGGCATGAACCTTAACCTTAGTAGCCACTCTCTCACTCATTTCATTCAAAAAATAATAAATCCATGAAATTTTGATGATGTTTTAGGAGAACCAGTTCTGAAATACACAGTGTCTGCACAAAGCTACAAAAAATTAGTGTTTAAATTATAGTGTGTAGTGTTTTCATGTTGTAGGGGACAGTCAGGAGTTCACAACCACCCAAAACCTTTTGTGGGCAGTTGGTAGGGTAATTGTTAAGGCAGTCGCCCCGTGATTGGAAGGTTGCCGGTTCAAATCCTGGATTGGTAAAGGTACCACTAAGGTACTCATGAGCAAGGTACCGTCCCCAAGCACTGCTCGCTAGGGCCCTTCCCATGCCAGCTGCCCAATGCTCCTTCATGGGTCAAATACAAAGAGCACATTTCATTTTTTGGTCCACTGTTTGCTGTGCTGTGCTGTGGTATACTCACAATGACAAATAATCACTCACGTTTCACTCACTCACGTTTCAATAATGTTTAATCAACATTACCCAATTTACCTGGAAAAATACTAGCAACAAATAATACTTCAGTAACACTTAACTCTAAACCCAATCTTAAAATCTGGAAATTTTAGCAAAATAAAAACGTCTAAAAAAATTGTGCACACACACATGTGCACTCACACATACATTCTATTATTATGCAGAGTTCACCACTCATTACATCACATATTTTATATGTGTAATTACTAGAGATGGGCCGATACCACTTTTTTTATGTCTGATACTGATAACGATATTGTAAATTTGGATATCTGCCAATACCGATACAAATCCGATACAGTCACACGGTCTACAGTCTTTTTTTAAACATAAAATAATGCATCAAAATGTCTGAATACAGACTGAGATTATTGTTATGCTTAAGGAAATGCTTGATTTAAATACTGTTTTCCTAACTAAAACAATGTAATAATTACACACAGACATGTATATGCTAAATTATTTGTTCTCAAAAATTGTTTGTTTAGACATATAAATATTTCTTCTTTTTTATTGATTACATTATAACATTAGAAAATTTAAAAGAAAATTGATCAATTGAACGATGCTCATCCCAAAACGATGAGGTTTACATCCCAAAAAATGCAGAAAAGTGCCCAGAACATAATACATATGTTCACATACAGAGGGATCGGGTCTTGCCTTGATCGCGCCACTGAAAACCTTGTGTGTCACTATTAAGCCTCCGTGTGAAATACAAGCGGCTCATGCTCTAGCGAGTAAAATGAATTAAACGAAGCTTCAATTCTAGAAAAATTGCCTCGACCATTTTTGTAACAGAATTATTCGAGTTATTGGAACAATCGTTTCAGCTCTACTTTACCGCAGTGCCACTTCCCATGCATAACGAATTGAGTGTACACACATTCACAGATCGGCTCCATAGAATGGCCCAATGCCGCAGATATCCGATCCAACTGTTTGAGCGGGTTATCGGACCGATACCGATCCACATATCGGATCGGCTACATCTCTAGTAATTACATTGGATAAGGTAAGCCGATACACACATGCGACATACACTCACACACACACACACATACACACACACTCAAACATGCACAGAGGAGAGACCCCGCTAGGGCTGTGCTAAGTAATTTATTGGCATGTGGAATCCCACGGGTAGTTGAAATGCAGCTAAAATAGATGATTGATGGCGTGTTCTGTGAGGAAACAGCTTGTTCACTCATTTTTAATGGTAGTTGGACTGAGTCAATCATGCAATTACAGAGCTGTGCACTAAAGCTCGGGTCTCCGTGGCAACATATACATGCACACACACATCACGACTGCACCCTCTGTTGAATATGTGTCACATGAAGCATGATTCAGATTGATTTCTAATAAACGCAGCACTTCATTATCAGCTTCTTCCCAAAGCAGGATAGCTGAGGTTTCATTTCCTGTGATGTGTCAGTTTGAGGAAGCATAATACGAAGCGTTTTATGAATTTCCTCCTGTATAATGCGCTGTGAGATTAGATCGAGGCTAAATCCTTCAGCTAGCGTGCTAATGCGTCCGGCAATGGTTAATTGGAATATTTGCTTCGTCTCCTATAATTAACTTGTTGATTTGAAAACTTAAGTGAAGACTTATGATGAAGAGCTGCTGCTAAATTGATGCAGCTGGGACAGTAAATAGTCTTTTGAAAAGTCATTTGACTTTCTAGCATTTATTATGATTTGATTATATTTATTGGAAGTTGTAAAGTGGTTTCCTGTTGACAGATTTTCTTTAGGCCGTCCCAAGCCCACAAAAAAAGGTATGATTTTATAGGAGAGAATTGGGAAGATTCTTTTAAAATTGCCTTTGTGGGAAGACCTGCCTTGCTGTCACAGTTAGATTATCACATTTCCCAATGCACACCATTAGAACTCATAAGCCTGCCTCCATCTTCTAAACGCTTGATTCAAAGCGTGGGCCGTTTGTTCTGAGCGGGCGGATTGGGACGCCAAAGGCATACACTGTCTCTTTTAGAAGCCAGAGCAATATCATTGACATAAAGCATTTAATAACATTTTAATCATACACTCTGGGCTCTGCCAAAACACTTTCGCAGCTGAAATTAGAAGAACACAAAAGCAGCTTGTAATCAGCTTAATATACCTCCATATAATTTGGATAAATTGCCATTAATGAGATTTGTACACATCTATTTGTATATGCGACACATTTGAGGGATGAGAATGCAAACATCCATCAAGCCGGATTTTCTCTCCCATCATATTCATCACCTGCAGAACTATCATCTTCTTTATAAATGCGACAAATCATGACATGTGACATGTTGACTACAGTTAGTGTCGAAAATGGGTTTGGAAGTCAGGGCTGCCTCCCCATATTATTTGTATGAACTTCACCAAATGTAAATTTTCCAGACCTTCATTTTTTATCTAGATCATCCTTTTTATATTCAATGTAAAATCTAGTTGAAAAAGATGTAGTTCACACAAAATCGTTAACCTTGGGCTTTCTTTATTCCTCCAGTCTTCACTTTGCTGACAAATACATATCCTTATTTAACCATCATTCAATTGGATGTGGAATCCATCAGTGAGACTGTTTTAAAAGTCAAAGTCAAAGTCACAGTATTATTGTCATCTCTGCTATATACTGCACAGATACACAGAGAGACGAGACGACGTGGCTCCAGTTTTCACAGTGCAACAAGAAACAGGGAAGAAAGAACAAATAAGGCACATGGAATAAACAATATATAAATAGAATACAAAATATACATTTTAAACTAGAAATGGAGTATCAAATATAAACTTTAAACTAGAACTAGAAATAGAAGTAGAAAGGGAGACAGTTTGGATGCAGTATTATCCTACAAAAGTGGAAATTGACTTTTTCACTGAATGTGCAAGAGGTTAGTAACAGTTTCAAGATAAAACTTCTATATCCAGTCTATTAATAAAACAGTATCTCTTTAAAAAGTCTGACTAACATTTAGGTTTGTGCAGATATTATAACAGCAGTGGACAACCAGAGTCTGTGCAATACTTTTCAATAATTTGTGCAGATACAGTTAGTTAGAAGGTGACCAGTGATATATATACATTCAATGTTCAATGGTTGCGCAAATAAGTAGCGGCAGTGCAACAATTGTGCAAATGTTATAGCAATGTTGTAGCAACAGTCATTGGAGGGGGATTACTGTATTATGTATATTTTAGTATTTTTACTTATTTATTGTTTATTCCATGTGCCTAGTCGTGCCGCTGCCTATTTATTCTCTGTTCTACTGTTCTTTGTTTGTTTGCACTGGAAATAACCTGGAGCCACGTCGTCTCGTCTCTCTATGTATCTGTACAGTATATAGCAGAGATGACAATAAAGTTGACTTTGACTTTGACTATTTCAATCGTCTGGCATTAAATGTATGCCAGATCAGCAGCAGTTTGGAGTGACAATACTGTACAGTTTGTAAACATAAACATTATTCTTAAACATCTTTCCAGAGACAAACTAACAAATCAAGATCTGTAATTCAATAAAAAAGCAATCACTTGTAGCATAGCATATATGCAAGTATTATACACTACTCACATTAAGAACATTACATGCTATTAATTATATGTTGAATTATGGTAGGGTAGGGTTAGCGGTTGCCCTTGTGATTGGAAAGTCCAAGACCAGTAAAGGTGCCACTGAGGTACTCACGAGTAAGGTACTGTCCCCAAGCACTGCTCCTTGGGCACTGCCAAACAGCTGCCACTGCTCCTTCATGGATGGGTCAAATGCAGAGGTCACATTTTATTTTGGTGCACTGTGTGCTGTGCTGTGTTCACAATGACAGATAATCACTCACTTAAATGTTGTTACTTAATAAAATGTATGTCTCTTTACTCTATACTTTTATCATTCTAGGATAAGGGTTATAATTTATATATGAGTTAGGGTATATATAACTATAGAAGGAATATTATTGAAATTCAGCGGTTAGGTTTAAAGACTGACAACTCAAAGGTAATTGACAGTTAGGAGATAAATTGCTGATTATTCATACATAATAAATGTTTTTGTTTGTCAGTGGAAAATAACTAAAGTGTGATGTCCAGTCCTTTCAACCCTGCATTCTTTTTCTGCCTTTGTCAACCCAGGGCATAAAGCCAGCCATCAGTCACTCTATTATCTTATCTGGGACGCCATACATTAAATATTTCAGATTTCAGTGCTGGAATGGCGTGTTCTCTGATGGAATCATCATTTACATAAATTGCCGGAATGCTTAGCCAATTTGAATTATGTTCAATACAGCACTAATGAAGACAGCCAACATGTCTAACAAGAGCATTTTTGATCAACTGCTCGACTGCTCGCATATTTTGTGCTTTGTTGGGGGAAAAAAATCTCCATTATGTTGGGTGTTCCTGAGCACTGCAGAATATTCACACACTAATATGATAATGATTAGAGTTACGCTGAATTATGTGTTTCATATTCAAAGCTGGGTCAAACCGGGACCTTGATAAAAATGCGATCAGAGCTTTTCACTGTCCCGCTGGCCCCTGTGGTCACTTTGCTTGTGTAATGGTCCGGAAAGTGGAGAACTGCAAAGTGCAGGTTTCTCGTCAGCAGTTTCTCCCTTCAGTATGGCACGCCGAGTGGAGTGTCCCGCTGCGTGAAACCTCAAAATCAGAACAGGAGCTTCAGACACTGAAGTGGGACATGTTCTTATCCGTGAGTCAACTAGACTCTAAAATAGTGTTTTATATCCAAATACTGTTAAATTAAACCACAGCATAAAAACTAATTAGATATGCTTCCACACTAAGAAGATGGAGAATCTGGAACAGAAAATGTGGATGTCTGACTGTGTATGTATGTGTGTGTGAGTCCATGTGTGGGCAGGATTTTAGTGGTGATGAGGACCTGTTTGTCCCCTAATGGGAGATTCGTCAGATTTTTCAGGTGTTGTGAGGATGTGTAACCAGACCTATATGTGAGGTCCCGTTCTTATAAGGAAAAAATGCTTTAATTGAAAATTCCCAGCATTTACTTGAAAACCTATTCAAGTAAAATTATTGAAGCTGAAGTTTGGATTAAGATTAGGTAACAGTTAGGGATTAGGTAACCATAGTTGCATCTGTAGAATTGATTACTAGGGGTGTAAAGATACACGATAACGAAATTGATGCAGTGATCCAAAATGAAAACAATGAAACATCATACGTATTATGAAAAATATTAAATAATTTTTTAGTTACTTGTGTGTTATCTTTAGTGATTGCGTTGAATCAGCCTAGAATATTATCTTCTATTGATCCCTAGTTGCTGAACTGAATCTAATCAAAATGTTATCAAATTTTGTGATATTTTTAAGTTAAATCGATATATCGTTTTGTGATGAAACTCACTTACTGGATAAAGGAATACATTTTTGTTCTTAGAATGTAACTCACCACAAAAATATGATTGTGTGTGTGTGTGTGTGTGTGAAGGAGAGAGAGAGAGAGAGAGATAAAACCTGGTTAGATGTGTGTTACTGTATGCCTTTCTAAATATAAGGGGTGTTTTGTGCGTACACATGCTTCCCTTTTGAGTGCATGTGGGGGCGCGGAACTAATCAATACAGAGTGAAAATGGTGCTAAAGCATCACTCTGCTGTGCGATAAATCTTCACGCCTTTATACACTTTAAATGCCTGCTATTCATATATCTGTGGAGGCTGTCCAGGCAATACTGCAATACTGAGACCCTGATAAGCAGGCGTGTGTGTGTGTGCGTGTGTGACTGTCAAAGGCAGTGGGCGAAAGGGAAGAGCAAGCATGAATACCACATGAACATGACCACTGTATGTCACTTTACTGCAGAGAGCTGCTCACACGGTCACCTCGCTGAGTTGCCCTCCCACATTCTTTCTTTCCTTAACTCCCCACACACACACACACACACACACGCGCACATACATACATACTATCTTTGTGAGGTCCTTTCACTGACTTAAATAATACTACAGTTACATCTAATCCTAAACTTCACCTCAGTAATCAAAAGCAACTTAAAAACAAACCTTTTTACAAAATCACCTCTTGTCCTCATTAAAAAATGTCCTCACAAAGTAACAAAAAAGTCACAGATTCTTACAGTTTAGACCAAATTTACCAGAAGCTACACTTAGACATGGACAATGTAGGTGGGAAATCATTGGTAGCAGGTCATCAAGTGTAATAACTTAAGCCTCAAAGCAAATCATCCTTTTTTAGGTGGGCTTGTCCTCACATACAGCTACAACACTGACAAATTTGGGTTTTCCTAACACCAGATGCTTCAGGTCCTTGCCTCCAGCAGACAGACCTGGCTGCAGAGTGCTCCTAAATATTTGCTTTTCTCAACACACGTTCTGCTATTTCGGTCGTCTGTGTGGAAGCAGTGTGGGAGTGACTGATAGTGAGTTAGTGAGTCAGACGAGGAACTCATAGTCCAATCATTTCCTTTCTCTCAAGCATGTGTGTGTGTATGTGGTATCAAATTTGAAAGCCACTCTGAGTATATTCTGTCCTATTGTGTTAAACTTGTTTTCAGATAAACAAGAGCAGCCAGACTCGCAAATGCCAGCCCGCTTTGTCCCCTGGGGAGGTCTTCTGGTGTTTTTATGCTGCCTGAGGTGTAAAAAGTGGTTAGAATTTGCCCCAGTGAGGTTCCAGAGTGGCCCTGATGGGAAGTTGAAGCACACAATAGACACAGCTGTCAACATGAAAGTGCTTGTTAAATGTGGAAGTGGACAGTCTAATGGAAAACATTATAAAGCTATAACTTTTCACACTAATGTATCACCCAGAAAATGTGCTGGTGATGAGGCAACAGGGAGTGATGCATTAAATTATCATTTTCTGAGCACATTATTTACTGTGACATAGAAAGGTTTGACCTCTAACTTCACATCCATTTCTGCCAACAGAGGTCTCTTGGAGCATCTAAACAGCAGCGGCAGATGTGTTAGATCAGGACTAGGCAATTGTGTACAAATGTTGCTTAACATTACATAACCTCTGTCTTTTACAGAGCAAATTTAATTCTGGTGTCACTAGGACTATTGTAATATTTACTAAAGTATGAAATTCAGAACTAAAATCTAAACAGTTTGCTTGTGTAAATGATGTAGATGTGTAAACTCCCTAGATGCTAATTTGTAACCAAAATCTTCACAGACTAGTTGTAAACTCCCTATTCTTTTCTGATTATTTAAAAAGTTTTTTTAAACACATTACAAACCTATATTAGAAACCTAAGAGCCTGCGTCCACCAAACGTGTTTATTGCGCTGAGAGCTTCTGTCACCGCTTGTTCTTGCTTAGTTACGAAAAACGTCATTGGGCACTTCAGCGTTTGCTCCTATTAGATGTAAACATTGTAATGTGTTCCTTTAAGATGGGTAATTTAGCCAAGATGATCTTTACAATGGAGAGAAATCGCATCTTGGCATTAGCGGCAGCATTTGAGATAGATCCTCACATGTCTTTGTGCATGAGATAAACCTTGCAAGAAAATAACCGGAAGAGTACCACTGATTAGAGGTTTTATCACATAACTGCTTTATCTGAACTGTGTAAATAAAGCCAAAATAAGCTTCTCCAGCTGCTCCAGATACGCAGCCATTGTTGTTAGTTAGTTCTTGACTGTGTATAATGTATATTTTGTGTCCTATTTATTTATATATTGTTTATTCCATGTGCCTTATCTGTTCTTTGTTCTCTATTTCTTGTTGCACTATGTAAACTGGAGCCACGTCTTCTTGTCTCTCTGTACAGTATATCTGTACAACATATAGAAGAGATGACATTAAAGTTTACTTTGACTTTGAATTTGACTTTGTATGCCCCACCCCTTCCTCAATTTTGATTGGGTAGCAAGAGAGAAGTGACATTGACGAGCTCAGTGCTGTTCTAAAAGTTAAACTTGAAGTGCTGAGCGCTGCAGTAATAAAACGTCTTCATCCTTTCCCCCTGAAGGTGCTTAGCGCTCTGAATGCTGAAGCTCATTGGATTCGTATTAAAAATAGGTGGTACCAGGGCAAAAAAGTTTGGTGGACACAGGCCCTAATTTGCATATTTTAGCCACAGCTGTAACAAAATAGTCCCAATGATCCCTGAAATGCTCCATTATTTTCTTATCATGTTTTAGTCATGATTGCCCTAATGCATGAGTGATTATTTGTCATTGTTAACACACTACAGCACAGCACACAGTGCACCACAACGTAATGTGGCCCAGGTAGCAGTGCTTGGAGATGGTACCTTGCTCCTGAGTACCTCAGTGGTACCTTTACCTGTTCGGGATTCAAACTGACGGCCTTCCAATCACGGAGCAAACACCCAAACCATTACGCCACCAACTGCCCAAAACCATGTGTTTTACATGTGTTTGTATGTATTTATGCCTTTCCTCTTCCTGTTGTCTTGCAGTCAGTTGTTCTTGTGGAAGTGCTGTTTGTCTCTGCCACTGTCAACACTGCATCCTGCCTCTTACCCTGCCACGACCTGCTGGACTCAAATATGTAATTCTATTAAAGTTGAGAAGTCTGTATGGTATGGAGCTGTGGAAGTCTGTATTAAGCAAAGGTCATGGATGGCAGAGATGATTAAAAGGACTGGTCCCAACTGCCAGGACTGTGAAAGTGAGAGAAAGAGATGGAGAGAGTGTGAATGGGTAAAATGATAGTATCTGCTGTAGACAGCTCTTTGCTCAGTGTAATAAGCAGGTTGGTTATTATCCAGGCCTGATCCTGATGACCTGCTGACAGAAATGACAGCACATAATAGCACTTTTCTCCCCATCTCTGTCTCCCTATTAACAATTTAAACTGAGCTAATCATTAATCTGCTGGGCTGCTTATTAAGTCTAATATTTATAAGGCCCAATGTGGAAATTCATATTTCAAATGTGACTCATTCTCATCTCTTTGACTGTATTTTAAATATTCATGTCCCGGCCTGACATACGTGTGACAAGCTGACTTACGTCAATGATAACAGCCTTATTTTTGCTGGGACTTTCTTTTCACCAACTTTTGAGCAGCCTCTTTTGTTTGCTAAAGTTCTGCTTCAAACTGTTTTTTGTGCTCAAAAAACGTCCGATCCATAATCTATACACGCACATCACCCTAATGTCCCAGCTAGATCGGCAGTGTCACTGTTCATGAATTTTGTGAATTTTTTTAAGTTCCGGGACGCAGTACGCTACACCTGAGTTTCACGTCGCTGTTTCATCTTCCAAGTGGCAGAGATACAGATATAGCAAACCCCCGAGAGCAAATGTGTGTGCTTGTGTGTCTGAGAGACAGAGAGACAGAGCAACAGAAAGAAAGCGATATAGAGAGAGAGTTTTCATGGGTAATTGGGGGTCTGTAGAGGCTCTGTCAGTAGGTTTAAGTGGAGGCCGTGCACATTGTAGTGTTTTCAGAAAGCGCTGGAGCATGGGAACTGCTTCTGTGCGCAGAGTGCCTGAGAGAAGCCCACCTCCACAGCCCACCATGGCCATCACTACACAATAGCCCCGGCCGATCTCAGAGTCCTTCTCCTTCAGTCGTCTTCGAAATCCCACCGCATAATCGCCACCATTGCCGAAGGCCACGAATACCAATGTCCAGATTACAGAGAGCGGGCCCTGTCCCTAAGTGGGTGCGTCCATTCAGCCTGTATTTTAAGAACAAATCTTAAACAACCTACTTAAAACCTTCCCAAATGCTTGAATGTGAGGCACTGTCAAGATGTAGAGAAGTGCTTTTCTCCTTCACATTTGTTGTGTGTGTGTGTGTGTGTGTTTTTTTTTTTCTCCTACTTGGACGGATGATTCATTCCTGCCTGCTTTCAATGCATCGTGGGACCGCGGGGCCGATGCAGAGAAGGATTTTTTATTTCCTGATCCGCAAGTTTCTCAGAGTTTTGTATAGCGGGGGTTATGAATAAAACTTCAAGTAACACGGCTCTTACATAATGTCTGCGGTTTTAAGAGCGCGGTTCAAGCCCTGCTCTTTGAGACAGGCGGAGCTGATATGCTTAGCTACTGTAAACAGATAATCAGAAAGCAAAGCTTAAGTGCTCTCTCAGAAGGAAAACAGTGCAGGCAGGACCATTTGAGGTTCAACTCTGAGTCTTTATATTGTCTGGAGCAGCCCTTTTCTAGAGTCTCTTTTTAAAGAATCATCAGGGAATCAGACCGCTAAGGTATCCTAAAACTGTATCTATATCTTTCATTCTTAAACTAGGACATCCCTGATCCATTTATTTATAGCCACAGGTTTTATTTCCATATGCCCCAAACGGGATCAAGTATAGTTATATAATGCATATTTGCATGAAAATCCTGATGTTCACACACTTAAGTTCAAGTCTGAGGTCAGGAACATGTCAGGAACATGAGTTAAAATGAGGGTGATTATTTGTCATTGTGAACACAGCACAGCACAGTACACAGTGCACCACCACGAAATATGATCTCTACATTTTACCCATCTGTGAAGGAGTAGTGCTTGGGGACGGTACCTTGCTCATGAGAACCTTCGTGGCAGAGGTGTCAAAAGTACATGCATTCTTCACTCAAGTAGAAGTATAGATACATGTGTTTAATAAGACTCTAGTAAAAGTTTAATTATTGACTCGACTTCTTTACTCAAGTTAAAGTGAAGTACAGGCTCTAAAACATAGATAAAGTATATATGCATAGTCTATTCCTCCCTCCTATCTGAGAACCTCTGCCCAGCCGGTAGAACTGCTAGTACTTCCTGATCCACCATGTTTTCTCGCAAGCGCTAGCGTTGGAATTATAATGAAGAAGTTGGAGTGTTGTGTTGAACGTGTGGCTGTATGCAGAGCCGGCCCAAGGCATAAGCGAACTAAGCAGCTGCTTAGGGCCCCGTGGCCACCAGGGGGCCCCCAAGAGTACATGAAATTACATCGTTTTTTTATTTTTATTTTTTAAATATATATATTTTTAATATTTCAGTTGATATCATATTGGTAATGAAATCCATTATTCAAATAAAAAAAACAACGCAATATTATTTTAACTGGCTGCTGCAGGATGCATGCACAGTTGGAGTATGACAGCCATACAAGAGCATTGTCTACTAGTTTATTTTGCCACTTTTCAGTACACCACATTAAGTATGCCAACTGGTACTGCAAGACTTTGAATGTTAAAGTGCAAATTAACACCTGACTACTCCTGTGGGTTTGCTACTGTTACAATTAAAGATCATACCAAGGGTAAAAACATTGGTATGATGTAAGCAACACAGCTACACAAAAATAAAATTTATATTGGGTGTGTTAGATTTATAGTGTGCAAATAATAAAGGATTGACAATAATTAGTCATATTGGTGGCTCAGAGGGGCCCCCAAATAAAATTCTGCTTGGGGCCCACTGAAGGCTTGGGCCGGCCCTGGCTGTATGGACAGTCTGTTTGCTGCTGCCATGTTGATTATTTTCACGTGAGGTAATCTCTAGCCGCGCTGTCTACACCCCAGTTCCGGAGTGAAGCTAATCTGAGAGGAATTTTCAGCAAACTACTTCAGAGACATGTTTAGTGGAGCTCATAGACCTATTTTAACTTAAAAAATGTATGATATGGGACCTTTAATGTCATGTTTCAATTTTATTTTAATGGTTTTACTTTAAGAGTATCTTACAGCACACATATTAAGAATTAGTGGATGAAATATTCTGAAATACCGCTATAATAAAACAATAGCTTGACTGTAATTTAGCTACTTTTAATAGCTACCCCAACATTGTATATATGTTACACTGTAAATAAACATTCATTAGACTCGTCCAGAAGCTGAAATGGCCACCAACACTTTATACCACAAGCTTGCCTTTTCAATATTTTCCTCCATTTCCACTAAGTACCAGGATGTTATCTTTAAGCATTCTCCTGACCACATTTACCTTGCTGGCCTCTGACGTGTGCTATGTCACGCGCCTGAACAGGCGGAAAAGGGAGCAAGTTAAAGGTTCACATCATTACTCAAGAAGTACTGTGGGGTGATATAAAAACTGTCCCGATTTAAACTGCATTGTTATCAGCTTTCCCAGCATGTATCAAATTGCTGCGAAACGCACTGTGATTCAGCCGCTTATCGCAGAGCGACAATATGACCTACTTATACCCACTTAAACAACATATTGCACCTGCACTCAGCATGTATTTACACCCATAACCTTCCATGCAATCTCGCACAAGTGCAGTTCAATGAGGCACTTTACATTAGAAATCGAGACATTTTACAGGAGGGGGTGCTTCCTAAAGCATGGATTACTGACCCCTTTTGGGATGTACTGGGACTTTTAAAAAGACTTTTTAAACAGATGAAAAACTTACCATTTAATTGTGTGTGCATGAGTTTGGGGTTTTTATTCCAGTTTATAAACTTATAGACACATTAGGTAGTTATAATATGGTTTGAAAGTCACAGGCTTTTCTCTATCCACATCTGAAAGCTCTCAAAAAACCCAAATCAGAACCCATATGTAGTTTATTGCCAAGTATGTTGTCAATTTGCTTTGGTGGTTGGTGTGAAGGCAGTAAAAGTAAATGGAATTCTATGCAGGAATTCACAGCTGAATAGATCACAAAATGACGTCATGGCATGAATGTGCCAGAAGTAGAGGATGCTTGCAATGGATTAAAATGCTCCTGACTTTTTCCACATTGTGCAGGGGATATAGTGAGATACTCAAACATCTGAATACAAGCTCCACTCAACTTCTTTCCTGTAACAATATAAAGATGGTGTAATGGCTCTCACTCCTTCCCATTGTTAAATGTCTAGCCGTCTCGGGGACTCCAGGACAGACGTTTCTAGCAGGTCACCGTCCCCAGCCACCGCAGCACAGGTGTCTTCTGCTCCGTCTGTCTCTCAGCGCGTTTGAACAGAGATGAAAAAGACACATCAATCCCTCTCCACGCTCTGCTCTTCACTTTTTTTCCTCCTTAAACAAAAGAGCACACACCCCAGCACTATGAAACAAAATGGAGAAAACTGCAGACAAAAGACTGATATTGTGTGTGTGTTATTGCGTTTCTTATCCTTGATTGAATTCCTAGTCATTTCCTGACCAGAATAAATCTTCCTGCACCTTATGAAACTTACTTCAATCTCTCATTTTGCAAGTCCTCAACTTCTTTACTTTTTTCTTTAATGTCATTTATATAAAAAGTCCACCATTTCTGAATAGGCTCTAGCTTCAGCTGTTGTTGTGAGGTCCGCGGATCATTGGAATATGGTTAGAAGACGTAACCTCCAGAATGCAAAGGTTAACACAAGCCCACAGGGAATGGGGCTCGCTGTGGATAAATGGACTATATGATGCATTAGCCCCTCTTATCCACTCTCTCCTAGCTGGCATGCAATCCATTAGGCAATATGCAAATAGGCCTGTTTGTTTGGAAATGTGGGGAGGAATAGTCTCGTAATTGGCCGGGATTTTTGTTCCATTGACTTAATGAGGCACTGTTAGGCCGTGCATTGGAAGGGATGTGAAGTAAGGGGTTACGGCCGAGTACAAGAAAGCCGCTCATTAGTATGTTGTCGTGTCATAGCCGATATGACTGGGTCATATCATAAAAGACTTTTACAGCATTAAGTTCGCTCCGGCAGGATGCTATTTAAATCCGGCAATTTATAACCACAAGCAGAACTGTCCGAAGTACAGCACAGTGCCAAAAAAATTATATTAATAATAACGTGACGGTCCAAGGGTAGGATCCTAGTGAGAATTCTGAACTTTTCGCTGTTTTTGGTTTCTCCTCGCCAGATGCAATGAGCCTCCAGTCACAGACGCTTTCAACGCTCACGGTGGCCTATTTACTTGGTTTTAGGATGCAATTATTCTCAAATGGGCTGCTATTTTGCTTCTGATCAAAAATACATCTTTTTTTCCCCCTGCAGTCTGTTTTTGTAATTTGCTTTCATGGTTATTTAATTCACTCCCGCACAATGTTCACCTCTCCTGAACCGTTCCTCGGTCCACATTCTGGTAAAACATGAAGCGGCTTGCAGGAGTGAACCTGAGATAATGTAATTTTGATTGTTGTGAACTAATGGAGGGAAAAGCTCACTTTCAGCCCGAGCTCGCTGCCACGCTGCTGCCACTAGCAAGCCGGAGGGGGGGAGAGAAAGAAAAAGAAGATGGACCCAGTGTCCGTATTGCAATGAAGGCCAATCGCTGAACCAAAGCAAAACAACACAGGACAGGAGTATAGACAGAGTAAGTTTTTCAAGCTAAGACAACTGAGTATGCGCCTTGATACGACATTTGTTTGGGCACCATGTGAATATGATCTCAGTGATGCTATCAGACACTCTGCCTAATGTGCTTTTGATGATGGGTGACCAAAACCGAAACCCAGCACAACATTCTCTCCCTCTTTCCCTCTCTCTCTGGATCTATTTTTCTCTCTGTCTCTCTCCATTCACATTATTTCCTACCCAACTGAAACAAAAAAATAGACACAGCTGCAACATTTGGAAAAAAAAACCAAACCATATTTTCACTTGCAAATCTGATGGCAACGCATCAGTCAAAACGGCCACATTATGAATTCAGGTTGAGTCTTTCACTCGACCTATGTCCATTGTTTCTACACGTTAGAGCCGACCTGGCCGGCCCTGCTGCTTTAATGTGGATGCTGATCTCACATTAATGCGTTACCTGGACTAATCAAGGCCAGATTAATGAAAGACGAGCCTATGATATGCAAAACCAGAGCGATCTACAGCTGGAACCTCAATGAATATGGTCTTACTGTCTATAAATACACTCTAATCTCTGTCTCTAGTGTGTTTGTTTTTTTCTGTATTTCAAATTCAAATAGGGCTGCCCTCATTGACCAGGTTTTGTCTTTCCTAGCTGCTGTGATGCTAATATTGCTGGACTGGGGTCTGTTGTGCATGCTTGTCCAGTCGAGTAGGCTCTCATGTCTGGGAAATGTAGCTCTATTAGCTGCGGCTGAGGTAAGGACCCATCAGGACGAATGCGGCAGGTGTGGTGTTTTAGAACCTCCCTCTGTAGCAGCTATTGTCTGAATTAGCATCGCGGGTTGCTGTTGTTTTGTTTGCATGCTTTTTTTCTTGCATTTCACCTGGATGTGTGTGATCCAAACAAAACCATATCCGACACCTGATAAATTATATATGTACCTGCACAGGACTGCATATTTTAAGGGAAGAATCAACACCTACCATAAATGCACAATGCTATTACATGGATTACTTTTCCCACGTAGACTGCAGTAGTGCGCTTCTGACAGAACTATGGATAACGCACATTTTAAAACACCAAGGTGCAAAGCTCTGCGTGCATTAAGAATACTTAACACAAACCAGAACGAAGCAGAATTATTTTTTCGGGTTTTGTGAAAACTTTATAAGTCAGCCGTTTCTGTGAAGAGTTTGCATGCTCTCTACGTGTGTGTGGTTTTCCTTGGGTGCTCTGGCATCTTTCCACAGTCCAAAAGCATGCATTATAGGCTGATTGGTGACTCTAAATTCCCCCGCTTAGGTGTGAATGTGAATGCATGGGTCCTGAAGTTTATTGGTGCCCACCCAGGGTTGGTCACCGCCTCACACTCATAGTTCTAGTATATGCTCTAGTTCCCTGTTGTCTAGACCTTGATAGGGAATAATAGGTTTAGAAAATGAATAAATGAAAACTATTTCTCCATCTCTTTTCAATGTGAATTTATTTACATAAACTTTGTAAATTACTTTACTTTAAAAAAGATACTGTCAAAACCTGATCCTGAGCACAGGACACTGTACTTATAATTTGGAAATGCAATGAGCTCTGGATAAGATATATAACCAAACCACATTATATTTTATGCAATTGATGGACCACGAAATTGCCATTGAAGGCAATGGTGCATTATCATAAATACAAAAACAACCAGAATAAAACAGGAAAGGATCTGAATATGTCATGATGTTTATAATCATTAGTGACTTTAAGTCAATTTTCTGGAGAAGACATCTTAGCTGGCATGAGTTCTCCTGGTTCCTCAGGCTGTTATGGTTGCTAACGATTTGTTAGCCTATAGGTCACTGCATCCTCACTGGGATTTGACTAGTCAGTTGGAAGTTCACATATATAATTCATTCATCAAACTCCATTAAAATACACCACAAAATGGAAATGGAGAAACATGTTTTGAACCACTATTTCGTTAAAAACTGTGTCAGTGAGATGCTTGTATTTCCTAGATAAGAGAACTGGTGAGATCTTTAATATATTTTAGGTCCAGTCAGGGTGAGAATGGTAATGAGAATTACTCTGTATTCTTTGTAAGAGATATATAATGTATTGGTGTGCATTAATGAATATCTGCTCAATTTAATTACAGTACATTGGTATAGAAATCGTAATGGCCACACGCTGCCTTTTATGGACAATAAATACGCCTGTTTGGACCTTGTGGATCTACTGCAATTTTAGGAGCTGAAAATTCCTGATCGTTCAATTCCTTAAATGTCCTAATCGATTGGAAATGCTGACCAGATGGCCATGAGCAGGGTGTTACTGCAAGTGAAGAACGGCGGAATCTTAATGTGCAATCTTGTGCAGTCTATACAGTCAGTGGATTTTTTTTTTACATCTATTTTTCCAAGTGTGTAGGTGTAGTGTGATTGCATACTGCTGTGTGAAGGTTAGGACTAACAGTGAATGCTGCTGAATTCAATGCTGCAGACAAGGCAGAACTACAACTAAAGAGACGTCTTTAACACAGTTGCCCTTCTGCCCCACACCAGTTATATGAGGGATCTTAGAAGCGTGAAAACAGAATAGACATAGACTGAATGTCATGGTGAAGGATGACTAATGTCTTTGTGGGCAAGATTGAAACTGAAAATTGTATTTAGCATATTATAGAAAATGACATTGCAGGGTTTACCTTTTTGAACTGAGGTTAAAACACAGCATTTTCAATAGGACTGTATCATATGGGAAAAAATGCTTAGCATTTAACATAAACTTTATTTCTGCATTGCACAGTACTTAACAACTCTTGAGCCACTGCTCATTTCTTTATATTTAATATAATAAGACAATAGGTACAGTAATTTACTGCAAACATACATGTAATCAAGAGATCATTAAAGGTCTCATATTATACATTTTTTCAACAAGTTAAAATAGGTCTATGAGCTCCACTAAACATGTCTCTGAAGTAGTTTGCTGAAAATATCTCTCAGATTAGACATTTTCACCTGCTTTTGACTCCTCTATTTCAGTCCCATTCAGAACAGACTGTTTCTCATTAGTACTCCTAATGCAAATGAGTCGCTGCTACCCACACACGTCCCACTCCGGAACTGGGCTGTAGACAGCACGGTGAGAGTTTACCTCACATGAAACAGACCCAAATGGATGTCCAAAGAACAGAAAAATCTTAACCTTTAAAAACACAAGAAAGTCCATCTCATTAGAAGCAAAATATGAGAAATGAGTGTTGGCTGAAGACTTTTACACAGTACAGTGCACTGCAAAATTATTTTATAACAAGTTAGAAACTGTTCTTTAACTAAGAAACTTTAGTTAAAGAGTATTTCAGGTTTTAACAAGCTGAATTTTCTCGATTAGATATCTAGATTTAGATATTAGATCTACTATCTAGCAGCAAACAAGCTGCAGCATGACATTTTTTCATTTATTTGTCATTGCACTTCTTTGTAATGCAGCTTGGCAGCGTGGTGGCGCTGTGGTTAGCGCTGCCACCTCACAGCAAGAAGGTCCTGGGTTCGAACCCCGGGGACGACCGTAGGGCCTTTCTGTGTGCTCTCCCCGTGTTTGCTTGGATTTTCTCCGGGTGCTCTGGTTTCCTCCCACAGTCCAAAAGAATACACTGTAGGTTCACTGGTGACTCTAAATGTGTGTGTGATTGTGTGTGCCCTGTAGTGTGTTGGCTTCTACCCAGGGCTGTTCCCTGCTTTGCGCTCGTAAGTTCCTGGGATAGGCTCTGGTACCCCCTGCGACCCCCGTTGGGATTTAGCGGTTCAGATAATGAATAAATGTAATGTGGCTATTGTGTATGAGCAGGTTGAGATAAGGATACTGAAATGATTGTGCAGTCCTTATTTTCTCTATATGTTAGCACAACTGACCATTAGATTTTTAGATTTTTTAGACAACTTTTGGCAGCCAAGACTTCAACATTTCCTTCAAACCAAAACTTATGAAGCAATGTCTCCTGCTCTGTTGCCTTTCTTGGACACTAATTTCCTTTGGACACATGGGTGACAAAAAGATTTATTGTTTTATCATTTCAGTACTTTTCAAATGTCAGTTGATGGTGATCTATCAGAAAGCTGAGACAATAGGCACACCAAAGTTTGTAGTTTCTCAAATATGTGTGTTTGAGTGTGAGTGTGTGTATGCGGGAATGTGTGCGTTGTGTGGACTCTGATCTGAACCATTTCCACAGCCCAGTGCGTGCCATTACACAGACCATTGCCCAGTGCACAACCTCCACCAAGCCGAGATGTTCTCTATCACCGCTGTGGATCTGTGCCAGTGCAGTTTAGCCAAGGCTTTAATAGCTAGTTAGACCTCCACCTCACTGCTGGAGGGAAAACATTACATTTCAAACAACATCAGTGCGTATGAAATTAATAAAACAAGCCATTAACTTTCTGTCCAGGCTATGTATCTCACTTTGTCGTTTGAGCGTTCCGTTCCATTCCTGTGCGGGTGTGAATGTGACATTAACCACAAAACAGCATTTTGAGATTAAAAAAAGAGTTGGTTTGCCCACAAGTGGTTTCCTCATCTGTCTAATTCGTTATTCTGGCAATGACAAATTCAGCCGTTCAGTCCCAAACCTTTTTATTCCAGTTCACTGAGCTCTTAAACCATTTCAGGCTGAATTCTGATTACAGCACAGCTTATTTGCCCGAGTTTCATTAGAGCTACTGTCTTCTTGGGAATTTCAGGGTTATGCGGCAAACTAAAGATGTCAATTACAGGTTTTTTTGTTATTAAACTTTCTTATTTCTCTGTCTAATACTTCCTTACATGTTGAGGAGTTCTTTTGCTGTGTGTTTTATGCATTCTGTCATCACTGTTTTGTCCCCCTAAGCCCCCAGAAATGCTTGCTGACCCAAGTCACATTTAGGTTAATAGTATGCATCAGCATAGTTTGAAGGGTGCTGAAAAAATGAGATGACAGGTACTTGCATCATGTCATGAGTGTATTTGCAGGATTTGTGCACTATAAAAATTTTCACAGAATGTACAACAGCTACACCTAGTGTTCTAAAAAGTGCTCACACACCGCAAACCAGAATTGATGTACTCTCTTATAGACAGGGACAGTTCCTTTAACCAACAGAAAAACAGAACAAATGAATAAGAAATTGTGAGAAATACCAGACTTTATTGAGTTCTCACCTAAATCCTCAAATCAGATAAAAATGTGCTTAAATTAAAAATAAGTGTGGGGGAATTCTCTGATTTATAACAACGCAAATTTGAATGGCCATTTCAACAGCAATATAATATGAAATGAAATGATTACTACAAATTTTAAAAGTCATATATTTTTTCATTTTGATAAAAATGTTTACTTTTTTAAGGGTACAGTGTTATATATTAGACCAAGGGATAGGGTAACATTTTGGTTTTTTTGGTTTGGTGATTGTGGTAGGTGAAGATTGGTATCATGTGTTGTTTCAAAGAGCCTACAATTTGTAGCAGTGCACCTGTCTGGACCATAAATCCCTGTATTGCATGCTATGGATTTCCACAAGAGGGTGCTGTTGATATTGATAAGCTGTTATCAGTCATTAGTCCCTACTGCTTTTTGTTATCTCTGTACGGGAGGGTGCAATGAGAAAAGGATAGTGTTCCATATTCCAAAATGTTCCAGACATTCCCCAGTTTGCTATATGAAATTCTCTGTGGGATGCAGAAGGAGTTTTAGATGATCACAGCACAGACAGATGTGCAGTCCAAGTGTGACTGATATTTGAGAGTCTAGGAGACAAGAGCTTTGGTCCACACCCTGTCTCATAATGTCCTGAATATTGTACATTTGTGGGCTGTAAAACTTCCTTCCCTGACTTTTTGCCTGCTTTTTTGCGAACTTATAATATCTAACATCCTGTTGTACGGCTGTGAACTTCTGCCTGTGTGCCTTCCTTTTCAGTGTAAAACTCCTGTGACTCAGGCGACAGCTCGAGCCTCCGGCCAGAACTTCAGATGTGCAGAGAGAGCTGTTGTCTGTCTCTCAATGTGAGATTAGTATTCCAGGCACAGGTCAAGTTCTCTTTCTTTCTTTGTCTCTTTCTGTCTCTCTCTCGGCTCGTCTGTGGCTTCAGAACCTTTGCCTTAGCTTTAGCTTCGGCTGTCTCAGCTCTGTTCTCTGCCTCAGCTTGCAGCAATTTTTCTGGGCTCGTGTTTTCCGGCCGTCACGAATCTGTCCTCCTGGCTCTTATGTGAAGGTGCTGACACTCCCGCTCTCTGTGGGCTAAAGGAGATATGAGAGCCCTCTTGTCCCCAGAGGCTGGAGACTGGAGGCTGCAGCAAGCCCGGTGTCTTCAGTGTAAGTGGAGGAGACACGGCCGCCTCACTGATCTTCTTCACTCTATAAATTCACTAAGCAGCCGTTGACAGTCGGTCTGCTGTGCCCAGGCCTGTGGCCTTCATTAGGGGCTTGCTAAAAAACTACATATGCCTTACAGGCAGTAGATACTTTACAAATAATTTTGCCCATGTGAGGACCAGATTTCCTTAATGTATTGCATTATGTTTAACTTATTTATTACTTATGTGCAATATGTAGCCTATGTTAAACCCTAGGCTAATCTTGCAAAAATGATGAACATGAATTTGTTTAATCCAAACATTCTTTTAACTCTGACCTTAATCTCTTAATCTTACCTAGTAAGAGGTCTTAGTAAGACCTTACCTAGAGTTGGGATCAAGACCACCTAAACCCAGACCAAGACCAGACCAAGGCCAGAGTGTGTCGAGACCGAGACCAGACTGAGACCAGGGCAGGCCGAGACCAAATCGAGACAGAGACCGGACCAATGCACATTTTACACCACATGACAAATAAGTGGTACATGAAAAGCCTAAGCAACATTATTCATGTTTATTCAATATTTCTCTCTTACATATCTATAATGAGAAAATAGCTTCACTGGAAGGCTTTAGGGGCTTGGACCCAGTTTATCCAAACTGATCACAAACCTCAACAAACCACAGTGGCAGAACACTCCTCAAGACCAAACTCACTGTTTTTATTATGCCGAGACATTCTATGGCTTAGTACTGTGAAGAAAAATAAGGTTAGTGCCAGGTACAAACACTTCTTTATCCATTTTGTATCTATCTGGATACAGAAAATATATATATATTTTTCCTATTGATTACTCGCTAACATTATAAAATGCGAAAAATATTTTCTGATCAATTGTTTTGGGTAATTCTGAGCCAATTTTGACTCATTTTGGCCTATAACATGAGCTGCTTTTGGCCTTTCTGGAATTTTTGCACATGATGCCATTCCATATTAGAGTCACAAGCGCTAATGCGAGTGTTTACATAGCAAATACTGTAATTAATGCCTTTTTATGCAATTGCTTTAGTTTTTGTGCACAGAATTAAGGGATTCTGAATTATTAAAACACTAATTAATAAACAACTCAAACGTCTGCGTCCGTCTCAAAGAGTTTTAGTAGTAATATTTTCAGAGTTGTGGTGTCGGCTGGGCTTGAAATAAAATAGAGTCCTCTTTGTCCTAGTCCATGACAAAACTCTGAGACAAGACCGAGACTTTAAAAAAGCGAATCTTCTGAAATGTATCATTTTTAAAGTAAAAGCTGGCTCTTACATCCTAAAAGTCTTCACAAAGCCACAGAAATCAGCCAAATCTCCCTCAACATATGCCACTTCTGACCCTCCCAACACACAAAAACACCTAGACACAACCTGCCCCCATGGGCGGATGTCTCAAAAAGGTGATGATCCGGAAGATAAAGGTACGTGCGCCTCAGATTCATGGCTGGACTCTTGTCTGTGCCCCCTGCTGCTTGCTGAACTTCACCTGGCTTCTTGCTGCAGACGAGTGTGGAGATTTAAGATGCGCTCACCCTGTGCTTAATGCATTAAAAATCCCAGGTGATGCCTACCAGAAAATAACTACCTTCTTCTTTTCTTCCTTCCTTTCTTCCTTTCATTTTCTTCCATGGTAATTTTCACTGTTCTATTTACACTCTTCCTTAGTCCATTCATTTGCAAGAACAGACTTTGGCTTGAAATTAGAACTACTTTACTTACTTTGGAGAGCGAGCTTGATAAAGGATACACTAAAATGTTCTCTCAGTATAAACTTCAATGGCCGTCCCATTATTTAAACGTCCAAAGCAGTGTAAAAGTGCAGTCGTTTAGTACAACCACTTGTGTGGGTCAGTGCATAGACAACCAAATCCACCCTGACATGTTGACATGACTGGCCAGATTAGAGGATAATTAATGAGTTCTGTTTTTCCCAACTTCTATATAAGGCCATTTCTGTCACCACGCCGGACCTCTGATGGAGTTTCTAAAAGCTGCAAACTGCAATCAAACTCCACTTGCACTCATGCATGGAGCTCACAGCCACCCCCCACCCTTTAACAATCCCCTCACCAATCCCAATCTCTATTTTCTCCCTCTAATTATTTTTCCAAATTAACTTCAAGCTCAGCTTGCATTAAAACAATCATATTTATAGTAATTACTGCCTCGCCTCTTGCCAAGTAGCACCTGTTCCTAGATAATTATATACAACACAAGCCAACATACTTCAGCCTGAAGTTGTCCTGCACTGTAATGGTCTATAAAAGGCCCTTTGTTCTTTGAGCAACCTTAAAATTTTCTTTGGCAAGGATACATATTAGGACAGAAAATCTTTGCACACACACATTCTGACTTACAATAAATTGTAGCTTACCCCTGCACTAAACTTGCCTTATATAACTTTAACAAGATCTTAACCCTGACCCTGGCTTAAATCTAATAGTAATTTAAGATTAATCCAGCATATCTCAGAAGAGGTTTGGGGACTCCTTTTGAGGTCCTTTTCATTGTTTCTTCTTATTTTCAACAGAGGCACTTTTTCCTTTCCATTGTGGCCTTGTTCACACTTTATGACTTTGAAAGTGGTTGGATTGCTGTGCTGTTCAGACTACATAACCTCGAGATTCCCGGATCACAAGTCAGACATTTGTGTAGTGCAGACAGAGTGGTGGCCTCCAATTACACAATCTTTCAGCGCCACTGATCCATCTGGTGTCCAAAACAGCATGCTGTGATGAAAAGTTATGAGAATTGACGCAGGAAATAATACAACCCTTGAGGAAAACAGGGTTTTCAAACTGGATCAGCTTCTGCATCTTTCCATCTACTTGTGACCTGTGTTTACATTTGCTATTGCTTGTCGGTAACTTGGCCTGATACTTAGCAGGCTAGATATCTGTTCAGAGTTGGAAGCTAGTTGCCAAGCTTGTTTGATCACGTCTTTGTAGGGTTCACACATAGTCATTGTTGATAGACAATCAAAAGTCAGTTGCATCAGCAGTGACTTGTTGGTGACTCAAAAACAGCATTAAAATGGTTTAGTGTAAACAAGGTTTTAGGGACTTGGACCCAGTAATTATGTAAAGTTGCTTTGTGACAATGTCTGTTGTAAAAAGATTGATTAGAAATAACCCTAAATTAAAGCATAACCTGAGGGTGAGCATAAAACAGTATGCACTCTATTAGCCAGACTTTTCAGCTCTTGTTGGAGATTAATTTATTTTATTTTGTATAACGTGGTGTCTTTGGTCGCTTCCATTTTCTCCCATAATTACTAGATCTACCCTACCTAATTTTAACATTGACCACAGTAGCCAAGAACAAATCTTTTTCCTCTTTTGTTCAAATGAAACTCTGGAACTTATTTTAAAAGCAAAGCTTCACAAAGCCACAAACATCTGACAAATATTGAGTTTTCCTTGAGTTATCTTTTTGATAATAGTGGGTTCTGGCAAAATATCTAAAACATCATCCACAAAGCTTCTAACAGAATGATAGATTCACCTAAATACATAAATATAGAAATAAACCACTGCCATTTTTTAATTTTTTAAAATGATCGGCATGTGAACTCCTTCAGTTCTGGTTTGATGTGGTCATGATACTATAATAAGGTGGATGCGGTGTCCCAGTCTGTGCTGTGTCTACTGATCTAGTCAGCGTGCTCGGTTTAGTTGGTTTAGGTGGTTTGGAGCAGATCCATGTGTGTGGGGGTAATTGGTACACTGCTGTGTTACTGGTGGAAACCCTGCTGCTTTACTGTCAGAAAGCCTTTCCTTTATATAGGCTTAATGCCAAACCCATCTGCAAGCTCTGTCTTTGTCTGTCTGAAAATTTCTCTCTCCCTCCCACTCCACCCTCTCTGTCCAGCACACATACACCTTACCTTCTTTTATGTCAGCCCTTAAACCCACAGCTTTTGTCTTTATCATGATGAATGGAGTCTGGCAGTAAACTTTTAAAAGTCCAGATGGACACTTTATAGCTTCAGTGGACATTCAAGGACTCCAGCACCTTCCTCCAGCATCTGAAAATTCATTTAATGAAGTGAGAATGGGACTGGTCAAGGGTCTTTGAGTATGGCAACTAATGAAGTGTTTATTATGTATAAGCGCTGAGAGCTTTTTTTAGTTCTGGAATTCTGCATTATTTTACAGTTGTGTGTGCTCCTGCTGTACATGCAGGACTTGATGTTTTATATACTGTCATTATATTTAACTAATTAGTCAATCAGTTAAAAGTCTTCCTGTCCTATATTTAAACCTAATTGACTGAAAACTTTAATAATTGAAATCAAGCTCACTTAAAATCTGCGTAATGGATATGCTAGAGAGGTGGAGATCTGTATAAGAGGTGTTGAAATTAATTGCATAATCGATGCATCGCGATGCAGAAGTGGACAATTCTGCATCTATGCGATGGCAGACCATAATCGATTATATCAGGGCTTTCAACTGACATTCCACTGCCCCCTAGTTGCCTGTGGCACAGTTGCAGGTGGTCCATGACATGCAATTCAGTTTCACTACTGAAATCATTTTTTAAAAAGTTCTTTCATTTTCTAAACATTTCCAGATGATTTGGGCATCTTTATGAATAATTAATTGTATGCAAATATCTAAAAAGTAATACAAAAAAATACTCCCCCCACACTCTGCTGCTTAGTCTGAGTGCTGGCCCCTTGGACCGAAGCCATTGAAAACCACTGAATTATATCATAATGACATTGCTTGGTGATTTTCTGACAAAAATTCTAGCTAAAAAGAACATCACTGTACTTACTATGGCTGCCCAATCTGTGATCTAATGTAGAATCTGTGTGGAAAGTGAAGTAATGTAGAAAAATTGATGGACTGCATCGTGATGCATTGAGATATTATATCGAATCGTTGACCTAATAATTGCAATCGAATCGAATCGTGAGACCAGTGAAGGTTCATACCGCTAGTCTGCATAAGGGCAAATATTCACCATTGTACCCATATGTACGTATATATATTTATACATATATATAAATGATATTTTTACTTTCAGTAACACCTTACAAGGCCAATTTAGATTCGCCAATCAACCTAGAGTGCATGCTTTTGGACTGTTTGAGGAAACCAGAGCACCCGGAGAAAACCCACATTACCACAAGGAGAACACGCAAACTCCACACAGATAGGCCCTATGGCCATCATGCCGTCCTATATGGTCATTCTGTTTGGTAAAAGCACACCTAGTAATAGGATGTCTTATAGTACATTACACTGAAGCTTAAGGAAATTGATGTTTATTAATTTAGATTTATGAGGTTATTTAGGTAAATGCTAGTCTATATTTCTGCCAGGTAGCCACCGCTTATGCCTTGGTTCACACCATTACCTTGAGTAAGGATACATTAAATTTTGTTAGTTAATAAATGTCTCATAAAATGGCTTTACCAAAAGGATCAGGTCAAAATAAATACTTTACTTGAGTAATACCATTCCACCACAGCAAAGTACAGTACCTCAGAGGCCTAGTCCATCTCCTCAGCATATGACTGTGAGAAGGCAATCCACTTACTCTCTGTAGGGCTACCTGAAAGCTGAAAGAATGAAAGCACATAACCTTATAAAAGCAATATAATCACTGCTAGATTAAGTCTTGAATTGTGCTAATAAATTGTTCCAACTGATTATCATTGAGATCTAAGAAGTGCACAATTTTAGAGTAGTTGCAAAGACAAGTTAAGAGCTTTTTACATTTTATAATAATGTTTTCATTTCAGGAAGTTTGTAAGAATACTTTGTTCCAGTTTTCGATTACCCTTAATAAAAAATCATTCACATAAAACAAATTTCGTTTCCCGAACCGTTTCTAATCGTGAGATTAAGTGTTCTGTGTTGAGTGCTTCTACTCTTATAGGAATTAGAGAATATATTATTTCTCTTGTAGGAGAGATGACTTGATAAAAATGTATGAGACTCTCATAGTGCATGTTGAAAGTCTTGCACTTTCCTTACCTTCCCTCAGATCCAGCTGGGTATTAGGAGAGGTTATGGGGTTTTGTTTTAGCTCCACTACATCATCATCAAGGATACAAAACAAATGTGCTCGGTCCCATGCAGCTCATATCAGCTTTGATCAGGGCCTTATTGTTTATGGACAATGTGTCAGCATTTGATTTCCTCTTCACATATTTTATCATTGTGTCAGCAGTCACTAATGAAAACACGGTTGTTATGAAGAACCTGCAAGAGACCTTTTTACCTTTCATCACTTAGCACAGGGATGTCCTTTCCTCTTACCAGTCATGACGTGTGTGTGTGTGTGTGTGTGTTTGTGTGCATGTGTGTGTGTACATGGGGAAGTGAAAAGGCAACATATGGGATCCAACAAGATCAGTCAAAAATGTGTCTGTGTGCACACAAAAGACCAAACACACCCCTGTTTGGTCTGGCGATAGATCCAACCTGATCAAACTGGGCTCAATACTTCATGCTAATGAACCATACTATCCTCCAGGATAGCAATGTGAGAACACCCAGTGTGTGTGAGTGTGTGTGTGTGTGTGTGGGTGTGCATGCCAGTGACTAAAGGGAGGATGAACCAACACCCAGCTGACAGGAAACAGACATAAAATGACCACAATGCCTTTTAAACCCTGACCCCAATGACCACACGCCCATCAGAGCGTTATTGAGAGGACATCAGTGAGTTACACAAAGAGTATCTGATGCATGCGACCGCTCTATCCTGTCCATCGCCTTTTCCAACCATGTCTTCACTGCAAATAATTGAATCAAACCAGTTCAAACATGTGTTCTGCCAAGTATCATTCTAACCTAAGTTGATTTTGTTTCTTTGTTTTTGTTTTTGCTTTTTTAAATGGAATTTATCAGATGCTCTTATCCAGAGTTGTAGTTACTTGTAGTTAAGCATCTTGCTCAGGGGCCAGTGTTGGCTGTTCTGGCCCCAAGACAGTGCTAAATTTGAACCTGTGACCTCTTGGTGCTACCACTAGGTCACCACCACCCTATTGTGTCAGTATTACTTGATATGAATATCAACTTGATATGAATCTTCAAAAACCTACTCAGTGATTAATTGTTAAGGTTGTGTTGCTCTTACTTAAAAAATTGACATTAACAGCATTATTTCTATGCTTTTTAATTTGCATATTTTGTTTGTACAGTATACTATCGTAGATTTACTATGGGTAATAGTCTTACAAAAAAATCCCCAGAAGACTGGACATTGTGTACAGTAGACTGGCACAGAATTCATGAGAAGATGCCCAAGCGGAAACTTCTCCACCAGTGTGTAAGCCCTCTGCAGGTGTGTTTATCTGTCTAATCTTCCAGTCAGCCCTTCTGAGACCACCAGAGCCGGACCCACTACATCAGCACTGTAAAGGCCAATGGTGCTTTTTTCCTGCCAGGAGTCCTGTGTCTCCTCCCTGAACAAGGCTTTAATAAACACAGTGCTCAGATTAAACACTGTCACGGAGGTCCTTGCTACAGAGTACACACACAGACATGCACTCACACACATATACACAGTTTTGGTTGTAACTTCACAAGGATCATGCTAATTGATATCACATTGTCTTGATTTTCAAAATCTTTACTTTTTCAATTCAAAAAGCACACAAATATGCATTACACACATTTACGTAAGAATAAAGGCTCTTTATGAAATCAGGATGACTTGAAGTCTTTCTGTAGAGACATGGGAGTCAGTTTGCCACTGAACATTGAAATACAGCTGGAGACTGACTGATATACAGATCAGAGTTTAATGTTGAGTACAGAGCGAGGTTCCCTTTATTTACTACTTGATTACCAACGAGCCAGAAGAAAACACAAACTCACATATCTCTCTATTTTAATATTTTTTTCCTGGATGCACATCATATCCAACAAACAGCAGCCCAAAGCCTTTTAAAGTCCTTAAGGACAGGTGCGTCATATCACACCATATGTCTGCATTAATCCCAATCACTGTAATCATTCCCAGACCTCTCCACTTTCCACCCAGCTCTCAGGAAACTAATCAGAGGAAAACTTACAGATCTTTGGAATATGATTGATTGGTGGGAGCTGCAAGTGCCTAGTAGCATAGGGATTCCTCCAGGATCGGAGAAAGGCCCTCTACCTGCATTACGGGATCTAATTCCTGTTTAGAGCGGACGGAGCTGGAAAAGCCCTGGTTGGAAAATGACACTGTATTTCCCTCCTGGTGTGCAGGAAGTTGTAGGCCAAGCGCTGTCCCCTGAGGAAGATTAGCTGATGGGTGTTGGGTATCAAGCATGAGTGAATATGCAACGCTGCCACTGCAAAACAGGAGGCTCAGACATTAGGTCATGGGACTGGGCCACCTTTCAGAACCCCACCGTGATGGGACTGCCAAGGAAAAGCAGAGACGCGCAACCACAGGTTTTGCAGCTCTGTCACTGTAGTGAAGAGAGACGCCAGACACAGTGCTGGAAAAATGTTGTAAAGGTATATATACATATATATATATATATATATATATATATATATATATATATATATATATATATATATATATATATATACACACATATGTATATATAATATTTATGTATATAAAAGGTATATATATAAAGCATATCATATTAAGATAGTATATTAATAAATATATATGTTTCCCTAAACACACATTAAAGCCATGAGTAGACTGTTATCATGTTTTATTACCTGCATTATAAGGCAGTCCCTCCTGGATTTCGTGGGCCTTTTTGGGATTGTTGCAGCCTAAAATGCCTGATTTTGTGGCAGCATGTTTAAAAAATTGTGAAGAAAGAAGGAATTGCTGACATATGGCTCAACATTTTGAGAGAAATGACAATGATTGGTCAAAACTTGTGGAAATGTTGAGGCAAGTGGTCAGAATTGCATGATAGTAATGTATACACGGGGATTGGCTGAATTTGCGTTAATAGTTGCAATTGCAACACCGCAAAATCCTGGAGAGTCTGATGAGGAGAAAGAAATAAAACCATCAAAATTCCATTTAGGGGATTAGTCAAAAAGTCTAAACTCAAAGTAAACTTTATTTTCATCTCTGCTATATACTGTACAAGTATACAGAGAGACGAGACGACGTGGCTCCAGTTTCAACAGTGCAAACAACAATGAACAAGGTACAGGGAACAATAAGGCACAAAAAAATTTATACATAGAGTATAAAATATACACTTTAAACTAGAAGTACAATATAAATGTAAACTTCAAACTTTAAACTAGAAAGAGAGACAACAACTAGAAAGAAAGACAAAGATGTGCAAATATGTAGCAACGGTGCAAAATTGTGTAAATATTGTAGCAGCAGTCAAGAGAAGAGGATTACAATTTAGATCGGCCAACATTAAATGTGTGCCAGATCAGCAGCAGTTTGAAGTGAAAATACTCTACCATCTGTAAACATAAACATTATTCATAAACATTTTCCTGTGCAACATAAATGAGATTGTCCATTTAGCAGCGTGTGCATCACAAGACAGTGTTGTGTAGAGTGCAGAGGTGTAATAGGGTCAGTTCACAGTCTGGGTGTGTGTGGCGGGGGGAGTGTGAGGACAGGAAGTGTGTTCAAGAGTCTGATGGCTTGTGGGAAAAAGCTATCACGCATTCTGGTGGATCGAGTCCTGATGCTGCAATAGCGTCTGCCAGATGGGAGGACTGTAAAGAGTCCATGTGAAGGATGTGAGGGGTCGAGCATGATGCAGGAGGTGCTCCTGATGCAGCGGTTGTGAAAAGATGTCGGGGGAAGAGACTCTCCGATGATGTTGCCAGCTGCTTTAACAATCCTTTGTAACCGTCTGTGATTGGCAACAGTGCTGTTACCAAACCACATGGAGATGCAGCTGGTCAGGACGCCCTCTATGGTACCCCTGTAGAACATGGTGAGGATGGGTGGAGGGGGGTTGGCTCGCGTCAGCCGTCTCAGGAATGGTGATGGAGGTGGTGTTGGTGGTCCAGGTGAGGTCGTCTGAGATGTGAACTCCCAGGAACTTGGTGTTCTTTACAGTCTCTACCGTGGAGCCGTGGATGCTGAGTGGTGTGTGGGAGGAGCAGGTTTTCCTGAAGTCCACGATCATTTCTTTGGTTTTGGTTTGGTGTACCTATAAGAATTGATGCTGGTTTGAAGGCAAAAGATAGTAACACCAAATATTGATTTGATTTAGATTTTTCTCTTGTTCGCTCACTTTGCATTTTGTAAACTGATAAAAATAAACAATCATTATTTATATTTCTGAAAGCATTCTTTGTTTACAGCATTTTTTCACACCTGCCTAAAACTTTTGCACAGTACTGTATATGTTAATACACTGCCAACAAAAGAGCAAAGGTTTGTTCTATTATGTATAATTCCCAAACTAAGTCCCATTTATTCCCTTTAAAAACACAAGTAAAGAAAAATATTGTACTTTTAAGGGAACAGCTGAGACTTATTGGAGCACAAAGACAAATCCTAATTGAACCTTCAATAACTAAATTTTAATGTTCATAGGTGTAAAAGTACTATTTTGTTCTTCCCACATATATAATTTCTACTTTTGAGGTAACCAGCACAGTCCAGTTTTGTTTGAAAGTGTGTGGACTTATTTTATTACAAACTAATAATAGAATATAAGACCAAATATTATTAAAAATCTTTGGGATTAACTACCTTATTTCGTCACAAACCTTTCTGTTCTCATCTCTCACTGATACTCTTGAGGTCTGACAGTGGGCCTCCAGGAATGTCATTTACATGCATTCTTTATCTGAGACTGCCTGAGGAACTGTATAAACTCTCTGGCCCTCTTGTGTTCAAGAGCTGGTTCTAACTAGGCGCGGAAGAATTATTGGCCAATTAGAGCGTCAACCTGTCAGATACTGCCCTGGGAGGTAATTGGTGGATGTCTTGCTGATGCCCTGGCAACTTGAGGTCAATCTTAGTAAGAGTACTGCAATATAGCCAAAGGGCATTCAGATGCTCTACGTTTTGCCTGTCCAAATAGTCACGCTGTTGGAAAACTTCCAAATTTCTGAGACAAATAAAATTCCTTAGGTTTGCTTTACGGTACTATATTGTAATGTGAACTGTTCACTGATCTCTGCTTTGCACTTTTGCCCTTTTCTCATCACTCTTAAATGCTGCAACATAAACAGAATCCTCAGAATCATGATATTGTGCTGGTTAGTGGATACCTTTGAATCTTTAAACTTTATTTTTATTGACTCATCACTGCTCATCATAGGCAGGACTGGGCGACATGACCTCAAATCAATATCAACTGAAAAGGTTTGCCTTGAATATGATTAATGAACAATCGTTTTGTTTTTTGCTTGTTTTTTTGCCTTCATGATTCATTGACAATGTTTGCTCAACTTTTAAAGCTGGGATATTTTTTCTAATGAAAGAAATCTCTATCTTTGTGATTTTGAAATAATTAAAGGAAACAGTGGCAGACTGAACGGGATGGAGTCTTGTAACACACACATTAGTATGTTTTTAAGATGACAGCACATGAATACTTACTGGGAAAATTATTCATAGAATATTTTAAAATATATTAACAGAATTACAAAAACATGGGGTTCGATTCCCGGGTTGGCCGTAGGGCCATTTTGCATGGAGTTTGCATGCTCTCCCCATGTTCGTATGGGTTTCCACTGGGGGGTCCAAAAGTATGCACTATAGGTATGTAATTGGCAAATCTGAATTGGCCCGTAAGGTGTGCCTGAGAGTGTGATTGTGTGAGTGTGTGTGCCCTGTGGCATGTTGGCGCCTGCCTAGGGTTGGTCCCATAGTTCCCGGGACAGGCCCCAGTGCCCCCTGCGACGCCGGCTGGGATTGGGGTTTGGATAATAAATGAATGGATGAATGAATGAATTACAAAAAATTATTGAAATAACCAACATGAGCAAGACTAAATTGATTAAAGGTTCATTTTCAATTAACTGCCCAGCCCTAGTCATAGACACATAAAAGTTAATAAAAGTAAAATTCCATTCCTGTATACTTTGATTTTATATATTCCACTCACATGCTGATGCAACATTTGCAAAAGTTGTCTTTAGTTAAATATTTTCTACTTCTTTAATTTACATTTCAGTCTATTTTAGAGTTTATAAAAATACACATTTTATATACCTTTTTGTATCCAATAAAAACCGGAGCCACATCATCTCATCTAGCCATTTAAGTGAATATACTTGATTAAGACTTGACTTTCAGAAATAGTAGTACAGGATACAGGGATCGACAGTACAGGCATCATGTACATCTGGCAAGAGTCTTATTACTTCATAAGACACGAGGACATTGAAGATATCATTTTAAGGGTGTTGGCTGAAAAGAACAAGACATAATTGTTAATGTGTGTAAGGTGAATGTGTGTTTGAAGAGTAGCCTACAGGCTGTTATAGCAGATCCTCTCTCAGCTCTGAGCTCTGTCCCCTGGGCCTGGACTGTGCAGGTGCAACTGAGCTCAACACAGACTGACCCTCTTAATCAAGCACTGTAGGGCTTCCTCTGAACTTTAACCCCCAACTTTAACCTACACACACACACACAAGGACCTCTAGCACAAAATAGCCTCAGCCCCAAAAGGACAGGAAATGGCTTATCAACAGGCTTATGGGACCGACATTCCATGGATGAATTTGAAAATTATAATTTTGAATAAAAAGAACTAAATAGGCCACCGTTTACATGGGCTAATCACATTTGTACGGCTTACAAACTTGAAAATGAATGAAAAGTACCATAAAAAGGAAGAGATTAGCATTCCACACATGCAATAGGTTGACCACCATTTGATGACCAGAATTTCAATGATAATGGACGTTGCATGAAATTTTCCAGATTATGAAAGGCATTAGATTTCTCCAGTGAATGGTACTTTGGGGACCAAGGATGCACTTTCTATCAGAAATAAAACAAAAATATATCAGTAGTTTTCACTTCCACATCCTTAAGTTTATGGAAAACAAATAAAAATATGCCCAGCTACTAAACCTGCTCCGTTATAGTATAATAACAGTAGTATCAAAGATCATTTATATAAATAAGTACCTAAAGAAATTTTGCAGATATGTGAAAATATATTTTATAAAATATAAGACTGACCCTCTTAATCAAGCACTGTAGGGCTTAGTATAAGTATTTTATAAAAATCTCAATGGTCAGTTTGTGTCGACATTCAGAACCCTGGACTTGTTCTTAAAGTAACCTTGTTTCGGTTAATTGTTCACACTCTCAACATGTGGCTCCATTTAAACATTTTATTAAACATAATACACACCCTTTTCATCAATGGCACACTCTGTTTACTAGGGGGGGAACTGAATCTGGGTTAGTTAAGTATTATTGCCCGCATGGTGTGTTACTATTGGTCTGGCACTGCAGTTATTGGTGTCAATGAGTCGTATGACCAAATGGCCCTTCTGCCCAGGGAGCCACGACTCGTGTACCATTAATAAGGTTCCCCTCGATAATGAGGCCGGATACACCAGGACCTTTCTTAGGTTTTCACAGACACTTTCCCTTTCAAACATTTCCTCATTCACTAACTGGTACACACACATACACAAACACACGTGAACACACCCAGATCGAGAACAAGGTGGTTAACTTTTGGCATGCGTATTAGGTATAACTGACTTTAAACATCAAATATATTTTTTTACCTAACACTGATGGCAACCAATAAACTAATAATGATCTCTAACCCTTTAACCTAATTACTGAAAATGTCAAATTTTGGTCTTTTAATAAAACTCTACCTGCCAAATGTCCTCAGAATGTACTTGTGACAATATTTTGATGATCAACATATCAGAATTATTTTCTACATAAAAATGCACATATACTGAGATATTATAAGCATCAAATGTTGGTTTTGGGAGAAGTGACGTGTTATGTGAAGCAAAGTGCTATAAAGAAAATCTCAGAATGAAACTAATCATATGCTCGTATAAAATATGATATATTCAGTATTCCTGAATGTTTCAAAATAATAAACTAAGGACAATTCAAACGTAATTGATGTGCCTTTTGGAATCATATTGACTGAAAAATGGTCTCAGAGCATCAACATGTCAGGTTCGTTATCTTGTCAAATAATTTTCTCAAAGAGACAGACTGAATTTAAAAAAAAACCCTACTATTAATGTCTATACTGCATGGTGGAATTATAATTATGATATTTCACACAATGTAATGCATTTGAACCAGTTCACCACAGAATAAAATAATCAACTGGTTCATTTATCATTGCTCAACATAAATAAAACTAAATATAAACTGAGCAAAGTTAGAATAAATTCAAACTAATTCCAACTCCAAAGCAAACAAAAACCAATGTACCGTGTATTTCCAACATGGTCAGTTTAATGATCTTAAACTACATTTCATGCCATAATTGAGACCTAACTTTATTATAAACAATTTAATACAAACAAATGTACAATTACAATATATTTTATGACTGTGTCACAGCTATATTTTCTTAGATCAATGTTGGACTTCCCCTTCTAAGATTAAGTACTGAATGCATGTGCATGATGTGTTTTTCAAATGTTCTCTGACTGTAACTAAGGCTTTGCTTTAAGCTTACCAAAAAACACACCACACCTTTTCCAGAAATGGGGCTACAAGAAAGGTTTCAGTCAGGGAGGCGCCGTTGCTTTCATACCTGTCCGTAGCACCTTCCAGTCCGCAGTGGAAGGCTTTGCCAGCACAGCCAGAAGGAGGGAGGTGATGGAAAGAGCAGAAGTGGGCGAAATGGAAAGTGAAAGGCAGGATTTGTGATTATGAGTCTGGAGAGGAAGCCGTAACAGTGGTAATATGGTAACCTAACGAGGCGGATCACAAGGCTACATCTGTATCTGAACGCCCGAAAACCATTCGCTCCCAGAATAATGAGAGCCAGCATGGTTCCAACCTGGACCTGGACCTGGACCTAAACCTACACACACACACACTCGCACAGACACATGTGCACTTACACCTCTGTATTTTTGTGAGACTCTTTCACATTGTTTAACTAAATGACTAGGTCTTAAAAGCTTCACACCCATGCTCAACCTTAGCATTAACCTTGACACACATAACCAAAATAGAGAAAATATTCTTACAAAACAATTAAAATGGAAAAATCAGTTCTGCACAACAACCTAAGAAAATCACCCTAAACTGGTGTCCCCTGAAAACACACACACACATATACTTATGTTAACGCCACTATACTTCTGCGGACATTCCATAGACATAATGATGACTGTTGCTAAATCACCCTAACCCTGACCTTAACCTCAGTAATTAAAGTTTTCTTAAAATTATTTTAATACAAAAATATATTAGCAAAAGCCAAACAGGAAGGTCATTTTTGCCACGAAAGGTAAGCAGGTCTCCGATCTGCCAGCAAAGTCTGAAATTTGTAAAACAGTCTAGAACAAGAAACGTCACACAAACACATGTGTATACTCTCTCACACACAAACACATACACACGGTATGCTGAGCCTCTTCTAGTCCATTTTTCCTTCACAGAGAATGCCATTGTCAAAGACGTGATTTATTTAGTTTTTTACTGACACTGCTGCAGCGTTCAGCCCATACCACAGTGCTGCCATTATTTCTTAATTGCATGGAACAAGCGATTTATGGCGCCAATATCCATGGCCACAGCAACCAATCAATGATCAGCCAGTTTCATTTTACACACACACAGACACACTCACACAGCCTCAGCTCAGAATTACTCATGCTAAAACACATATGTAGACACACACTCACGGCCAAAATGCCATTTATGGTGGAAATGGCTGAGAATTGCCCTTAATTGTTTTTCCATTATGGTGCGTATTTTCAATTACTGTCTCCGTCGCTGTTTCCCCCATTATTCATTGAGCTGATCACACACATGTTATTATGTTATTACACACATGTCAAATGTTTGGAATTATATATAAAGGTAATTCTGCTTGCTATAAAATGTTTAAATTAGTGCACATTCTTATGATGTTATTTTGTTCAGAGTCTGAACTCCAACCAAGAAATCTTTATGAAGCAATCATTGTATTATTGGCTCTTTACAGAGCGACAAAGAACTCATGTTTAATCTTTAAATCTATAAAACCACAAAGAAAATTAATAAAATCGCACTAATGAGGGTGAAAGTCACGGCAGCTTATAAGATCTGAAAGTATAGGAAGATATAATACGTAGAATTACCTTCATGATGTAACTGCCTGGCTTAAACAGACTGAAGTATGTTTATTACAAGTTAAAAGCTGCTGAGAATAAGCTAATACATCGCTTACCTAAAGGCACCACAGCACACTATAAGTGATTTCCCCACAGCACTGTGGAGAAGATGATTATTAGCATTGGCAGAGTTGGTTCTGTATTAGGGCAGAACCCCTAAGCAGATCAAGTACAGTAAGCTAAGCTTAACCCTGCGGTAGCATGTGCTTATGTAAATCACTTTAATAAGCTGATGTTTCTCTCATCAATTTCCCATGCTGCACCTCTGCACTGTGAGTCTTCTTGTACATTATTTATTCCTTTGTTTTCCGTTCTATCATTTACATTATCACACAGAATGTTTAAAATCCCCAAATTAGAAGATTATAACCAGAGTATAATGTCGTTTGATTTGGCTAAATGTGAAATGAAGTAACAGCCTTTGTCGTAAGTCTTAGAAGACACTGATAAGCAGCACAGAGCTAGAAGAACCATATTGCTATATTGTTGTAGGAACTGGAGACTGTAGTTGATGTCATTTGTCTACACAGTTTTTGTCTAAAAAAGCATTTAGGTCAGACATATGGTGCATGGAAGATTTCAGTTAATTAACAGTTTTCTTAAAGTAGCCACACATTATATTCACCTTGCATTTAGTGAGCTTAAATAATATTTCAAGTTTTGGAATTAGTAAACTATATTTAGACATTTGTTTTTAAGGAAACCATGCCGGTGCCATTACTATTTTAAATAATGAATTATTGAAGAACATTTGATAATAATGGTAAAATAAAATCAACAAAATCTCAAAAGAAGAATGCTCCAGAATTAGAAACATGTTCTCTGTTGAAGAAGTTTTCCCTTGTTAAGATGTTAATGTGTTTGCAGTGCTGTGATTTCTCAGAGCCTGGAAGTGTGCATTGCCAGAGTCAGCGCAAAACCCAGCTGCAATGACACGCAAAAGCATTTAGTTAAGAGCATGTAATAGTCAGAAGGAATAAAGAGGGCCATCTCATTGCCCGTTTCCCTCTGACCTGCTAAGTTTACTTAACCAGGGACGGGGAGCTTATCGCTGGTCTGCTCTTTCCACTTCACTGAGCGCAATTACAAATACTGGCCATTAGAGCCCCTCACAGGATACAGACGCCGCTGCAACCAATTCGTATGAGGAATGTAGAACACACACACACACTCACACACCATCTCACACGTCCCCCACACCAACTCACGTACACATGGTCGTGAAAACAAAGATGTACCCGAGAAACCACATACGTCTGTTATGGTTTAATTATGTTTCATTGTTACAGTAACTTACTGCTAAAACTCTCCTTAGAGCCTTGTTCAGCCAGAGGCCCTACTTCTGAATGCAGGATCACAGTTTCAGTGCTTCTCCAAATAAATATGTGGGCTTCACACTGCAGGTCACTGACATGTTGAATATTGGTATGAGAGACCATAATACACAAAGGTGGTTATCGACCCACGCCTACAGATCTAGTTACGTAGGCACTTAGACTGCAGCCCGGCCGAAATCCGAGTGTGTTGGTGTTTGTAGAAGCACCTCGATTGCTAGTGGGCAAATTTAGAGATGGTCCGTGGGGTCCTTTGGACTACAGTTTTCCTTCAGAGCCCAGATGGCTGATAAGAGAATGGCAGAAATATCCGACTAGACCACAGGCATCGGTAATGTGGCCCTACGTAATGCTCTCTCTCTTTATTCCTCACTCTTTCTCTCTCTCTCTCTCTCTCTCTCTCTCCATTACATGTTAGAGGTTGGTAGGCACACGGAAATGCAGGATTATATTCCAAAGGCAGGGTGGTGTTTGGAAGGATAACGGATCCTTATCTTACTAGAAGTTATTAGTAGAGTTAATCTTTAATGAGGCCTAGAGGTTGAGATGATGTTGCGGCATCCTGTTGAGGACATTCTGCCATAAGGAAAGGGAGGGGCATCGTGGGAAATTATGTGCATTCCATCCTCATCATGACAAGAACAGTCAGCTGTGGAAAAAGACTATCTGGCAGATAATGTGAAATTTTTGAGCATAGCAAGTTTATTTATAAAACTGCATTTTCAGACGCTGAAGTTAATTGTGGTGCTTAACAGAAATAAAATGAAAAAAAAAGTGAAATAGAAAGAATGAATGAATGAATGAATGAATGAATGAATATTGCAAATAATGCAAAAATAAGCTAAAAGTCTGAAAATAGTCAGGGGTTTGGCAAATGGCTGGGGCAGATATCATATTCATAAACAGTCGGTTCCAGAAGTGGAAATACATTTCATACTTGCTCATTTTTTAGTCTAGTGAAGTAAAAGGGAAAATGTCATTTAAAATGTATTAAATTTCTGCGCAGTGAGGTAATGTGTTGGTAGTGTAGAATACTGGCCGCAGCCTAGTCTACAGAAACTAAATAATGGGCCTTGGGTTTTTCCCACAGTGTCCTCCTCTTCCTCAATCTCTCCCTCTGTTAAACTAAAATGGTTATCAATCCATCAGACAGACGCCGAGCCACAGAGGGCCGGAAGAACAAAAGCACCGGTGGAACGTGGCCAAGACCCAGCAGTGGCCCTCAGTCACAGACCAAAAGTGTTGTGCACACGCTTCTCACCCCCACTTCCCAAAAGCCATCCAGAGGAAACAACGAAATGGGGAAAAGAAGCAAGAAGGACAGATGGAGTAAAGGCTGGGTACAGGCGATGACACTTTTCATAATGTTGCTGTGTGGAGGCTAAGTGAATTCCAGCTGAGGAGTTCAGAATGCAGGCAAAAATGTACACACCCACACACACCCACACATACACACACACACACACACACTACTGATTCAAACAAAAACACAAATTCACATACACATGTTTGTGGAGTATACAAGTCATAATGTTTACCACTGTCATAAAAGTCCAAGTCATATAATGTTTAGTTGTGTCTTTGAAACACCTTGATAAAATTAAGCTTGAATATAACCATATGCTGACGACCCAAAGACTCTGTTTTCATCTATCCAATTTTAAAACACTGAATGAAAACTCTTTAAAAACTCATATATAAAAAGTGGCCTAGTGGTAGGATTCTCACCTACAAAACCAAGATGTTCTATGTTCAAACTCTACCTTCAGCACTACCACACCTGGGTACCTGAGCCCCAAGTACCTCCAGAGTTACTGTCCTTTTCAACAGAAAATGGAAGACACTCTGGCGGTGTGTTTCCCAAAAGCATAGTTACTAACTACGTTAGCAACTAACATAGAGTACATTAGCAACTAACATAGTGTACATTAGCAGCTAACATAGTGTTGCTAACATAGTTAGTTTGGGAAACGCACCCCTCAATAGGAGTGCCTGCTAAATGCTGAATATAAGTTAAATGCATTAAAAGGAAGCTTTAAGTGGTGTTTAAATTCGTTTGCTCAGAAGTGCCAAGAAATAAACACTCCACACACACACACACAACAATGCAATGTTTGAAAGCATTAGTTTAATTAGAAATGCTTTTTTCCTAAGTGCAATGATCATGACCCAAAAAAGGGCAAGCATCAAAGAGGGTTTTTCTTTTGTAAACATCACACTTAGCTGCCCAATCATTCCAATAAAACAGACATGCACTCAGTCGATTAGATAATCAAATCAGGGCGTAAAGGCCTTTTATAGGATTCACGAGGGAAGGGAGTGTGCTTGTATCTGATGCCAAAGCAGACAGCAAGATCCGCACTCTTAAAGTAGAAAAGAGAGAGAGAGACCAACTAAACACAGACAGTCTCCGTCAGCTAATCTGGCCTCCAGCAGGGTGAGACTGGAGCTTCACGGACTGCCCTTTTGCTCTCAAGCCAGACTGTTCTCATTAGAGAAGGTGAGGTCAAGGCTGTGTGTAGGCAGCTTTTTTTGCCTATCATTTCTCCTCTGTTCAGGGATCACATCCCCTCTAAGCATTCTGGATGACCACACCTGATTTGAGCATCAGTGCTTGCTAGGATCAGGGCAGCAGTTTGAGGAAGCAGGTCTGTGTAGAGTCAGAATCTCTAGAGCTTTGTGAGGCAAAGGTTTGCCGTATGTGACAGCTTGAGTTAACAAATTGAGTCCCTGGGCAAATATTCATCAAGGTGCTTTGAGTGAGGATGATCTCACAGCACACACATTCAGCTCAAGATATTTTAGTGAAGTCCTGCCCTTTCTCCCAAAAATGACTAAATCTTGATTTTTTTTTCCCAAAATAATCCTGGAATTTCTTAGTAGCAGCATTGTTCCTTGTGATTACTGTATACAACTCCTTTGTCTTCCTAATTCGTCAATTTTTTCTAGTTTGTCTAATTTTTTGGGGACAATCTGCTTCTACCTTCCCCCAGTACCTCCACACTTCCCAACACTCCCCTGACACCCATCAGCTGAATTACGTCTTGCATTATTTGAGATTGTCCCATTAACTTCTACTTATACTATAACACCTAACTGTCCTTAACCCCAGCATCCAAAAGCAAATCTCTCTTCAGTCTCTTTACTCATTAAAATCATTTTTATGGTCCTCACATACCCAAAATTGAAAACCTCCCATTTCCTCTCTTTGCTAGAACAATCAGGCTCTCACAAATGCCTAAAAAACTGCCAACAAACACAGCCTTTACACACCCACAAAATAAGGCTTATAGGGTTTCCTGATTGACGGGAGCCGGCACGGTTTATTGCATGCCCTATTGGCACAGACTGGCAGAGGTGACATCACAGTTGCGCTACATCGGGCATTCATTTGCACTATTAGACTTTTTTTACCTCCTTTAGAAAACACGGTAGCTGCAGTGTAATGACTTTCTGTTCAGCTGGTTCTCATTTAACAAGTGAAATCTCCGTCCTTAATTGATTCTCTTCCTGCAAATATTAGTGTGAAAGTGCAAATCTCAGTGAGCCGAGATGAAAGAAAGTTTAGTCTGTGTTGGAGGTGAAGGTATTCAACACCTGGAGCATTATTTACAGCCCAGTGCACAGATTTACTGACCACTCCAACTGCTTTTATTCTCTCTCTCTCTCTCTCTCTCCCTAATACTAAAAGAGAGAGAATAAAAGTTCCCCACATACACAACACTGCGAGTGAGAAGAGTAGAGAGACTTAGAATTAATCAGTGAGGTTTAGAATGATTAAAATCATTTGCTAAATAAGTTGTAATCATTTGCTAAATGTTCTATCCCTATCTCTAAACTTAATCACTCTTGTAAACCTTATTTGCTAACCCTGAACATAACCAGAACATACTGTATATAAGTTAAATGATCTTTTGGCCATTTTATTTCTTAAACATATATTAAATTAGTTTAAAGATAATCCTTTTTTGTTATTCAGAGTAACAGCCAAGTAATTCTGTCTTTGTAAAGACATCTGGTCCTCACCAAACACTAAATACAATGCACATAGACTCACACACATACACACACACACACACACACATGCACAGGACACACACACAAACACAGACACACTGTGCATCTTACAGTACAGAGACACACGCAGGAGTCCAGCTGGCTGACATTACGCTTTGAGCACATTCTCCTCTGAAACTATTTCCTAAACATTGCCTGAAGGTCAAAGCCACATAATCGCCTTTCATTCTTCTCACCTTTCCTCATCTCTCGCTCCACCAACCTCTTTCACCCTCCTCTTCATTTTTCCATTTTGCTTCTCATGCACTTCAAGTCAGACAGTGCAGAAGAGGAATGGGATAAAGGAAAATTCTGTTATTGATATTGGCAGGCGATGCTGGAAACGGCACAGTCGCACGGCTCGGCCGCTGGAGACGTCTGATTGTTTCTACTGTAATTGTGTGTAATTGTGGAGCTGTAGGTCTGAATTCGCTCCATTTCCTCTGCACTGGGTGCTGCCTGCAGTGGAGGTGGGTAAAAAAAATCTCAGGTTTATAGTGTGAGAATAAATCTCTGTGCTCCTGTGTCCTGGAAGGACATGAACCAGCAGAGATGAGTGACCTGAATAATCTGGCCCAAAATATTCGTCTCTAAACTTTTGGAGAATTAAATCTAAAGAACAGTAGAACAGAAAACATTGCATTGGAATCCCGAAAAGAAGTAAAAACACAATTCTGTAAATGACTTTATTTCAGTGTTTGTAATGACAAAAAGTTTGCAACAAATCAAAATACAAGTACCAGATTGCTTTGTTATGCTTGGTCATACAACAATTCTGTGTTTTGTGTTTTTCACATTACACATCTCGATTTAGTAGACCATGCTTGATGCTTGCTTTTTAAGTCTCTCTCCTTGCTTCCTCGTGTTTCCTTTTAGGAAGCAGGCAATAAGAAACAACAAAAGACTGAATAACAATATAAAATCACAAATTCATATAAGGCGAAGTAAAAATAACTTTTTTCCCCAAACATTAATCAGTTTGTATCCTTTTTTACTAACTGTTGGCAAATGGTTTAATAAAACCAAATAAGTGGAGTCATTTAAGTTAATTGCCGTACATTACTATTGCAGTGGTAAGAACCCTGGGCATCATGTTTGTAATGACCCTAATTGTGTTTGTCTCAGGCAGGCATTTGTTTGGTGGAATTTTAGGTGGTGTATAGCCTGCTTAATGTTTTCCTCTTGCTGGAAAGAAATAAGGAGATTTCCTCAGGACTAGACAAGAATTAATGTGCAAATCTCTGGAATTTTTGGCGGGAATTTATAGCATGTAACCAAGGAAAATGTGTATGGTACTGTGCAAAGGTTTTGAGTCACCACTCGCTTTACTTCGAGTGAGTCAAATTGTGGTCTTGCGGAATAGTATTTACAGGTATGTTCGCACATGTTGCAATAAATCATAGTCTCAATTTTTCCACACTACTGTAGTATCTTCTTCTTTCTCTATCTCTCTCTCATTCACACACACACACACACACACACACTACTTGGACTCCTTGGGTCTTTATGTAACATAGCCCGAAGTTAAAAAAACATATTTGTTTGACATTTTGCTCTTCTTCAAAAGTGTCAGCAGTGTGTGTGTGTGTGTGTGTGTGTGCATCTGAATATGCTCTTGAGGGGGCGTGTGGTGTGTGTGTGCTAGTGTGCATGCCTGCTTGAACTCGCATGTTTCCAGTCCCTACCAGCCATGGCCACGAGTGCTTCAACAACACTAGAGAGTCTGGCTGTGGAGAACTGGCAGAAACAAATAAATAATTCCATGCACAGACGCTTGGCTACTGTGAACAAGCTGTTGGAATAAATAAACGCATGATAGAATTGGGGGGAAATCTTTATTCTGCTGATTACATGTTTTCAGTGCAATTGTGGCTTAATGGCTCTCTTCTGGTCTGTGTTTACCTATGGCAGAACGAGTATATGGTAGACTGACACACTGTTTATTTGCTGTTAAGTAACTCAGCCATTCAGACTGTGCCGACTGCACGGTGACCTGCGAGTGTCTGAAAACGCAAACAGAGTCTATTTTTAATGCCTAGTGTAGTTTCTGCACATACAGGCTGTGTAAACATGGCTTGTTTTGAATATAATGGTGAAATCGGGGACAAACACAATGAACTGGCAAAATCAGAGAATGGAACAAAACTTGATGCCGTGATGAAAATGCTGAGACGTTCAGATTGAAACTGGCACAATGCTGGCTTCATTTAAAAGTGCCACATAATGTTTTTCTAGAAAGAGAATAGACTGAACTGTTAAAGCTATTTGAGCGAGTGATTATTAGTCAATGTGACCACAACGAAATGTGATCTCTGAATTTAACCCCTTTACGGAGCAGTGGGCAGCTTCTTGCAGCACCCAGGAAGCAGTGCTTGGGGGCCGTGCCTTGCTCGTGAGTACCTCAATGGCACCTTTACCAGTCCGGGACTTAAATCAAATCACGGGGCCATCTCTCTAAACATTACACTGCCAACTGCCCCAGTCAATCAAGATGGGACACCAATTTGTTGCAAGCACTCCTTGTGCAGAAGATAGGACTTGGTGGGCATTTTTGAACAGTCTGACAAATGTGAAGTTGTGCCAGGACATTGCTAACAAGTTAGATGTGTTGGCTATTCATCTCACTGCTAACCTATGCCAAGGAAAAACTGAAACAGGAGATCACAATAACAAAAGTGGCTGATAGAAAAATGTAATGGTAAACAAGTGGTTTTAAGTTACCATTGCGCAGCAAAAACAAATCAGCAACACTATTTTCAGGTTGAGACTTATACCAAGGATGATAGTGTGCTAGAACTATTAACTTTAAAAAGTGAGCTGCAACTTCACAGGATGGTTTAGGTACAGTGCAGTGCAGGTCCTGTATATCTATGGAAATTTGTCATTTAATATCAAGTAACAATTGAAGAAATTTTAATTTATCAAAAGTAGTATTACAGTATCAAAGTAACATTCAAACATCACCTTTTTTCGGATTGCATGTACTTGTGTGTGAGCAAGAAAGACAGAGAGAGAGAGAGAGAGAGAGAGAGAGAGAGAGAGAGAGAGAGAGATGGAGCAGGGAGCATATCATTAGTACTAAATCTTTACTGACACATGGACACAGTCTGTTAAAAAAGATGTCTCCCTTTCATACTGTGAGATGACCCTTCCCTCAGGTCACACCACACACACACTCCTACAATCTCTACTCTAGACACACACATTCCAAAGATAATGATGTTATAAACCATGCATGTTTCTACTTCAGCATCTAATTTTTGTAGGAACCCAAACTGTCCTCAGCACATCACTGACTCCATGTTTTTGTCACCTACCGGAGGCAGTCTGTCCTCACTTGTTCCAGGTGATATAATTCATTGCCTGTCATCAACAACACTTCCGCAGTGCATTACTGATCATTATGGCCATCATAATCTTGTGGCATGGATAAGTCATTAACACCTTTTATGAGGCTTCAGTAGCACATAGGAGAGCATTCTGTCCTGATCTAGTCATACAGAGGAAAGAGCACTGATGACGAACCTACTGCAAAAAAATGATTGGGGAAAAAAAAATTGGGGAATTTATATCAGATTTCTAATTTGGAGATTTTCCTAAAATGATGTGAAAATTACCCATAAAAGGCAAGAGTGACTAAAATCCAGTGATAGTGACCATAAGGTTGGGGTTTGACTCTTCAGTTGGACCCCTTAGCAAGGTCATTAACCCTGTTTTACTTCTGTAAATGGCAGAAAGGAAGACACTCTGGATACAGCTAAATGGCATTTATGTAAATGTAATCTTACCAACACTTTAATGTAGCAGCAGATCATTCTGCTTATGAGCTGTAGGCCAAATGATCTCTCATTTATGGTTTTCACATTTATTTTATAAGTGTGTGTTTGTGCCTGTTTCTGTTCCTGTGTGGCATAACCTCAAACCCCTTGGGGACCATCAGGCCTGATATCCCCACATAACTTGACAATCATTGATCTGATCCTAATCATTGATCAGTGATAATGTGGCATACAGCAGTGTGGGAGTGCTTGGAGTACAGTCTGGTTTCATACGCTCCACTAATGGTATGATTGCCTAATCAGTCTCTCTCTCTTAGTGCTAATATGTTGTTCTGTAAGAGGAGTAGGGGAATAAGTAGTCCCCTGGTGTAGGGCTATGGCTCAGGGCCCTCCATGAAGCAGATCTACTATACTGATTAATGCAGAAATTACTCGCAGATTTCTTCCTGAGCCCTGGTCTTGCTCTGTTTGTGGACCACACTGCCCACATACTCAAGCTAAATGGATACTTGGTGGCTACAAATGAAGCCAACACCATGATACACATGCAGAAGAATGCAGCTAAACATTTAATTCACTCTTTTAATGAATCACACTTTTCTTGTTAAAATGTTTTGTTGGATAATGCATTGATGTGTATACGTACTTGAGGTGTAATTGTACACTGTTTCATATAGTGTTGTTCTGTGCAAGACCAATAATATTAAAAATGATATATCACACAATTAAATTAAAAGAGCAATGCTAGACTGGATTGGACTGAATGAAAAACAAATGCTTCTTTACTGGTACAGTGAGATTCCAAACACCACAGTTCTAAATCATATTGTGAAAAATTTATGTCTTGTTCCATATCTATTATATTTGTGTAGGTTTCAAAGTCTACTGCGCTTCTTCTGTTGCTTTTGTAGTTTGCAGTCCAGTTCAACAGTGTGAATGTTAATCTCTCTTGCAACTCTCAACACGGTAAGTTAAAGTCTTTTCATTTTCAACTATTTAAGTTAAAGTTCCATGTCATACTGGGTTTGAAGAACTAGATTTTACCATTTTCCAGTATAACGTTTAGCTTTGCAAAAAAAACCCAATAAACGTATCCATATCTTGTATGGTGAATCCTGAAACAAACAGAACTGATGTGCAACACACACTGTATATTTCTTTTTTATTCTTTCCCTGGAATTTAAAATGAAATGAGTGTCACTTCTCACTTGCAAAATTCATCCTTCTCTCTCTCTCTCTCTCTCTCTCTCTCTCTCTCTCTCTCTCTCTCAGTGAGATGTTGGCTCTATTCTACCTCCAGCACTACTGTCTCTGAGCAAGACCCTTAAATCCCAAGTTGCTCTGGAAGGGAGTGTGCTAGAAACGACACTCTACCCTGCAGGGTCAGTGTGTGTTGAGACTGTGCTGCACATGGGAGACAGAGATCTGGTGGAATACCAGAGATATTTGTTCTATCCGTGCTGTGATCAGATTTGTGTGTTTAGACAAGCTACCGACAAGTGAGCACAAATAGGTTCCAGCTTGGATTGGATCATATTCCATGTGTTTAGACTACCAGATTATAAATGGGAAAAAACATAGACAGATCAAACATAACCTTGGGGATTGCAGTATTTGACTTATTTGAAGATGCAGGATTTATTTATTTCATCTCTATAATATGATCCAAAAGCCTTAAGCATTAAAACCCAATATGTGCAAATTAATTCCAAAAGTTTTTATTGAGGTCCCTGTTTAACAGTATTAATCAAACATTATAGTGAAAATCTTGGAAAATGTAGGTTAAAGAGCAGCAGATGACTTGAAACTGTAAATGAGTCAAACATAAAGTGACCCAAAACAGCCTTGATCCAGACTTATTAAAGTTATTTCATTTTACCCTTCCCCCAGGACACACACCCACTAATGATCTATGTTGTAATCTATGTACATAGAATTTCAGATGTAATACCCCATTCCTCTGCACCATTTCCATGACAGGAGGTTAAGCTCTAGCACAACGCCTGAATTGTGCCTCATGTTCTGTGATATAATGGCTCTGTTGAATACAAAATCTGCTTCTTCTTCATAAAGGGCAACTTATTTCATCTTAATGACATCAGACCCTCTAATGAGTGAAGAGGCTTTTGTTGCAGGATGATTTAAACTGTGATGCAACTCTTATCCTGACACCACCTCCTCAAAAATGATCAAGTACATTATTAAGGAATATATTTGAAGAGGATGCAGTACTTTAGTTGTACTCACAACCTCTTCTTCTTTCAGCTTCTCCCCTTGCATAAAACTGCCTATTCACACATTCTGAATTTTACAGATCAGTTCTGTTCAACTGTTGACGGTTTGGTATTCTAAACTTAAAAAAATGTACCTTATACACGTCTTAATAAAAAAATATCATTGTCATATCACCATATATGGATATATTTAAGATATTTGCAGTATATTGCCATATATAAATGGCGACACAAATAAATTATTATATATCACAGCTCCAACTACCTCCATTGTCAGTTTTGTGATAGAGTAATTTTGTGTTGAACAGTTGAATTATGATGATCTTACAGCACAAACTCTTCTGTAGTCCTGGAAAGGAATGTGTGGAAAAACAAATGTTTGTGGCTCTGTGAGGATATATTTATATGAGAGGATCGGTCCGCATGAGGAAAAAATGTTCTTTTAGAAAGAAATTAGATACAGTTCACTAAAAGGTGGGGAAATCCAAGATTTTGTGGCTTTGTGAGGACATTTTTAAACAGTACCTGTGTTTATGATATGTGTGGGTACGTGTTTTGGGTGTGTGGGAGTCTTCATGAAAACAAATTTCTGTGAAAATGTGTTTATTCTCTCTCTCTCTCTCTCTCTCTCTCTCTCTCTCTCTCTCTCTCTCTCTCTCTTTATATGTCAACCTTTGTGTATTTGTGAGGATCCAATTGTCTTTCTGTGTTTCTAAAAACTACTTGATTAGATTTGGCAGATTTTTTGTGAGAATATTTTGGTATGTGTGGTTGTTTATGACCTCTCTCTCTGTGTGTGTGTGTGTGTGTGTGTGTGTGTGTGTGCGCACCATGTTTTATGCATTGTGGGGATCTCTTGGGTCTTTTTGTCCCTTAATATCACTTTTATACTTTTTTATGGCTTTGTGGGGACATTTGAAAGGTCCCCATGAGGAGAAATGACTTTATAGAAAATGTGCTTGTTTTATTTGAGAAACTAAAAGAGGTAAAAGATGTGCTTTTGGTTACTGAGGTTAAGGTTAGGGTTAGGATTAGGATTAGGTGTAGGTGTAAAATTATATACATCTAGTCATTATGGGAGCCTATGAAACGACCTCATAAAGATAGTGATACAAGACTGTGCGCGTGTGTGTGTGTGGCTCGCTCCCGTCTCCTCGCGCTCTCTCCCTCCGCCCTTGTCTAATCGTTGGCTCGCGCACTCTGCCGGCGCGAGCTGGAGCTGGTTCGCACGCGCGAGCGCCAGAGTGATTTCAAACTGCTGCTGCTGCTGCTAACGATTGGAATTCTTCCCTTTCCCCCAAAAAATATTTTAAACAGCTTAAACCTGTCATTCCTCCGACGACCTACTTAAGGACATTTTATGACACCTGGGCATGCTTTAATTCGGTTTAATGGTTTGTTTTTTTCATTTATGCTTTTCTTCCATTTCAGTGTTTCTTACACGTGCTTTCGGATACATGCCAGGTCGTCATTGCAAACAGTTATTTTTAATGCCTTGCCTGATAAAATAAAGCGTATAAAATATTTAGAGGTAAAGTGCAGCAGCATGGCAGCCTGAAGTGTCAAACCGCCGCACCACACCGGAGCTGAGCGACTGAAAAACGAGCGAAGCCGCGTCAGAGAGAGAGAGAGAGAGAGAGAGAGGTAAGCGCCAGATGTTATATTTTCTTTTCTTTTCACTATTTGTCGGTGAACGCGAATAAAAACAACGAGACGTCTCATAAATAGCCATTTTATAAACTGAAGTTTGACAGGTGTGACATTTTGCGATTCTTTTCTGTCATTCAGGGCGGATGTGGAGTTGTCTTCCTTTAGCTGCGTTTAGCTAATTGCTGTATAATTATTTGGCATAATGACAGGTCTCGGGTGATTTGTTCTGTTGTTCTGTGAGGGAGCTGGTCGACCTCAGGCGACTTCCACCTTTTATAACTTTTATTCTGGCGCTTTGATGTGACGGAACGTCTGGTTTACGAGGATTTAAAAGGCAGAGGTGTGACTTAATAAACTTTATCCGACCGGTAAGCGCCGTCTCTATGGAGAAATATTTGGTTTTATCAGCTGCAACCAGTTCCTGAGTGAAGGAATATTACTTTCTGTTATACTTTTTGAGTTTCTCTTGCTCTGTCTCAGTTTCTTCCTCTCTTTTGATGTGTGTTGTTCTCTATCTCCGTCTGTTGTCATGTTGGATTTTCTCTCCATCCCTACTTCTTTCACTTTTTTACTCTCTTTTTTGTTCTGTATTTCTGTAGATGTTGCTCTGCCTGTCTCTTTTCATTGCTGTATTTCTCTATTACTCTTTCTCAAATTGTGCACTCTGTTATCTGCTTTTTCATCTCCCTCTTTCTCTTCTATGTGTATGTTGCTCTCTGTCTGTTGTTCTGTTTCTTATTTTGTCCCTCTCTCTCTCTCTCTCTCTTTCACTCACACACACACACACAAACACACACACAACACCATCGTGAGCCGTTTGCTTACACCTAGTTTATAAGCAGTTCTAAGAAGCTGTGTGCCAATATCTGTAAGAGTTAAACCTCACACACTTCATTAATCCAGCGTCCTTAGAGTAAGTCAAACAGTCTTCTCCGTATAAGACAAATGCAGACTGATAAGGGTGAGTAATTAGTTTACTGAAAGCTTAGCACGCTTATGAAGGCGGTTAGAATCGATTTACGGCAGGCCGGGCTGGAGACCGGGGAGAAGAATGTTTACAGGGAGCGAAGTGTCAACGCTGTCTGTCAGAGGAATGAGAGTCAGGGAGATTCTCCGGCCTGCTTCTGCTCTTCTTCACACCGCTTTGTGAACAGCAGTGCTGGAAATGCAGCTGGTCGTACTGCCATTAAGTCTTGATTTTCTGGATTCTCTTATAGAGCCTTTAAAAGTGAGAATTGCTGCTAGTTTCTTGGTGGTAGTGTCGCAGTAGTCCAAGTGACTGAAGTGACTGAACCCACAATCTCAAATGCTAAAAAGCAAAAAAGAAAACTATCTTCGGATCAACTCTCTAAATCCTAAGTTGGCCCAGTGAGACTGTCCGTGAAAATCTATGTCGCTCTGGATAAGAGCTGGACCATGCCATGTTTGCCCAGATAATACCTCTCTGTGATGCACACAGACTTTAGCCAAACTCACTCGCATGCACCCTACTGTTTTATGGGCTGAGTCCGACAGAAAGCTCCAGTCATGAGCTGCACTCACAGTCAGCAATGTCACGCACACGAAAAGGGAGTGAAAGAGAGAGAGAGAGAGGAAAAGAGAGAGAGAGAGAGACAAGGTCTTTGGCAGGAGTCCAGCGCTCCTTATTGAGGATGTCAGGAGTAAATAAATAGTGACATTTCATTTCAGCTGCCCTCACTCTGAATAATGATTCTGAATTGCATTTTTTATATTGATTTTGACAGATTACACTAGATGTGCCATTGTCGATCATAATTGAATTCACGCACAAAGATCAAAGCTGTATATGATTAACCTTTTACTAACAGAATTACAAGAACTTATGGTGTTTTTCCCCTCCTTTCAAACATTTTAACTTCGCAAGCCAAATCTCGAAGTTTGGCACATGCAAGCGGGAGTTTCCTCTGAGCCTGGTTAAAAGGGACCTGAGTTTCTGGAGCACAGTACAGCACATTGTGATGAATGGTGTGTGTGTGTTTATATGTGTGTGGTTATGATATGACTGGTGTTTGGGTGCTAAGAGCTTGTAACACAAAGGTGTCACTCATCTGTCTGTCTTTCACCTTTCACCTCTTCTGTTTTTCACTTCACCATCATATGAGTCAAGAGAATCTATCATCTCTAAAACAGTAATTTCTGCTACAATCCTAGTATGATTGACATTTGTTTAACATTTTTGTGTACAAAATATGCCAATTGTTAAACAATTGCGACCATCACGGAATCCCTTAGCTAAAATTGTTCATGTTGTGTGGAATTCAGGTGCTTCAGACTAAAGATGATGTGGATATGTGGGAAAAATCTTTTACTTATTGCCAGTTTCTTTTCACTTTCAATTCTCAACATCTTGTGAGTCATAGCAGGTCCAAGTATTTGTTTGCCACAGCTAATAACTGCCTGTAGAAAGTGGACCAAGTGTGTTAAATTTGGGTAGGAACTTGACTCCTGAAGAATGCAGATCTGCATGAGGAGAGTTGGTGCTCACTGCTTTGAAATGTGCTTTTGGTCAGTTTGTGTGCAAGTTAATCATACACCTTCCCCTGTTAGCCATCCCCTGTCTGGGAAGTACAGATTGGAAAGTTGAGGAATTCTCTTCATTGTTAGATAAAAGCACATTCCCCAAATATGGGCATGTGCAATACTCAGCCATAGAGGATGATGGATGATGCCATTTTCTCTGCCCATCACCTATGCTGGTGTTTCTCAACAGTCCATTTGGCACTTCATTAAGTTATTCAGTTCCCAAATTGAGTTTCTTCAGTTTAGTCATTGAAAAAGGAAACAACACAAATGATTCACGGCTTGTTTGTTTAAGCAGTTTGTTTTGGATCCTAGAGCACTTTCACCTTAAGTTTGTTTTCTTTGTGCAAGTGTAAACCTAGAAATTGAACCTGAACAGATTGTGATCAATCAGATTTCAGTTGACCTTTGAAGGAGTTAGTTTGTGATAAGAATACACACTGATTCAGAGGACCAAAGGACCAACAAAATGATGGTGTATTCACGCTACTTCATCAAATCAAATAATGCAACTGAATGATGTCCAGAGGTAGCTTTGACATCTATGTAAACTAAGTTCTTTTTTTCATACTGTTGTAAAAGATTGACAAATGTGATGTTCACTAACCTACTAAGCTAATTAGTTAATTGTACATTTCCCCTATTGTTCTAGAAGACAAATTAAATAAAAATAGATCAAATTCTGACCAATTTTGACCTACTCATGCAGTAGGTGTCATTTATTTACAAATGTTGGTCTGTTTGTATAATTTTCAGTGTGAACCAAGTATAAATTCAACGTCTTAACAGCCTGCTCCCTGAAATTAAAGTTCGATGTTGTTGGATCCAACTGTATGTGGCCCTTGTTTCTCCAGCGTAGTGATGCAGACACTGATGAAAAAAACTAGTGTTGTCTTTTTAATGAGATGAAAGTGAGGCCCTACTTTCACGCCCATTTGCATCTCTTGAAAACACTAGGAGTGTTACTGTATTGCATAGGGGTTGTTTATTTATTTGTACTTGATTAGAGAGTCCATTCAGTTATCAGTAAGTCTAATTGATGCATCAGTACGATTAATTAGCTGTTACAATGTTCTAATTAACAGATTAATTCATTGATCTTATAAGCCTCATGTTTGTGTGTGTGTGTGTGTGTGTGTGAGAGAGAGAGAGAAAGAGACAGGGTGCAAAAGAGAGACCATATTTGAGAGCACGTCCGGTGCAGGGGCGTCACGGTGGCGTAGCGGTTAGCGTTGCCGCCTCACAGCGTGGAGGTCCTGTGTTCGAACCCCAGAGATGGCTGTAGGGCCTTTCTGTGTGGAGTTTGCATACTCTCCCTGTGTTTTCTCCGGGTGCTTCAGTTTTCTCCCACAGTCCAAAGGCATGCAATATGGGTTAATTAGCACCATAAGGTGTGAATGTACTTGGTAAAAAAAGGAAACCTTGACTGCGGCCGGTCGCGGTTCAAAGGGTATTTAAGGATTCACTTCCTCGCGGCGCGTCGCTCTGCCATTAGAGTCCACCCGGCCCTCTTCCGATTCTCATCGGCATCAACTGCGAGTACTCCAGTTATTGGGTTCATCTCTTTGTTAGAGTGTGTGTCGCTAGAACACGGATTATTGTGGTAATCCTTACTCTTCGCGTAAGAGTTCTTATATCAACTCGCGTGGCTTTCCTGCCTACTCGCACTCTCAGCCGCGTTTGGGCTAACCAGCACGCTACAAGGGCTAACGAGTAGCAATTCGTTACATCCTAACCAGATCACTGTCGAATTGTGAAAGTGTGGCATTCGGTTCATATCCTAATCAGATCCCTGTCCGAATCGGAGAGCATTCCTACAGCTGCCTAACCTGGCCGCTGGAAGTTTGCTCGCGTCTGCCTTTCTCGTCAAATCCTTACCAGATCCCTGACGAATCTGACACACCATCCCATTCAATGTTTTATTCTTTATGATCATGACTGTTTACATTGTAGATTCTCACTGAAGGCACTATGAATGAACACATATGGAATTCTGTAGTAAACAAAAAGTGTGAAATAACCCAGAACATGTTTTATATCTTAGATTCTTGAAAATAACCACCCTTTGCTTTGATCACTGCTTTGCACACTCTTGACATTCTCTCAATGAGCTTCATGAGGTAGTCACCTGAAATGGTTTTCCAACAGTTTTGAAGGAGTTCTCAGAGATGCTGAGCACTTGTTGGCCCTTTTGCCTTCACTCTGCGGTCCATCTCATCCCAAACCATCTTGATTGGGTTTAGGTCAGGTGACTGTGGAGGCCAGGCCATCTGGCGCAGCACTCCATCACTCTCATTCTTGGTCAAATAGCCCTTACAGAGTTCATTCATAGTTTTGATGCCTTTAGTGAGAATCTACAATGTAAACAGTAATGAAAATAAAGAAAAAACATTGAATGGGAAGGTGTGTCCAAACGTTTGACTGGTAATGTATATATATCTACAGTATATCTATCTGTAAATCTTCATATGTATGTTTGTAAGATCCCAGCCGAGACCGAGGGAGGAGTCCACCTCATCAGAAAGGCCATTTGACCAGGACTCCAGTTCCAGACCTTCACAATTATCACAGACTACCAGATCAGCGTCACCAGAATTTTAACCAATCATATCCATGTCACCTGTATTTAAGAACTTTCGTTTACACTAAATATAATGCCTTAGTCTACTCTGTGCCTACATCCAAGATGTGCCGTAGTGACCACTGCAAAGCTCTGTTCAAACTATGAAAAAATATTGCCATAAACAGTGAATTTTGCAAAACCACAAAATAAATGATGAAATATATCGCACAGAATATCGCACAGCCCTAATGCCAGTTGTTTCCAATTGTGCAGCACTAAAAATTCTTCCTCACAACCCCCCCAGTCCATACTGTCAAACACAATACCTGTAACAAAAGTACTGAACAAAATAAAACAAGGCCTCTTTATTGTTCTCTGACACTAAATCTGTAACTCTTGAGCTTTTCGCCATATGAACCCTTTACATCCATACGTGGGAACAAAGTTTTCACTCTGTCACTTAGACCGAACAGGGGACTATGGAGTGGTGACCTTATCCCAGCATTCAGGAGTAAACTCACTTTGTCACTCCTCCATTACAGCTGTCACACTTCCTCTCAGGATGTCTAAAGTTACTCATAATTCCACAGGTCTGTCAGTCACACAACGGCCATTCTGGGGACATAATGGGATTTGGGGAGTTTTTGGCTTGGAGGAATTTCTTCCCTCCTCTCTCTCTCTTTCTGTTAAGAGATATCTATCTGGCTCTCTCCCAGGTGACTACAGGTATGAGAGCTGCAACTGTTCCTCCTTTAAAGATAAGAGAAGGGATTAAAAACGTATCATTAAACACAGACTTGGCTCAAACAAACTAGGCAGAAGTCTACAGAGTTTCCTCACTAATGTTCTCAGGACACAAAGGAAAGCTTTTTTGTACTCCACCTTTTTTGGCAAGATTTGATACTTTATGACTGCTTATTTTCTGCTACACTTTTTTTCCATGTGAGGCTCAGTGCAATGATCCATGGGCCTTGATCGTTTCAGTCAACAACCCGCAGATATCGCAGTCGCTTCAGTTCAGCATTTCACACTTTAGGTAAAAAGTTATTTTCTTGCCTTTGTACTTTGAGAAGTGATGGTTCCGTCTTGGCTTTAAGAAATCAGTGCCTATATGATGGTTTGGTTTATTTGGTCGACCGCTTCCACACTGTTACTGTAAATCTGAATTGTGCACAAAGTTATAAAACGGTCTGATGCTGTTATTGCTTCTCAAGTCCGATGTTGAGTAAAATTAGATCACTATAACGAATGCCTACAGAACCCGTTACAAAAAAAGAGAGAAAGAGATCACCTCATCAGGTATTATAGGACGCCTGTGTTGGGGTAACTTGTGAAGCTGTCAGAGGAAAGCTTTGAAGAAAGAGAAGCAAAATGTGAAAGCACGGAAACGTTGAAAAAACAAAAGATAGAATATTGATTTGTCTGTCAGAATGGGGACAGACATATTTGACTTGCCAATAAGGCATCGCAGTTTATCATATTTATCGTCATTACAACTTTTTGTTGTTTGATACTTACCTGGTTCTCAATTTCCTTGACTAATCTACATACAAGCTATATCTGGGGCAGTTGGTGGCGTAACGGTAGGGTGTTCTCCCCGTGATCAGAAGGTCGCAGGTTCGAATCCAGGGCCGGTAAAGTTACCACCGAGATACTCGTGAGCAAGGTACCACCCCCAAGCACTACTCCTCAGGTGCTTGTTAGCTGTCCACTGCTCCCTCACGGATGGGTTAAATGCAGAGGTCACATTTCGTTGTGGTGCACTGTGTGCTGTGCTGTGGTGTATTCACAATGACAAATAATCACTCACTCTTCTAATAGATCATAATTCACTCAGATTTAGGAGTTCTTGGATTATGTTTAAGAAAGGGTGGTTGACATGTAAAAATGCAAAAAGCTATTTTTCACCTTTTAATTTTTTCTTTGCAGATGCACTCCCTAATAAAATCACCCTAATCATTCTAGAATGTCCGGGAAATTTTCAGGTTGTAAAAATCGCAATAGATAATGCAGAACATATTGCAATAATGTGCAGCCCTTCATATGAACTATACTCCTCTTGTCTTCCTCTCAGACAAGCAACCCGTATTGTTTGACCAAAGGGCTTCAATAGCTCAATCAGTACAATCTCCAATCATGTAATGTTTGAAAAGTAGGGTTTTAGAGTACAGCAAATGTAAATTGCTTCAGAACTTCGCTGTAAAGCTGAAAGAAGGAAGGAAAAAGACTGTTTCAGTTATGTTTTTCTAACCAAGTTCAGCACGCACAAAAACACTCCAGCCCGCTGGCTGTGCTGGCAGTATGATATATAGGATTGATTAGTGGTTTGTGAGTAGAGGAACTGGAGCTTTCCCTAATAACATGAGTTCAGCTGATTCCCTTACACACACACACATGCTCAAAGGTATCATGTGTCTTTTATGAAATGCTTAACAGACATACAATTAGTCTTTGACACTACATGCTGTTTCTAGTCTGATTGAAACTCCTGAACTGCATTCAGATCTTTATTTGCTAATAAGTCCAGATAAATTGCTCCATGGTGATGTCTGTGCCAGAGATTGTAATGTTGTGTATCTGTTTTATTTGTGCTGCCAATCATTGTCAAATTTAAGCAGTGTATAATAGTGTTATTTATGAACTGGAACAAATGAGAATTATAAATAGAAGTTTAGAGTCTGTAGACCTCCGTTTGAAATTTACAGATATTTTCCAGATCTCTTTTCCCATAAAAATCTATTCAGCAGTATGACAGACATCAAAAGCTGAAAATCACTCACAATTCCTTTATTTGTTCATAATTAGATTATTTAATTGAGCTTGGACCAAATAAAATAACCTGAAATTACTTTGCAAACTCAAGACGTCTTTGCATCATTTAAGATATTTTGCTCTAAAACTACTGCCATGTGTAGCATATTTTTTTCAAATATTTATGTCTGATGACCTTCTCTGAGATGAAAGGAAATGTGAAAATTGTGAATGTCAAGATGAAGCCAGGAGAACTTTTGTGCATGACCATGAGAAACATAACACGGACTTAGACGTCCGCATGCAAAGGCAGAAATTCATTGGTCAGTTGAGTCCAGTTGTTTTTGAGAAAAAGATGGAGACATATTTTTTGCTGTAACTTAACTAAGTACATAAATTCAACTGTAGCTGTTCTGGCACTAACCTCCCCTGGAGATTGATGGTCTCACAGAGTCCAACCTGTTTTTTAAGTGAATGATTTAAAATTTCTGTTGACCTAATGAAGACAAATTTTCCCTGTGTTTTTGTTAGTATATTATACAAATATCATACAGCTTTGGCTCTGGGTGTGCTGCATTAACATTAGCAAGACTTAAACTGACCAGATGAGCTAGTCTGTGCATTTAATGGCCTTAAACCTGAGGAGCAATTCGGCCAAGAATAACAATAAGTAATGTGAGCTCATATTAATGACCAGTGTTATCCTTTTCAGCAGTCAAACTGTAAAATAACATTATTCATAAGCTGTGTTTGCAGTAGCCTGGGTGTTGGAAGCTGATATGTGGATATACCTTTATAGTACCTTTGTTGCAGTGATCAAATGCTTCAACTGAAAAAAGCATGAATGATTGTGACATCACTAAAACTATCTTGTATGCAGGGTTCCCACGGGTCCTTGAAATCCTTGAAAGTTTGTGAATCTGAACAAATAAGTTCAAGGCCCAGGAAAGTTTTTGAAAACAGGCATAAAAAGACGCCGTCCTTGAAAGTCCTTGAATATTTTTTGGGAATTGAAATTTCATGGATGACGACCGCTGTTAACATATTATTTTGCCACCACAAGTTTGTTTAAATCTATGCCTATGCCGACTTTTAATTTGCGAATCTCTGAGCCTAAAGATTCAATTCTGATAATAATTTTTTGACATTCATGGCAACCGTGGCACTTTAAACAGAAGTGTTTGAGTCTAAAAATAGCTTAATTAATGATGAAGGTAAGTGAAACAAACTGATATCATTCTGAACATCTCACATTATTTCACCTAAAATTCCATAAAACAGTAATGTACATCCTTAATGTATATAGCATGGACATATCCATGCATTGTGGATATGAATGTAGGCTATGAATATTATTGACATGAATGTAGGTTATACATTAAGTCCACTTTCTTGCATTGATTTTGTCCCAACAACTTCTATGCCATTCACAGTCTTTTATTGAATTTGCATCTAAAATTGTTTATAGATAACATATTCAGCGGTAGCAGTAGGTAAATGCCGCCGCGTGTGGTCCTTGAATTTGAGGATATTGATCCTGGAAAGTCCTTGAAAGGTCCTTGAATTTGATGTTAACTAAGGTGTGGGAAGCCTGTGTATGATTAATTGCAATTATTGTTATTCAGAGCAACTTGTGTTAGCTAATTATGGACTTTGCTCAGGGGCCCAATGCTCTTCTAGGATTCAAACCTCTAATCTTATTGTCACTAACACAAGTGACTTCAGTCACTCTAACAATTGTACCACCACCGCCCCTCAAGGTTTTAGTTTTCTCTATATGATGTAACTCTCATTCAGGACTACTAGGGTTACAGAAGTTAATATCACAACATGTAAATAATAGGGGTGTGTGATTCAGAAAATCTCACGATTTGATTCGATTCCAATTCTTGGGATCACGATTCGATTCAAAATGAATCACCATTCATTCATCATTCATCAGCGATTCACGATTCAATACATAGATGAATTTCTTTCCAGATTGCTGTTTTGAGTTACTTTTCCGGTTTGACTGTGGCAGATCAACAAAAAAATCACACTGAAGCATACTGACTGCATTTCCTTCATGTTCATGCAAAGGAGGTCTATCTGGGCAGATTTTGTCATTGCGCCAGCTATGGGATTTGCAAGCTGAACTCGTGTTGGGGGAAATGTAAACTAGTACCATTACGTTAGTTGAAAAATATGAATCGAGAGGGAAAGAATCCCCTAGTACACCCCTAGTAATTAAGATATTTTATTAAGCTGATGCTCCGAGTGATTCCCAGAGTGACATACATTTCCTAACTAATCTTCTTGGAGCAACTTGAGTTAAAGGAACTTGCTCAGGGGTTTAGTGATGGCTGCACTGGAAGCAGGATAGAGCCGGACTTCAACCCATGTTTTTTTTTCGTCCATAACTGAGCATTCTACCATTTGGCCATGACGACCCCTACCAGTGAATAAGGACAAACAGACACAAATTTATCTGTTTTACTTTTTTGTATGCGATGGATTTGTTGGCCTGGTGATGTGTTTGCTGGTCATCGACTTGCTTCTTTTAGATAACCTTAGTGCCTAGGTACCAATGCCGCTTGACCCTCATGCTAACTCCCACTGGCCTTTTCTGCCCTGTTGCAGTTTTTTGCTGCCGTGAAATCCATCACACGTAGAACTGTTTCTGCTAACATGGGATATAAGGGACAGCACAGTTTCTTTAAGTAAACAGAAAGTCAGGCATATCTTTGGATGTGACCCCACAGTTAGAAATGTGTAGTCTCACCCTCTCTCTCTCTATTCCTCTCCGTACATCTCTCTCTCGCTCTTCAAAGAGAATGCCATCTGAGAACACTCATCTATCTAAATATCATACTTGTCTTCCAAACAGACTTGTGTCTTAGATAATACCCTGGGTATGTTTAGGCAAAAAGGCCTTTTGAACATATTATCTAAAACTTCTAAAACTGTTTGGCCGTGGAATGTACTGTAAGTGTATATGAAAAAAATAATGCTTACAGTGGACAAAAAGAAATGCTTTCACAAAGCCTTGGTGTCTTACTACGTCCCTCATTCACTTGTCCATTTATTTAATAGAATGTAAGCTCCAGATTCCCGGAGATGGACGAATTCTCTCAGGGTGGTTCATGAATATTTGTCCTTAATGATTGCTTGGTTAAAGAAATGTCCTGGGCTGTAATGAAGTGTATTATAATGACTTTTTTCCACAATTCCATGACACTTTAATGACTAATGAAGCTAGAATTCAGCCGTCGCTCTGCTGGCAGGGCGGAATAGCGTTCATAATGCGCAAAGAGTCTGGATAAAGGGAAAGAAAAGCAATAGATGGGAGATGTATGTGAGAAAGAAAGACGGGCATTTGAAATGAGGCTGGAAGTGACAGTCCTCCACAAGCTGACCTTTTGTTTAGGGACAAACAGATTTAAAGGAGGAGAGGCAAGCAAAGAGTCTGCGTGTTGGCGGACAAAAGGGAGGATGTGAATAGGACAGCAGCTGATACAGAACTCTTCAAATGGGCCGAGATGCCTAAAGGAGACCATGGCAAAACAGCTGCGTATTCTCTCTGGCTTTAACAAGGTCTCACACACACGCTTAGGCGCCCACACACACACACACCTACACAATCGCTCGTGCTCTTTGTGAGGTACTTCTATTGACTCCCATAATTACTTGTCCTAAATAATACTAGCTGCACCTAACCCTAACCTTAACCTTAACCTCAGCAACAAAAAATAAAAGCATTTTTACTTGATCCTCACATACAATCATGGTCAAACAAACCTACAAAAGCCTCACAAATCTCGAGTTTTCCTTTAAAAAAAAATTATACTTCAGAATTCTCACGTTTTTCCTTCTTCTAACTTAAAAAACCCCAACAACCACTATGTTAAAATCTTGATTTATTTCTTTTTATTTGTCTAATTTGTTCATTTTAGGTGACAATCAGATCCTCACAAATGCCCCAAAACCTGCCCACACACATGCACTCTAACACATACACCATCCAGAGAAATGCTCAGCTCCTCCCTTGGCTGACTCCTAACAAGACCTTCTGCTCTCTCCATCCAGCTCTACTTAAAAAGAGCCTTCCGTCTCCATGATGAGGAATCCTGGAGCTTCAGAGAAGCAGAAGCAGCCTCAGGTTGCCAGATTCCAGCTTCCCCTCAAGAACCTCTGTTGGGCTGAGGGAGTCCAAATGTCCCCCCGTCTCTCCCCAGTGTGTATGGGAGTGTTGGGGATGCTGCTGCTCTTCTGTCTGCCTGCAGCAGAGTCCATGAAGGAGAATGTACCCAGAGTCAAGCTCAGCTACAGAGGTAGGCTCGGTTACTCACTTCATATCAAACACAGCACCAGCATTGGGTTTATTATTAATACATTTGTTGTAGAACATCTTTATTTGGTCCTGCAGGTTTGAGCTTTTTGGCAACATTTGTGTACATATCGTCAGGATTAGGCCATTTAGAATAAACACAAGTCAGCTGTTGAGAGACGTCATTTATTTATAGAAGGTAAATATTGTGTTCTGCACATGATTGATTGTAGCGGTGCTTAGGGGACGTACTGTTTTTCAAAGTGATGTTGTGTATTCATATTTGTGTGTTCAATAAATAAGTCTGCACCTTATTTATTGCATGCAAAAACATGCCCATATAAATACAAATGTACTTGTATTTCTATTTTTATGGGCTTTTTTCATATCCATGCATGTAATCTTTACCTCAGCATGAGCTGTTTTTTTATTTTAGAAAACACAAGCCCTCGACCCCCCAAAAACAGACACACACACACACACACACACACACACACAAATGCCTGTTCTCTTGCTCTCTTCCCTTTTCATTTAGGGGTTTGTATTTTGGGTGGGGCAGTATCAAAGAGATTGCACATGTTGATGTGGTTTTGAGACTTAAAATTTCTCATTACAATGTCTCTCATTACACTTGGCTGTTTCTTTAACAGCTGTTATTCTTTGCTTTCTAAAATACATGAGAAATCCTTGCAGGTGGTGCGTTTATATGTGGTTTTTAAAATATCTTTTTATGTTAAAAAGTTTAAACTGTGTCTGCAAGTAACATTTAGCTTTTGGCAGGTTATCAGCCTCCATGACTTTGCTGTAGTAGATTAAGGAATTATTATTAGTCATTCAAAGAGCAGCTTTTAGCTTATCACTAAATTATCATTGGCTGATACAATAGTGTGATAATGGCAAATGGAGTGTTTTTAATGCATACCCAATCACACCCATGCAAACATCTCTCTCTCTCTGTCTCACACACACACACACACACACGTACACACACTTCCGTAATTACTACATGCGTATAATACTATGTCTACACCTAACTTTGACCTTAACCTCAGTAACCTAAGCAAACCTTTTTACTATTTTGGTTTTAGGTTTTAAATCCTGGAACCTTTCCATAAAAAATTACGTAATAATGACCGGTCCTCACATACAAAAATGTCCTCACAAATCCAAAAAAACTAACACACCTTTCCATTATGGGATCTTTTATGAGTCAGACAAATGTGTGGCACTACTGTGTGAAGAAAAGTTTATGAGGCATGAAAGAAACTGTAGAACAGTAGTGTCACTCGTTTGAGAGTAGATGTTGGTCGTGGACAGTTAAGTTTCATAGAGAGCTATGTTTCTGAGTTTAAGTGTTTGGTAACCTTTGTTAATATTATTGATTTCATGCTGAGCATTGACACCGTTGACCCCTATGACCACCGCTTTTGATCACGGTGGCCAGTTATGATGGTGATGACAGTGGTAAAATCTTTTAAGCACATCTTTTCTCTACGCCAAATGAAGTGATAAAAGTCTTCTCATTGTTTGTTTCTTTAGTTTTGTCCCTTTCATTCCGTCTCTCGTTCAGTCTCTGCTGTGGCTTTCAGGGCTAAGTAAACATGTGTTCGTTTATTTAATGCCACTGAGGGAAAGAAAAGTCAGAACTCCCCAAAAAACTCCACCGACGGCGAGCGATGGAGAGCTCCAGCAGGCCAGCCCTACTCAAAATAGAGCCCCATTCACATCAACAACGTTAAGCCAATGAAAATATGAACGGCCGCTGGGAATGTGCCATTTATTTGACTTTTTTTTTTTGGCCTGCAGAAAATATGACTGTATAAGTACAGTGTATGCTATAAGTACATGCTGTCAAAAGCCCGTATTTCATCCTGGGTACAAGAGACAGCGTAGTTAGGAAAACAAGGAATACACAGAGCCACTGAACATACATTTGCTTATTTAAGAAGCACTTAATTGGCAAGTAGATCAATAAGAAATAAGAAATATTCAGTTGGAGCTTGTCCTCTTCTGGATTTTATGATCATGCAATTAGATGTGTCATCTATCAGCTATTAACAAAACCAAATAGTCATTAAAAAAGTCTAAGAAGTACAAATGGCTCACTAACATGTAACAGAACATTCTTACTCTGTGATTCCAAGTTTCAAGCAGAAAAGTGTGTTTGCATAATTGAACACTGTGAGAATGAATTTTCTCTCATGGTTTGGCTTGATCTTGAAGATGAAGCGTTAAAGATTCAAACCAAATCAAATTAGTCCACGATATCCAACAGCATCATGATGGTTCTTTTAAGCCTGTAGTGAGCTCATTCAGAGGAAGATCATCTTCAGATCTATTAGGCTTTTTTCAGCTGGGGCTGTATGTCTAAGAGAAATGGGCAGTTTCTCTCCATGTTTGGTTCTGCTGGTGAAGGTCGATTGGCTTCAGGGAAATCATGCCAGATCCATCATCTCTGAGTCAGTGAACTCTTCAAAAACATCAGCACCTTTTCTGTGTCAGCGCACACCTCAAAAACAGAGAGCCCTTTCTTCTGAAGAATGCAGCTCTGAATGGAAACATCAGATCCACTGAACTTCACACCTAAAGGCCAGTCAGCCGTGGGGCCGCTCACATATGTACGTCTTAGGGAAGAAAAGTGTCCATGAAGGCGAGAAAACACATCGAGCACCAACCTCAGCTCTGCTGCAGTTTGTTTCAGCAACAAGGTCCTCAAAATTCAGTGGTTGTTTTCTAAGTCAGATAAATAGTTGAAATCAGACGTTGACTAACATACACTTAGATTGATGTCATAATTCATTTTTGAACCACTCCACAGATTTCATATACAAACTCTAGTTTTGGCAAGGTGTTTACTTTGTACATGACTGAAGTAAATTTTCAAACAATTTGTTTATTTCCTTGTCACTGTTGCCTCAGGCTTGCTCGTTTGGGGCTTGGCCTGGTTATATGTACAGACCTTTGTGACAGTCTCAAAGTTTAAATGCGTATTTTTAGTATTAAAGGCTTTGCCTTTAAATTGTTTAACTTAAGCAAGGTCAAGCATTTTGGGTAACTTTCTACAAGCTTCTCAGAGTATGTTGCTGGTATTTTGCCCTATTGGTCCTGATGGGGGTTGAGCCAGGTTCTTTGGGCCTCCTTCCTCACGCACATTTTTGTCAGTTTTGCCCACAAATTTTCAGTTGCATCGAGGTGAGGACTTGGACTACAAAGTCTCTGTTTTTTTTAGTTGTCCTCGCCACAGTCTTGGACACATTCGTGTCATTGCAGACTTGGTTGACCCATTCGGAATTGAGGTGAACATGCATCATGTTGGTTTGCAAACCACACGGGAAAACATGCCTCTAGCAGGCTTACAAATTCACATACACACACACAAGGCAGTACATTGCAGAAAAAACAGCATAGCTGTCTAGAGCTTAGTAAAACTGCAGCAGCATTTGTTGGCCGTGTATCATCATTATTTACTGCTTTGTTATTAAGCCCCAAAACCACTTTGTAACTCCCCTGTGGTGTCAGTTATAGCCTTCTGAAAAAAGGGTGACTTGAATTCCCTTTGAAGCGCAGTTAATAATATATTGCTCTCCTTTAGAAAATGTAATATTTCCTGACACACAGACCTTCTAGTTTTATGTTATAGTTTTATATTGTTTCTTTTCACTAATAGAAGACCTGATCTTAGCAATAAAGATTATGTTACTGTTAAATTTGGAACTTTGACCATCACTTTGTATTTCTCCACATCTGACAGAAAAATTACTCTGCCATAACTTTGAAATAAAGATATAAATGAAGATGTATTTTCTGTCATACTGTTCTTAAAGTGGTAAGTAATGATACGACTGCACAAATCTTCCTATTAATCTTAGTCCATATCAGAGCAGTGGGATGCAGTATTTTTAACAATGCAAAAAAGTAAATAAATAACTACAGGTTGAATTTCTCTTGGTTCATATTAAAGCTTAGTCGAAACCTATCTTTCTAGATCAGAAAACTAGAAAAAGCTAACCACTTATGTGCACTAATCCCTCAACTACCCCCAAGCATAATATTTTGAGTTTCCTTACGTGCAGCGTTCCATACTGCAGCACAAGAGCTAACGCTGATGACTCGGCCTGCTACACTATCTCTTATAAACAAACAGAGGGATTAGCGTCAGCGCTAGAGCTAATCAGCGGCTGTTGAGTGGCAGTGTGGGGTCGAGTCTCCCGAGGGTTAGCCACGGATCGGCTGCAGTGGATTGCGGCACCGTGCGGGGGATCTTTCAGCAACGTTCAGCCTTGACACTGTTTGTAGAGTAGATTAGCAAAGGCAAGGCTGAGGTTAGTGGGGTGGCGTTGTAGCACGTTTTTTAGAGAGGGTCTCTTTATGTAAATATTGATTGTCGGTGACCTACTCGGGACCCTCACACCCCAGGAGGATAAGAGTTGTGTCAGACCGGCTACAGATTTAGACTGTGTACCTGGCCTTTTGTGTCTCGTGGCACCTATAGACACGGCCGTGTGTGTTAAGGATGTTCAAACAGGATGTAGGCCTAGGGAACGGGACAGACTCAGAATGAAGAAAGCTGAATTGAATTGACAAGGCTACCTTAAATACTTGATGAAGTCGATGTTGAAGATGTGTTCAAATAGTTGTAACACATATTATTCCTACATAAATCTTGTGTGAATCATGTCAGACTTTATTGCTCCAGCTATTCCTTAGCTCCAGTCAATGCAACACATTTCCAACTCGTTTGGACACAGGGAAAGTTTTGATGGCCAGAGCAGCAGCAGCGCTATATACAACTCCTGAAGTGAATACACATTGGCACTATTCTGGAGGACGGACCACCAGCAGGACAAAAATACCCCCAAATTACCTTTAATATTGTTTGTCCTTCTAGCTGCGAAATATATTAACTATTAAAGCCATAAGTCAATGTACCTGCAACCTAAAATGTTTGAGAAAAATTTTAGGCTGGACTTGGTTTAAATCTACATTTTTAATTTTTCCAATAATTTTAATAACATTCTTTGCGGAGTAAATGTCTTAAATACAGTTCTTAACATTTGAAAGATCCGTATAATTAAAGCTGTTAGTTTGGTGAAAATGTTAAGGGACGTTTTATCATTTCTATGGCAAAATTAATTGCATAAATTAATCAGTTATTCAATGAAATAGCAGGTATATCCTACACGGATGTACTTGTTGTTGACAAAATAAAACAGATATAAATATGGTCAGTTTGAAATTGTTTACGTTAACTGACTAATTAATAAACTAGTCAATAGACTAATTGATAGTAATATAGTAATTGGTGGCAACTTTAGAACTGACAGAATATTACAAGGCCAAACACGGTATGAGTGAGACAAGAAGAAATCAAGACCAGAACAAGGTGATTGGAGCAAAACAACAATGCATGTGGATGTGTGTTTGCGTTTGAACAGATGTTCAGTGGTCTAAGATTTTTGTATTCCGAGGAAGAAATGCCGAGAGCAAAAGGTGGGGTGAAGTAAACGTATCTGTCCAAGCCTGCAGAGACAGCATGCTGAAACGTATCATGCAGAACAGGTCCAAAAACATGAGTAATTTAGGCAGCTCTCTCTACGTCCACCCCTGCTGAAGAATGCAGGACAAAAATGTGGTGTTGTTTTCTGTCTTGTTTATTGTGTACGGTGTGTGAATGTGAGGGTGTAATCGCTTATTCAGTTTCGTTATCACTTCTTCGTAGTTTGCTCCCATCACCGCCAGCTTATCTGGTAATTTATGATCATAAACCGATATGATTTAATGCGTCTTTCCCCCTCGGGGAGTGACAGGGTGGGAGTGCTGCACGCTGGTGTGTAGCAGCACTGAAGCGTGAGGACAGATAGAAAGACAGATTAGGATCTAATGAATACCTAAAGCCTGAACTCATAGATTTAAGTTAGCCTGGGAGCGTGAGCGCCACAGGAAGGCCGCTCATGACTGGAGAATTTTAGGGAGAGTTTAGAGTGGACGGACTCTTATCCGGCTGGAATCTGAGCGCTAAGATGACAGATCGGCAGTGATACTATAGTCCGCTTGTGGAATAGAAATGTGTTAAAATGCTTATAAAATTGCGGTGAGAAAAATTGAAGGAGCTTAGCTACAAGGGCAAGAGGATACATTTATAGGATCATAAATATGGGGGTAGGATTACACACACAAAAACATACAGTACTGTGCAAAAGTTTTAGGCAGGTGTGAAAAAATGCTGTAAACAAAGAAAGCTTTCAAAAATGGAAGTGTTAATCATTTATTTTCATCAATCAACAAAATGCAGTGAATGAACAAAAGAGAAATCTAAATCAAATCAATATTTGGTGTTGCCTTCAAACCAGCATCAATTCTTATAGGTATTGAGCATATAGCATTTTTTCACACCTGCCTAAAACTTTTGCACAGTACTGTACTTTCACACACGCACAGAGTCATGTCTGGCCATCTATATTCTCCATTGGCAATAAAATACTATACATAAAAGATAATCTAAATAATACTACAGCTACACCTTTCAATAACTTTAACTTTAGTAACCAAAAGCAAAATTTTAGCTTTTTAAAATAAATACTCGAATGTTTCTTTAAACCAGCCCCAAAATTCCCAAAGCTATTTTTAAAAATTGGCAAATATCAGGGTTTCATGTCATTTAGGAGTATGGGTTGACTGATTATCAGTCTGGCTGATTATCAGGAGCTGACATTAGGCATTTTGCCGATTATAAGTATCGGCTGTTATCTGTGTTTAATTTTGCCCATCACCGATATTAAGTAATTACAAGGTGCGCTGCCGTGGCTCCACTGCTGTCTCTTCTCTCTTTACTCGCTGCTTCAATTAATATTCCACTCACACCAGCCTCTGATTGGCTAAATGTCACACAAGTAGTAGCCAGTTACTGAAACCTTGTTGTCGCTCAAACCACACTCGCACACAAGCGCAGTGTGAAGTTCCAAGAAAGAGAAGAGTTTCAGCTGATGCTTTGGGTTTTTAAAATGAAAAATTTGCGCGAGATTTTCTTCCTTTTTTTGCATATCGGTTCCATATATCGGTTATCAGCCCTGCTAACTAGCAATAATCAATATCAATATCAGCTCTGAAAAACCAGTATCGGTCGACCTCCATTTAGGAGGCAGTCAGGACCTCACAATCGCCAAAAAACCTGAACCCAACACACAAGAGACATGACTCCACAGTTTATATCTTCATGAGCATACCCTGTAAAGGTGGTGGCGGTCTAGTGGTTAGGAAATTCAGCTCTGGACCAATGAGGTCATGGATTCAAATCCTACCTCTAACACCCCAAGTTGCTTCAGAGAGACTGTCCCTGAAATTAGGAAAATAGATTTCTCTTATACTGTTATATTAACATAATGATATAAATAATAAACAAATAATTCTGTCATTAATGTTTGAACATGTTAATTTAAACACTGCTTAGGAGGGTAAGCACAGAAGTTGCATAGAGAAGGGAGTTATGAAAGAACGGGAGAGATTTTATGTGTTTTGGTTAGTGTGTGTGTGTGTGTGAATGTGTGCTACTAACCGCTATTTCTCTTTTGCAGAGCTGGTCCAGTCTGGCAGTGTGGTGCCATTTGTGGGCTCAAGTGAGGGAATGCAGTTTCAGACATTCCTTTTGGATGAAGAGAGGAGCAGACTCTTTGTTGGGGCCAAAGATCACATCTACCTACTGGACCCAGACAGTATCAACAAGCAGCCTAAAAAGGTATACACACACTCGTGCGCACTCCGAGAGTAAGTGAGTATGAGAGCGTAGGTGAGAAAAACATTCTCTCACACACTCCCAAAAAGACCCATGCACACCTGCAGACATGCAGAGCCAGGTTAGCCCGAGAATGGATGCATTTGTGTAACTGTAGCTATGTGTGATCTGGAGCTAAACTCGCTGAACCCTTTTTTCCATGAAATCATCCAGAAAGCTTGACAGATGCAGTGAAGGGCGTTGAGTCTGTCAAACAGTGGGTAGCAACAACAATACGTGGTATGCTGTTTACTCTAGACTCAATAGGGATTTAATTACAGCCTAATGTGTGAGGGTGTAGTTAGTGGGGTGTGATGTTATGTTTGAAGATTATATGAGTTTTCAGCGTTCATTTGCTTGCTATTTTACAGTTTTCCTCTATAGTGTTGTGTCTTTACATGTGTGCAACTGTCTGGGTTTGTGCTATTGCACTAAGAGAGAGAGGGTCTTAGTAAGGTATACATCACTGAAACTGAAAGAGGAAAACTGAGGTTCTCAATGAGAACCTTAAAAAGTGAGAGTTTTATGTCTACCTTTTGTTTCCTTTAATTAAAGGATAAAGAAGAAATTCATATTCTTTGTAACTCCTATAATTGATAACATTAGAATGTACAAGAGGTTGGAAAGTAAAATTCCTGCCATGTTTTCCCCCTAAGCCTCTCCATTAACCTGGTCAGATATTCGATTTGAAGGGTTAATGTTGCTAAATTAATAGAAGGGACAGTCTCATGGTAGGATACTTGTCGATAAACCAAAAGTTTGAGTTTGAGTCCCTCCCCTACCCCTATCTCCGCCAATAGGATCCCCGAGCAAGACCCCTAAACCTAGGGAGACTATATTTGTAATTCTGAGAAACAAAAAATGAATGTTGATCTGAAAAAAAAAGTGTCTAAGACAACTGTAAATGAAGAGATGAATTAAGGGTGAGCGTTAGGGATGTTGAAATTAATCACATAACTGATGCTTTGCAAAGCAGATGTGGGGATTCTGCGTAGATGCAGTGGCAGACCATAATTGATCATTGATTTTCAACCGGCGGCCCACTACCCCCTAGTGGTCCGGCATTGCAGGTGGTCCGTGACATGCAATCCAGTTTCACTACCGAAATCACTTCAAAACATTTTCAGTTGATTTGGCAGTTTTTATGAATAATGAATTTAATGCCAATATCCTAAAAGTAATCGAAAAAAAAACTCCCCCCACACACAGTCTTAGAGTGGTGGTCCCTGGGACAGAAGCAGTTGAAAACCCCTGGATTATATCATAATGTCATTGCTTGGTGATTTTCTGGCTCCGGTGTAAAAATTATAGTTTAAAATGAACATCCTGGTAGTAACTATACCTGCACAATCTGAAATTCATGCATGAAATCTGTGTGCAATGTGAAATAATGTAGAAAAATTGATGGGATACATCGAGATATTGTATCAAATTGAATTGCTGATCTGATAATCACATTCAATCAAACCATGAAACCAGTGAAGTTTCACGCCTCGAGTGAGCGTGGACTCATGTCAAACTAGCTACTAGTTGTCCCTAGAATTTTGACCCAGTGAAGGAGTTGGTAAAGGAGTAATATTTGGCAGGAATTTTACTTTGTGAACCTGAACCTCTGGTCTGTACAAAGTCTGCTTGGTAGTGGGTAGAGCGCAGTTGGTGGTGTAACGGTTGAAGGAGTTTGCACCCGTGATGGGAATGTGGCCGGTTTGAATCTGGGACCGGATAAGATACCAATAAGGTACTCTTGAGCAAGGTACCGTTCCAAAGCACTGCTCCCCGGACACTCCCCCTGTCAGCTGCCCACTGCTCCTTCACGGATGGGTCACTTTTGTGCTGTGCTGTGTTGTGTCCACAATGACTAGGAATCACTCACTCACTTGCATTTAATGTAGAAAAAGTTGCACATTAGAACAGCAGTTGCAGTGACTGCTAGACGACAGGATGTCACTTTTAATGTGCGCAAGGCTAATAATATCATCACGCTGATTTTCATAAGCAGCATCGCAATGTGCATCACGGGCCCCCAATTTCAGACTCTAAAATGAGTTGTTTGCTTTCCAGCCTACATTCCCTGATAGCTGAGTGCTCTGAATTTCTGAGCGAGGCTTGTGAATGGCCTGGGAATTTCCAGAAAGCCGGAGCATTTTCTCTGGCACGCCAAGGGCATGTTTTAAGAAGGCAGCCTATTCTAATCCAGCAGCAGCGATGTCCAACATGATGTGAGTGTGAGTGTTTAGCTTATGAATATCTGTGAGAATGAGGTAATGCCTTCTTATTGTGCGTGGGTGTGCCTGTGCGTGTGTGGCAGTGCTTACGCATAATTTCCTCGCGTTTGCAACAGAATACACACGACCATCTAGCATGTCAAACCAAAGGAACACAACACACTTGTGTCACATCTAGTTATTCCCACGGCATCGCACTATAGAGCTATTGAGAGGGCTGGGATCCCACTGACCCACACCTGCCAATCACTGTCACTGTGGCCTCATGGGATACCGCTGCTTCTATAGAACTATGGAGGCCAGAACTCAGCAGTGGTCGTGCATTAGGGGTGCCAGTAATTTCTGACGATTAATCTCCAGTCTTTTATCAATTAGTCAAATAATCTAAACAATTATTTCTCCTACAGTGGTATCGAAATTCGCTGGATTACAGCTATTTAAAGAAAATTAACATGGGATTAGTGACTGTATGGCTTTAATGCAGAGTGTACTTAGCAGCTGCAAGGAATAAAAAATATTAAAGATCTTCACTACTGATGTTGATTTTGGGTCATTTTTGTCTTGCTGGTGGTCCATTCTCCAGAATAGCACCAGTGTGTTTTTTTTCAGCAGGAGCATGTGTGTAGCGTTGTTGCTGCAATGGAAATTGAAATTTTACACAGCGCACAGAACACCTTTTTGTTTTGTGATCATTTGAATTACTATGATGCTCCCGGCGGCTTGTGGTTTTTGGAACTTCATACTGAGTCTCTTTCATGAGCGAGTTGGAATCAGCTGCAGCTGCTATTATTAATTTTTTAAGTTGACGTTGACTGAAGCTAAGCAAAACGAGACCAACATTACTCACACAGCATTTAACTACGAATATTGAAGAAATAATATTTGCTTTGATAATTTGAAGCATTTTGGAAAATATAATTTTAAACTCCATCAAATTAAAATATTGGTGATGTATTTTCAGTGTAGAAGCTCTAGCTTGAATGTTCTCTCTGTTACGTGTACAGACGTTAGACACCCAGACAGACTCACTCACACATTACAAAACGGGAATAAGTTTCATTGAAAACATGTCAGAAGCTTAAATTTGTTGTTTACTGGTGCTACAGACTTTTATTTGCCTGGAGTTCTACTAAAACTGTACTATAATTGTGTTAATTTAATCCAAAGGCTCATTTCTTGAACCACGAGTACATCATGACTTACGTACGTTCATATATTCATTAACTGTGATACTGAACTCTTCAACTCTACATACAGTGTTGCTTTTCAGATTACATTTAAAGTGCATTTTCAACTCAGGATTGATGGATAGAACACTCTTGGACATCGCACTGAATTCTTACAATCAGCCAAACCTCCTTAGCTCAGCCCTTCATGTGAATCAACACAAACATTAGAGACAGAGCTGAGCTCCACCCTGACCTTTCAGAATCCCCACACTCAGCTGCATGGACTCACAGCTGTCAGCGTTTCCAATAAAAGTCCCTCTGCTGTCTGTTTTTCTGCTTTCTCTGACTTTGTCTGCAGTGGAATTTTTCCTGTCTATGTAGGGCAGTAGATACAGCCTGGAACGCCAGATTTTTATACTCAATTCTTTGAATGTTGTTTGCAAAGAGATTCATTTCACATTCTTATGAAGAGATCCAACACAGAGCCACTATATTCTATATATACATGGTTAGTCCTTCCAAGCACAGCATTTGTGTATGTATGTGTGTGTGATGAGGGTTTGTTAGGTGTTTATACAAGACTGTCAAATGGTAACAATTTGTTATATATTTTAGGACTCATAATGTGGAAGTTTGTGTAAAGGGGGTATGTAAGGTGCCATGTGTGTAGCAAGGCACTGTCAGATTCAGCTATTAGCTCTAAAATATGAGTGCATTTCTGGCCTCTCATCTCTCATTTGCGGAGGCGTGCGTGTGTGTTTGAGAGCTAGACTGTGTGAAGAACTGTACAGAGGTAATGAGAAGCGTGTTTTGGTGCGCCACTTCAAAGCGGTCCTGCATAAAGTCGTCTCACGAGCGTGTGTGTGATTGAATGTAATGGGGGGGGTTTGGGGGATTGTGTGTTACATGTGGAGACGGCTCTTGGGGGTCAAGGTCAGAGGTCGGGCTCGTACATGCTAAGCACTTAAGCCGTTTATAACACATGTGTGCACGGAATGGGTGTGCATGATACAGATTGCTGACTTTCGCTCACTCTCGCTTTTCGTCTGTAAGTTTCGTCTCTTTCCCCCTCGTTCTCTTTAATTGTTACACAATTAAACCTACTTTAAACCTTTTCTTACTCTCCTAGGGTTTTAGTATTATTTACTGTATGTATGTGTGGGGATCCGAATCTTTGAGTTTGTCCGTGTTTGTGAATCCAATGCAAAAAATTTGATGTGAAAAACCTTTTTTTGTTTGATGAACGATGATGAAGTTCATTTGTGTGTGTGGTGTGTGTTTCACAGCTCAGCTGGCCAGCTCCCAGAGACAGGGTGGATATGTGTATCCTGGCTGGTAAAAACCCTCTTGTGAGTAAAACCCTGCGTATATTACTGTTAAACCAACATTTTACCAACTGACCTTCATCCCTTTCTCATACCTTTCTTTCAATTGAAACTTCATATGAAACTATGTTTCACAGAGAGAATTGTACACAGCTTGCTTCTGTTCCTCCCTCTTTGTACTTGATTACTGCTGAACTCTTCCTCCCTTGTTGTCTCTCTTTATCTCTCCCTTGTTGTTTCTCTCTCTCCTTCCCTCAGAGTGAGTGTGCTAATTTTGTTCGGGTTCTGCACAACTATAACCGGACTCATGTCTACACATGTGGTACTGGAGCCTTTCACCCGACCTGTGCTTTTTTGGAGGTCAGAAGCCACAAAGAGGTGAGAGATCAAGATACATCTCATTGTGCCATTGTGTTCTTTCTTTCACTCGTGTAATTATAGCAAAGGTTTAAGGTTTACTAAGTCATCGCTGGGCTGTTTTTACGTCATCTGTAGTAACTTGCTGTGTTTTCTGTAAGGGAAAGGATGGGACGCTTCACCTCATCAGCAGCAGTATGGAGTCAGGAAGGATGAAATGCCCTTTTGATCCACGCCAACCCTTTGCCTCTGCTCTGACTGGTGAGTAAAACTTGAAGAAGATAAAACGTGTGACTGTAAGATGGTCTTTTATTTGACTGGACGCTCTCTTGTATGATTCCTCATTCAGCTCTTCAGACAGTTACTCATCATCAACCTCTAACTTCTAAAAGAGGTTTAAATAATCGAATTAAATAAACAGATTGTACAATATAAAATTAATTCAAATTTAGGGAACATTAACAGATACAATTAGGCTACGATACTGCACTGCAAAAATGAAATCTTAACAAGCCAGAAAATCTTAAAAAGAAAAAATAGATCTTGTTATTTTTTTTATTTTAAGAATAACTTACTTGACTAGACTTGTATGTGTAAGATAAATAATCTAATTTTAAGAAGCGGTACCAACAATTATCTTATTAAGAAAAATTTACAGATTATAAGAACTTCTTAAAATGAAAATGGAAATTTAATTAAGAGAACGGACAGGTTCTCATGCTCTCCACTACGAGTTAAGAAATTCATGACAACTTTGCTTATTGTAAGAATATTAAAGCTAAAAACATGGAAAAAGGAAAAGATTTTTTTTTCTTGTTTTAGGAGATCTTTACAAGATCAATTTTCTCACTATATTAGCAGATAATTTTGTTTGATTCTGGTACCTTCTTTCTTATTATCCCTTTCTTTTTCTTTTCTGACACTGATATTTTGCAGTGTGGTTGAAAAAAATACACCCAAAATCTTCAAATAACCCACAACTTGTCTTCTTGTTGCTTCTTTTGGCGTCTTACTGGAAAAATGTGCGTTGGTATTCACTAAATTAACTTGGAACCATATTAGCGACCTGATTGGAGAAGAAATCAGCCAATCAACCTTCTCCAAGCCTATGATTGGCTGTTTTTTGGCGCGTTTATAACGCAGTACCAAGTGGGGTGAGCATGAAGGTAGAGATGAGCACATGCAGTCAGAGTTGAGTAGGTACAGACATCAGATTATGCTCACAAAAAATCCACTGTACACACAGAATTCTGCCACTAATATATCGTCATTCTATTTCGTCAAGTTTTAATATCGTGAGATCTTGTGGCAGGAGATCACGTCAGACCGCTAATAAATACAACAATACGGATTAATAGACTTTGTTTTTCTCTTTTCTATTGTTCAAGCCTTTTGGAAACTGAAATTAAATCTTTTTGATTATGTTTCGCTTTACAAGAGGCTGTGTCCATGTCTTGACTAAGCTGAATTACCTGCTCTCTCACAAAAATAATTTCAGGCAAATGCTCCAGCATAAAATACCTAACAGTAATTGCTTTAATTTTATTGTAATGTTTTTAACTGTATAGATATCATTTTTTGCAGTGGACCCTCCACCCAAGACCCAGTTTTTCCAACCCTGGCAGTCAATGTTAAGAGTTTATGGGCTCAGTAAAAACTGTGGATGGCCTCAGCGTGGCCTTTAAAGGAAGACTTGAATGCAGTACGAGGACTTTAAAACTTTACTTGAGGGCATGGAAGTGAGAGCTGGCAGGGAGACACAAACCTTCACCTCTCCTTAAAGATTTACACCAAAACATGTCAGCACACTCGCAGGGACGGGCAGATCAGCAGGAGAGGAGGAATAAAGAGAGTTTGATCAAGTGAGATGTGAGAAACAGAAAATAGAGAAATAGCAGCACAGATAGACCGAAAGAGAGCAGTCTAGACAGTGATGGTGTGAGAAAAAGAGTGATATAGAGAGAAACAGAGAGAGAGAGAGAGAGAGAGAGAGCAGTAGAGAGCAACAGTGCAAGAAAGAGAAAGAATGTGCACATAAAAAGACAGAGAGAGAAGGAAAGAAAGAGAACACGTGCATAAAGATGGAAACGCTGTGTCTCTGAATGTGTATGCAGTGGACATCAAGGAAAAGTGGGATCAAAACGAATGCTTCTCCCCTTAAATCTCACACCAGATTTCATTCTGTCCAACAATTTTAAATCCATCAGACTGTGAGCTCAGTAATCTGTACCTCTGTGGCATTTTCCAAACCATACAAACCACTGATCTGCCTCAAACAACAATCCTCCCTCTGTGTGTGTGTGTGTGTCATACAGATATTACTCTCACTGGTAAATATGTGTGTGTGTCTGTGTTATTCCCCTCAGCATGAGGACTATGTGAGTGATGTGAAATTGATGATTATTTTACGTGGGTTTGACGTCTCTAACTCGCATTCCCGAACTCCTCCTGTGGGGGTTGCCATGGAGACGGTTGAGCCAGAGACTAAATTACACATGCAACCCGTAAAAAAGATCGAACAACTCAGTTGGCATCACATATCAAACGGATAGAGAGAGAGAGAGAGAGAGAGAGAGAGAGGCAGAAGGGTCAAAACTAGAGCATCAGAGGCAGGGCAAAAAAAACAGAGCCAAAAAGCAGGCAAAGGGATAAAACCAGAGGCAAACAACATGAAGAAAACATGGGTGACAATACAAATGGAAGGAAAAAGGCTTGGTAAGGCATTGGATTTGGCGATACTTCCCAAGATCCTTGTGGAAACAGAAGGGGTGTAAAGATGCATCGGTCTGCATCGATATATTGAATCTGAAATTTAGATTCAAAACACTGATACCTGTTGCAACATCCCTTAAAATTGAACAGGAGGTCAATTTTTATTAAAAGACAAAGAGAAGATGCGGCTCAATAAAGCCCCCAGCGGCATGACGGTGGAGCGACACCATGGTTTTATGGCCTGAGGATCAAGTTTCTCTGTTTTAGCCATAATGATCAAAGTTACTCTTGTCCTCCATGTCCTGGTGTAAATGTCATGCCCGTCACAGCTTATTAGCAGAGCGTTTGCTTGATCTGCACTTGGCAAAAGTAATTCCAACACTGGAGCAGTGAAACTACTGTGTGAAGAGCAGCGTGTCCTAAGCCTTTTTGATTTAGAAACCCATTAATGTACTTATGGCTACTCAGATGTCATCAGTAATGAACATATAAAAAATAGTCAAATTCTCTCTGTTCTCAGATCAGTATCTGTATGCTGGTACAGCCTCCGACTTCCTGGGGAAGGACAGCATGTTCAGCCGCTCTCTGGGCCCTCCTCCTGATCAGCATTACATACGTACTGACATTTCAGAGGATTACTGGATGAACGGTCAGTCTACATGCACACACACACACACAGATGCACTCACCATGAACAGTGGTACCTTGACTCACGAGTGTCCCAACTAACGAGTTTTCCGAGATACAAGCCGTCTCACGGAGGTTTTTTTGCTTTGAGTTGAGAGCTAAAATTCGGGTTACGAGCCAGCTAGGCGTGCGACGGCGCTATTTAATGACACTTGCTCATTTCAGAAACATGCTGAAAGCGAGGATGAAGCAGACCACACTGGACAGGTTTTTATTGAAAACTGCTGCAGATGAAAGGGAGGAAAGCGTGGCCAAACGGGCAAAAATCAGCGAGTAAGATTCAGTTATTCAGTTCAGCCTTTCTCCTCCACCTTCGTCAGCATCTTCAAGTCGTCTGATCTCCAAGGCAAATGCTGTACATTATACTTAATAAAACCAGTTTATTGCTGTACATTCTATTGTATTGTTTTTATACAATATTCATTATTTATAAGTATATTTTTCTTATTTAAAAACATGTAACAAAAAAAATGTGGTGTTTTTTGCGGGGGTCCTGAACGGATTAATGGCATTTCAATTTATTTCAATGGGGAAAATTGATTTGACATACGAGTAATTTGAGTTACGAGCTCCGTCACGGAACAAATTAAACTCGTAAGTCAAGGCACCACTGTAGTTACATTGATATTAATATTTTGCGATATTGCCATGTTGATTAATTTCGGTCCAGCTATTAGATAAATAGGTTCTAAGCTACACACATTTACACACAGGGTACATGTATGCAACCGTGTGCAGATGAACTCAGATACACCTTCCATTACATGAATATATACATTAACTTCCTGATCCTTATCCAACAACAAGTTTTCAGCACCAGAATCACTAACAATGAAAACTAAGACTCAGCTCAACACACACAGGCCACATGGAAAGACCAAAACCACTGACAAATTATGATTTTCATGGCCAGCACTCACACACACACACACACACCGCAGAACTGATGCCACAGACATTTGCACACTGACATCCTTGTGTACCAGCTCCACCCAGCACCAGCTCCTTTCCCACAGTTTCACAAGAAAGAGAACGTGCAAATCCGCACGCCTGGACTCCCTACATTGTGAAAATGCGATGAAGCTACACTCAGCACATTATTTTTACCTGTTTATCCATCATGGACAATTCCCGCTGAGCTACGTGTGTGTGCCCCATGTTTCATAGGGAGACCAGTCAGGACTTATAGAGGCTTATTTAAAGGAGTAGTCATAAATAAAATAGTTGGAAAAAGAAGACATGCCGTGCAGTAGATCATGTAGGGTGGTGCCAGCTTGACTGTCCAAATCTGTAAAGTTTTGTTCTTATTCATTTACGTCTGAAGTCAACTTTTTAATTTCTCTCTTCTCCTTGCCTTCAATCTCATCTCCTCTCTCACACTCTGCTTTCCTCTCCTCTCATCTCTGCTCCTGTCTTCCCTGTTCGTTTCCCCTCCTCTTCTCTTCTCCCGTTCAAAGAACTGGTTCACAGCCATTGGTAGGTTCAAAATTGACTACAAAGCCCCTCTGTATAGAATGTGAGTGAGTGTGTGCATATATGTGTGAGGTGTGTGTGTGTGTGTGTGTACCTCTGCATTGGTCTCAAGGAGGTTCTCTCCTGGCAAAATAAGCACTTCCAGCCCTTGATGTTAGCCTGGTGTTGTAAACATGTAAGATTACTCCATTTCCCCTTATTAAAGGTCCTGTTCCATTTACCAAAACACCTACAGGCTCACTGTCTCACTTCCTCACAAACAGCAGCGCTCTTACAGCTCAGGTTAATATGAAACTAAATTTCAAGTCCGGGTTTACACCAAGCTTACAAACCAAACATATCTCAGCAAATTCCTCAGGTTGCCTTTCAGATATTCTGGTTTTGACCATGGTATCCCTGGTATCTTCTATTGTGGTTATCTACATGCCCAACTGATACAATTTTTGGGGCTTTGTTCCAGCATTGTGTGTCCAAACCATTCACTTCCACCCACTATTTTGCTACGGGGTCAGTCACGGTCAGTTACTTTGCTTCTGTTTCTGTTTTTTTTCCCGTTTTTTAAGTTTATATCCTTGGTTTTCTTTTGCTCTTATCTTGCCATTGTGAGAAAGTGAGAACACCTGGGAACTGGAGAAGTGAAGAAAAAGAAACAAGTGACTTAAAAACATTAGGTTTCTGTCAACCATTGTGTTCTATCTGTCTTTCTGTCATTGTTTCTGTCTTCTCTCATCTCTGCTCCTACCTCCTTTCCTCGGATCTCCTCTCCTCCACTCTCTCCCATTTTCATTCCTTTAATGTCTGTTGTGATTACATGTTTTTAATGAATAATGCGCAATGTGGGTATGAATATGTCACGCTCCTATTACATTTCGTTCGGTTTATTTCATATTTTACTCTGAAAATGGTGTTGAATCAGTACTCCTACTCTTACTCTTTCTTTCTCTGTCTGTGAATACAGAGTAAAACGATTTGGCGGTGCAGTAAATAAAACCTCACTGCTGTTTGTCTCTTCCGTCCACAGAGGCCAAGTTTATAGCCGCTCATCCCATCTCGGACACCTACAACCCAGACGATGACAAAATTTACTTTTTCTTCCGTGAGATGTCCCGAGACGGGAGCAGCACTGACAAAGGCGTGCTGTCTCGCGTCGCTCGCGTCTGCAAAGTAAGTACCCACTCGAGACCGGCCACGTGGCTGCTCTCGCCCCCGCCCGATAAAAAATCCGCCCGCTTCTCTGACCCATCTATTTTACAGCAAATCCGATGAGTTACACGTCCCGCCCCGGGAGAAAAGGCTTCCTGGTACGTTCCCCTTGACATGATCTGCTGAAAGCAGACCAAATCTCAGTTGCCAGGGACGTAAATCACAGCTGAAGTCTGGTGATGTAGTCAGAGTGTGAGCCACGGTTCATGATGACACTGGGGCTCCCTGTGCACCGTGCCATTACAGTCCACACTAAATTTACTTTCATGTCTGTAGCGAAAATTAACTAGATATCCACAAAGATGTATACACCCACCGTGCACTTTCTTTAACTCCTTCCAGTGATGAGGACTAGCTTTTGACTTTCAAGGGTCATCCTTTTCTCTCTGGTGTCATTTACAGTATGTTGGCCCTTAAGCACACCTGTTCCTTTTGCTCTTACTGTAATATCATCTAAATATATGTGACCCTCCACGGCAAAACCAGTTGCTTGGCGCAACAGAGGTTTCCGAGAAAAACGACCGTTTATGTTGCGTGGGTCAAAATTTTGGATTTTTTGTTTTTAGTAGTTTGAAACAGTGGAAGGTCTATACTGTACTGTTGTGAATAAATTTCACTGAAAAATGTACCCTTTCCATCCTAAAAACGTGACTTTCTTGAGGTGAGGAATTCAATTCCAGCAGAACTCTACTTCGCTCTACTTCAATATTTACAGTAAATCCACTGGTTGACTAGCGTGAAGATATTTCTCCGGAATCCATCTTCGTCTCCCGAGTTCAGTTAACCTAACGCAGGTAGGCTATCCTTGTGGCTGTGAATGCAGCGTAGGCTACTGTAAATGCAAACGTAGCCGCGACCGCACCAAGCGTCTGTGAGTGCTACGTCGATAGTCAACTTCAAAGGCAGATTTCTCTGTTTCTCACTTGGTGTTTACATGTATTCACAGAATCCAGCGTTTTGAAACATCTTCAGCTTGGAGGATATGCGTTTGACGTGGCTAAAACTCTGTTTACGTTTAAACGAAAGGCCCAAATGTATTGAAAATATGCACATACGTGTAAACAGGCCTTAATACACTTTTGTGTTACTTAAAGAAGAAGGTACTTATTGGTGTAAAATGACAATTCAGCTCATGACGGGGCAACGCAACCCGACATCATCAGTCCTAATATTTAGGGTAATAAATATTGCGCACCTCTTAAGAGATTCCTTATTTGTTATTACTGAAGCACATTTAGGAGCAGATGTTTGGGGTGTTGAGAGATGACTGTGTGGTTTGCTGTTTTTGCTCCTTTTTTGCTTGCCAGTTCTAAAAATTCCATGCTCTGCTGCGGAATTCTTTGTCTGAAGCACGTTGACGTTTACAAGTTTGAGAGGATGCTGTAAACATACCGGAGGCCAGATTCCTTCCGACTGTCATTTCCTAGTGTTAAACAAGGAGCGTGTTCATATTCCAAGGAAAAATGGGTCATAGTTTATTTCTTATGGTTACAGTTGAGCTGGTGTGTTCTGATATTGTTCATGGTATGTATCTGAACATTTAAAAAGATTACAGCGAAAAAATAACCCTAACCCTAAACTCCTTAAATCCCTTTTATTTTCAGTTCCCTGAAGTATAATTTTAAGGCCGTACTGGTTGTGAATAGCTTTGCATTACTGAGCGAAGAGTGTGTTCACAGACCTGAATAGAAGCGTTTGATCAAAGCTGTGTGAGGAATAACAAGGAGGTTCACTCAAGTGTCCTCAGCAAAGGTCCGCTCTCAGGACCAGACTCTGGTCAACCAATTGAAGACAGTTAACTGGACCCTGAGACTTAATGAAGAGGTTCATTACTGTGCTCATACACCACAAACCACCTGTTCCACACAGCTGCAGTCTGGAGCTCGTCATCATCTTCTTCAGCACACTTTTCCTGAAGGGCCTTAGAAATTTGAGACAGAATTTAAAAAGTTCCACTCTCATTCTCATTATTACTCTCTCTTTCCCTCTCTCTCTCTCTCTCTCTCTCTCTCTCTCTCCCTCTCTCTCTCTCCCTCTCTCTCTCCCTTCCTCTGCCTGTTCAAAGGGTCTGTGTGTAATTGATGTGTGTTAACTTTCCTTCCCTCTCTTATTTAAATAAGCCGACCTAATCAGGGACAGATGGAGGTCTTCATCCCCTTTGCAGGGAGTTTATTTATGTTCTCTATAAAATAAAAGAGTACCTTTCTTAAAAAGACACACCTGTGGAGTTCATAACATGATGCTGATTGGCTAAGCCTGCTCTGTGTGTGCTTGTGTGTGTGTGTTATAGAATGATGTGGGAGGTTTGAGAAGTTTGACCAATAAGTGGACGACGTTCCTGAAAGCCCGCCTTGTGTGCTCCATTCCAGGACCAGATGGAGTTGATACACACTTTGATGAGCTCCGTAAGTCGAGCTATTTCACACCATACCAGCCATACAAATACCCACTCCAACACAAACAAGCACTGATCCATTGGGATTCTTTTCTTGTTGCACTATTCTTTTATATTCTTATTTGTTCTGTTTATACCGTCATCTTAGACTTCACCCTTACACTCTTACATACTAGTTATTTACTGTGTTCAGTGTTAAGCACTTTGGCGGGAATTTATATATGGAAGTTGATATAAATAAATATTTTTAGTATTTTATTATTATTCGTATTATTATGCTATGGGCAGGGGTGCCACTTAGGTCTGACAAAAAAAAGCGGGACATTTCGCCAACCCGACCAACTCCTTTATTTATAAGCGGAAACGTATTTCACCTATGTCATTCAGTGTCCTGGGAGAGTGATTTTTCCCCTGGGACAGACCATTAAAAAGAAGGACAGTCCTGGTAAAACCAGGGCAGGTGGCAGGGCAGGTGAATCCTACCTCCAGCACTACCACCACTCGGTCCCTTAGCAAGACCCTTGAGTTTCTCCAGGGAGACTTGGTCTGGAATTAGGAAAATGGAAGTTGCTCTGGATAAGAGCGTCTGCTAAAAAGGCTTTAAATGTACAATGCTATTACTTATGTCTATGAATATCGTGCAGATTAGGCCATATAACCTCGTGTATTCATGTGTGTGCTGTTTTTAGAGGATATCTTTCTACTCTCCAGTAGAGATGACAGGAATCCAAAGGTGTATGGAGTCTTCACTACTACTAGGTAATCCTTGTTCAGATTTTTATTAATTTATATTTAAACATGGACGGTAGTAACATGATAAGTCTTATCCAGTGTGGTTTTGGCCCAGAACATAAAAACCCTCTAGAGCTCCGATCCCCACAGCAGTGTTTACTGCTCTCAGAGCCTTGCAGTGTCACATGCTTAGTGCATTATCAGCCTATGAATGTCTAAGCACAGCACATCCACAGATCTGCTGCCACGGTTGTAAATTTTCTAACTCCGGTTGATCAGAGGCCGGTTACATTTGCTCTGTTTTAAAAAATGCTGCCAAAAGTCCTCATGAAAGATAAGAGTAAAAGTAAATGCATCTGTAAGAAGTTTACAATGTTGTGAAAGTTTACTATGAGTATTCTGCTCTGTGTGTGTGCTCTCAGTGCTATCTTTAAGGGCTCAGCAGTGTGTGTGTACAACATGGAGGATATTCGTGCTGTGTTTAATGGCCCATATGCTCATAAGGAGGGTCCAGACCATCGCTGGGTAGAATATGAAGGCAGAATCCCCTACCCACGGCCAGGCACGGTCAGGACCACCTCATTCACCTCTTCACTCTTATTTTTTTTTATCTTTCTTTTGTGTTTTTCCCTTTTTTACACTTACACACACACAAACACACACACAGACACAAACACACACACACATCAAGCCTATTCTCACAGATTACAGTCTTAACCCTACCAAGATAAACTCAAGGATGCCACCTCTGATGCTGCCTTCTAACAGATCGAAGATATGACTGAACTGTAGAGATATGTAATTATATGTAATATAAAATTAGTGAAAATAATGTAAATAAAGTGAACAAATTGAGCTAAATGACAAATTGAAAAAAATCCATTTGTCATTTAGCTCAATTTGTTCACTTTATTTACATTATTTTCACTAATTTTAGTTTTTATGTGTTTGCATGTATTTGCATATTTATTTCTTTAAATATATTTTTGTTACAAACATCTCCAAATTCTTTGTTCTTGATGATTTTCAGTATATACACTGCTAGTTCTGTCTGGCAGATGAGTGGTTGTTTTTAGGTTTCGCCCACTAGAGGGCGATACAACTCAATAACTGAAGCCTCTGCCTGAAATTTAGCCTGTGAAGAAACTCATAGAACCAATATTTCCTCTCCATAAATATTTTATTTTACAATATTCATATTCATATTTTACAAATAATTGTGCTACAAAAGTACCAGCTTTGAAACATTGCCTGTTTTATTTTTTTGTCTTTCTCTGACAGTGTCCAAGTCGCACTTATGACCCACGCATAAAAACCACTAAGGACTTTCCGGATGATGTGATCAGCTTTATTCGCGTTCACCCGCTCATGCACCGCTCCGTTTACCCGATCACCGGCCGTCCCATCTTCACTCGTGTGAACACCGAGTACAGGCTAAGCCAGATCGTGGTGGACCGTGTGTCTGCTGAGGACGGCCAGTACGCCGTCATGTTCCTGGGCACAGGTAATACAACGCCATTACATTGCAAAAATTAATTTGATGATTAATATAACACACTATAGTACAACTATAGATGTGTTTTTTTCCCGACCTTGTGGCACAATGGTAGCGCGTCTGACTCCAGATCAGTGTTCAAATCACGTCGGGGTCAGGTTTCATCTTGGGGCAGTTGGTGGCGTAACGATAGGGTGGTCTCCCTGTGATCAGAAGGTTGCCGGTTCGAATCCAGGGCCGGTAAAATTACCACTGAGGTACTCATGAGCAAGGTACCGTCCCCAAGCACTGCTCCCCGGGTGCTTGTTAGCTGCCCGCTGCTCCTTCACAGATGGGTCAAATGCAGAGGTCACATTTCATTGTGGTGTGTGCTCACAATGACAAATAATCACACACTTTCACAAGTTTATGTATTGAAAAGTGCAGAGTTGAAAAGCAATATATTATCACTAAAGATCTAATAGCAACATCTTGATAAATCACATGTAACATTCATGTAGAGTGTAAAGTGAAATAACAAAATTTTTATGGAGACCAATACAAAGCTAAACCGACTTATCGAGTTGAAGTAAGTAGTATATCCAATTTGATGTTTTTAATGCAGCATTTGAGTGTGTAAGCTGAACCAGTTGGATTTTTTACCATACACATGTGTGGTGTATTTACACATTCTCATCATTAAAGACCCCTCACACCCTGGACACTCACTTTTTTCCCTCCTGCCCTCTGGAAGATGCTACAGGACACTCAGGACAAAGACCAACAGACTCAAATAAAGCTTTTATCCTCAGGCAGTAAACTATGGCCCCGGGTCCTCCAATTCGTGACATTGTGCAATATTCTCTTACATGACTGTGCAATAAAACTATCCATGACACTGTGCAATATCCACTTACATGACTGTGTGTGTAATATCTGTTTTCAGAGCAGGTCTCAGACATTGTACAGACTCCACTTTACACCTTATATTCTATATGGGCCGACTACTGCTGCATTTTTTATTGTATATAGTATATACATTTTGTTTTCTTTTTCCTTCCTTTGTGTATTGTTTACATTTTACATTTTATATTTACATTCAAAGTTTTCTATTTATTTATTTTCTTAATTATGCTGCCACGAAGAGCTACCAAACTGTTTTTCATTGTTCTTGTAACAGTGACAATAAAGGCTATTCTTCTATTCTATTCTATTCTTCTCTCCTAATTACACAGTAGCTGTAGTTACATCATTTTTTCATTTCCACGAACCAACTTATAAACCTAAGTTGCAACACTGCGACCCTTAACCGTTAGTTTAGAAATTGCATAAATTGTCGTTTTAGGTTGAAGTGAATGAAGGAACTAATTGATCAAATAATCTGTTACGGTGTACACCAAAAATATACTGTCACTGCCCTTTGCAACATCATATTGAAAGCACGGTATAATGCGTTGTGCATTATCCATCTCACCAGCAGGTGGCAGTCTGGTGTCATTTTCATCCAAGATGGACACTAACCATTTTTGATGTGTGATTTTTAGATGCGGGGTCAGTCTTGAAGGTTGTTAGTATTACTCAGGAGAACTGGGCCACAGAAGCAGTGGTGCTGGAGGAGCTACAGGTGTTCAAGGTAATAGAGAAATAATAATGATATTAATGTATTCATTTATCATAGTGTGTTTGCTGTATTGATGCTACATCACTACCCTGCTTGTGATTCCAGACTCCGTCCCCTGTGCTCATTATGGAGATCTCCTCTAAACAGGTAAGAGTCCTGCAGGTTCCTGCGCAAACTTATTTAAAGTCTTATTGGGAAACTTTTAACGAGGTAGGGTCTCAGGAATTGTAGCCTCTTTGCCCATATTATGCTGTTTCTTATGTTTTCATCTCTCTCTCCGTTTCTTGATCCCCCTCTCTTTCTCGTACACACACGCACACACACGTTTCTCAACCACAAACTCACCTTTTTCCTTTTCTTCTCCTCTCTCTTTCTTTCTCACGCATATTCTCTCCCCTCTCTCTCGTGTTCTCTTACTGTCTCACTCATGCACACGGTCTTTCTCCCTCTTTCTCTCTTACACACTTGCAACGATATTGTCTTGTTGTCTCTCTCTTACGCACACACTTTATTCCGATTTCTCTCTAACTCTCACACCCACATATTTAACCACATCCCCCTCTCTCTCAGCTTGCTCTCTGCGTCTACCTGACTCTCTCTTACACAGCTTTTCTCCCTATTTCTCACACACACATATTCTCCCTTTCCCTCTCTCTTGCTGTACACACATGCACATTCTCCATTTTGTCTCTCTCTTTTTTATTCTTTTTCTCTCTCTTTCTTTCTAGCACACACACAAACGTGTGTGCTGAGAAGAAACACACATACACGCAAACTTGTGTTGCTCTTGTTGTTTCTGAAGTTTGTGGAAGGGTCAGGCATAGGTCAATCTCACTATTTTCACCATCCCTCTGGCGATCGATATATCTCTCTCTTGCTTCCTCTCTCTCTCTCGCGTTCTCTTTCGCCAGAAAAACAAAACGATTGCAGGGTCACCAAACCCAGACCTTTTCAAAATTCCAATCTGACTTTTATCCTTTCACCCTTCATCCAGTAATCTTTTTGACCTCCAGCTCTTTCATAAACATGAGTGTTTCACCCTCTGCCCACTGCGATCCCTCCAGCCTGACCCTGCACAACTCCAGCAAGCCTCTGCACATTCACCAGCCCTCTGCAGCATGAGTTAGCAGTCCCCAAAATAGAGGCCAAACGTGGAAAAAAGGCGAAGGTGCAAAAAAAGGCTAGAGATGAAAGCGCATGTGGACTAATTATGGGAGCAACGAAGCCGGGGTGAATAAATCACCCTTACCGATGGTTCTTTCAGAGGGTTTAAATAAAGCAGCATTGCCGGCGTGTGTAAGCACTTTTTCCCCTGGCTGCGCGTCTGCTTTTGTTGCGTGTGTGTGTGTAAGCTTGTGTTGTGCTGTGTGCTTCCAGCAGCAGCTGTTTGTCGGAGGAGGGGACGGAGTTGCACTGGTGGCCCTACACAGGTGTCACATTTACGGCCAGGGCTGCGCTGAGTGCTGCCTGGCCCGAGATCCTTACTGCGCCTGGGATGGCTCACACTGCTCCAGATACATCCCAGCATCCAAGAGGTACACACACACACACATACACACATGTGTATAGCACCCTGTGGCAAAATAGAACATGTCCTAAGCACTCCAAGCAGATTAGTAAGTGTGGCAAGCAGCAACAGGAAATTACATAGTTGAGACAAGAGAAATTTACTGAAGTTTGAAGTGACTGAGTGATTATTTGTCATTGTGGACACACCACAGCACAGTGCACACAGTGCACCACAACGAAAAGTGACCTCTGCATTTGACTCATCCATGAAGGGGCAGTGGGCTGCTTTTTGGCAGTGCTCAGGGAGCAGTGCTTGGAGACGGTACCTTTCTCATGAGTACCTCAGTGGTACATTTACCGGCCCGGGACTTGAACCAGTGACCCTCCGATCACAGGGCCAACTCCCAACCCGTTACGCTACCAACTAACTAATTCTGACAAACTAAAAGGCAGCCCTTAAACTTCACAGTGTATAACTTTGGTGATGAGCACTGTGGAGAAAAATAATGGCTATAGAGGTTATTATTCAAGATTCAAGAGTCCTTATTCCAACAAAGTTATACAATTCCAACATGTAACAAAATGTTGAGACATTTCAAAGACTGTTAAAATAATAGGATCTAGAAAACATATCTTTAAGCATTAAAAATATTTCAAATGTGCATTGTGTATGGGGCAGTTGGTGGCGTAACGGTAGGGTGTTCGCCACATGATCAGAAGGTCACAGGTTCCAATCCAGGACCGGTAAAGTTACCACTGAGGTGCTCATGAGCAAGGTACCGTCCCCACTACTCTCCAGGCGCTGCCCTTGTTAGCTGCCCACTGCTCCTTAATGGATGGGTCAAATGCAGAGGTCATATTTCGTGGTGGTGCTGTGCAGTGGTGTGTTCACAATGATACATATTCACTCACATATAACTCACGTTATATCTATTGTATATTAATTGCGCAGCGTGTGATTGCACTCTGTGATGGTCAGTGTCTTAAGATGGGTGTGTGACATCCAAATAGAGTTCATAGAGTTCACTCTGAGGTTTCCTTAATTTCACTGTTTTTAACAAGAAAAATGAGACAATAGATACAGTGATTTACTGTATTGCAAAATTTGCAAACACACATGAACAAACTGGTCTTTGAGACTAATTAACACACAATAAAGTCAGGTTGTTTAGAAGCAATATAAGAAGAAGTGAGGGTCGATGAAGACATTTTGCACAGCGCTTTATTTCAGTTGCTCGTATAAAGGAGTAGAAGGGGTAAGAATGAGTAGGTAGATTGATGCGGTGGTATAAGATTTGCAGGAGTTATTCAAGTGTTAGTATTATACGGGAGTTGTGTATCGCAGGGAAAGTGAAACAGGGAGCGTCCAAGCTCAACTGTGCCCTCGCTCCAACCTACTTCTCTGGGGTGAGCTTTTTTTCCTAGACTTCAACACAAGAGGAAAATGATAAATATTTTGATTTTCCCCCACGGCTCCTGTGCCACGGGGCGTTGTGGGAGTGGACTGGACAGGTAAATTGATTAGAGCAGCTTTGTTGTTGAGATGATGTATGTGAGCTGCCAGGGACGTTCTCTTGCCCTTTTCTCACTTACCCCGGCTCACCGGCTCGCTGCTGACACAAGCAGGTCAGGTCACTCCTAGCAGATGCAGAGTCAGAGAGAGATTAGTTTGGAGGAGTTTGTTTTTTGCACCTGCTGATTGTCAGCTAGGCTGGAGTCTAAACATACTTTCTAGCCTCATTTAGTTGTTCTTGGTCATATTAGTTTATAAACTGAATACGATGTCCTGCTTCTGTGCAAATCTGGAAAATATTTTTTATCTGTACTGTCTCTAAAGCCTGCTTCATGTTTCAGTTCCAATTTGAATCAAGTGTCACTTTTAGAGTATTTATAGTGTGAATTTATGAATGTTTTTCTTCATTCCTAAGCTTTGTGCTATTTGTGTTCACAGGAGGGCCAGAAGGCAGGACATCAAACATGGAGACCCATCCAGCCATTGCTGGGACACAGATGATGGTAAGTGTGTGTGTGTGTGTGTGTGTGTGTGAGAGAGCGAGAGAGAGCGAGAGAGAGAGAGAGCGAGAGAGATAGAGAGAGAGCACAGTTCTTTTGGTATTACCAGAGACCTGATTACACCGTGCTGATTTAAACAGTGAGTTTTGTCAGATGTTTGTGGCCATGTGAGGACATGTTCGCAGTTTTAGTCAAAAATGGTTTTATAGAAAAGTTCCAGGTTTACTTAGACAAAGAATATTTTGCTAAAATGTACAAAACATTATAAAAATATATGCTTTAAGTTACTGAGGTTAAGGTAACTCATAAAGGGAGCAACGCACAATTGCATCTGTGTTTGAAGTATTAAAGCACAGCTGAAAGCTCTGTTTTGTTCTTGAAAAATGCAGTAATGGAATTTACAACCGAATCCCAAAACGTTTCTCCCCTCCTTCATAGTGTGCAGTGCTTAGATTTAGTCACCTTCACAAACGCACAAACATGCATCTGGTTGCAAAAATACCACAATCCCTCTCCTTTTCTCTGTCTGTAGTGTTGGGGAAGAATATAGAGGAGAAGGTACTGTATGGAGTGGAGAGTAATTCCTCTTTCCTGGAGTGTGTCCCTAAATCCCAGCAGGCCCAGATCCGCTGGTTTATACAGAGACCAGGAGCAGACCACCGCCAAGAGGTAAGCAGCACACGGCTCTGTGTGTGTGTGTGTGGCTCGGAAAATCCAAAAGCTGTTCAAAATCCAGGTCACCTCAAGGCATTATGGAATTAAACAGTAGTTTTTATCAACATAACTTCACATAACTTATTGTGTAAATACAACGTGTCTGTCCCACCACAACATTAATTTTGTCCTGTTTATATAGCCTTTAATACTATGTTCCCTAAGCTACTACCAACAAAGAGTTTGAGGAGGGACTGACCTTGTGCTTTATTAGACAGTAATAAGGGTTAATCCATAAATAAGACATAATTAGACTGAGAGTGATCTGTAAAAACGTGACTGATGGCAAAAGATTTAAATATATTGTTTGGATAATGTTGTCATGGTGTGGGTTGTGTTGGAGGCGAGGACACTCATGCAGGTAGAACAAAAAGGGTTTATTGGGAAAAAATAGGCAGGGCAAAAACACGTAGACAAACATCAGACAGGAACAAAAATAGCAAAATAAAGATGGGGCTCGTGTTCCCAGCTTACGATATGGTTAACAGAGGAATCCTCTGTGGGGAAACAGAAGGAGCGATATCCTGACGCTCTAAGACTCACGAGGCGAAACAGAAGCGATCCAGACTCTGGAAAAACACGGCAGCCTGATCGGAAGGGGAGTTTCACTGGGAGACACGAGCCTGGGGAAAAACACAAGAAACAGGCGGACAAGAAAGACTGACGCATGAACAAAACCAACCGTAATAACATACTCCACACGGAAATCATGAGGGTGACAGACACGGGTCAAACTGGGTTAAATAAAGCCACACAACTGAACAAACGAGTGCTTGCACCAATCCCAAACCGAAGGCAAACAAGACGCAGGTGAAAGTAATGATAAGCGCGGGTGTGCTCTAAACGGACACTAACCTACTAGGTAGAGAGCACGCAGTGCAGACAACATATACGGAAGTGGGGTGCGCTCTAAACGGAGAGTGAACTACTCGCAAGGGCACCAAGTGAAGACAGTAAGAACCCAGAAGTGGGGAGCAAGCTAACGGGGAAAGCTAAGACTAACCGAGGACACATGAGGTGGACTAGACACAACAGGAATAGCACCGAAAGTGAACACAGAGAACAGAACTAAACATTAACTTAAATATCGGCATTTGCCGCCCCTTAACCGGGCCGAGGGGGCACTGTCCGGCCAAAATTCAGCGGAGCCGTGACAAATGTTTATAGTTGTTCGAAGTTCAGCATCTTAAAAGACAGCTAGCATGGCAACCAAGCAAAAGAACAACATGCAAAAACAGGCACAATAACATAAAATAGGGAGGCAGTCTATATCATCAGGCACAAAAAGAGAGTAATCCAGAGTAATGCTGATACTCAGGAAGTCAGGACAGAAAAATGCTCAGTATGCTATAAGGGACATTGCCAATACTTCACAAAGACAGACAAAAACAATGCACTATTTATACAAAAGTCAAATGATGTAACCAGCTTGAACTCGGGTGATCCGAATCGTGTAATCATTCACAGTGACTCCTCCCTGGATCTTGTTTGAGGCTTTACAATCACAACTCCTAACAGTTTATGTAGCAATAGGTGACATATAAGGATAAATTACTCACAAACTTGATCCCATATTACTAGAGACTAAATGGCATGACAGTTCATAACACAGCTGGTTTATCTTCTTTTAATGGTCCACAGTGGAAACAGGAGGCTGGAGGCACAAACGCTCAATGTGGTTTTAATAGTGGAACTTATTTCATGAGCGAAATAGTCCAACAAGGAAGGATCGTTCAAAACTCTTTAGTCCGTAGTGAAGCCGAACACAAACACACACACAAGCTCGAGAAAACAAAGGACAGACAATCACAGGACAGACTGGCAGGGTTTAAATAAGGGGAATCAAACAATCAAGGGTTAAAATAATATCCTAGCTCTGTAGTCTGAGGATTGGAACCGCTGTATGGGCTGAGATGTGACATTTTTTCACTTTTATCATTGACTTATTATATATAGTACTAAGCATTGCTGAAATATTTGATGCATTATTTGTCTCAAAATGCGGTGCTGTTGGAGGGCACACTTCAAGACGGCAGAGTAGCAGCAGCTATGGAGAAGACTTGTCCATTTAAGTGAAAGTGCAGTTGGTGGTGTAACGGTAGGGTGTTGGCCCCATGGTCAGAAGGTCACAGGTTCGAATCCAGAGCCGGTAAAGTTACCACTGAGGTACTCATGAGCAAGGTACCGTCCCCAGCGCTTGATAGCTGCCTGCTGCTCCTTCATGGATGGGTTAAATGCACATTTGGTTGTGGTGCACTGTGTTCTGTGCTGTGGTGTGTTCACAATGACAATCACTCACACAAGTGAGGTGGTGGTCTAGTGGTTAGGATACTCGCTTCTGGATCAAAAGGTTGTGGGTTCAAGTCCTACCTCCAGCATTACTCTTAACCCCAAGTTGCTCTCAGGGAAACTACGAAAATGGTCACTGGACAAGAGCATCAGCTAAAAACCTTAAGTGTAATCTAAATGTCAGATCTCTTCCATTATTACTCTGCCAGTCACGTTGCTACACACGAGGTCGTAGTTTAAGATTCTTTATTTGTTCCATACTCAGTAATAAAAGTATAACATGCAATTAATCAGTTATGAGAAACTTGAAAAGGCAAAACTTAGGTGTTAAAAATATATATTAAAAAGAAAATGCCACTATTTTTACAAGAAAATGCCAATGCGATCGCTCAAGTTTTGTAACTGTGACATGAAAACTGGCAGAGTAGGAAGACTTTGATTAAAATGTATTGAAGTGAAATGTGAAAGAATGAGGGATGATAAAAGTAAGAAAAAGATGAGTGTGAGTCAAAACAGATTGAGATGTTTGCTCAGTGAGGTGGCATAAGAACTGTGTTGCCTGTTTTGTGAAAACAGGCCGAGACAAGCGTTCGAGTCCTGAATCCCATGGATTTTTAATGGAAGAATACAAATGGGTTCCTGTGGGGGAAAAAAGACAGAATTAAAAAAATGAGCGCTGGTCATGTCGGTTACAGAAATGTGAAGAGGCCCATGAGTCCTCAAATCACGTCAAATTTGGTGGCGTTGTGATGAACGGCAGTCGCGCAGTTAAATGTCGCCATGCTAGTCTATGGGGGGGAAAAAAGGATGAAAAAATGTACAGAACTCATGAATGAGTGCAGATATCAAAAACGTCTATACAAGCATCTCACCCCACAATAGGCTGCATGTTTTAAAGTTGGAATGAAGTACAAAAACTCTAGGAGGAGCAGCGGTCAGAAAAAGTGGGTGGAATAAAAATCGGATTGTTCACTGCAATTACATAACAAAATCTGAACAGTGTGCAAATATAATAGACTAAATTACCATGTTAAGTAATTCTAGATTTTTGATTTGGTAACAATTCTATTTTTGTTCTAGAATTACTAAGTTGAACTAAACCAAATGTCTGTCAGCGTCAGTTCCACTAGTCGTTTTTTTTTACACCTTTCACTCCTCCTCAAACTGAAGGAGATAGAACCAGACAATGAGGAACTAACATCAAAATCACCATCACCCTGAACAGCATTGCCACACCGCCAAGGAAGAGAACGCATACAATGTTCCAAGTTGATCCAAGTCATAAACACACACACACTTTACCCCCCACACAGTTAAACTATTGAAAGCACATGGTGGGTATTCGGGTCATACTTTTCTCTTTCATAACATGTGTTTCGAGGTGCTGCGGGGTTTAGCGGCTGGACACCATTCAGCAGTCGAATTATAGTTAAGGTCCAAACCTCTGGTGTTAAGACGTAGAGGAGTTGCGTAACTTTATAAGTGTTACATAACGACGAGGAACACAATGCATTAGAAGAACAACAGAAGACACAGCATGAAAAGTAACTTGGAATTAACTTAATTGTGAGAAATATCCCAGAAGAACTTATAAATGTGCTGTGACAGTCATCACTTACATACTGAGTGTTTATAAAGCGGCGAAAGGATTTCCAAAGAGACTATGAAGACGTATCTGAAGAACAAGTGCCTCAGTAGTTTTAACTGCAAATGTATTAATTGTCCCATTGGGAGAAGTCCAAACAACGACAGCTGCTTCTACAGACAGCAGCTTCAAGTAGACAGGAAGATCAACTATTAAACTCAACAAATCATGGCCTGCTGTGCTACTTAATTATTTTGACGTTACCTAGAAGTACAGTCTTATGTTACTTGTGTGAGAAACACGATGAGTGAGTGAGTGACTATTTGATAATATAAAAAATGTGGCATTGTCTCAACCTGCTTCCATAGTGGAATGTTTACAACAGAATTTGAGTTTGATGCAGTTTGAGGAGCCTGGATATTAAAAATTGTTTTTGATATCTGCTTACTCAGAGTAAGAATGTAATATTGTATGAGGGGTTACATTTATTCCTGCAAGTTTGTCGCTTCCTAAAAATAGGTGCACATATTAAAGATATATAACTTTATTCTCCCATATTAGGTTCAACCATAGATCTGAGTACAAGTGGTTAAGACCCACACTAGCTAGAGATCAAATATTATTACAAAGTAATTGGCTCTGTTAAATCATATTACTGTCTTTGGTGAGCTCCTCAACATTTGACATATGTTACAAAAACCTATTGCACAACGATTCATAAACTGGTATAAGAGAAGCAAGGATTCTGGGCCTCTTTCAGTCCTTTGCTCCATGCAGACGTGTTTATGTGTGAGGAAAGCCAAAGAATGCCTGTAGGTCCGATGATTTCTCGGCAACTTGTTGGACAGCCAGGGGGTGTGAGGCCGTTTTACAGGATCAGGTACCCTGGAGCGGAATCTGCTCCTTTTACGATGTTTTTCTTCTCTGTCTTGAGAATAGCCCCAGCACACGCACACACACATGCATACGGCAAATGAAGGAATTCATGTGTTTTGGAGACCCCCCTAGGTCTGAACATTACTACCTTTACGGGAAGTTGTGGAGTGTGAAATTAAAGAATGTTTCAACATCTCATTACAGCCTTTCCTGATTGAGTAACATTTTTGGATGAGTTCAGCTTTGTAAGACGATGATCCTGCTTCTGATTAGTGACATAAAATTAATCTGAAGACAGATATTTCTTTCATATAGTCCACCCATAGAGGTAGTAATCCACAGCCAAGGGACTGTGGGTTGATGCAACGCCCTCCTTGTGGGTCTCCCAGCTTGTGCAGTAAGACCTCTGCAACTGGTCCAGAACCCAGCTGCTTGGCTTGTCTTCGAACAGTCCAAAAGGTGTCACACCTACTTATTGGCTTACACTGGTGCTCATAGCTGGTCGGATCAAATTCAGACCACTGGCACTGGCAAACAGATTGACCTCTGGCTCCGCTCCCAGCTACCTCGACTCTCTCGTACAGGCCAACTAAAACTAATGAGCTGTGCTTTTCCAACGCACACGGCACACCAATTCCAGACTCTTCTCCCTTGTGGTTCCTCACTGGTGGAACAAGCTGCCAAGGGCCACCAGAACATGTGCATCCTTCTCTGTCTCCAAGAACCTCTCCTCAGAGAGCACCTACCTCCTCTCCTAGATACCTTCATCCTCCTGCACTTAGAATTTAGCACGTGGTACCCACTGTTAGAACTTCCAAGGTCCCAAGCTTGAGTGTTTTCGCTGTTGTAAGTCGCATCTGCCAAGTGTGATGTAATGATTAACCCATGGTTCCATGATTGGGATTCTCTAGCCATCAAGTCTCCCGGAGCACTGTGTTCTGTATATTTGAGATTTAACTCATTCACCATCACTCAGTCATCATCTCTCACGCCATCCCTGTCTCCTCCATGCTTTCTCCTTTTGCTTTATTGTACCTGACATTACTCCATCTTTCTGTGATCTTTTGCTTTCATCCTTAACCTTGAACCCCAAAAAGAACCCCAGCGCCCTCATCCGTTCTTACACACACACACACACAACCATACAGCTGCTGCACCCTCACCCTCATCACCCATATCACATCCTTGTATATGTTTCTCTAAGAGAGTTATACGGCAATGGAGGTGAATTTGACCTTGGGCAGAGTGTGTGTTTGTGTGTGTGTGTGTGTGTTATGATAAATGGTTAGGGCTGAGGCTAAATCCTAGGAGTGTTATATCAGCAACATTGTTGCATTGATTGATCACTACTGTAGTTAATCACTAGTGAACAGCCACAACGCTGGAGTGAGTGAGTGTGTTTGTGTTTGTTTTCACAAAAGCTATTTGAAGTGTTAAATAAACACCAGCCCCCGTGAAAGATTTGGTTTCATTCCACGCTTTCTCTCTTCTCCTTCACCTCCTCTTCCTCCCTCTTGGCACAGCTGCTCGTAGCACCTGCAACACACAGACATGCACACAAACACACACACACACACACACATAAACACACTTCACACCTGCAGCACAATTTTAAAGAATGGTCCAACACTTCAGCTCATAAAAAGCAACACTGAGTGATGGGAAAGCAAAAAGTGTGTGTGTGTGTGATGGTGTGAATGTTTGTCCAAACGAAGCAGATACAGATTTCTCTTAGCCATCCCAAAAACAGCATGTTTTCCTTCCACAGTGCTTAAAGCCAGATGCCCTCAGGCCTCTCTGATAGCGCAGTGTTTTGAGAGTCAGGAAGAGAGGAGAGTCTCATGGAAGGGTGTGTGTGTGTGTGTCTATGTGTGTGTCTTGAACAAACTGTGGCCGTGTTTAAATTCTTCAGTTCTTCAATCATTCTGCTTGTGTCGTCATCTTCTAGTAGCTAACTTTTACCAAAGAGTGATTGAGGAAAAAAGGAAAAAAGACAGGAGGGATATGCATGTCTCCCCCGCGTTGATCACGTCTTCCTCTGTCACTAATCCTTCAATCTCTCCTCTTTTCCATCTCTTCCCACACTTTACAACCTAAACTGATTCCCCAGAAGACTTTGAGGCCGATTTTGAGCTGGTGCGACTGATCTTGTCCAGAAAAGCATTTGCTCTCTCCTTCAGCGTCTCCCACCGGTCTGGTAAAGCCAGAGTCCCGTTACATGGCTTTTACAGGGAGACCAGACTCTGCAGATTTTACAGAAAGAAGCTCATCTGAAGCTTCGGTCTGTGATCTGAGAGCGATAAAACCTTCAACAGCACGAAAAGGGCAAGAAATACTGCTAACACACGGCTTTTACCCGGCCATTATTACGCACAAAGACCATGACATCACCGGAGACGCACTCGTTTCATCTGGACGTGTAGAAGAAGTCTTTTGTGTTTTAGTCACAGGCCTCACAGATGCTGTGGACAAAGGTCAGAGATGGGAGCGTTTATAATCACGGAGTGACCCAGAACAGTAATGCACACAGTGTTTCAGTTTCTTACGTACAATCATCGTTTAACACAAATGTCTCGCCTGTAAGTGAAGCATTCTTCAAATGTGAAACCGGGATAAGCGTTTGGACGACTGTGTATGGTGGGTGTGTGTGTGTGTGCGCTTGTTTAAAAGGGGTTAGGTATGCTTTGAAGCCCCTTCATTTCCCTAAAGCACAGCTGTATTGTTTTAGCCCTTGACAACAGCATGACGTGATAGAGGAATTGGCAGGCATGGGAGCAGGCGAGAGACAGAAAGAAGGACAGAAAGAAAGAGAGAGAGAGAGGGAGAGAGAGAGAGCATGCATGAGAGTCTGTAGAGAGATAAAGGGATGTGGGCTGAGACTCAGATAGTGATTGATAGACCAAGCGACAGGAAGTAGAAGGCCATTAGCGAGCCTTAGACCTCCTTCTTCTCAACCGTCGTCACCTCTTTATCATCGGCCCAGACTGCACTCACACACGTTCTCAACTCTGACCCCTAACTACCCTTACAGTGAACTAGGGCTGACCAATTAATCTAACATTAATCAAAGCTGACATTCAGTTTCTGTAATTGACATAATATTACCCATAATTATTATTTTTTGTTTAATTCGTAGAGATTTTTTAAACAAAAAAAATGTGAATAGTATTCCCAGTTTGTTCATGTACTGTCCCCTTAAAAATATACTTCTACATACAGTATGTTGTCACCTGCCACGTCCTTACTGCGACTACATTTGTCTTTTCATCACTTATTTTAAAATTTGCACTCACTATGCAGATCTCAAAGTCAGTCATATATAAACTAAATAATAAATAAACTTTGTCACCACTTGCTTTATACAAGTATACAGTCCCTGACAAAAGTCTTGTCGCTTATCCATTTTGTAGAAACATCTGTTATTAACCTGACTTTTAATTAATCAGTTGGTTTCAGAAATAGCTTATATGAAAGCTAAAACCCTCCCAAATGATGTTTAATGCACTAAAATAAATTTGTTTCACTGAAAAAACATTTATCATTTAATGAAGACAGAAAGGTCAAATTTTGGCAAGACAAAAGTTTTGTCGCCTTGTCATATGATGCACCCAATCCTAGATTAGAGCTTCACCTGTGACTAATAATGGATCAATTAAGTCTCAGGTGTGTATAAAAAGAAACCCAGTACACTAGACCTTCACATCAACTTCAACTTGACCTCTGACAACTTGCCTAAGATTCACCCTGAGACTAAAGTGTTGATTATGAAGAGGCTGAAGACCAGATCCACTGCTGACGTGGCAGACACCTTCAATGTGTCTCAGCGTCAAGTACAGATGATAAGAAAAAGATATGAAGAGACTGGAGACATTTTTGACAAGCCCAGGTCAGGCAGACACCGCAAGACAACTGCTCGGGAGGACCGTTTGTTGGCTCGAAAATCCAAGGCCAGCCCATTTTCCACTGCAGCAGAGCTCCACGAGACCTGGTCACCTGAAGTCCCCGTGTCAACCAGAACAGTTTGTCGAATTCTGTCTCGAAATGGCCTCCATGGTCGAATCAGTGCCCAGAAACCAGCGCTAAACATAAGACAATTAAAAAAACGTGTGGCATTTGCCAAGGCCCACAGCCTGGCAAAAGGATGGACGCTGGCAGAAGGTGGATTTTTCAGATGAATCTTCTGTTGAATTACATCACAGTTGCCACAAATATTGCAGGAGACCTACTGGAGCCCACATGGATCCGAGATTCACCCAGAAAACAGTGAAGTTTGGTGGCGGAAAAATCATGGTCTGGGGTTACATCCAGTATGGGGGTGTGCGAGAGATCTGCAGGGTGGAAGGCAACTTCAATAGTCTAAAATATCAAGAAATCTTAGCTACCTCTTATATTCCCAACCATAAAAATGGTCAAATTCTGCAGCAGGATGGTGCTCCACCGCATACTTCCATCTCTACATCAAAGTTTCTCAAGGCGAAGAAGATCAAGATGCCCCAGGATTGGCCAGCCCAGTCACCAGACATGAACATCATTGAGCATGTCTGGGGTAGGATGAAAGAGGAAGCATGGAAGACGAAACCAAAGAATCTTGATGAACTCTGGGAGGCATGCAAGAATGCTTTCTTTTCTATTCCTGATGACTTCATCAATAAATTGAATGAATCCTTGCCGAACCACATGGATGCAGTCCTTCAAGCTCATGGAAGTCATAAAAGATATTACATTTGGATCTCACAGCACCACTACTTAATTTGCTGATGTTATGTAACATATTTCTGTATTTGAAGTAAATTATTTGTTCAATTTTCACATTACTTTCTGTAGGCGACAAAACTTTTGTCTTGCCAAAATTTGACCTTTCTGTCTTCATTAAATGATAAATCTTTTTTCAGTGAAACAAATTTATTTTAGTGCATTAAACATCATTCGGGAGGGTTTTAGTTTTCATATGAGCTATTTCTGAAACCAATTGATTAATTAAAAGTCAGGTTAATAGCAGATGTTTCTACAAAATGGATAAGCGACAAGACTTTTGTCAGGGACTGTATAGAGCGGCATGTGAATCGACATGTAGAGAGACGATGTGGCTCCAGTTTTTACAGAGTGCAGAGAAGACACAGAGAATATGCACATATAAATAAACCATAAATATAGACACTAAGCTAAAAGTGGAAATGAAAATGTGTGATTTTAGTTACTGAGGTATTTTCTCTTTTTAATTCATTTTAGTTACTGAGAAAAAATATCCAAACAATCATATTTGAGCATTTTTACAGTCAAGGACTGGGATTCCTTTCTCCTAAATAGGCTCAACCAACTGGACTTTTAGGCCTCCCTATGGATTTTACACTCGATTTGAGGTCATATCACCCAGCCCTACAGTGAGCTTCCTGGACACAAGGTCACTTAAGAAGTGGATGTGCATCTTGGATATATATCAGACCTTCTCTCTGGTCTCCCTTGCTCTTACACACCCATAAACACATTTGATATAGATCAGATCCATCATTCTTAACACGGCCTGCTGAAGTAGGGATCAAGGCCAGGTCACCCCTCTCTCTCTCTTATTCTCTCTCTCTTGTCTTTCTTCTGTGGGACTCTCATACACACTTTCTCCAACCTCATTAATAAAGGGTCAACTTTCTTGATTTGTCTAATAGGACTCTAATGACCAATCAAACGCTCTAATGAGAGGTCAGCAGGAAGCTGTTCTTAGAGGTGAAGGAGCGACCTTTAACCTTTGTGCGGAGGAGGGCAGGAGCCATGCTGTGCGTTGCCGCCCTCAGCACGGCCAGGCATGGAACAGTCACAATGATTTATGAACAGGGGCTGCACAGGTGACATGTGAATTCTCCATTTGGAGTGGGAAGTGATGCCCAATTACCCGGTGAGAAAGTGGCTGCTCCCGGGGCTCAGCCTTAAAAAGAGTCGACGGCAGAAGAGTGTGTATTGATCACAAATGAAATGTTGTGTTATTTTAGAGCAAGCACAAAGGTGACTTCTTGGCGATAAAGGAATGTTGTACATTAAACAGCTAGTCACGGTTTGGTTAAGGACGATTGGTAGTTATTGGTAACCAGAAGTTTGAGATTTAATATCCTGGGAGAGCCTTAAAAAACACAGTTGGGCCCCGCAATTTGAATTTAGCGAGTGATTATTTGTCAGTGTGAACACAGCACAGGACACAGTGCACCACAATGAAAAGTTACCTCTGCATTTGCCCCATCTGTGAAGGAGCAGTGGGCAGCCGACATGGGCAGTGCCTGAGGAGCAGTGCTTGGGGTGCTACCTTGCTCACGAGTGCCTCAGTGGTCCTAGAATTCAAACTCGCAACCTTCAACCACGAGGCAAACACCCTAACCGTTACACTACCAACTGGCTCTCATTCACCAACTGTTCTTAAGAAGATTGTTGTTCTTAAAACACACTTTTTATGTGATTTTCAGTGGTTTTTATATTTGAGGTTTGTTCTTAGGTAAGATCAGAATCTTTAAATGTTGTGTGCTAATGTAGCTAGAGTCTAGATGTTCCTACTGCATGTGTAACACGTGTGTTTGTTACAGATCAGACCAGACGAGCGTGTATTGGTGACGGAGCGAGGCCTGCTGATCCGCTGGCTCCAGCGTAGTGACGCCGGCTCATACACCTGCATGGCAGAGGAGCACAGCTTCACCCGCACCATCCTCCACCTCTCGCTGCGAGTGCTGGAGCGCAACCACCTCAACGGACGTCAGCCGGCCTCGCGAGGGGCCTCCGAACACCCCATCGCCGGAGCCGGAGCCACTTTCGACTCCAAACAGCGTTATAAGGACTACCTCCGCGTACTGAGCGCTCCCTCCCTGGACCAGTACTGCGAGACTCTGTGGCATAAAGAAAAGAAGCAGAAGCAGAGAGGCAAGTGGAAACACATCCAGGAGCTGAGAAAGAACAGGAACCGACGACACCACCAGGGGGCGCCCATCTGAGAGGACTGGTTCACTACCGATGTACTGGTCCGGACTCCTTGTTCCAAAGCTAATCTTCCTTTTTTCCCCCCACTATGCAAATTGTTAAAACAAAATCACACTCTTATAAATGTCATTGTGCAGAATTTACAGTAGTTATTCATCATCTTAATAACAAAACTTCTTGTGCCATTAAGTGTTAAAAGTTCATGAAAGTATGAAAAGTAAAATCTGTAAGACCTGCGAGTTCTGTTTGAGCAGGCTCTAACTATATAGCTTTTGGCATTTGCGTTAGAAAGATATTTACCTGTTAAAGTTACTGAGCTGTGGATTCATATTACCCTGAATGTTCACTTTGAGGCCTGTCATCCTCCTGCCTTCTAAAACCCATTATGTCTGCAAAGAAGCAAGAGGTTTAAATCATACACAGTTTTAGAAATGCATTCATGTTGAATGATTGTAAATATTTTGTACAGGATATTGTGCATGCTATAGGAATGTTGACATACAGTATAAAGTCTGTTGTTTACTGTGATGACAAGCAAACATTTAAGTTAGGTAGAAAAAGCATATTTTTGTACATCGACAGTGTGTCCTTCAGTTAGTTACTTTGTTATGGTATATTATGTTATTTAAAGTTACCGAAGAGTTGAAATAAACTCTTTGTTCTAGAGCTCTGAGAGTACAGACGTTTTCAAGATTAAACTTTAAGGAGAACAAGAGAATTTCCCTAAAAAATCAGAAAAGAACTAAACCTGAAATGGCATTTTGCAGTTAAAATCATAGTGGTGATAAGTGGTGTTGCATATTCATGTTTTTCAATGATTTTTGTGCAATTTAGACTCTTATTAATATACCTTTGGTGCTTATAACATATAAACCAACTTTATATTAGAACTTAAATATGGTAGAATTTAGGAGTTCACTATTTCTGCCCTTTAAATCAAACATATTCTACTCTTTTCATTTTTACAAACAGACAGGTATTATTATGGCTCAAAGGATCAACTTAATCGCTGAGAGAGGATATGCGCCCTCCGTAAAATGCATCTTAATGTTAATGTTAGGGCTGGTGAACTGGACAAGCCAAATGATGAATATTTAACATCTTTGTGTGACAATATTCTTACAAAATCTTAATGAAAATGAAAATGTGATGGTGTGAAATATGACATTTTTTGTATTCTCCAAGTATGAATGACATTCAAAACAAAGATAAATGATGATCCAATTAGCACCGCGTGTCATCATGCTGTAAACACTGTTAACAATGTATAAGGTTTGAGAAAAGATCAGATTGACCGTCTGTCTGGGCAGCTGAAGTACAGGTCAAACAGCCTGAGATAAGAGAAGGGTAGAGGAGAGAAATCTTCAGCCCTCACTGCTATCCATCTGTCCACAGAGGTCGACCTCAGATCACCCTCCGGCCCAGAGCAGTGGCTACTGTGTGTGAGGGCGTGTAAGAGTGTCTCAAGGTTAGCACTCCATCTTACATTAAGATTTTCATTCCACCTATTTGTTGTGCTTCTCATGCCAACTCTACATAGTTTACCATATTTTCTTGGCAAAACAAAACATTTTCGTTGAACTGGAAAAAAAGACTTTATCTCCACTAGAGAAAATTTCCACATCAACTCAGACCCTCCATCTCTCGGCTTGACTTCAGGACTTCAGTGAGGGGAAACTGTTATGACAAACACCCAGCAGCTGCTGGAGGAAACAGTTGCTTTTTGAGCTGAGGGGAAATCTCATCTGTCAGTGCTGAGAGTTTTCCAAAGAACTGCCTCCTCGTCCCGTGCCACCAGTACGTACAAACCCTGCAAGGAATATTCACGAGAAGACCTCGTTAGCCTCCTACACTTTCACTTCTAGAAAACAGAGCAAAAGGCTTTGAGCAGTGATGCAGAGGGATTTTTAGTGAGATCGAATAAGCCCAGCTGAGTGCATTCTGAAGAACTGAGTACCTAATAAGGCCTGAATATGCACTGAGTCAACTGACCTGCCCAGGAGAGTCTTTATGCTGTCTATCAGGAAGCTTAGACTGTCATGAGTTCAGTTGGAGAATTTGTTCTGTTTCAGAGAGTCAATTTACTCCACCCAGCTGTTGAGAAATATAGCTAAAAGTGCATGGATGAAAGATGATAATCAGTGATTGCTAGGTGCCAACAATCACCTTGTTCTCAGCATCATTATTTTTTTTTTTTCTTCTTCTTCCAACTTATTGTGCACTAAATTCCTTCCACAGTTTTTGTTTTTAGAGACGCTGTTCATGGTTTAGAATTTAGGCTCATTAATAAAAATCGTACTATTACATTTGTTGTTGATAGCCCAAGTACAACCCTCTTTTGCATCACTTTCAGGTCAAAACATTTTCAAACAATTGTTTAGCCACAAGGAGGCGCCTCCGTTAAGACTGTCATTACTTATTTTGGCCACAAGGGGAAATCTCCACTAAGGAGAACTGTGCAAATACTTTTTTTGTGGTTAGCCTATTCTTGATGTGAGATTTAATAAAAATTAATGTGGGCATGAATTCAACGGCTCAGTTTAATAACTATATCAACTACAATCTGCAGACATGTCTATAAATAGCCTTTAGCTTGTCTCCTTTTTTAATTATTCAGGAATTTCCCGTCCCATTACATTAAATTGAGTAGTAATCAACATTGGAGTAAAGAAGGTTACCCGGCTCTCTTTAATGGGCAGAATATTTAGTGATATAAGCAGCTTAATTTCCCAAAATCGTAAATCGTAATCTTATTTAACAAGGGTGGTTGTATTTTTTATAGAGCATTACCAGTCCAACATTTCTGCAGGAGCTATTTGAGTAAACATAGAAAGCCTTTTCTGGGTGAATGATCAGTGGCTATGCAATGCTGTGTAGTTGAATTTACTGAATCTGCTCCAGAACTCAGTTTCCACTGCAGGCCAGTTGTTCACCTGAAGCCTGATTTTCACTGACATGACACCTAATTAAATACTTTTGCATTTTTTACTACAACATTTATTGTCTTTTTATAAGGTTAAGAATGACATCTGAAACATTGTCAATCTTAAATTGTAAACCACTTTCTTCACTTTCTCTTTCTTTCTGGTAGCAAAGGTAATGAATATTTTAGGCTATGCGTTAGAGCTTTAGAAAGCCCATTGTTTATTTATTGTTCTGGAAAATCACAACTGTGTCAGAACAGAGGCAAAAATATAAAGGATAAAGGACATAGAGGGGAAGAATGAGAGAGATTACAATGTAATCTTGATTCAACACCATTTGCTGAGAAAAATATTCAGTAAAACAAAAAATAATAGACGTCATTTATGTTTTGCATATTATTCATTAGAGAGACAGATAGTACCCCAAAGACACATTAAAGAACAAAATATTTGCCTCGTTTCAAATCACTTCTCCAGTTCTCAGATATTCTCACAATAGAGACAAAACAAAAGAAACCAAGAAACTATAAACTTTAAAAATGAGAAAAAAGGTATAAAACCAGAAACAGAAGCAAGATAACTGACCGGGTCTGACCACATAGGAACAATAAACAAGAAACAAAGGAGCATAATATTGGATGAAAATAAGAGGTTAAGACAGACAATGCTGGCAAAACCATTACAAAATTTCACTCTGGAATGTAGATGACCATGTTAGTAAAAAAGACACCAGGACAAAACCAGAGTATTTAAAGATTTGGGTTGTGGTTGGGTGCACCACATATAGGAGGTTGAAACTGGTATTTTTTACTCCTTCTGCCATTGTAACAGCAGTAAGTAACAGACTACAAGAAACTACTAATCTATCTATAATGTGTTTTTAGAGTTAATGCCTCTAGACCTTTATAGAGATAGTGTCTATGTTTGTGATTTGGTTAAATGGGTTTACAGTTTTTGCAATGGAAATAAAACATTTTACTGGATTAATCTGACCTGTCGCAGGGTAGTTTTTAGACAGGAGAACTAAAGTACATGTGTTTGCTTGTACAAACCTGATCTCAGGTGTGTAGGAATTTTAACACGTAGCGCTAAGGTACATAAGGAATACTGCATATGTAGGTTAGAGGAAGAACCAAAATTAAGTTATCAAAACACATGACAAATATCAGGGAGGTGTCTAGGCTTCTTTGGCACAGTATTACAGGGCAATTACACTTCTCCAGATGTGAACAAGGCTTGCGACGAGAGAGAGACAGTTGGCGAGAGAGGAGAGAGTGAGCGAAAGAGAGAGAGAGAAAGAGGGGCCTTTGACTGAGTCAGTGACAGAAGGGAATATTGATAGTGTCCTGGGGCAGTGGGCTGGAGGAATGTGTGTGTGAGCGAGAAACAGTTGTTCGCTGCGAGTGGGTAATGACTACCTGCAAAGTTCACAGTGATTTATGTCTCTGTCTCTCCACCTTTCTTCCAAACACACACATATACACATAAGCACACACACTTGAGTGATGTCTTCATCCACAGGAAATACAGGAGCGTATGTTTTAATTTCCCACCCTTACCAGTCACTGTCATTACAAGTCGGAGGTCGTTTGACAAATGAAAAGCTCAAAGTATAATTTAGTGCACGAAAAAAGCTTTTCATCTTTTTGTTGGTTCTTTCAGAGCCAAAATTACAAGAAAAGACGCTGGGTCCAAATCCCACTAACACTAAGATTCAGCAGCTACTTGGTTAGGAACATCAACCGTTTTAGGTAAACATTCATTTACACTTAAATTAGTGGCATTTGGCTGATCCTCTTATCCAGAAAACCACCAAGGGAAACTGTTCTTCATACTTACCTAGTAAACCTAGTAAAATAAGGAGAAAGTCTGTTCCCTTGGTGCTCCTTGAAAACGCAGGTCTTCAGACAATGTAAGGAACTCAGCCATTCTGACTGTGGGGAGAATTTCGTCCAACACTGAGGAGCAGGACTGAGAACCGTGTTTCCTTCATTTGAGTAGTAGGTGGTCTAGGCAGATAGAGCTGATTCTCTGAGAAGACAGAAAGTTGATCAAAATACGTTCAAATACGTAAGTAGTGGGTGGTCTTTTTTGGCCGTGTATGCCTTGTAAGTGTTAAGATTTTAAAGAGGCCATCTCGGGCGTGTGAAGGTTGGGCAGTAGTCAGGTAGTAAACAAGAATTTTGGAACATTGTAGACTAGTCTTGCAACTGCATTCTAAATCAACTGAAGTGGTTTGGTAGACAGTTGCAGAAGTCCAGTTTACAGATGACAAAAGACAAGGTGAGTAGCACTGGTGGACAGAAATGGTCAGATTCTCTTGCTGTTTTAAAAAAGAAACTTGAATGTTCTGGAAAAACTGTTAATGTGAGAAAAGGATGAAAAATTCTGTCATACTGTCTCTACCCATTCATCACTGGACAGTGTCTGACCACAGGTCATCTTGTGATCCTGTATTGTTTATGTGATGGCTTATTAACACATTTTAGTAGCACTGAAGTGTGTAGAGGTCTTACGTCAATTGTGCAATGCAACAGACCCAATAGACTATAAATGTCTCCAAATGTCCCCAAACAGAGGTCTATGTACAAGGTGTGTTCCTAATAAAGTGCTGATTGAGTGTGTAAATCAAACCATAAATAACCAAACACATGGTTAGTTATGCTTATAGGAGTAAACATTCTCATAAGATCCTGATTAGGTGAGACATTTCACGATGAAATGCAGCCTGTGGTCTCTTGGGTGCTTTGTGGATGAGTATAGGGTTACAACGTTCTGCCCAGCTCATCTGTGTTGAGTTCTGCCGAGGTCTTGATCACGCATGAAGGGTAAACGGTTGATGATCTGGGGTCGCTGAGGCTTGAGGGAAGGGCACATGTGCCACAGACATCAAAGGCTCAACAAAACGCCTTTTGGCTTCAATCTGCCATTTCTGATCTCTGCTCAGCAAATGCTTGCTAATGAGAAGAACACAAATGCTTAGTTAATGAACAAAATGTGTGATTACAGCAATGTCATATTACATTGAGGACTTAAATCAAACTTACCAATAACATTTTGTTATTTAAAAATAAGACAATAAGAGAATGTGAAATGTATAGATGGTAGATCTTAAAGGTTTTTAATTTGTTCTGAAAGTGTCTCTGACAAACATGAGAATTATGTTAAGCTAAATGTTTGTCTCTTGCAGCTATAATAATGACCTGTCAGTCAAATTCAATTTCAGACAATCAGTTTGACCTCTGACTCTGCCTGTTGGGCTCTTTGGGTCAGGGGTTTTGTCAGGACACTACATCCTCATCAGCTCAATCTGCCTATGGCTCACTCCACACAGATCACAAAGATGAACTGGGCCAAACTTGACCATCTTCATTGTTCTGATCCAATCTCATCATCATAATAGACAAAGTCAATCACACAGAACAAAAAGAGCAGAACCTCAACAGAGTAAAGTTTCTGTTTAATGAGAAGTGTGTAGACTGAGTGTAGAATGAGTACAGAAGATATTATTTCTGTATTCTTGGTCTGAAAAGACCAATACTTTCCACCGTCTTCACAGTCTCAAGTGTGTGTGTATGTGTGTGTGTCCCCGCTGAACCTCACGTGGGCAGTTCAAAGCCAGACAATTCTCCCTGCCAACAGAATGTCGTTACCAGTCAAAAAGCGTCACTTAATTGCCCTTTAAATGAATTACATGCGTCTCTCCCATAAGAAAAGTCTGGGTCTCTTGCTGATTTTTAATATATTATCATTAAAAAGTAATTATCTTCATGCAGTCTACATACAACAGCAGAGAAGTGTATGTAAAGGTCTGGAGATCTAGTGTCAGTTCAGGTATATATCAAATACTGCATGGTACATTAACACAGACCTGACCTGGAAGCCGACTGACATTTACCACTGATTACATACTGCATTAATTAGTGAGGTTCTGGACAAAGATGTAATTTAAACTTGATGGTGTGCATTCACAACTACATGCATTTACTAGACTCTGTAAACTGAAAATATTAGGAGCCACAGTTAATTTTTAAAACACCCTTTACCATGATAAAATCACTGTGATTGACAGCGTCAATATGATAAATGCATCAAAGTTAACACTGTAATAACAACAAACAATAAGTAAGTTATCAACCAACAAATTACTTACTTCTGAGGCAAAATGAAGACCCTTCATGTGCAACATTTTTCGGTTCCTTTACAGCACAGACTTCAAACATTGTATAATATTCAAAAATTTCATGTGACATAAAATGGCAAACAAGGATATTCCAGGGGAACCAGTGCAATGTGCAAAACTGGAAAAAAAGATGCTCCTTTGGTGGTGCAGTGGTGCATGGCACTGAAACCAGCACTGGTGAATATACAACTCTGGTTTGAATCCTGAGAGAACTCAGAAAAACACAGATGGCTCCCAAAGCAAGGCCCTCAACCACCAATTACTCCAAAGAGGCTGTTTGTTTAATAGGAAAGTGTACTTTGCTCTGGATATAATTAATGCCCGCCATTTTGGGGGGATAAATCACAGATTGAATCACTTTTATGGTGACATGTTTCATATTGACTTTTTTTTTTTTTTTAAGTTTAAAAAGGCTTTGGAAACTGCGGTTTATTGTGTGGAAACCGACGGGAGAAACATAATTTTAATACATGAATTTACACCATTGTTTACCTAGAGGATTTGTAGTTCTTAAAAATCCGTCAACTCAGAGCTCCCGATCATAGCAGTGAAGACAGTGCACAAACGGTTAAATAGGTGAAATAATTAACTATATATGTATCTGCACTGTGCATTTAATCTTCTTAAAGGAAGAATAGGCCCGTTACAGATTAAGAAAACAATACTAACGCAAAACTGGGCTGGGAGTCGTTTCCATAAAAATCAATTCTAGGTGACTCGGAACTGGAATTGACTCCAAAGCCTCTGAATCGATTCCACAGCCAAGTTGTCACTTGATAACTTCACAGTTTATCATTGATGGTAAAAGTAACTTAATTTAACAACTAAATGACTGTGATCTAGATACACTGCTGACAGCAAACATTTGGGTTTTTAATTAGTTGTGAGTTTATTATGGACGAAATGTTTCTGATTCTGTAGGGTAAAGATCGACCGTGCAGCATGCGAAATTGGCAAAATATTTTAATAAAAATTTTAACAAACATAAATACTGTTTCACTTATAATTACATTTTCCCGTTTATTTTGAAAGAAAAAAAAGCTTTTCAGGAATCGCGACCAGGAGTCGATACCATCGATTCCCAAAATTTGGAGTCGATTCAAAATGGTTCCAAATCGAACAGCAGTAACGACGTTATTCGGATTCGCGCGTGCGCAAAGGGGCATAATATCCGGATTGCCTTGCAAACCACAGGTGCTAAAAATGACCACATTGCTACAGGTGTGTCCGAGTAGCATCATTATTATTCTGTTCTGGTCGTATTTTTTAATTAATTTTATTTCCATCCATAACCAAAATCGTCAGTGAAGTATAGTACCTGGGCAGCGGCTGTTCACGTCAGAATCGAATTCAAACGATCTTATTTCTGTCTAGTAAGACCGTTGGGGCGCGACTATATCACTTGTGTTAGCAAGCCACATACGGACAGATTTGTTGACAATTCTATAATTCCAACGTTTTGACATTAAGACCTGCTATAATGTATGGAGTAAACTTGGGCAGCGAAGAAGCAGGATGTCTGAAATGAGAATGTTGAGGTGAATATGTGAAGTCGCAACAAATGAACAAAAGTAAGTACTAAAAAAAAAAAGTACAGAAAACCGTATGGTTATGTGATAAAGAAAGACAATGATTGTGTCGCTGGAATGGAGGCAGAAATGAAAATAGAGGGAAGATAAAGCAAGGGAGGCCAAAGAAGAGGTGGATGAGGACGATTTAAAACAGGTACAGGACTGAGCTTAATGACAAATTCATGACATGTCAACTTCAAATTAAATGGGAGGCAATATGTAGAAAAAAAGGTTGTGACAAGCTGATAGATGCAGTGTATGTTAAAAAGTGACGTTGAAATTACTGAATAGTTGACAGCAACTGTATGGGGTAGCTACTACATACTGATTTCTTAAACAGAACTGAATAATTTAACTTTGTTAAATGACTTTAAATCTGCACCGATTTAAAGCTTATCAAGCTACAGATTGAAGTAACTTCTTATTAAGTGCTTGATTAATACAAAATGTGTGTGTGTGTGTGTGTGTGAGAGAGAGAGAGAGAAAGGGAGAGAGGTTAAATGAAGTACTTTGCAGTGGCTCATATTTTAGGCTCAGTCATTTATATTTTAGAACCAACACTATCCATTTATGATCTAAGATTAATCTCTATATGACTTAATTATGAGATTCTTGTTCGTTCAAAAGGCCCAAGTTGGCAGTGAAAGAGGAGATAAGTGAGGACATAAACCAGACTCTGTTTATTGGGTGGTGATGACATTAACGGAGGACAAACTGGACAGCTGATAGTGGGATTTTTTTTCCAACCTGCAGATGATGTAGAGAGCAGGAGCCGGCGGTTTCTGACAGGTCTGGCAGATTGATGTGATGCTGAAGAGAGCACGAGAGGTAACCATTTACAGCCACGCAGTAACAAAACACTAGCATGGCCGACAATTTGTGATAGCTAATGGGGCTTATTAGCCTTTCAGTGTAAGCTTCACTTGTGTCTTTGAAAATGGCAGACTGCTTTAGCTTAGGATTGCATATATATCTTCAAACACTTTAAACTTTAAGAATACTTTACAGCAGCATTCACACTTGAAGTACCACCAGGGTGGCCTAGTGGTAGAACACTCGCCTTTGGACCAAGAGGTTGTGGGTTTGAATCCGATCTCCGATCTCTGGCGTTACCAAGGGTCCCTGAGCAAGACCCTTAACCCTAAGTTGCTCTCAGGAGAACTGTCGCTGAAATTAGTAAATGTAAGTCGCTCTGGATAAGAGCGTCTGCTAAATGCTGTAAATGTAAATGAAGTAGCATTTATGTACAGCGGGGGGGAGATGTGGTTGGGAACGTTACTTTGCTCTTGAGTACCTCTGTGGTACCTCTGTTGGTCCAGGACTTGAACTGACAACCTTGCGACCAACTCCCTAACCATTATGCTACCAACTGCTTTGTTACTGACTTTAATGAACAAAAAGTCTATTTCATACTAGTAGCGTTGCTTCCACAATGTGAAATATATTGGACGGACTGAAACTATATTTTGCAAAACAGATGCATTTTTGTTTGTTCTGGACAGGCATTAAAATGTGGGAGAAGCATGTATCATCAGGATTCTGATATATAACTGTAATCCAGTGCATGGCAGGTAGAAATGTTACAAATGCATGGCGGTTGAAGGCCGCATGACTTAAGCTTATCTCTAAGCCTCAGTAACGCAGAGTTCATCAGCATGATTTAGGAAGGGCAGCTGCTCATGTCAGTGCACTGCTTTCTCATGCATGCAGATCTACATACACATCTCTCCCTTAGACACACACACACACACCATGCCCACACAACTTATCTTAAATACAAAGATCTACTATCCCTGTCCTACTGCACTGAAAATGGCAGGTGAACTTTAGCTGACTTTAGGGAATTCCTCAATCATCATCATACCACACACAAACACGCATCTACTACATACGTACATGTGTACACACGCGTCTCCTGGGTATCTTTAATGGTGCAGACATGGAATTATTAAATGTTCATCTGAATAATATTTATTTAGAGCATGCCATCATTTTTCTAATCAGATTCTCAAAGAAAATTTTATTGGTTCCTGTATACAAGTTTGCCAAAATGTTAATAAAAAAATTCCATTATTCCCCTACATCTGACCGACTTGCTAATCGTCAAAGAGAGAGGGATAGAGTGTCTACTGACCATGGCTGTATTTGCATCCTGTTTGAAGCGGGCTTTATAAAGTAGATCAAGTACAGTTTATCGTTTTAGTCCATCTTATTTCTGTGGTAAAACACTGACAATGAAGAGTACCGAGGCTGGGTGGAATTGTGTTGGTATTCTTGGCCTGTCGATTGAAAGCTATGTAAGCAAAAATCCCTTGCCCACCACTGTGGGTTTTTGGACAAACAATTGATGTCTTCTATCTTAGATATGTCAGAGACATCACATCACATTAGTATTTTAACCAGAATCACTGAGGGGAAAGTTTCGTTTCTTTTTATTACTTGTTGTTCTTCATCCAGGGGGTATAGCTGTGCAGATGTACTGCACTGTTGCAAACTTGTCTGGTTTCAAAACCAAGGCTGTTTGAAGCCACTGGAGATGTAATTATAAAGTCCCTGTTCTGATTTATCATAATAAATATACTGTTATGTAATAATGCTGACCAATACAGACAGCCTCAGTTGGCTGGTCCAGAACCTTATGGCACACAGTGTACTGTACATTACGTACATTGTCTGAATACTTGCATTCATATTTTGTTATATAATTAAACTGCATCGGGCAAATCCATTGCTTATAGCAAACCCAGTATGACAGTTCAGAATCAGCTGACAGGGTTGAAGACATTTTAGTCAGACATTTAATGTCTAAGGATATAAACTAATTTCCATTCGGCGTCCCTCTCCTGCGGTGGTTGTTTAACTCACTTACTGCAATTCAAATAAGTAGCAAATGGAAAGCTTATGTTGCATATGTGAAGAGCTCTAGATAGTGTCCCACTTAACATTTGTTATTTGTTTTGTTGGAAAGAGCTCAGGATGAACATTTTCTCTGTTACCATGGACACATTTGAGAATGGCCTCTTTTCATAACTGGGCTGAATTTGGCTTTAAATGCCTCTTTTCTGCTCAATCACAAAGTGCTGTTTTCTTACAGATGTGATGTGTGTTTGGGGTTCCTTTGTGTGCAAGTCATTCTGAACATAAGAGAGTGAGAAATGTGAATTACATCTGCCTTTTTATGGATTTCTGCTACACAAAGCAGGCTTCTGTTTTTAATGTGGAAGGACTCCAAAATATCTCCATTTGGCAAAGTGCTAATTGTTTAATGTCTCATTGCTTGTTAGAAGTTGTTAGAATGTTACATAAGCAGATAATCTCTGCTGAACAAACAGTAGCAAATGCAAACAATGCCAAAAGAGAAGTTTAACATGCCTTATTTACTCAGGTAAATGCTGCCTGCTGGGAACACTGCCATGCTTTCACACAAAGAGCATTTAGTCTCCAATAGCCCCACACTTCAGCCTTCTGTGCCATCATCGTTTAGATTGTGGACATGCATTTTTAACTGGTGCTAAACTTTCATGCCAAATAGATGTGATGGAACATCTTAACTGACCAATTCACTCACCTCTGGCATCTCATTACTCTTATTAAGTGGCACTAGGGGCTTATTGGGGTCTTTTTGAGACGCAAAGTGACATGCAGTGCTTATGATGATAATGTACAATGAGACATCATTTACCCACCTCCTGCAGTTTTGCTGCAATGTTTCTGTCTACTGTGAAATTGGATAGTATTACTGAGCAAATATTTTGTTAGCTCATGAAAGTTGCAAATTTGATGCTCAAATGATCAGTTTAAAAATAGGAAAATATCAAATTTCTGTAGTTTGCTGAAATTACCTCTCAGATTAGACATTTTCCCCTGCTTTTACCCTTCTATTTCAGTCCCTTTCAGAACAGACTGTTTCTCATTAGTATTCCTAAATGCAAATGAGCCGCTGCTGCTCACGTCCCACTCCGGAACTGAGGAGTAGACAGCACGGTGAGAGTTTACCTCACGCGAAAATAATCAACATGGCTGCTGCTAACAGACCATCCATACAGCCATACATGTTCAACACAACACTCCGCCGCTAGACTTCTTCATTACGATTCCTACACTAGCGCTAGCGGTTCTACCTGGTGGGCGGAGCTTCTCAGATGGGAGGGTGGAGTTATTCAAATATCCCCTACTGTGACGTAGAAGTAGAGGAGAAATCTTAACCACTCATTTAAACGCACGATTTCTGATATTCATAAATTAATGCGAACACAATTGAACATGTTTATCTTACAGTGTGTGTAGAGGCAGTACAGACCCGAATGGATCTCCAAAGAACAGGAAAAAAAGTTTTTTTTTCATAATATGGCCCTCTTTCACACTCAAACAGGGCTCAGAGTAATAAGATTTACAACTTGAAAAATTACATTTTTCAAAAACTACAATTTTCTACACAGATGGAAGCAATAACCCGTCCTACATAACCACCCTGATCATTTTAGAATGTTTCATCCCACATAGAGATTTATTGACATTTAAGTCATTTGGTCATAAAAATACATTTTTGTGTATTACAGTATTTATCGTATTTAATGTATTTAAATGTCATGTAGGCATAGACTAAAACACAGTTTACTCTGGTTTGGCAAGAATTTCTCCAGCCAGAATCCCTTTGCAAGTTCCAAAATCCTGCTTAACCTCCTCACATGTTAAATATGTTATCATGGATAAGGTCAAATCTACATTCCAGTCATTTTTCATACAGAGCTGCTATATATTCGTTTTGCAGTTAGGAGAAAATGGTGTTATTCCTTGTGTGCAACGACTGGATCTCTTACAGAAACATGTTTTTTTCATTAGTGAATTTGGTGTGGGGTTTTATGGACAGATGGAGCGTCTGCAGGCATGTTGTAATGGCTGTTGGCTTTTTACTCGAAAAGGCCGCTGGACACTCATGAAGCTTAACTGGCCGTTGTCCAGCCGCCAGCTTCATTCTGTCGCAAATGACTTTGTTTTGGCTGCTGCATTTACCACATGCCAGTGCTGTTCCATTTCAGAACACTTAGAGAGGGGAATGTTCCTGTGTGTGTCTTTTGTTATGTAAATGAATGTGTCATCATGACAAGTGAAATCTATGAAAGTGTATTCATCTGAACTAGCGGAGCTTGGGTTTGCAATTTCAGGCTTGTCTTTAAGTGTCACCAGCTCTTCTACTGTCTGCTTAGCCATTTGCACATCACACAGATTTCACTGTAACATTTTCTGCAGTGGACTCGCCGTTTGAAGCTGAAAAATGTGAAAGGTAATTAGATTATTTTACTGAAAGCATCATGTATAGCTTACAGCTTCCTATATGCATTTTAATACGCCATGAAACGCCGAACGTCTGTTCGCGTAGTCAGTTTATGTCATGTTTTCCAGATAATAAGGAGCCCGTCTTTGTTTTTAGTCACAGGCAGTATGCATGGGAGCTGGTAATTTGTCACCACTAATGGAAATCTGTCAGAGAAGGGATGTTTTCATTTCTTAAAATGCAGCATTTTTGAGACGCTATGGTACATGGACTAAGACAGATGTTATTTTTAAAGGTTTAAAAGATATGGGCTATAAAGACAGGAGACTGTGTATATCTAGATATCTTGCAGCCCAAGCAAGTTCCACTGGCAAATGTGTTTCCATTACATTTACCTGTAAAACTCAATTTCCGAAACTGTCAAAGTACTACGAAGACAGAGCTGACAGTCAATAATGTTCAAAACTTTTGACGTTCCCAGTGACAGTTTCTGAATATCAGTGTTGTTCTCATGGAAGTGATTTTTCAGATGCTAATAATTGATGATGGTATGTTCGTGTGCCTCTCTCTCAGGTTTTATTAGTGTGGGCAGACTGCTTTGGACACAGTAATCTGAAGCAGATGGCATTTCGTTTGAAGTGTCATTATTCTGCCCCACGCTGCTCTTTCTTTCTCAGTACCTGAAGCACACAGGTTCCAGACGCCACGCAGAGTCCGAACCTGCAACCAGAACCAAAGGGGGCCACCCGGAATGCCAGTCAGAGCTGCAGTGTGGACAAAGAGGCCAATGTTAGTTCTGTATCTAATGTTGAAATCAATGTGATTGAAGTGACAAAATGAATGATAAAGTAAAAGATATAGACAGCAGTATGATATATTCAGAAGGTTCTTAGGAGCTGCATTTACACTTTCTTGCTGTGCAGTTTCATAAAAAGTGCAAAAATCAGATATTGTCGAGTGGGGGAAAAAATTGACTTCCCTAAGGCCATGTCCGTACGTACACGGGTATTTCTGAAAACGGAGATTTTTCGTTTTTAAAAACAATCACGTCCACACAAGCACATTTTCAAAAATATCTCCGTCCGCATGCCATCGCAAAAAACGCTGTCAAAAGCATGCCTTGCATTGTAGATGGAAACCTAATGTAGACACAGCGCGTACTGAGACGTCATACGAGTGGCGCACAGTGTGACGCGAAACGGTACGTTTTTCAAAATCTTCGTTTTTCTTGTCCGCACCTAAACACAGAAAGAGTTTTCAAATATCACCACTTTGGCCGGAGTTTTCAAAAACCTCCGTTTTCACTGACCCAAAGTGCCGTTTACGTGTGGACGAAAGGCCAAAACGCATAGAAAAACCTCCGTTTTCAGAAATACCCATGTACGTGTGGACATGGCCTAAGTTCCCTTAGAAATTCCCTTAATAATTTAATTACTGTTATTTAATATCCATTCTGCCCCAGTTGTAAGCATTTAAAAAAGTTTTACCCCTGCATTTCTTTACTGCTTTTGTTTAATATTTGCAATTTTTTGTACTCTTAATCTTCTTTTATTGTATTCTTTCTTGTGTTATTGTTGTATTCCTTATATTCTTTACCCTCTTCTATATAAATTTTATATTTATAACATTTCTTTTTAAAACTATTTTTATTCTATTGGTGTACAGCACATTGAATGATAATCTGCTATATAAATGAACTTGCCTTATTGATTTTGATTTTACGATTAGTAATGCAATTTAAAGACCTACATTTCTTGAAAGAAGCTAAATCGTGCTGTAATGCAATTCCATTTGAGAGTCTTTCTTAAAATTAGTTAAATATTGTCCCTAAATTCCGCATTTTCACTTGGTAAAGTGTCTGCTTTGTAGGGACAGAGGTGATGGGCTCAGCTGTGACAGCAGAAGGCAGAGGATCCAGAGGAGATTTGGATACCACCAGAGTAACAGATGCAGGGTAATGAAGAATAAAGGCATTATCCTTCAGCACTGAGCACACAACCTCTCCATCCTTTAACTAAGACAAAAGGAAATATAACGCTGGCATTAGTCCTGTGGCAGGTGATGCCCGCGGCCACAATCCTTAATGGCATTCCCTGCTTTCTCTTTCTCTGTAGTTGCGGCAATCCAACATGACAAAAGAGCCATTTCATACTCCAGAAAGCATGAAGGATACAGCTGCTGACACGCCGGCGTTTTTTCCCATCAGTACCCAGGCCAAGTAGCGTGGAGATGAATGCTGCATCGCATCAAGTATTAGCTGATCTGTCTTTCATGGATATTGCTGCTGAAAACCATTGTGGAGGTAATCATTATTACTCTTCCTAAGTTCCCTCCAATGCCTGTGTGTGAAAGTGATGTGGGAAATTTTAGCAGCGTCATTCAGATGGAACAGATGCCTGTGGATGTGTAGATTCAGATGAGAAGTCATTATTCACCAGAGTTGACAGGGAGATGCATTTTAGAGGACATGGTACCTTCATTTAATTGGTAGATGTTTGGTGGTTTGTCACATATTTCTGATTGTTAAAGAGCAGAGAGAGAGAAAGAGAGAATAAAGGGGAGAGAAAGAGACACATAAAGCTGTCAGTAATCTCAGTAATGATCCTCACCGCCTATGTACATAATAAACTGAATGTTTAAACTCAAAACATTTTTATATTCTGTAGGTGGTAGCCAAAAAGTTCTTAGAAAAAAGTCTTGCAAAATATTTTTTTTTCCCCCACATAAAATTAACTTTCCTCCATATCTGCTTTTTTTCTACTAGGCACAACAACTGGCCCAAAGCCCACAGTTTTCTTGTAAAATTTGTAAAGTAAGGCAAACAAGCCACTTATCACTACCATGAGACACATAAAATCTACATTTCCTGCTTGAAAATTGCTTCATTTCAAAACGTATTTAGGCAGAAAAAAACCACTCCATTTGTAAAGGTTTGTAAAGTGGTAATGAGGGGTTTGCATGGGGGATGTTTTTATCTTATCAGTCACACACCTGCATCCTGAGTGATAGCTGAGCTGCACTCTGCCCATTAATCAAAACACACACACACACACACAGAACGAAGCATGTTATGTCAGGTCATTGGTATCACCATCACCCACTTCATCCTGAAAAAGTAGATTGGATGAGAGTGTCCACCTTTTCTAGCTTGCACTCCCCTCTCTCTCTCTCTCTCTCTCTCTCTCTCTCTGTCTCTCTTTCTGATAGTCAAGTAATTTTCCTGTGGCAGAAAAAGAGGTACATCATCACATCACCCACTTCAACACATGACACCTACACACACTTTGCTCTAATGTATCCTGTTATCAGGGTTAGAATTATCTTTGGACATTTCTGAGAGGGGGATATGTTCAAACCACACAGCATATAGCATCCCAAATATTCATAGTTTTAATGCAGAAAACTAAACTCAGCCTGAGATTGAATTTTGAAATTGACATTAAATTGTTAAATATTTTGAATATTAGACTGTCCTTTTAGGGGTGGCACAGTGGTTAACGCTGCCATTTTGCAGCAAGAAGGTCCTGGGCTCGAGCCCCGGAGTGGCTGTGGGGTCTTTCTGTGTGCAGTTTGCATGCTCTCCCCGTGTTTGCGTGGGTTAACTCCGGGTGCTCTGGTTTCCTCCCACAGTCCAAAGGCATGCAATATAGGTTAACTGGCCAATCTAAATTGGCCTCGTAAACTGTGAATGTGAGTGTGTGTGCCCTGCCGTGTGTTGCTCCCCGCGCCTGAAAGCTCCCGGGATAGGCTCCGGCCCCCCGTGACCCCAGTTGGGATTAATCAGTCCGGATAATGACTAAATGAATGAAGACTGACCTTTTAGCATCTTGTACAAAAATGGTCATAGTTACTTGATGTAACGGTCAAAATGCAGCAAATTAAAAATCTTAGATGATGCATTATCAAAACCCAACTTCATTATCATGCACCCATTTATATCTGGACATCTGTTGATGTAAACCTCTCTAAATGTCTTGTTGAGTGGATATTTTAACCTTGTCTAGCACGAACCTCAGCAGACGAAAGCTGAGAGACTTTGACCTCGTCTAATTAGTCTGTCTCTGTCTCTATAGCTGGTGAACATACTGTCTACTCACACTAAAAATAAGAGATCAGACCTCCCACATGCATCTCCAAATGGAGATATGTTTTGAAACGATGCATCATGTTATTAAAACGTCCAGTCAGGTGGTTAAAACAGTGTCATGGCTGTCCACACTTGCTAGAGGCCAGCGTCTGATGGCGTTGAACATTTACACGGGTGGATTTCAGGGAATTTATCACTTCCTGGCACATCTTAATTTGATCTTTATTATGGCAGCTGTGGTAAGGAATCTATGGCTTGCAGAGGGTAGATAATGTGGTACATTACTGGTTATGAGAAATCTGTTATCAACATAAATTCAGCACTATTAAACATAATTACTTTTGATTTAGGCATAAACATGTGATAATTATTTTCAATATTTGATGATAAAAACAAGATGGTAAAATCTAACCTAGATGTAACAAGCCAAAACAATTGGTTAAAATTTTTCATTGTGCCACATTAAAGAAAGTTTCATCTGACGGTCATTTAGCCGTCCAGCAGCCACAAAACGCCCTGACTGCCTATATGACAAAAAGGTTATTTCACAGCCACTCAAACACACGCATGTCGCTTTAAAGATAAAAGCTGACGGAGTGTTTGGTGGTTTGTTACCTCCTCGCGCTCAGCCGGGCCGGCTGGAGTTGCAGCCACAGGGGTGTGAAGGAGAGAGGGGCACGTAGCGCTGTAGGAGCTGGGGATAGTCTTACAGACCACACGGACACTGGGCACCTCTATAATGCAACACGCGTGTGTCTCGCTCTCTCTCACCCACTCTGTAAAACTAGGCCATGGGCTGAAGTTGCAGTCCGTTTCACACCGGTGTGTGTGTGACTTTCATTTGACTTTTTTTGTTGCCTCTATAACTTTCTGTCAGATTGATTAATGAATTTGGTGATCGTGCATGTACTGTTTAGTCCACAAACAACATATGTCTCGTTTTTTTGGGAGCACCTTTTTTTTTTTTTTTTTCTTTTTTTTTTTTTTACCCCAAGTTACTCTTATTCCCTGTGCATGAGTCTGCAGCCTCATTATTAGCGCAACAGTCCAGAATGGCAGGGACTTCAATCATTTTGTCTAACCTTAGGCATGTATAGACGTCCTGTCGAATTACAAAGGTGAAACAACTCTAAATGAATGTCAAGAATGTTATGTGGTAGTAATATGTCCAGGAGTCAACATATTCATCAAAAATATTAGGCCTGCAGGTTAAGAAATTTCAGAAATGTATTTACTTCTAAAAGTAGGAGTCGACTGATGTTTTTTCTCAAGGCTGATACTGATTCTTATTAATTAAAATGATTAATTTTAAGCCGAAATATGTTAGCTCTAAAAGTGAAAACCTGAGAAGTTTTGTATTTGTTAGTCTGTAAACTTCATTTACATCCTTGTATAGTAAGTTGAGACCTTAACAGAAAAGGTGCCGCTTCGGTGTTAGAATGCCAAACTTTCTTTGCATTCAGTGTTCATTAGCTAACACTGAAAGTGTGGGATAGTGTGGGTGGGATATTGTCCAAACCACAGGGTGGTGACTACATCAGAGCCAAAGTAGCACATTTTTAAATACATTTTATCAATGTATTGTTTTTAAATGGCTGATACCAGGTACCATAAAATATCAGTATTGAAATCAGTCGGGTTAATAATTGAACCCTTCCTACAAGCAGGCTTGTCTACATTACAGTTAACCTTAAAAAGCATAACACCAGGATTTGAAATCGGTTCTTAATGGACATTTGTAGTGCTTTTTATTTTCTGGTCTGGTGCTCTTTAAGTCTGGTTTAAATCACAACTTAGGCTAGGTTTCCAAAAGAGATTGGCAAAAAGTTATTTGAAACTTGACTTTTAACATGATTTCATGTGAAAACAAAAAACAAAAAAGGAAAACAGGCCTTTGTGTGTTCTTGCTGACCTTCTAGTCCCATTTCTAGCTTACAGTTAAAAAGCTACTTTTAAGGTTGTTTTTTTCATGGTATCTCGCATTTTTGAAGCTGAAGCCAGACGTCAAAGTCTTTTAAAAAGTATCTATTAGAAAATTCTAAAAAGAACAAATTAGCAGCATATAACAGCCAGCCGAAAAAGACCGTTCTACCACTACAAAGAGAGGGAGAGAAACCGACAAGGGAGAGCAGCAGTTGTCTGAAAGCTTGCCGTGGAAGAAGAAGGCGGTCCGTCCAACCCAAACACGTCCTGCTTTAGGTAAACACCCCGAGCCTGCCTTCCCACTCGCAGAGAGCGGAGCAGGCCAAACACGCTGGGTTATCTGATCCTCTCCGAGACACACTTCTCTCATCAGAGACCCTGGAGGGCCCAGACACATCTCCCCAGCCCTGTCCCATTTCCTCCTAACACATCTCAACATGCTAGCATTTTTCTGTCCTTCTACCGTCTTAATGCCGCTTTGCGTGTGCAGGCATGCGGCACTGCCCGGATGGAGAAGGTATCGCTTAAAATGCAGCATCTTGTGAGGGAGTGAAAAAAAGAAGAAAGGCTGATGTTTTGCAATCTAAAATCTGGCATAACACACCCCAGCGGTACCCGTTTATTAAGAACGTTTAAAAACCATGATGGTCCGAGATTGTGCTTGTTCATCTCCCCACATCCTCCACCATACATTTTCCTACTGTTTTCTTTCCCTCCGTAGAGGACTCTCTGGCATGAACTCACCATGCATTTAAACATGAACCTGCTGCTTGTTGTCATTTTTCTTGGAAGGTTGAGGAGTGTAATAACAGATTCTTGGTCCCAGTTTAAAGCTCTAGACAGAATAGATGTTTGTGCTGGAGAAACGGGGCTGCCTTGGTGCCTGTCCCCCAGGTTGCTGAGTCGTGCTCTGGTAGCCGAAGCTCATTTTACCCTTGTTTGACATTGTAAAGCAGTTTGTGTTGAACGGCCTCAGACTGTCCATGAGAAGAATCTTGCACAACAAGTCTAAAGTATATGGAAAAAAACACGACTTGCTGTCTGTGTTTTATTACAGCTTAAGAGAATAGCAATACAAAATTAAATTTAATGACAGTCATCCTTGAAAGTCAAAACGCCTTAATGTTATATCTTTTTATCTTTTGCACTTATTACAGCACAGCAAATCTCTGGTCACTGCTGCCAAATAATCTGCACTAGCAGGCTGTGGAACCTTGACCTTTCTGTTCATTATCTCCATAATCAGATCAGCAGGGTTAAGATCAAGAGATTGGCAGAGCATGTTTTATCTTCTTTGTTTCCTTGTTCTTCACATCATTCTTCAGACCATGCTGATAGTCCTTTATTAGATTGCTTGAAGCTGCAGATAATTCAGCTAACTTTGTGGTTGCTTAGGATCAGTGGTAGTTAAAAAAAACGTTTTTAAAAAAAGCCAAACCTTTTGGCCAAACCTATTTTGATGTTCACACTGCATTTAGTATGTGATCTTGTCCATAGCAGTGTTCATTATCTTTATTGCAAAGACAGTCAGAGCAACTTGGAGTCCATGGCCTTGCTCAGTGGTGGTAGTTGGTAGTGTACCAGGTAGGGTGTTCGCCCTGTGATTGGAAGGCTGCCTGTTCAAATCCCAGACAGGTAAAGGTACCACTGAGGTACTCATGAGCAAGGTACCGCCCCCAAGCACTGCTCCCCGCACTGAGCTGCCGATGTCAGCAGGCCACTGCTCCTTCACGGATGGGTCAAATGCAGAGGTCACTTTTGGTTGTGGTGCAGTGTGTGCTGTCCTGTGGTGTGTTCACAATGACAATCTTCACTTTCACTAATTTTGGCAGTGGGCTTGAATGCTTGAATGGAAGGCACCTAGGCTACTTTTAGGTTCTCATCCACAAGACTTCTTCAGGTAAGTTCTTATAATAAATGACAGGAACACCTTAGAGAACCAAAAAGAAGTCCAGTTGACCTTTGGTTCAAACACTTCCATATCCTGGATGACTAAGAACAACATTGACATTTTAGCAGAAGGATAGAGCTGGACTTGAACCTATGACCGCTTGCTTGAAAAGCTAATATCCTTACCACTAGGCCACCATCATACCAATCATAAAGTTGAGGTTGGCAAAGTAGTTTTAAGAAAATTACTCTTTGTGAAACCAATGTTGCGCATTTGCCCACAGGGCACGTTATTGTTTGTGTTGTGTAGGTATGCATTCTTGTTCTGCCCACTTAGTGATGAGAGAGGCTTATTTGAAATAAAAGATACCCGGAGTCTCATCTTCACCGGGGCATTTACCCATGGTGAGGGTGTAAAGATGGCCGCCAAGGCAGAGTGGATTACCTCTTGGTATGACTAACATGTAAAATAAGATCTTGTGGTTATGACCGAGCAAGAGAACAAAAGCAGGTATTCATTTATTAAAAATTAGGAATTCAGCGAGTGAACTCTTCCAAACCAAACTATACTTCATAACTACAGTAAGTGGAGAGCTGAAAATTCATTCAAACAGTTCAGCTCCACATATGCATTGATGACCCATCCATCCATCCATTTTCTACCGCTTTTCCGGGTCGGGTCGCGGGGGCAGTAGCCTAAGCAGGGAAACCCAGACCTCCCTCTCCCTGGCCTTTTTGTCCAGCTCTTCCGGGGGAATCCCAAGGCGTTCCCAGGCCAACCGAGAGACATAGTCTCTCCAGCGTGTCCTGGGTCTCCTCGGGGTCTCCTCCAAGTGGGACATGCCCGGAACACCTCACCAGGGAGGCGTCCAGGAGGCATCCTGACCAGATGCCCGAGCCACATCATCTGACTCCTCTCGATGCGGAGGAGCAGTGGCTCTACTCCGAGTCGCCCCCGAATGACCAAGCTTCTCACCCTATCTCTAGCCACTCTGCGGGGGAAACTTATTTCAGCCGCTTGTATTCGCAATCTCGTTCTTTTGGTCACAACCACAACTCACGACCAGAGGGTGGCCCTACCAGGGGTATAAAGCCCCGGACAACTTAGCTCCTGGGATCATTGGAACACGCAAACCCCTCCACCGCGATAAAGTGTCGGCTCCAGGAGAGGGCATTACTGATATTTTATTTAAAAATCAGTGTTAGCAAAGCAGTCAGTGAAGAGGATACAGAAAGTGAGGGAATATCTTGCCTTTTTAGGTTTGTTTCTTTTAGTTCCCTGGAAGGACAGGAATAACAGCACAGCGTATCACTTTGTTTGCTGTATTTTGACTGGATTTGGCAAGATTAACATTCCTTTGCATAATGAAAGTTGTACAATATCCATTATGTGGCATGCCCATATTTTAAAGCAGCATTACCAGCACTAAGCCAGACATACAGTACGTAATTGTGTACTTTCTGCCTATGACCCAGAGCAGTGTGTTTGTGTATGAAATAAGATTGTCAGGTGTATAACATAATTAGCCACAGTAATATTTCATCCTATTACAGTGGTGTGTGAGCAGCTCAGCTTGGTGGTGATGTAATTGGGGTAGGGTTATACGGAACTCGTTGGTCTCAGTGCTGGTAACTTTACCCAGGCTGTATATTTACACTGGAGTGACAGGACTATTCCCATCACACAGTCTTCCGGACACACTGTCTGTGTCTGAACATGAGCTGGCAAATCTAACACAGCCTAGGACACAAACATATTTATCTCTTCTTAGAATTTTCACACTGCAGATTGTCAAAGATTTGGCCCAGTACATGTTCAGTTGTGAATACCAGGTCCTTCTCAAAAAATTAGCATATTTTGATAAAGTTCATTATTTTCTGTAATGTACTGATAAACATTAGACTTTCATATATTTTAGATTCATTACACACAACTGAAGTAGTTCAAGCCTTTTATTGTTTTAATATTGATGATTTTGGCATACAGCTCATGAAAACCCAATCTCAAAAAATTAGCATATTTCATCCGACCAATAAAAGAAAAGTGTTTTTAATACAAAAAAAGTCAACCTTCAAATAATTATGTTCAGTTATGCACTCAATACTTGGTCGGGAATCCTTTTGCAGAAATGACTGCTTCAATGTGGCGTGGCATGGAGGCAATCAGCCTGTGGCACTGCTGAGGTGTTATGGAGGCCCAGGATGCTTCGATAGCGGCCTTAAGCTCATCCAGAGTGTTGGGTCTTGCGTCTCTCAACTTTCTCTTCACAATATCCCACAGATTCTCTATGGGGTTTAGGTCAGGAGAGTTGGCAGGCCAATTGAGCACAGTAATACCATGGTCAGTAAACCATTTACCAGTGGTTTTGGCACTGTGAGCAGGTGCCAGGTCGTGCTGAAAAATGAAATCTTCATCTCCATAAAGCTTTTCAGCAGATGGAGGCATGAAGTGCTCCAAAATCTCCTGATAGCTAGCTGCATTGACCCTGCCCTTGATAAAACACAGTGGACCAACACCAGCAGCTGACATGGCACCTCAGACCATCACTGACTGTGGGTACTTGACACTGGACTTCAGGCATTTTGGCATTTCCCTCTCCCCAGTCTTCCTCCAGACTCTGGCACCTTGATTTCCGAATGACATGCAAAATGTGCTTTCATCCGAAAAAAGTACTTTGGACCACTGAGCAACAGTCCAGTGCTGCTTCTCTATAGCCCAGGTCAGGCGCTTCTGCCGCTGTTTCTGGTTCAAAAGTGGCTTGACCTGGGGAATGCGGCACCTGTAGCCCATTTGCCTGTACACGGTGGCTCTGGATGTTTCTACTCCAGACTCAGTCCACTGCTTCCGCAGGTCCCCCAAGGTCTGGAATCGGTCCTTCTCCACAATCTTCCTCGGGGTCCGGTCACCTCTTCTCGTTGTGCAGCGTTTTCTGCCACACTTTTTCCTTCCCACAGACTTCCCACTGAGGTGCCTTGATACAGCACTCTGGGAACAGCCTATTCGTTCAGAAATTTCTTTCTGTGTCTTACCCTCTTGCTTGAGGGCGTCAATGATGGCCTTCTGAACAGCAGTCAGGTCGGCAGTCTTACCCATGATTGCGGTTTTGAGTAATGAACCAGGCTGGGAGTTTTTAAAAGCCTCAGGAATCTTTTGCAGGTGTTTAGAGTTAATTATTTGATTCAGATGATTAGGTTAATAGCTCGTTTAGAGAACCTTTTCATGATATGCTAATTTTTTGAGATAGGAATTTTGGGTTTTCATGAGCTGTATGCCAAAATCATCAATATTAAAACAATAAAAGGCTTGAACTACTTCAGTTGTGTGTAATGAATCTAAAATATATGAAAGTCTAATGTTTATCAGTACATTACAGAAAATAATGAACTTTATCACAATATGCTAATTTTTTGAGAAGGACCTGTATATCTGTAGTTTGTGCAGTTGGTGGCATAACGGTAGGGTCTTCGCTCAGTGATCAGAAGGTCGCAGGTTTGAATTAAGGACCGGTAAAGTTAGCACTGAGGTACTCATGTCCACAAGCACTTCTCCCCGGACGCTGCTCTTATTAGCTGCCCACTGCTCCTTCATGGCTGGGTCACAGTCAAAGGAGCGGATCAGGATACATTTCACTGCATGTTGTACCTGTATAATTTGCACGTGACAAATAAAGAATCTTGAATCTTGAATCAAATGCAGAGGTCACATTTGGTTGTCGTGCACTGTGTGCTGTGGCGTGTTCACAATGACAGATAATCACTCACTTTATAGGATTACAGTGACGTGTTGATATCATCGGCCAATATGAGCAAATTACGAATGAAAAATTACCAGTGCTTATAATGACCTATTCAAAAGGAAATATAACAATCAAAGATATATATTTTACTTGGAAGATGGAATTATATTATGACTGTTTGAATACCAAAAAACACACTACAAACTCACTTTTTTGTGTTTTTATACATTTGACTGTTTTATACATTAAACATTCATCAAATCTTTTATTTGGTGAAGTAAAATGCATTTTTGGCAGATATATAATTCAGATAGTACATAATGTTATCTAATGATATTTTTAAATCAGATATTTAGTATAGTATGCTAAGTATATGTATGCTACCCTAAAATCATCCCCTACATCATCTGGGCTGTAGTTTTATAAATTGTTCACTGATGCAGATAAGAGATTTTCTAATCTAGGCTACTACCTAAATAGTCAATAGGTCTTTTCATCCTATTCAGGGTTTTTCCGTTGAAGGTTGAAATAGTTTTCACTGTCTTATTTAGTAAAACCACTGATTCAGGTGCTAGGTATTGTAGTGCAATAAGGATATTTGTACACTGACAGCATTCAGTATATTTTGTTTATGCTCAGTTGATCATCCTCTAAGGATTTTGTTATGTGGAAGTTTTTTTTCCATCACTGTGGATCTCACTCCCAGGGGTTTTAATAGTGATGATTTGTGCCTGTGATGGAAAATGTAAAAAAAAAAATAGCTTATGAAGACTCATTAAAACCTGTTACCTTCAGGAGGTTCCTGTTTGAATATTGTAGTTCCAGTAGTTAAAATTAAAATGCTAAATTTGGAAGGGCATCAACAGGACAGTTTTAAATGGCCAAGTTGATGGGTCGAGAATAAGCAAAAATGTGTTTTTGTTGACATATATCATTTAGAAAAGGATGCTGAATAAACATCATCTTAACAGGGTGATATTGCACATGCTTGCATGTGCTGCTGGCTATTTTGGTTCCATTTAAACTATTTCTGGTGCATCTAAATAAGTTATTAGCATACTGTAAAGCCCTTTTGACAATGTCCTTGGAGTTTCCTTTCACGTTCCGTGGAGGTGAAGAGTAGTTTTTAATGCTGATGTGCGGTGGTGGAAACCCCAGCAGTGTAAAACTGGAGAGGCCCGTGGGGAGGCAGGGTCTCTGGACTTCATCAGATTGGGTTTCAGTGGCAGTGCTCAGGATCTCTCCTCAGGAAACCGGCCCTGATGGACAAAGGTGCAGCCGTTCCCACAGGAGCCGTGTTCCAAGAGCTTTCTGTTGCATTTGCGGGTTCCGCTGGGCTGCAGATGGCGGTGGCCACGTCTGTGGCTCGCTGACGAAAACACACATTCGCACAGGATATGAGGAGAATGGTCAATGTCACAGGAACACGCTCTGGTCTGAACGTTCCCCTGTGTTCAGCCGTGGAGGAGGAGGAGGTCATTGTGTTGGTTTTCCTCTGACTCACTGAACTGCATCCATACTGAATGTCCAGCCCAGGTGCATTTGGACAATGTATTGATACATTCTCTTTATGGTATAATAATACCTTCTCATGATATTTCATTTTAAAAAGTGAATGTAATGAGAATATCTGAACTTTTCAAAAATTGGTAAATAAATTAACAAATATTAGATGCCTGTGTCTAGGGCAGTTTCCCTGTACATATTTCCTAAAATTTATAACAGAATTAAAGAGATTTAAAACAACTCAGTACTTTTCATGCAAAAGAAGTTTTTCTGGTGGGTCACATGACAGATGTTGTGTGTGTGACTAAGCTGGATATCAGAATGCAAATGAACACATGGACAGAGTTACCAAAATAAATTGCTAGAAAAGACAATCCCAGTGAAAATATTGAAATTAATTAGATTTTAAACAGATGCTGCTGAATGAGGAGCTTTGCAGTCAGCCCATCTAAACTAGAATGAGTTTTATGTTAAAATTAATGTTTAAATAATATGTCTTATGCTTTAGACAGTTTTCTATAATTTTGCAAGGATTTACTACATAATGACTTTTTAAGGCATTAAACAGAACACGAGATGTAATAATTTTCAGACTGATGTGGATTTTGTTGAGACATTTTGACTGCATCGTTACTGCATCGTCATTAAAATGCATTTAATTTCATTTTACTTGGGTTTGTCTTCACTTTGTGCCTTTTCAAGTGATGTAGATCTCAATTTTGTAAATCTGCCCATGTGTTCATTTGCATTCTGAAAGCCTAGATGATGCTTAGTTAAACACAAAACATCTGCCACATGTGCACAGTAATAAAAACTTTTTTGTGTGTTAAGTTATTGAATTTGCACATGCAATTTCTTCATATGAGTTTGGCTGGAAATGATGGCCATTATTTTTTAGATGCCTCTAAGTTACATTCCAGATCTGAGTCTTTACAGCTGTCAGATGGACTTAACTTTGAGGTGAAATGTAAACGGACCAGATAGAGAGAAAAAAGGTAACTTAAGGCAGAATTTGAAGCAGAACTGTTCCACTGTAAAGAGCCGCGTCAGTTTAATATTAGATCTATATCATATTTATATTTAGCATATTCTCAGTCCAGATGAGATTTTATTACATATCAGATACCGGCATCTCCATCCCACTCCAGACGCAAGGTTTGGCTCCCACGCTGACCCCGTCCCTGCTGTTTCTCTACCGCTGGCCTCCCCACTGAGTGCTAATGACCCGAGAACTCTTACAATAACGCTGTGCCCTCCCCCTCACACACTTTCTCTGTCTCTCACACACACACACACACACACACACACATTCGCCAGCCTGATGGTTTTCCCACTTGTGCCAGTGCTGTTTCTGACAGAGGAGTCTCTGTTCTACTGTCTGCATAAATCATCAACACAGCAACTGGTTTATCGCCGGTCACCTAAACACTTGTAAGAGTCAGTAACGTTTTCTTTTCCTTGTCTTTTTTTTTCTTCCAAGGCAGCAGGTGAGGCGTTTTGAGCCGTAGTCTGTCTTCGAGTCTGGAGAGGGTGAGTAAAAGTTTCAGCCTGTATTCTGCTCCCCCTCCACTTCTCTCTTCTGCAAATTGCACATCATAATTTAGATGTGTTCACGCATCATTTGTGAGGCCTGATTTATGAGAGCTGCCGCAGTGTAGATCTAGACTGTGTGTGTACGTTGCATTAAAGCGCTCATGTTCCAAAGTTGTGAATGGATAATGAGCGATGTTAAGCTTGGTAATGAGAACACGTGTGGGGAGTCTGAAAGAAAGAGCATAAAAAGTCACCCCTGCTGTTAACTACTGCCACCTGCGCATTAGAGACAGAGAAAATGACTGAATGAACGAGAAGCCACCTCGCCCTTTGCGTACGAGCAGCTCATTCACCCGTGATTTAAAAACAATAACAGTGAAATTTGTACCCAGGGACTCCGTTTCCATATCCCACAGCTCGTTGACTTATAAAGTGTAAATTTCCACTCTGTCCTTAATATTCCCCACTTACATTTTATCCCCTCTCCGTCTTCAGCATGTGCCGTATCTGAGTGGGACCCGCTATGCTGTGGCCATGTGTGGTGTGAAGTAATGAGAGTGCGCATTTATAGGGGCGGCTGGAGCTCATGAGCTGAAAGGAAGCTTTTTGGGAAAACTCATTGGAAAATCGGTTTTGCTGCTGTAGGGTAACCTGATACGAAAAGCTTAGTGCCAACCTGTGAACGTTAAGCTCAATGTGTGTTCATGGATCTGATCCGTCATGTCTCCATCCATCACGTCCGCTCTCAAGGGGTGTTTTACCCAACCATGTTAATGGCATTTTGGCGAAATTGTGTGCGTGAATTGATTCGCTATGAGCTTTCATTCATTCTTAGTCATATTAATGTATTTTCTCGCAGTGTAGTTTTATGGACTAAACGAGGCAAACACTATAAAATAAAGATCTTTTGTGTGTACTGTATATTATTAATGGGGTTATGGGAGTGTCTCTTTGCTTTTCAGATAGATTAGTTTGTCAGATGTTCCAGCTCACCTGTGAGCGTGTGTGTGTGTGTCTGTGTGTTGTAAAGAACCGGAAAAGCTGCTCACCCACATGGTCCCCTTCAACTGGACACTGCATTAACCTTTTACTGCGACCAATTGCATCCATCCCAGCCCTCTTCATTCATCTTCATCTCTCACATGCAGACCTCCATGTGGTTTCTCAATTCTCCAAAGCCCACACACCAGTCTTTCTCCCACACTCTCATACACACACACACACACACAAACACTCTGCCTGACCGTTATACAAAATGAGCCCTGGTCTGATGACTCTCACATGGAAAATGTAACACAAGACGTGTGTTCATGTCTGCTTGGTTGTGCATGGCGGCTCACCTCTGAGGAAAACATCCGAGGTCAGAAAACAGCCGAAATTGCAATTCTCTTCTCCTGACTGCTGCTACAATATTTGCGCAACTATTAAACATTGCTGTACATATCACTGATCGCATTTTCTCGCTGAATGGATCTGCACACAGTATTGAAAGTATTGCACAGACTGTAGTTCTCCACTGCTGTTAGAATATTTGCGCATATTAGATCTGACTTGGCTCAGACCTTATAAAAGATACTGTTTTATTTAATACACTGTATAGAATTTTTCATATTGGAACTTTACTGACCTCATGAACATTCCGTATAAAAGACAACTCTAAGACCATAGGCTGAGTACCACATCCGACTTTGTCCCTCTTTCTACTCCTAGTTTACAGTTTAAATTTTATATTCTGTTGATATATTGCTTATTATATGTGACTTCTTTGTCCCTTGTTTTTTGTTCTGTGCACTGTTAAAACTGGAGCCACGTCGTTTCCGATGAATGATGAATGACTGCGCCATGCGCCGTTTACTTTGGACGGCGGCAGATGGAGATTGTCGTGTTTATCATATGAAAAGTTTTTGTGATTTACAGAGAATCGCCTATTAATGGGCAGATTTACTGTAATATTAACCAGTGGCCACAGAAATAAATGCAAACGATAGATGTTTCCTACTTTTCTGCTGTCCAGGCCAACAAATTGCGTAATATGCTACGTATCACACATGCACACACAGGCACACACTCATGAGCAAGGATGAGAATCACTCACTCACATCCAGCCACACACATCCGTCCTACTTGACTTCTCCTTTTCTGCTGTCAAAGTGTCAAATGTATTTCCTCTGTATTTCCCCCCCTTTCCACTCCTGTCCTTCCACCCATCCTATGACATCTCTTCCTGACCCGACATCGCCCCTGCCGGAAAATCACCTTCCCACGAGTCCGTCATTGCACTCCAGGCCTACCAAAATCGTCATAGCTGCTGCATTTACTTTATTGTTCAAATGTTTCTGAGAAAGGTGAATGTCGACACCATTCTGGGTCCAGCCTTTGGGCGGCAGGAATATTGGCTTCTACCTTCATCACACGTATTAACTTTATTGGGCAAAGGTGAAGGAGTGAAGCCTGGGGTTACAGTAGAGGAAATCATGTGCCGAGTTATTGTGCTAAGTCAGGATGAGTCAGACTGCCTCCTCAGTGACGTAAAGCCTCTTTCCTGGGTTTGCAGGAAATCCTGATTCTCTAGTAAGGCCGGGGTTATGTGTTCTGTACTCGGAGTAATGGGAAATTTATTAGAGATATTTTCAAATGATCTTATATGTAATGATTATTCATATTAAATAATTATTTAAATATTTTATCAGTGCAGAGTTTCGGCCCCGATTACACTAAACGTCACTGATAGAAGTGGAATGTGGGTGTGCGCATGTGTAGATATGAATGGCAGGTCTGTTTAATCAGTTGCTCATGGACAGGTTTTGAATCATTCACCTGATTGCTCTGGAATAGCAACACACGCATGTGTGACAAAGCTTCCCATTATGCAATGCGTTACGGGACAGCGGTACACTGGAACAGCTCTAATTTCCCATCATTGATTGCCCGACTTCCTGAAATAATAAACGAGGCGACCAGTCCGGATGAGATCTAACAGGACGTGTTTATTTCTTTCGTTCGTTTTTTTTCTCTGCAGTAATGACTCTCACATGGAAAGGTAGTGGTCAGGGATAAGGGAAGCCAGTGCTGACCTGCAGATTTGGATTGCCTCAGCTTGTGACATCTTTAAACTGCTGATACAGAGCAAAGTCCAGGATCCAAAGCTGATTATCAGCAAAACAGCAAAAAACATTATGTGGGCTGTTTACTTACTTTAAATAATATTTTAGCACAACTATTTTATTCAAATACAGTGGCACCTCGGATCTCGAACCACTTAGACTACGACCATTTTGGAGTACAAATGATTTTTTGGACAAATTCGAGCTTGGAGTACGAACAAAATCTTGGAAGATGAACTGAGCGCCATGTCATATAGGAGAAGTTACAAAATTGCATAGAGTGTCACAAAGTTGCTTTGTCATTTCACGCGTAATTTGGAACAAAACCGAACAATTCGGCTCTCAAACATTATTTTTGATGGAAATTGTCGAAGTTAAATCATTTATTTTGTACTTACACCAGCCAAAAAGCAACCTTTCATGCGTAGAAACACCAAATTGTTGGTGTGTTTTTGGGGGCTGTGAACGGATAATTTTTTTTACATTGATTCTTATGAGGAAATTAACTTGGAACTCGACTTTTTTGGAATTCGAACCGCCTTCTGGAACAGTTTACAAGTTTGAGTATTGAGGTACCACTGTATATCAAATATTTCTTATGTGGAGCATATTAGACCTCCTTTACCAACCGTTCTAAATAAGACACTTCTTCCTAAAACCCACTTACACATTTTTCTACGAAGATTGTAATATTGCCCAATATTTTCTGATCAAGATTTGTTCCTAGATAAGAACAGAATCTACAACTGCTGAGGAGAACTTCTACGCAAAACGTATTGCTTACATTATTGTGCAAGGCACAAATATTACATTGTTTTCTTCAATACTACAGTTGTATATTATGATAGTTAAATGACTTACCTTTCTTAAGGAGAGTTTCAAACAAAAACCCATTGGTGAATAAGGATAATACTGGTAAATATTGGTGAATAAGGCCTGTTGTTTGTGTGTTTTTACATATTCTTCGCAAAGTTCTCAGTTAAATATTCTGCAAACGAAGACAAATTTAGGCATAAACATGCCTTTGGCTATAAGGATTGTGATTAAAGTTGTTATGCTGTTACAGTGAGCAACACAAATTTTCCACGTTTCTTACAATGATTGGTACTCACCGGCCTTTTCCTGTGCTCTGAAAGGTCACAGAAACACGGCAGTTCTGTTTTGAAACCCCACCTCAGATTCCCCCCCTCATCTCAAAATTGCCGAAGCTGAAAGGTTTCGCGGCTTATTGGTTAAATGTGAAGGTGATGCGGGTCAGTAAGGTATTTTGGATTCCAGATATCATCCATTAGAGAGGAAATGCTTGTCCTTTCTGCTACCTGACAGCCCTCGACGCTGATCTAAATAGGGTGACCCGGGGTTACAGTTCTCATACATAGAAATGCGCCCATAAACTGAAAGCAGGACGGCTGCTCTCATCTGAGGAGTTTTGTCATTCACAATTCGGGGTCACAAGGTGCATGTAGGTTTGTTGCAAACCTCAGGCCAGTCCCAATCACACACTAATCTATAGTAATGTATAAATGGTGAAAGCAAAATGGATTGAATTATGAACATTTCAATCACCAGAATCCCACAATGTTTTTTCCTCTTGTAATTAGGCAGGCCACACGAAAGGTCACGGGCATTCATGTGTTCCGACCAACGTTATTATACTCACAAATGAAGAGTGAAAATGAGAGAGAGAGCGAGAGAGAGAGGGCAGGTTTGATTGAAGCATGATTATTTCTTATTAGATTTCGATGTCGCGTTTCTTAGAAACCAACAAGCTCATTTAAAGATTGTAACCAGAGCCCTAAAGGCAACAAATATCTTGTTAATTGCATTAAATCAACCCGTCAGAATAATTTTTAAGCGTGATGTATTTTATACTGGGGTAATGAAGGTGGTTTGGCCACTTTTGCAAAGTGAATGGTTTTGATTTTGTTTCAGCTACATTATATTGACTGTGACTGACACTTTAATAAGACGTCACTATGTTTATACACTGAGTAAACAGTATTCCAATATTTCTTTTCTACGTACATAAAAAATCCTGAATTAAATTTTTCTTTGCCTGCTGGAAAATATCCAGTTAAATATATGCAATGGTTTTACATTTAATTAACATTTTTATGGAGTTTAAATGAGCTCCTGCTGATAAAAAGGTTCATGTCCAAACCCAGACCCTCAGTCATCAGCTACGGTTTTCCCAGACTCTACAAACAGGGCAGGAGCAGTAGGATAAGTAGTTGATGGATTGTGTTTGCCTACATAAAAAACAACTATATAAATCTTTCTGTTTAGCTAGTAAAATGTATCCATATTTTTGTTCAGTTTTATTCATGATGATAATCTGATAAATGGTTATACATATTTCTTTATTAAATTAACCTTCAGAGTTTTCACCAAATACTTACAATATTTTGTCAAAAAAAGGCTTTGAAGGCTTCTGTTTTGAGACTGTTATGAATTTTTATTCATTGCGTATTCTGGAAGTTGAAGAAAAGCGCATCAATGTGATCTTGATGATACTATTGATCGCTATTTTTATTAACACAACTTTAACCACTACTGCATGTCTCAAAGCTGTGTGCGTTTGTGCATGAGCTACATTAATCCCAAGTAACTTCACCACTAATAATTACAGCCACTATGCATTAAACCGGAATGATGAACACAAATGATGTTTCATGTTAAATCCTAGCTCTCTTGAAGTTCTAATATTGGTGTTCGTTGGAATCATGCTAAAAGTCATGTTTTGTGTTTAACCTCATTTACTCACGGTAAACTCAAAGTCAGTTGTGAAAGGCAACCGTTTATGTCTGACTTTCATGCAAATGGCAGGACGTTTCTCAACATTCACAAACTAGACAAACATTCACCCTTGACAGAGTCTGGCTCATATCAAATGCCTGCATGTTCTCTCTTGTGCTCTCTCACTCTCTGGATGTGACAAAATTTATGTGTGGTCTACACACAGGGCTGTTACAAACTGTTACAGTAGAAGACAACATTTGCACTTAAATTTTTAGGATCGTCAAAGCATCTCAAATTTGTAACTACTACCTTGTGTTAAAATGTGACTCTGCATGGCAAAACCAGTCGCTTGTCGCAACGGAGGTTTCCGAGAAAAACGACCGTTTGTGGTGCGTGGGGTAAAATTTTGGATTTTTTGTTTTTAGTGTTTTGAAACAGTGGAAGGTCTGTACTGTACTGTTGTGAATAAATTTTGCTGAAAAACTTACCCTTGTACCCTTGAGGTGAGGAATTCAATTCCGGCAGAATGTTAAAAGTTTCTGTTTTGACCGCTCTACTTCAATATTTACGGTAAATCCACTGGTTGACTAGCGTGAAGATATTTCTCCGGAATCCATCTTCGCCTCCCGAGTTCTGTTAACCTAACGTAGGTATGCTATCCGTGTGGCTGTGAAGGCAGCGTAGGCTACTGTAAATGCAAACGTAGCCGCGACCGCACCAAGCGTCTGTGAGTGCTACGGCGATAGTCAACTTCAAAGGCAGATTTCTCCGTTTCTCACTTGGCGTGACAGGAGAAACCCGACTCCTTTGAATGTTGATATCTCAGTCATATGTCGTCTGATTCATTCTAAATAGGTATCGTTTTGAAGGTTGATTTATGCCCTTTCATGACAACATAATAACTCAATTTAAAATTTTTGCGACAAGCGACTGGTTTTGCCATGCAGAGTCACATATAGGAACTTGCTTATTGTTGTGTTTAGAGTTCTAGAGTGAGGACAACACATTCATTTTTCCCACAAGACCCAAGTGGAACCTATTTCACATTCACACTACAAAGAGCTCAGTTCCACATCACACTGTGTCTTCTCCCATACTCTAACACACACACACGGTACAGTATTAATCCCATATGGAAAGGTGTGAGTGACGTCAGTGTGTTCTCAGGTGGAGCAGGATTACCATCAGCCCCAGAGACCTGCAGCTTGTGCCCAAATTAGAGTCGTTACCAGGAGGGTCCCTCCCTCTGTGCGTGTGTGTGTCAGTGTGTATGCCCATTGTCTGTCTATCTGTCTTTGTCTCAGTAACCCGGGAACCGAACGTGAGAAATTTGTGCTGGTGTTTTCAGTCACTTCTCTCGTCTAGAATAAGGACCGACGATGTGTCTTCAATTTCCCCAAGACAAGGTGGTCCATGCGTGAACACCAGCTGTAAGTGAACGCAGTTCATGGTGTGTGTTGTCTTTATCCTGGTTTATACAGTTTAACCATTGTGTATTGTGTTGAAATCCTCTCGGCCTCTTTCGCGTGTTTTTCCGGGAACGCTGCACGACTGCTCATCTGGAGCTCATGCCAAATGACTAACAGGGTTGCAACAAACGCGGCTGTTCCACATGTTGACACATCCACAAACAAGCTGTGATACACAAGACACCATGTTTGGTGCAGATTTATATCCATAACTTGTATGGAAACTATAAAACAGGGCATGCATAAATGCACCAAATATGCTGTATGCATTACTACATACATGTCATCAGTGTTGGGAGATAACTTACTATAATTATCAACAATACTAACTTAATTTTCTTCAGTAGCTTATCAGTAGCAAAGCTACACTTAAAATGACATTGCTTTTCTAGTAGTGGTGTTGAAATTAATCTCATCTGGACGATTCTGCGTCGATGCAGGGGCAGACCATAATCGATTATCTCAGGGTTTTCAAGTGGCAGCATTTCAGGTGGCTTGTGACATGCAATGTAACATAAAATAAAAATGATTTTTATTTATTTTTCTAAATATTTACAGATGATTTGGGCATCTTTATGAATAATGAATTTAATACAAATATCTAAAAAGTAATAGAAAAAAACTCCCTCCACACCACACTCAGACTGCTTAGTCTAAGTGGTGGTCCCTGGGACAGAGCCAGTTGAAAACCCCTGGATTATAACATAATGGCACTGCTTGGTGATTTTCCCGGCACATCCCGAAAGTAACTATGGCTGATCCATGCCCAATCTGTGTGCAATGTGAAATAATGTAGAAATTGAATTGTATCATATTGAATTGAATTGTTAACGTGATAATCAAATGGTGAGACCAGTGAAGGTTCACACCTCTGTTTTGTAATATCTATTTTAAACAATCTTGGCAAAACTTAGCATTGCTACAAAAAGTGACATTTATTTGCTACTGTGCCTGTACAACACACATTGCATCTCAGCACACAGTTGGCAGCTGCAAGATGGAGTTGGAGGACGGAGTCCAGCTTAGTGAAGATGGTGACAATATTGATCACTCTGGAAGGCAAACACTGGACAGTACTTACAGATTTGAGTGTAATTTATTCAATTTATTAAATTCAAAACTCCCTTTTTAAGTAATTTGCTTTAAGAGTATCACACACATATTTAGTATTATTGAGTATTATTGGGTGAAATAACTTTGATGTAGTTAGCTGCCGTATCACTGTAGCTTGTAGTGTAGCTAATTACTATGTTAAAACGCTAGCTTGTATATAGCTACTTGTAGTTCGAAACGCTACATTTTAAACGTAGTTTCCCCAACACTGCACGTCATATCTTTTGTTCATGCAGCAGAATGGTAATATGAAATCTGTGACTTAATTTCACATGAAATACTTTGATGTCGTCTGCAGTATTTATGACTAGTCAACCACTCATGCATAATGACAGTCAAGCAGGCAGTAATGTCTGATAAAGGATGGTCCTGCTCCTACTCCTACACCAGATGTAGGGCATAGAATGGCACCCCGGTGAGCTCATCATGCATTTTTAATTAATGAGGTAAATGCTATGGTGATTATCTGAATGAGTGGTGACTCTCTGACAGGCACTAGGTCTGTTCTGTCTGATCCTCGTATTCCGGAGGGACTATTTAAGGTTGAACACACTCACTCATGTCTGCTTAGTTCTGTTGTTCCGATGCTTGGTAAGGTCTGGCCCATTAGGCAGAAATTGATATCTCCCAGCTGTTTGGATATTAATGTGTGTGTATGAGAGTGAATGAGTGTGTGTGTGTGAGGGAGAGAGAGAGATACAGTATGGTTTCAATCTCTTCTACTCTCCCTGCTGTGTATTTCTGCCTGATTAAGAAGCTGAGACAGGGGCCCATTTAGGCCTGTGGAAACAGAGTCCTAGCTTTCTTGGAGCTTAATGTTGACAAATGTCCCTTCCGCAGCTCTTCTCACACTCCCCGTCTCCACTCCGCTCTTTTTATCGGGAGATTCCGCTGTGCCTGGCTTCAAAGACTTTGGGAAGACTTTTTAATCTAGCTTTTTAAACACATTATTAGAGAGTGGCGCATCTGTTACAGAAGAGTACGTCGTGCAGACAACTAAAGCAGATTTCTTAAAAGTAATGTCATCCTGTTTTGACCCAGCTTTGACCCTGCTGCTCTATTATTTTGGTTCTACAAGTGCCATTCTTTTACCTTTCATCTCGTTTAAATACAGTTTAACCAGTTCCTTAATGAATACCTAAAGTGAATAGTCTACTATATGAAACACCTTTCAAGATTTGGATTTACCATTAACAGATAAAAACAGTAGCAGCTTTTAAAAGCAATAGCCCATAAAATGTTGCTACCAACGCATGAAAGCAAATTGGACAGTTATTGCCCCATTGTTAGTTTTTAAATGTTAACCACATTAGCCATTTGAATGAGTTTTCCATTAGCATTTTCAAATGCATTATGCTGGTTCGTCCTATTATTTGGTGTTTTTTCTTCTCATTCTTTCTAGCTATCTATTCTAGTATTCCCAGTTTGGACTGCTGGCAGACTGTAACCCAAATTTAACACATATTCAGTTTTATTGCTTAGACTTTCACCATTGTCTAATGCATATTCAACGTCCAAAAAAAGGAACAACGCTAGAGTAGAATAGGCTTCAGTTAGAAATTTCAGTAAAGGGTGCTCAGATAAATAATGTTTTATTACGTAGTAATCATTTTATAAACGTAACACAAATATGCCATTTCCAGCTTCTCCCCAAGGTTGAAAAGGATTCCAGCATTTAAGTGGGCATTAATTAGGCAAGTGTATCTGAGCTCCTCTCCAGAGATTGTTTCCATTCCAGCTTACTGGCCTGTAACCATGGCCGACAGCACTTTGTCAGTCTTGGATTTGGCTTGGATTGACAGCTTGCAGTTCTTAATATCTGTAAAAGCTTGTTTCTGCCATTTGTAATTAGCTTATAAATTACTTTTAATTCAGTTAAACACATGCTGCATTGCTGCTGAAAATGTTTTTAGAACTTATTGAAATTTCTTTTATATGAACAAAAATGTAATTTAATTTACACCATCTTAATACCATTCAAGTTCTGCATTGTTGACATAGGATTGACTTTTATTGGTCTGTTTACATGCATTTAAATTTGTACGTCAGAGACCGTTGGAAGTCTTAAAGTGATTATAAGTTGCATTTGGTAGCCGGCTGTATGTTCGTTTATAATGTCATATCTATTGCCTCTGAAGGAAAAATATTAGCAACAGTTTACCTATAAATGTCAGAGTGCGGCCGTATCTTCTAACCGCTGGTGTTTTCAGCGTGTTGCTTTATGATGCAATGCTACACCTTTAATTTGCTGGAGTGCTAACACGTGCCAGTGAAGTCTGGAACAGCTTTCATTGGTCAGAACTCATTCTGCCGCTCGTAAAACCTGATCATTTTAATGGACGAAGGCCCAGTCCTTCATTAAAGACAGAGAAATATGTTACAAGTCATACTGTCATGCGAGTGGATAAATTGGATAGGAAACGTGCAACAAAGTGTCTGATATTCAGAGATACTTATTTCAAATAGTTTTGCTTAAGCATAAATTGGTATTGTTTGAACTAGAATGTGTAGTTGTATAAAAGAGTCCAGCTGAGTTTTAAGTATAAATAGATGGCATAAAGGTACACATCCGACTGCTGACAGATCTCTTAACTAGCCGTCAGTCTGTTAGAATCAGAGTCAGGATCATCACTCAGTCTGACTGACAGCTTCCTTTCATCGCTCCCTCCCCACCACCGCTAATGTCTCTCTGGGTGTCCCCCAGCCTGTCGGAATCTAAACAGTGGGCTGGAGAGAGCTGATATACAACCTCCTCAGCAGGAGGACTGGGTGATATGACCTCAAATCAATACACGATTATTTAAACATTTTACCTAGATTACGATTAAAGAACAAATATTTGGTTTATTGGTTTGTTTTTACTCTCATTGTTCACCGAGTGGGTTTGTTCTCAATATTCTCTACTATCTTTTTTATTTCAAAATAATTTTAGGAAACACAGATATAGTGGCAGACTGGAGGGGTGGTGTCACATGACACATGTGCTGGTATGTTTTTAAGGGGACAGCTCATGAATACACAGTTTTACAAAAATATATATGGGAATTTCAAAAATGATTGACATGTGCAAGAATATGTTGAATAGAGATTCTGAATGCCGGTTTTGATACATTTTGAGATCAGTTGCCCAGCTCTACTCGAATTTACCAAGTTAAACTTCTTTTGTGGCATGCTGTGCTCTAAGTGGAAAGAACGCAGCACCAGATAACAAGCCCTGTTTTAACTCAACCACAATGCTGCATTTGAAGTTTCTCCAAACTGTAGGTTATAAGTCAGGGGTCAGGCCATGTGAGGTCGGTTCCACACCCTCTGGAAATGCAAATCCTAAATACCATGGACAAGTTGCCATTAGTCGGATTTTGCATACAGATAAATACAATTAAATGTAAGCATTGGTCATTTACTAAGAATCTCATTACACTGAAGTGAACAATTTAAACCATAACCCCCCTGACGTGCTGCTTTATTAATAATATTTATGGGTGCTGAACGCATGGAGTCACTTAAACTATTCCAGGTAATTGTGTCCACTTTCCCCAAATGGCACATGGTAGTTGGACACACGGGTAATTGAATCTTGACAGGAAAGAGTTCTGGATTGTAGCAGAAAATGTGCTACCAGTTTGCCCTCCGTAAGCTTAATGACTGCAGTGGGTTCTGTCAGGAAGGAAAATTGCTTTGAAATGTTTGCTGACAGCCAGATATTTCGCTCATTTATTTTTCTTAATGCCAGACATTTTTTTTTGAGGGGGGGTGGGGGTAGCTTAAAGGGGCGTTCTACTTAAAGATGCTAATGTGGCTCAAATACATGAAAGCTAATGGGACGCAGATTAGCCCAAGAAGCTAATGGGGGACTACCGATGAATGAAAGCCTTTCATCCGTTGGCGTCTCTGGTTAGATTTCTGTCTTAAGTGAGCCGTGCCAAGCTTCTGTGCCTTGTTTGTGATCTCAAAGGGACATTTAGTGCGTAGTGTCCAACTATTAAGGGGATTTGTTAGAAGGAATTACACCTACTTCTAAATGTTTACACTTTAATGATTTTGAGGAAAGAAATTAACATTTAAGATTGAGAAGAAGACTGGGATATATGTGGCGCTGCTAAAACTTTAGTATTACCTTTAGTATTACGTTTTTACACAGCTTCTTTAAAGTGGATATACTTACTCTTGAATACTAATGCATAATTTCATTTGAATTTGTTTACTATCTGTTGAATCTGTGAATGAGATCAGCAGCAGAATTTGGTTGTACCAAAATCAAACTCATAATGACAAAATATTTTAAACATATTGCCATGCCCTTTCTCTCACTGAGATATTCACTGAGTTTCTCTCACTGTCAATACTACTTTGCAGTTTTGCATATGGTGTAATGTGATCTGTTCAAACTGCTTTCTGCCACCGGTCACCCCGTGTCAGATACTTCCTCTCCTCATTTACTGACATACGGAATTTAAAGCACACTGGTTCTATGAAGGAGTCCTTAGGTCTAATTTTATCTACAAGGTCATCTCAAAAGAAGTCTGTCTTGGGTTTCCACTTTCCCTCTTTGCCAATCTGCCCAGAACAAATGACTTCCGTTTAAAACGCCGCAAACCTTCCTACTGCCTTGGCTCCTGCTCTTAATCACCGCAAAGTCCTCAGTCCTGCCATGCTTAGGAAACCGATAGGCCGAGATTCCCCCGCCATGTAATCCCCACTATCAGGACAAAGAAGTGTAACTGCCTCAATGGCTTTAAGATTACTCTGGGGAGGGAGATGGTGTGTTTTAACATGCAAATAGCCCTGCTTCTTAAAACTGATGCTCTGAAGAAGGTTCCTAAATCACAGAGATGACCTAGAAAGATTCCTGTATCATATGAGCTCCTGGAAAATACCACAAGAGCCACAGAGTATCCCAATTTCACTCATGCAAGATGAGTATTATAACGATGCTCTATCAAAATAGTGATTTTTCAGAAAAAATTTCAAGCATAGATTGAGTTAATCTTATATTAAATTCCAGTGGTGTTTCATCTTTAGATTTTGGTCTTAATTTGGTGATCATCTGAGTCTGGGGAACTGGCCCCATTACTTACGCATAACACTTCATTTAATTATTAATCTTTGAAATAGATTCAAAAATGCCAGAGTATTTTTATGTAACCAAACATGCATTTACTGTGAAATTGCTTAATTGTTGCACGTGTCTTGCTTCAATTAACTCTGTTTCTCAATGCGTGCCATTCCTCCTTTGTAGTCTAGAGTACTCTAGCACATGTATGTCTGCTCTGTTCATGCTATAGCTGCTTTGTTTGCAAACTATGTCCTGAGTATCAGATTGCCCTTTGACTGGGAGTACAGAGCGTGGCGAGGGCCCCGGTTCCGGACCTGAGGAGCCCATCTCTTTGACCCCTGTGTCTGGGCAGGTCAGGGTCAGTCTGGGTTGAGTACATCCTAAAGGCTGCTCTCACTCTGAATCAGCTCACTGTCCTCAAAGTGCACACTCTGTCTCACACGATCTTATGATTGCTTCATCAGGCTTAAGTAAGATGTTTTCTAAAGTAGGGCTGGGAAATAAATTGAAAATTTAGCCAAAACTGATATTAAAAACTTTAACTGGCCAAATCTGACTATTATTTCAATTATTTTTTAATTTAATTAATGTCCCAGTAATAATATTTGAATATATTTACATAACAAAATTTGTCAGTGAACTATGGCAGAAAGAATGACACAAAAAACAAAATAATCCTTCATTAATCCTAATCTGGGTATATTGTTCAGTTTAACCATGATATTGATTTAAAATTCTATCGCCCAGCCTTAATCTGAGTCTACATTCAGATCAAGAGCTCAATTCAAATTTATTCTCAAATCAGATTTTTTTGTTTGTTAGGCCATTCATATTATTTGTTCAATCGTGCTAAATATTCCCATCTGGATACCACAGCAGTTAAAGTGTGTGAGTTCATGTTCAAGTTGATGTAGTGTGGACAGCAGCACCAAAATGAGAGTGAGGAAGAGGGGAAAGAATGCTTTGGAGCACTCCAATAATTGTCTAAAATTTCACACTCCTTTCACTGACATCTTGTCCGTGGATTGAGCAAAATTAGCCTTGTTCAGACTGAGGTCAGATTGCAAAAAAAATCCACTTTAGGACCACATATTGAAGTGGGTTAAATCAGCATAAAACCGGCCAGAGCGCACATGGTTTCAGAACTGTGTCTCCTTAAGGACTGGAATCAATTGGTCACTTTAGCTGGTTAGTGTGAAGGTAGCTTTTGTCATCTCATAAAACCTTGCAGAATTAAGGTTAGGAGCAGGTAGTGATTTTAATACTGTCTTAATCAAATGACATTACACATAAAAATCATTAATTACAATTCCTTCTAAGTTAGCATGAAATTGGTTTGTCATCATGAACAGGGATGTTTTTGCAAGTTTTCAGCGCCTCCAACACCTAAAAATATCAGTGTAGTTTTGAGGTCAGAATATCTATACTCAGAGTACTTTTTTTTGCAGAATGTATCAAAACATTCCATCAAAGTCTTTTGCATATCATGAGCAAAGCGGCCAAAACATGGTATGGTCATTATATTAAAAACTTCTTATGTTAATGGAATCTTATTAAATCTGGACTGACTTGGTTAAGCCTTTTAAAGAAACCTAAAGTTGCCCTTTTTGAACAGAAAACATATCTAGGGCTTTTCATTAAAGTTTTATCTAATCTTTGCTGTCCAGTTTATCTTTTCTTTATCAAATTTACCTGCTGAGAATTGTGGATAAGGACAAAATAATTCAATTATAGCTACAGTTATTGATTTGCACAACTGGGAACTAATCATTTTTGACAGCTCCCACCATCCCTTGAAAATGTGCAAAACTCTTAACGCTCGTCTCTGAGCTTTAGAAACAAAGGAAGGATGTGTTAATTATGAAAACCCAGAGCTCATTAAGAGCACTTCATTTCTTAAATGTGCTGAATGTTGGGGAGCCTAATTAAGATAACAGTAATGAATGTAAGGTTTAATTTAGATAAGAGCTATCGCCTTGTCATAGACCCTCGTTAGAATGCTTTTGTCATCAAGAACAATTTTGTCGTTCTTTTTCTGTCTCTTTCAAACTTACAGCAAACTGAAACTTGAGCAGCAGGGTCACACACAGATGGAGAAAAACATTGTAATTACTTCTATTGGAAATGAATGTTCTCTTAGTGAAAGTCAAAAAATAAAACGTCACATGACCAAACAAATTGATTTGGAAAAACCTCATGCACAGTCTTGTGTTCCCAATTAAAGGGGCATTTCATAGACATCTTTGTTTGTGAATATGCTGTCATATTTTCCCCCCCCACAAAAAAATCAAGAGTGAGGGGGCTTTTCCCACAGTGTTAACAACTGTATTGATTCTACATGAATCCCTACATATAAAACCTTGCATTTTTACATTTCACCTCAATGGGCATGAAATGTAGCACCCAAAACATGGAAAATCAAAAAGAACATGACAAAAAACTAAACAAAATACTGTTTACTCGGGAGTGACCTCTCCTCTACAGCCCAGACCAGTTGTTAATGCTTGAGATTGCTTATTTTTGCCGCTCTTGTCCCTCATGTCTCCGGCCTGAGACCTCGAGACAATAGAGCGTGCACCATGACCCATTTCTCTCCAGGCAAAGACTCACCGCTCTCAGCAAAGTTCATTACACTCAGGCAAACAAGGGCACAACACCCAACACGCTGGCTGGCGCATAACGGGAACACGATCTCTCCGATGCATTATGCAGGACCTCGGCGGAGTAGCTCACGCTTTTAGTAATCGGGGAAAGAGCTCTGCTCGCCCAAAGTGTTTCCTCACATGCTCCCTGTAATGATGCATTTCAAATGATGTAGGAATCGTGTTTGATTCTCTGATAAATATCAAGTAAAAGCAGTTTTTTTTTTCAATATTTCTTTCCTAAACTAAAATAAAAAAACAGCAGTGAGTCCTTTTCCAGTTTTCCATTTTACACCCATTTTAAAAAATGGAAAAAATAAAAACGCATCCATATTTTTTTTTTAAATCACTTTTTGGGGACCTAACCGCTGCAGCTTGGTGGAAAACACAAAATATATTTTCCTGGTCTCAAGCAAGCAGTTCTCTAACCCAATTTCAGTGCAAGATTGGAAATTGAAAAACAACTAGTGAATGTTGGAAAAATGTTGTTTTTAATTTGAAAAACAAATGAACCAATTGATACACGACTTGAGGCTGCCGAGGCATGGAGCGCTTTCGTTTCCTTGCCACTTTTGGGGATTTTTTGGGGGGCCGGAGCCTTTTTATTTGTGAGTGGACACATTAAGTGAAGGAGAAAACAATCACTTCCCTATCTGTCTGATGAGAACGCGGCCCTCTCTTTTAGCCGAGGTGAGGAAGAGTGGCAAGGTTGGAGCCCTCGTTTTTTGAGGATGCTTTTGTCTCATGGGGAGCAGAGCCAGACTGGGGTGCCTCACTCTCATAGTCTCAAAGAACCCCGCTTCAATCCATCCATCTAGCCATCCTCACACAGACACACACACACACACACACAGAGCTATCCTCTAGCCAAACACATCCAGTCCAGTGATGTTCCAATAGCCCTTTTTTTTTGAAAGGGGGGATGGGTATGAGAGAGAGGAAAAAAGTGGATGGTGGTTCAAAAACGGAGGAAAAAACAGGTTTCCTGAACTATGGGCCCTCTTAAAAAGAATGATAAATTGATTTAGTTATCTCACAATCCTGGTAGTGCTGCTCCGAGCGCACGGACAGAGAGGATTGACGTTTCTGTTGGGAAAGTTTTCTCACTCCCCTCATGAATGAGCCTTTTCTCAGACTGGCACAGAGGGCACGGAACTGGCAGTCCGGCTTTACTCTACGTAATGTGGCATGAGTTTCTACTCGGGCATCAAAGGGACGGATCTGTGTGTGTGTTTTCGGGTGAGTGTGTGAGGTGCTACAGGGCGGTTCCTGAGCCCTGATGAGATGCTGCAGCGGAAGCCGTCTCACGCTCTCGCTACATTCCACTCTTCCGTTGCACCTCTATTCATGGAGAAAGTGTTTCTACTTATCAACACTGTAATCAGAGAGTTGTGTGTGTGTGTGTGTGTGTGTTTTCTATTCCCTTTGGGGTAAGTGGGCTTTTGGCAGTGGAGCATGAGCCAGGATGGTTCTGCTCTCAGAAGCGATGTCACACCATGTGATCTCTCTTCCATTCTCTGAGTGTTTTTGTTTTTCTTTTAGGGCAAATTCCTGAGCTGTACACTTGTGTGTAGCCAGTAGGTTCTCTATAATATCTGGCTGGTGTTACACAGTGCACGGATTCCCGGGTAAAAACACAAAACAAGTGGGATCATGGCACTCAGGGTTTAGCGGGGTTAAGTGGACAGGTGGATATCAGTTGAGGTTGACTTTCCCTTTGAAATCTTTCAGATGTCTTGTGATTTTTTGGTAAAATGAATTATTGCCCGATGCCGATATCCCATGTTTTTCATGCTTATATCTGGCAATGACGATAAATGAAGAAGGCAGAGTTGAGTGCGTAAAGACAAGATATTTTGCTCACCAAAGCTCCACTGCGCGCTCAGAATTTTGGCACAAAAATAGCGCCATAACTCTGACATTTCTAACACAGCACTAAGTCAAGCGAGTGTGAAAGTTGACCAAGGGCAAAGCATTTTGAGTTTAGTGCACAACATTTTAAGAAAAAGCCACTTCCTACCGTATGTGGTGTACCATGTCAAATAAATTGAATTGAATTGAGAGATTGTCATTGTGAACACACCACAGCACACCACCACAACAAAATGTGGCCTCGGCATATAACCCATCCATGAAGGAGCAGTGGGCAGCTAACAAGCGCCCGGGGGGCTGTGCTTGGGGACAGTACCTTGCTCATGAGTACCTCAGTGGTAACTTTACCGGCCCTGGATTCGAACCTGCGACCTTCTGATCACGGAGCCAACACCCTACCGTTACGCCACCAAATAGGGAGCATGTGACACCCCATGTGCACTACCTAGTGCGTAGACAGCCATTAAGCTACAACCCTGATCAATTCCTGAGATGCATACTATCTCATAGAAAAGTACGATAAGAGCGCCTTACCTACCATACTATTAGGCGTGGCAGTACACGACTCAGGACATAGCCCATGTGCAAGCTCACATTCGCTAAGTGAAGCAAACACGCAATTTAGTTAGTTACAAAATTTCCAAACGTGCAGTTGAGTTGAGCACGAAAAGACAAGATTTTGTTTGTGAGTGTTCCACTGTGTGCTCAGAATTGAGCCACAAAATAATGCCGATTATTTTAAGATAGAAGGCGGGCCCGTATTAAATCCTGCCTCGGACTTTGGACATGCCTGGCACAAGCGCTACCTTTCCGATGTACGATAAATGCGTCATCAAATATCGGCTGAAAATATCGGCCAAATCTAAGGATCGGTCCAATGCCGATGACTTAAAAAAAGGCATTTTCGTCCGATGCTGATATCATTCTGAAATTATTGTGAGTCCCTAATATATATCTTTGATAATTCAAGAGTTTAGAGTTTTCTTCGAGTATTTGTACTACACCTTGCTGTCTCCCTCCCTATCCCCCCCATCCTCCCCCACGTCCATACTGAAAAAGAAAAGTGTGGGTTTGGAGCTCTGAGCTCTGGCTGATCTCCATTCTTTCTCTCTTTCTCTCCTCTGTCCCCCCAACTGAAAGTGAAAACAAGAGAGTTAGGAGCTGAAAGGTTGATGGGAGACCTCCACCTCAAACATTTTCCCTCTGTCTTTCTCTCTTTCTTTCCCTTTCCCCCCATCTCTTTCCCTCTCCCTCCATCTTTCCAGCTCTGAGTCAACACCTGGACAGACCCGGCACAAGGGCATGTTGAGTCAAAAAAAAACCTTCTGCTGTCAGGCAGTAAATTAAAACGAGGTGCAATTTCCTCCAGTCTAATTAGCGGTTAATTGGTAGTGTCTGTTGGCCCACTTGGCCCCCGGGGCAGAGAGAGGTGGCACTGAGGTGTTGAAATCCACATGTCAGAGGATGTCTGTATTAGCAAGACTGGTCGCTAAGAAGAACAAAAATGTTAGTGATGCTGCACGAGTGTAGAATAGCTTCATGCTTGGTGTCACAGCAAGAAGCTATGAAGTGTGAGCGTGAGTGTGGGTGTGTGGTGGGGTTGCAGAAGGTGAGTGTGAGCTTCTGTTTTTTGACGGCACACTACCTGCCATTCACTAGCACAGACGTGGAGCGCAGGTGAGAGCGCGCACACGTGTAAAATACTGTATGATTTGGCCCGGACTGCAAATGAAAAGCAGCTGTATGACATTCCTTGACTGTTTTCATTCTCTAAATGGAGCAGAGAGAAAATGAAAACAGCAGAGTTCAGAGCTAAGAGCCCGATGGTGGACCTCAACCCCAAACATTCTCATTCTGTCTCTACCCTCCCCTTTTTCGGGGAGTGTGTGTGCTGACAACTTACCAAATTCTAGACAGTTTAAGATGGAGCATGTTCTACATCCTACTCCTTCACTTTTTATGTGCTTCACCTTTTTACAGTCTTAACACTTCCTCTCTTCACTCTGTCTTATCGTATCCAAGATCCTCCAGATGACCAGGGCAAGGTGAAGCTAAGAGGCGATTATTGGATTCTGGGGATGTTCAGAGCCACTTGAAAGAAGAGACGTAAAGCCCATAATCCATTCACGTTGACCTTTCTCCCTCACCTTTCACTGCCAATGCTAAACACGCAGGACTGACGGATAGGTCCAGGTTTATTGATGGAACTGACCTTGTGAGAGCATCTGATCAGGACCACCAAGAACCTTGTACCTGCATAACAAGGGCAATGACCCCCACTTAATGTCCTGTCTGAAAAACTCTGAGTAGCTTCAAAGTGAAGCAAAAGTGAAATCTGGGACCAAGCCAGAGGAACAATATATGTTTCTTCAGAAAAATTATTTGCAGTATATTTTAGTGTATTCATTTACTTTTTTAGGTGTGTACTGTATGGGTGTTAATACTTACAGTCATCAGTCAACCAAGCTGAATAATTTGGATTTTATGACCTAGATGGGGTGACTTTGTCTTTGTCATTATTCGTCTGCTCCTGCTCAGCCTCTGATAAGGGGGTCTTTGTCTACTGTCCGACCCACCATTCATCTTTAGGATGTTCCACCTGTGGGATCATTACCCCAAACCTATTGTTCGTTATCGATTTCTCCTCTAAACAATACACATGCATCAGCTTCCATTCACTCCCTGTCTCATGCCTCTGCCCGAGCTGTGAAGATCCATGTGGTGCACTTTCGCCCAATACAACGAGGCAGAACACATCTTTCAGATTGTTCTGTGAACTTGGAGAAAACTATTTCCAAGTTATTCTACACAACAATAATTTACAGCCAACAATACAAAGATGACATATGACCAGTTCCAGTTTACTGAAGTCTCAATTTACTGCTGCTCTACTGTTATTAGAGACTAATTGTTATGGAACAATGCTGAACTGTTTCCAAGATCCAGTGATTTATTTCAGCATGAGAATGCTCCCAGAGGTGAAATCGATCTCCTGCTGAGCTCATCCGAGTCCTGGAATGCCATGGCGCTTCACGATTCCGTTCCTAATCGACTCATTTAGCAACTGTTTTAACTTATCAGCTACGTATCAGTTCATTTATGGGTGTTGGATCGGGGGAAATGGGAAGTTAATTCCACACTCTATCCCTTCAGGAGAGGGAGTGGAGAACAGAGCACTAGAGTGATTTCACCTCAGAGAGACCGTGTCATAAAGGTACCCTACGGCCATAAATTTCTCCACTGGGATGTGGGCTCTGCTTTTGCTCACCTAGAGTAAAGCTAGTTATACGACCAAGGAAGTAACAAGTTCTTTCCTAGAGCACATTACATAAAATTGTAGTCATTTGTCTCACTGGAGAATATGTTCAGTCAGAATTTAAACATAACTGAATGTGGCACTATTCAACACATTGGTGATCAAATCCTACCAGACTTGCTTTACACTGCTTAATAAGATTTTAATGAGAGAGTCAGCATGCCCTCTGTTTGGGGTGTAATTAAAAAATCTCCTCCAATCTGTCTATTGGTTGGCCTGCTTTGTTTTCTGAGCTTTGGGCTGCCAAGATTAATCAATTTGAGAGGAAAAATATTAAGGATTTAAATCACAAGTTTCATCACAATACAACTCTATATCAATTCAGTGGACAATGATTTAATGTCAGCTGATATCAAAATGATTTCTAATTGATTCTATTCAGGAGCCAAAAATTGATTTGAGACAGTATCATACAGCTGATTTTGGGGCAGTTGTTAGCATAACGGCTAGGGAGTTTGCCCTGTAAACGGAGGGTTGCCCGTTCCATTTGCTGTAAGATGCCCTTCTCCAACCCAACTGCTGGGGAGGCACAAGTCAGTGTATTTCTTAGTGCCAGTCCCAAGACCAGATAAACAAGGAGGGTTATGTCAGGAAGGGCATCCGATGTAAAATTTTTGCCAAATCAGTATGTTGATGATAATCTGCTGTGGCAACCCCTAACGGGAGCGGCTAGAGGAAAAAGTCAGATGCTCTTATCTAGACTGAGCATTTCCTAATTTGACAGTCTCCCTGGCACATCTTGGAGTTAAGGGCAGTACTCAGTTTTTTAGGTTCTAGTGAGGTTCAGTTCTTATTGTCATCATGACAGGACTTTTAAACACTTTCATACACCATTGTCCCTCCACCTCACATGGTGTCAAAGGATCTAGAGTTGATTATGTTCAGCAAAATGCACAAAAAGGTAACTGTGCATTTGCGTAAGAAAAAGTGGAAGAGATAATAATATAAATAATTAAATGTTTTATGTCCCCACACTTTTAGAAGCTGTTGCCTGTTTCACTAAAAACGAAAACCCCATGTTCACTGGTGCCACGTTGAGCAATGACAGTTTGTGAAGGTTGAGCACCTCCAAATGAGACAGAAGTCTGTTTGTAGCAGCCTGCCTTCGCCCCTGTGGGCACTTTCACTTAACAGGGGAAGAGGGAGAGCAAATGTAGAGGCTTTTTGGCTTCTGTGAAGTTTATTGTTATGACTACATTTGGAGGTGTAGTCTTACATGCTGGGCAGTGGGTAACATTCACTCATTCTGTTTTCTCTCCCTGTGCCCTCATTGCTCTCTGTTGGTTTCTCTGGTATGATGGTGTAGGGTCAGTAAGCTTTTCCGGCATCAGATAAAATGAACTGGGATGTCTAGTCTGGTGCAGTGATAAAAAAAAGGGTTGGTGAAGCATTAAACATTAAGTTTTCAAACGCTGGAGGAGTGACATGGCAAATCTTACAAACAAAAAGCTGTTGTTCTTCTGTGGTCTGAAATAAACCTCTCTAAAGGGCAGCGCGCGTATGTCACTGTTTGTGTTTTGACGTAAGGTGGCCCTGCATAAATAAAGTGGGCTACTGATGGATTTCAGGACCCTGCGGTCGACATGTGGATAGTACACAGAGTGCTGCCATTCAGAATGGTTTAACTTTCTAAGTTGTGTAAGTACAGGCTTAAAAACGGCTGACTTTCCTCCATATCCCCACCCTCGAATTCAGTTGAACCTGAAGGAATAGGGTCGAGTAGACTTGACTTGGAATTGTTATGTAGTCAGATAAATCAGTAATTATTTCCAAATTCAACAGAGAATGAGGGACCTTTGTCTGAAAGATGTTTTACAGTAAGAACTGTTTTTTAAAATACAGGCTGCATAAAACTTGTCTTCCTTAGAATGCAGCTGGCTATAGAATTAGATTAGAATAACAGTCCAACAATATTTTATTTCCAGAATTTCAGACCTGAACTCTAATAAGCCACTTTACAGATCTCAAATACTCTTTATGGCAGAGTCACACCTTTGCATTTTACTAGCTTAATTACCAATATGTATTTAATCTTAACTGAGGCCTTGACTTTTCTGGCCTTTGGTATAATAAACCAACACATAATTGCTGAACAGAATTTAGATAGAGTTCAGTGTTCTGGAATATCTTCAAGGCTTAACATTTGTGACTGCACAGCATAACCAGTCGCTTGTCGTAAATTTTCAAAATTGAGTTATTGTTATTTTGTGTTGTGAAAGGGCATAAATCAAGCTTCAAAACGATACCTATATCGAATGAATCGGACGACATATGACTGAGATATCAACATTCAAAGAGTCGGGTTTCTCCTGTCACGCCAATTGAGAAACGGAGAAATCTGCCTTTGAAGTTGACTATCGCCATAGCACTCACAGACGCTTGGTGCGGTCGAGGCTTTGTTTGTATTTACGGTAGCCTACGCTGCATTCACAGCCACACGGATAGCCTACCTGCGTTAGGTTAACTGAACTTGGGAGACAGAGATGGATTCCGGAGAAATATCTTCACGCTAGTCAACCAGTGGATTTACCGTAAATATTGAAGTAGAGCGGTCAAAACTGAAACTTTTAACATTCTGCTGGAATTGAATTCCTCACCTCAAGAAAGTCGCGTTTTTAGGATGGAAAGGGTACGTTTTTCAGCTAAATTAATTCACAACAGTACAGTATAGACCTTCCACTGTTTCAAAACGCTAAAAACTAAAAATCCAACATTTTACCCCACGCAACATAAACGGTCATTTTTCTCGGAAACCTCCGTTGCGACAAGCGACTGGTTTTGCCGTGGAGAGTCACATTTCACTGAATATTCAGGGGATGGTAGACATGCAATGTTAGCTTCTGAGAGCGCAGTCGTTGCAGGAGTTGTTAGAAATAAAGCTAATGTGGGTGGTGGCAGTGCGGTGATCTAACCAGTTTTCTTATTATTAAAGTCTAATAACAGTATCTACCATCAATCAATAGTATGTAAAAACCAAACTGTACTTGTAGAACAAAGCACCGTAGTAAACTGATATTCTACATTTGACACACTATGACCTCCTGTTGAGGCACACTTTAGAACAAAGACTGAAATATTCATAAATGATAATGAATTCATGTAGTGGCGGTGAAACAGTGAAGCATGACCCAGGATGCACTTCCCCATCAGGTAGTAATCACACACACAGTTGCTACATAATTCAACACTACAACTATCTCCATTCATATTAGAATTAGGAAGCCAGTTTCATGGACAGTACAGAGTTGTTCAACATGTGGATATAACAAAAATGGGTTTGTTGAGCGTTTTCAGTGCTTGAAGTAACTTAGCTATTCTAAACATAGGCTTAATCATATTGTGGAAAAATAGGCCCTGAATGTTAAACTCTATACTAACTAGAGATAGATAATATTTTGAAAACTAAAGATGTAAAAGTGCTGAGCTAAAAATGACCATGCTTATCTAAGTGGAATGAAACTGCTCACTAATATGTGTTCATATGTCAAATGATATTGCATATTACCTTCAACTTGTGACTACTGTGATTCATTTGACATTTCCCAAGCAGTAGGTTAAAGTTGATTACCAGGGAGTTTAATCTGAAGGGTGCGACCATAGTGTTCTGTTCATCATTCTATTTATGGAAAGTCAGTTCAAGTGAACTGAACTGACAGAAGACAACAGAAATTAATACTAGAGGAAAAATGAATACTTCAACATAAAAGCATTTGTGCGGTTGGACTGTTTTATTATTGTTTATATTTTAAGCAATGACTTATGCTGCACTGTGACACAGGCAAATTGCTAAATTACCTCAACATGTTTCTGGTTTGTGGTTTCTAACAAACTTACATATATTTATGCAAATAGTATGTAAATTGCTTAAACATAATTGTTGTCAGATTTGCTAAACATGGACACTCTGTACTACTTAAATGGCAGAGGTCAGAACGTTGTGTTTTTTAAACAAATGAGTCACTGAGGTAATCTTTGAGTGATTCCGTGAGCCCACTTGTAATATGGGAAGGGTGGGGTCTTTACAGTTTGACGGGCAGGCAGGCGTATTGCCCACAGTAATTTATTCATAGCTTTGTGGTTTTTCACTTTATTTTGCCATCCATTTTTTATTGCAAGAGAGAAAGTGAGTCACAGCGTGTGGTGTACATGTTCATTAATACTGCATATTGACTCGGCTTGACTTCTGCAGTGAAAAGTTTATTGGGAAAGTAATTGGTCCTTGTTGTTCCCTAGATGGGAAATACCTTACAGCAGGGGATTTTCGCAAGTTGTGCTGTTGTTGTCACCCTACATCCATGTCTTTCAAATGGAAAGTTTACATAATATTTGTATTATCAGTCATGACATTTCTCATTGGATTATGGCGTTGTTATTCCTTTCATTAATGAATTTTGATTTAAGTTGAATATTTCACTAACAGTTATTGCACTAATGGTGAAGTTTTTGCTTCATATTATTAACTAATAATCTAAACTACTGAATAGAATTATTACTTTTCTACTAGGTTGACCAAAACAGTTAATACAATACTAGTAGACCCACGCTCTGCTTTTGTGCCACATTCAATGGAAAGTCTGCATATTTATATCATCTATGATATATCTTGTTTGATATTAGTGTTACAGTCCTAACTCTTTTGTGCATGAATTTCAATTCACAGATTTACAAAGCATTTCAAATTACTTTCTGTTCTGTTATCACCACTCAAGTGGACACAATTATGTATTTTATTGTATAAACACTTATGATGCTCCAGCGTCTGCAGTCTTTCGCATCATATTGAATGTATGACACTTAAATTTCCTAATTTCAGGGACAGTCTCCCTGGAGCAACTTGAGATTAATAACGACCTTACTCGGGGCCCCAATGGCAGCTGTTCTGGCAGTAGAATACATCAGGATTTGAACCTACAATATCTTGGTCTCTATAGGTGAGTATCGTTCCACCCAAAACTAATTTGCTGAAATGTTCTAAAGGATGCTGAGAAACGCTGAAGCCTTATTTGAAAAGAAATAATCATTATCTGAATCTCGCAATGCAGGATTGTGCTTTCTCCACAGCTGTGCTTAATCAGAGTGGAAATACACAGTGTCTGTGTTAAGAGAAATTCAGCGCTTCTGTCGTCCTCACGGAAAGCAACCCAATATCCTCTATCTCACATTACTGCAGCAAGAGCAGGTAGAGTCATCACTCACATCTACTGAACCCGTTTGCAGCAACACTTTCCACTCGTTGGTAAAACAGAGAAACCTTTGATTTTGTGCTTGAAAAGTGTTCAGCTTTCTAAAATCAAGATCGAGGAGTTTGGTGATGCTCTTGCGACAGTTTTTCTTCCCCTTCTCTCCATAGAGGAGATGGACTTTTGAGTGGGCTTTAGTCTAGAGGCTGACCTAAAACGCTCTCATTTACGAGCCTATTTTCCCGGAGTGTTTGAGTGGTCCGCAACTTCAATGCTCCACCCAAGCACTCAGCAGCAGGGTGGAGGTCGAGAGGAGGAAAGACTGGGAGGCCTGGACCAGACCATTGAGGGAGACAGATGAGGTGGGGGGAGCAGTCTTGTGGAGAAGGGGAGGTGAGGAGGAATAGGCATATGGGTCTGTCTGAGAGACCCTATTTTGTGCTCGTAGGTGGATGTGAAACGGGTGTGGGTTGGATGGGAGGGTTTACATTGTATGAATTGGCTGAGTAAGTGCTGAATGGCTTCCTAATATTCCCTGTGGTCTCAGGTTTTAACCAAGACCACCCCAACCACTCTCCAAGCTCTTTGTAGGACAGTAGAAAGTATAGCGCTAAGAATCTGCAGAGGTCGATATGAATTGGTCTAGTGTATACACTTATTTCCTGAGGAACAGTTCCTTGATTTCCAGTTCCTTTACCGCAAGAAGGGTTTTATTAGAATTAAGGCTTCATTAGTGAGTTTTCACACAGATACATAACGGGGGTGTGGGCGAGTGTGTGGGTGGGTGGGGAAGTGTGTGGGCAGGTTTCTAGGGGGTTGTGAAGTTCTGATTGTCTATTATAAGAAGGAAAACCTTAGATTAGATCTTGTCTGATTTTTGTGGCTTGTGAGGACGGTTTGGCTTCTGAGGGTTGGACCCCAAGGAAGAAATGCTTTCAAAGAAAAATCGTGTTTAAAAAAAGTTAGGGTCATAATATGCTTACGTTTTAGTATTATTTGAATTTAATAATTTTGACAGTTAGTGGAAGTATCTTAAAAAGAAAACAAGATTGAAAAGATAGGAAAGCCTTTGATGTGTCTGATCGTTGTGGCTTGTGAGGTCATTTTTTGTATGTGAGAGTGGGACCTCAAGAAGAAATGTGCAGGTGTGTGTCTCTCTCTTTCTCACTCTTTCTCTCCCTCTCTCACTCACTCCCTTTTTCTGTCTCTTGTGTGTGAGTTTGAGAGAAAGGGGATTAAATAAAAGAATATGAGAACACAATATTCTGTACAAACATCTATTGTTGAAATCCCACTTATGATTTTATAGCTAAATTTTGGTGACTAGTGAGGTATAAATATATTGGTTTCACAGGGCTGTAAAAGTAAAATAAGATGACAGGTATCTGGAGAGGGGTGACAGTATTGTGCAGTACTATTTTAGCACCATTAGGAACATGGAATGGATCCATAGAATGGCTTAGGTCAGTCAGACGTCTGAGTTAGTGCGAGAGAGACAAAAATAACTGAGTTTTTAAACGCTCTGAGGCTGGTGAAGATAGTAAATAAATATTTGAATAATTGTTCAGTTGTTATATTGACTGCTGCAATTAAAAGTATCACATGAACACCATGATTACTTTAAGTGTTTGTGTCGGTGTCCGTTAGAGTTAGGGTTACCCTCCCCACCCCAGAAAAGCTGTAAACCTAGTGGAAACACTGCACAGTAATCTCCCTAAAAAAGAACTAAAGAAAACTCTACATGAATGAAGAATAATGCTTTGAATAGGCCTATTCACACTTAGCTCTGCAAACGCTCAGGAGAGGAGAAGATTCAGTAGGCTGCAGGAATCAGACAGGTTTACTCGGCTGGAATAATGAGCATTTCTCTTGCCTCAGCCATCCCCAGACCATATTTCCATAGCCATTAGGGGGTTTGGCCTTAAACTGCATTAAAGGGTTTTATTTACAGAGAGGATGAGCCTGTTAACAAGCATTCTACACAAGCACACACATACAAATACAAATAACTACATATGATATTATCAGTAGAACATCTCACCCTTTTTTTCTGTCCAGTGTCCCTAAAGTTCACTTTGCTGTATTTCACTTTGCTTTTTATGCCTTCATTATCTGGCTTGAAGCTGTTCTTGCTCTCAATGTACAAACCACTTTTTATTGGTCTTCTGATGGTGTGGTCATATTTGATCACCTGCCTGATCATGGTCTAAAAGCATGTGATTTAGTTTTATTAGCTCAGTTTGACTAGTGACCTAAAATAATGTAGAACTGTAAAAAATCTTTCTTTTAAAGTTTCCAAATCGTATAATTTCTGAATTACTTTTAGACTCACAGATTGGTTTCAGACAATCATCCATGCAAACTCACAGGGATTCACACATATGCACAGACATATAGCCATCTGTATAGAGATAGAAAGAGAGATGTTTGAGCGAGTTCAAATACACAATTACCCATAGACCTTCACACACATGCAGTTTACACACACGCAAATCTAAACTACACTAGTGTGTTAAAACTAAGCAGATATCGATAGTCTTATAGGCCAAAAAAGTATTCTGGCAGGCCAGGTGTTAAAGGAGCTACATATAAGATTGTGGCCAAAACTGATACTGCAGTCGAATTCAGAAAACTGTTGCGCGTTGTTTTCCCTTGCGCTCCTCCCCAGGCTCAAGATTGAGAGATAGACCGAATGAGGACTCATATTTGGCCAATCTAGTGTCTAATGTTACGCTTGGTGCTAATAGCGTGCTAATGTTTGCACTATTACCACACTGTTGCACCTTAACACAATGCTGATGTTAGCCATCACAAGTCACCATTTTTGTTTCTCAAACAATTCACTCGGTTCGATGACCCACCTGCACATGGGCTACAATCTATGATCCAACATGAAGAACGTTATTCAACTGTTGAAAATATTTGAAATATTCATCTCTATGTCTAGTGGTGATACAAGTTAGTCAACATTGGCTAAATCTGTCCTGTTCAGTAGAAAATTAGCAGCTTCTGCATGTCTCCAAATTCAGCCGTCTCCATCTTTCAATCGAATCTCCTTTTACAAGATGGTGTCAAGACGTTTTTGAGAGTCATAGCGAGGCCTTTTAGTTTCAACAACATCCGACATTTGTAATCCAGGACGCTTGTAGCTGCAGCTCACTGGTAGCTGACAACCTGGATGCTACTGACGTCATGATTGGGAGATAGCGGGGGGCGGCACTACAGGCCAAAACACAACATCAAAACCTAAACATGATTTGCGTGCTGAAAATTACATTTTAAAATGTTAATATTCTGGCTGTACTTATTTTGTCAGTGAGATCGGTATTACAAATTAACTTGATTCCTTAATCTCTGGTGACATATTAAGACATTTTATGATTACTTGCCATAAACTTTTTACACATACTGTAGCTCCTTTAAGGTTCAGTCATATTTGCATTTTCAGTTTGTGTTTTCATTTAATTTTTACTTAATTTATTATAGTAATACAGTAATTTACTTGTCAGATTTTCTGTTCTTGGAGCAATGAAAATCAGCAAGAAATCAATATATCTCCCTCCATCTCTCTTTTCTGATCCTTCTTCTCTGTTTCCTTCCCTCCTCCCTCTCCTTATAGACTCCACTGCCCCTCCTGTGTAAGCCATGTGCCATAACATTGCTATCTTTCGCCCCCGTGTCTTGCCATCTCATATAATGTACATCACTGTAAGCAAAACAGACCCAGCCCCAGCTGATAGGGAGATAAATCTCGCAGCGCTGGGTCATCTGATCGCACGGCGGGGCTTCTGGGAACAGACCGGGCCGCGCTGCGTGATGCCATGCCGCCTCGGAGTGAGTGCAGGGCTTTGATACGTCTTACGCAATGCTACCGGCCCCGGGGTCACTAGAGAAGATGACTGCACACACTCCCCGAGTCAGGCTGCACAGTAGGTAAACCACATGGGACATGTTGTGATTGCTGGTAGATGCTGGCGAACAGTGGTTTATTTGTGATGGGAGAGGGAGACAAACGAAGGCTTGATGAAGGGGACAGGTGATGCTGTCTGGATCTTGATTAAGGTCAGATACACAACTCCGGAGTCACACGTACGGGTGTTTTTAGAACGGAAGATCTAGGGACATTTAGGATGTGTAGAGTTTACAGTACGAGAAGCATGACATGACCATATAGGTGTGGAAAAATGTAATGTAGAATGAAGGTTATGTTAAAGGGGAGGTGGTAAGAGAGAGAGAAATGTTTAAGCTGATCAGTTGGAGTAAACAGCTCTAGTGAGGAGATGTTATGACCTTTTGAAACAGCAGTGGGTTCTGAATTATGGGCAGCACCACGACAAGCAAATAATTATTCTTATTCTCTAGACGGTAGGTGTTTGAGCCTCCTGTGTGCTTTTTTCCCTATTCAGCAGACATCATTAAGCTCAAGCCAGCATTGGAGAGTTTGCTGGATGTAATGTAATGAAAGTTGAACTCCTTTTGAAAGGCGCTGGCACGCTGCCTGTCCCATTGCCAGCGTTGGCTTCATTAGTTCCCCATTAACATGAATGCGTTTCTGTCCCGGTCGGCTGACAGTAAAGGGGAGAGTCATGGACGAGCTGCAGCCTCTTCAGACCCGTGCTGCATTCACACTGGGACTGGACTGGTGTGCCGGTTTCTGTTTCCATTGTGCTGCCTTAATGCTTGGGTGAATCCTCTATTCAGTTTGATGGAAACTGTGATAAAGTGGATCTTTCTGGAAAAAAAAACGTATTAACCCTGAGTTGCTTTCTTGCAGCAGTTTCAATTTCATCCTTTGTAGAAAAGTTTGTATTGCGCTTTGGGATAAACTTGCACTTTCAGGTCTACCACACAAACACATCCAGCTATCGTTGTAGCATTCTCAAACTCCCATAGTGACTAGATGTATATAATACTACAGCTGCACCTAACCCCGACCATAGCAACCAATTTCCTTTACTTTCCAAATAGATGCAGGATCTTTTGTTAAAGCATTTTTCCCTTTTGAGATTTGGTCCTAACATGAAAAAAAAATCTCCACACAAATCTGACATTTTAGGTTTTGCTGTGTTGTAGAGGACCTCACAACTATATAATAGACACAAAATCAGAATATTGTTTTACTTGTGCTAGGGCTGTATTTAAACATAGATTATATATAAACACTTTCATATATCAGTCCCTCCAGAATTTCACAGGTCTTTTTCAGACCCCCCAGAATTTCGCGATGTTGTGATCGCCACTATTTACCAAATTCAGCCAATCCATGCAAATTATCCCCGACCTTGCAATTTTGACCAATTCCCGCAACTTCTCCACATTTTTTGACCAATCATCATCATTTTCCGCAAAATGTTGAGCCATACGTCAGCGAACTCACTTCCTTGTTACGTTTGGAAGACGCAGGAAATGCCTCAAGTTTAACTTCTAAAATAATCGTTAATGGTTAACAAAAATAATTGTGGTTTTGATACATTTTTCTAATTCATTAATTTATTAATTAAAATTAATTGTTAAAGAATCATTTTAAAGGGGGAAAAACTTTTTTCCACCACTTTGACTTCTACCACAACTTAATTGCAACAAAGTGGCTAAAAACACTGCAAGTCTCAAAAAGGGCCCGCAAAATCCTGGATGGACTGCTTTTTTGATTGTTGTGGCGTAAAATGCCCAATTTTGCGACTGCTTTTCTCTGTTTTTAGCTGTTTTGTTGCAGTTAAGTTGCAGGACCAAGTCAAAGTGGCAGAGAAAAGTTGCCATTTTATTCTTTAACAGTTCATTTAAATGAATTTAACAGTTGCGACTGCAACCTCAGGTTCTGATATATGGTGTCCACTTGAGTGGGGAACCATCCATAGGCGTTGACTCTTGCAATTCATGCAAGAAAGGGGTTAAGCATATTAAGACAAACACTTACTAGAATTTCTGGTGAGATAAAAATAAGGGATAGTAGAGATAACCGTTCTGATGTCACAAGTTCTTTATCACTCATGTATTCTTGCCCCGTGAAGGCTCTGCCAGCTGGAAATACGAGAAGGAAAACAGTGGCCTACAGGTCAGGATCAGGATAACACACCACTCAACTAGGGCTTTGCACTGAAAATGAAAGAGAGGGCTGAGACTTTTTGGTATTAGGTCCGACTTACTCTCTCTTAGGGCGTGTGTGTGTGTGTGTGTTTGTGTGTTAGGTACTGAGTTAAAGGGAGGAGTCTATGATAATATGCTGAGTGAGTGTAAGTGTGAGTGTGGGAAAGGGGTTAAGCAACAGCCAGCAGTGTCAGTCAAACAGACAGACAGAGTAAGACCATGTAACACTTCCAGCTTATCCCCACCCCGCCCCATATTCTTTTAGCCTTTTAAAAAACCTGTCTTAGCATTTAAAGCGCAAAACATGACTTGAGCACGGCTTATGACTATTACTCTCCCTCTCTTCTCTCTTCCTGTCTTCACCTCTTGTGGTGGGTCAGGCTAAAAATAAGCGTCTGGCGTGAGGGTGGAGTTGAGCCGAGTTTCAGGATCCCAGTCTGCTTTAGTCGTGACGTGGGGCAGGAGGAAGGCAAGAGACATGAACATGATTTACAGAGCGAACGCAGGAAGTGTGTATTGTATTTTGCTCCATATTTACTGTATGTCTGGGAGATATCAAACCTGACTACAGATGGGGGAAATTTTTTGACAGGGCGTATGAAAGTGGGGAGAAGAACAAGAAAAAAAAAAAGACCAGTGCCAGGTTTGAACTTCTGCACATATGGGATATAACTGGGGAAAAGCTTTTCAAAACTTAAGTGAAATAGGGTGAGAGAGGTGCTGGATACATGTGTGTGAGAGTGGGTGGGGGGTTGTGTCAGGCTTTTAAAAAAGTCTACCTACAGGATCCTCTCTTCCAAAGCCCAGCCCCCCCTTCCTCCCTCCCTCCCTCCCTCCTTTCCTCCCTCCACATCCCTCCGTCTCCCTGTGCCGGGAAAGGGGAGCCCCCTCCGCGGATGGTTAAGTGGAAACAACTGGTACTGGAAAGCCGCCCTGTTTGGTTTTAACGGTGCTGACTGGGACAGGACGGCATCTACGGGCCCCCTGCTCCGGCGTTATAATCAACCACGCACACATACACACATACACACAACTGCCACATGCTAACAAACTCCAGATGTAGTAACGCACCACAATGCATGACATGACAGAAATTGTGATCCGCGACTAAATGACTCACTCACACACACAAACACCTTTCCTTCACTATACTTCTGGGGACATTCCACAGACGTAGTAACAACTGAAGATAAAGAAGCCTATGGCTGCCCCTAAACCTAACCCCAACCATAACTAGGGGTGGGACGATACATTAATCTATATTGATACATCGATTCAATGATCAACAAGCTCATAACATCATACAAAATGAGAATACTGATCAGACATATATTTTGTTGGGGACATTTTGTTTGCTGCTTCGGCTGCAAGTGCGATAACACAGGCTACTGCGGGCTGAGGCCGAGTAATAAAATTTTTTTTTTGTGATTCAATATGAAAGGAATTGATAGTGTTAAATCACCATATGAAAGTGAGTGATGATTTGTCATTGTGAACACACCACAGCACAGCACACAGTGCACCACAACCAAATGTGACCTCTGCATTTAACCCGTCCGTGAAGGAGCAGTGGGCAGCTAACAAGCACCCGCGGAGCAGTGCTTGGGGACGGTACTTTGCTCATGAGTACCTCAGTGGGAACTTTACCGGACCTGGATTCGAACCTGCGACCTTCTGATCACAGGGCGAACACCCTACTGTTACGCCACCAGCTGCCTCCATATAATAGAGTCTCATATCAATCGATGGAACCTGAACTGAATCTACTCGAAATCGTATCGTAACATGCTTTTTGATACCGGCAGACACTGAACCGGTGTCATCGATATGTGACCTGATCTGCCGTAATGAGTCGGAAGTCGGTGTTCTATTTATTTACGTACGGGCCAATTATGTTGACAAACATCAAAAATATTGATTTTTCTTTTTTGGTCTTATATGAAAGAAAAGGTCTTCAAAATGAATCTGGTCTCCAAAAAAGAAAAATTGATATTTTTGTGATGTTTTTCAACATAATCGGCCCGTATCTAAATAAATAGAACACCGACTTCCAACTCATTACGGCAGATCGGGTCACATATAATTTGAGCTCATGCTTGGAGAGATGAGATCTGAACATTCACTCTTGTAAAGAAAACCACTCCTAAACCTTACAAGTTCTTCATCCTTTTTCAAATATGATGAGCTATACATTTCCTTTTTCTTCGGTGAATGGTGCAGTGAGTGAATTATCATATGAGAAAGATGGAAATTGCTAAAGAACCCATAACACAAACATATCATCTTTGATATTCTGCATCATAAAAGTGATGTGAAAGTTCTTTTGGAAAGCACATTGGTTCTCTGTCTGTGTAGAAAGAGTGTGTGTGATATTAAATGAATAGGACTGGAGACAGATGGGAATGCTTTAACTGCACTCAGATTGTATTATCATGTATAATTCAGCCTTTATTACACTCTGCTTTCCCTTCATGCATCTCCAGATTTATCTTTCTCACCTTCATCTGCACTTCTGCAACACAGATGACTCATCGTCTCAGTTGCCAGCAACTATTTATGCAGTTAATTATTTACCGTTTTACATTTCTGCATGTAAATAATATTCAGAATAAGGCATGGGTGTTTTGCATTTCATCATGACAGGCTTTTTGTGAACCTTGAGCCAGGATCATTGACGGATAATTTCTTCTTTCTGGTCCGTGTGGGACACGATTTAATGACGATGATGTGACTTATGGACTTTCTGTTCACTTTTCCTCTGACTCTAGAATTTTGAGGAAAAGACAGAGAGCAAGGCAGATACCAAAGTAACAGTAAGCTCTAAGCTCTCTCACTCTCAGACTGGTAATTAGACCGACACTTCATTAGACTGTGGAAAGTGAGCTTGTTATAAGCTCTGAGTCTGACGGTCACTGTGGAATCATCCATATCCCGCTCACACCTGTGTGTGTGTGTGTGTGTGTGTGTGCGCTTTGTGAGCCTCTGACTGCAACTAATACTGACACCTACAGGCATCTAAATGGCATGTGTGGAAACAAAATGTGTGTGTAGAGACGGATCTGATAAACAAAGGTGTCACCACACTGTGAATAGGGTGTAAAAAAAGAAACATCCTGGAATGTGCGCTGAAACTGCATGACTGTACACACCACACACACACACACACACACACACAAGAAACGTAAGAAATCCATCCTGTCACACACAAACACAAATGCATTCACATTTACACATAGTGTCAATTTGGAGTATGAATTATACAGTATATAGTATGTGATGTAATTATCTTTAAAACATTGCTGTATTAGTGCACATGACTTAAAAATGCTGGTATAGTTTTCTGTGGGTGTGTGAAGCCCAGCACCAGCCCCAACACACACCTATGAGCCCTGGTTAGTGGAGTCTAGCTGAGGCAGGTTTTACACGATCCCTGTAAAGCCCAGCTGCATTGCTCAGCATCAGCTCTCTTCATGTCTGAGTGCATGTAAATCTATAATGGATTAGATGATATTTACTCTGATAATGCAGCTGTACTGCAGGACTCTCTCTCTCACACACACACACACACAGAGTCTGTACAGCAGGCCTTATTTCCATCAGCATGGGGAAACCTGCCCTGGGGTGGTTGTGTGTGGTGGGAAGGATGCCACCCATGAGGAAGCCACAAGAGTCTGTCTCTCCCCCGCCCTGTGTGTGTGTGTGTGTGTGTGTGTGTGTTAGATGAAGGTGGCTATACATCCCCTTTGTACCCAGGGGTCCCAGGGTAAGATAACACTAACACACTTAAATAAATATCAAGCAATGTAGCACGACTGGATCAACATAAAAACTATGCGAGTCTCTCTCATACTCTCCTTTCGCTTTCCTTTCACTCCCTCTGCTCTCTGTCCTCCCTCTGTTTTTTTTTCTTTCTTTCTTTCTTTCTTTCTTCTTTCTTCTCTCTCACCTCACTCTCCCTGCCTCCCCGCCTCCATCCCTCTTTCTTACCCTCCCTCTGCCCTCCCTCATTTCTTCTTTCCCTCCTCCTCCTTTCTTTTTCCCTCTCCTCCCACTCTACCTTCTCTGTCTCTTTCTGTCTTTCCATCTCCCAGTGTGTGTGTATATATGTATATTTTTGGAAGAGTGGGAGAAAGTGTGTGTGTGTGTGTGAGAGAGATATCCCCTTACGGACAGTAAAATGATTAGGATATGTGAGACTACTGTAATCCCGAAAAGGAATGGGGAAGTTTAAATTCATTTTCATTAGCCTTTTAATCCACAAAAATCTCAAACTCTCCTAAAGAATCTTATAAGACTTCTTCAGTTTCACTGGGGGAATGTGAACTCTGTGTCTCCCTCTTTACGCAGCACAGCGTGTACACCCACATCACAAGATTTTACCTACAATACCCTTATCTAACCCTAACTTACCTATTCAACACATTTAAACAGGGAGCACAAACAGAGACACGCTGATGATACAGTTCAGGTTAAAATGTAGTAGCGACATTTATAGTCAGAGTATTTACAACAATACCATTCCTGGAATACAAAAGTTTCTGACTTTCCTGTGGGACGGGGAGGGACGCAGGTGGATTGTACAGACGTCCCAAAACACACACTACTTATTAAATGGCATATAGAGCAGCACAACACAGAGTCATTGTCTGGTTTAGTTCCGCGGTGAACATAAAACAATAGGGATGTTTTTTCTTCTCCTCCACACACACAAACACACACAGGCCCTACAGGGCAGGATGTATGTAGGGTAGAGGAGTTTATTTTTATCATTCTCAAATGGGAATACTCCTCTGCCTCATTCTGCCCTCTCTCCTTCTCTTCCCAATGCCTTTCATAACACTAGCAGAGCGAGAGTCAGACAGAGAGTCTTTAATTGCTATGTATGGTTTTCATAAGAGATAAACCCACTCTGTTAAGTTGCTTAAGTTTGGTTTCATCAGGGCCATTTTGAGGTCATGAAAATAAAGTTGTAACTTTTGGCAGAAAACAGCTGAATGCAACTTCAAACTTGCCTTTGTACAGACAGCGATGTTGTTCAGACCCCCACAGCTGTGTGTGAGGGGCCAGGTTTTTAGGTAGGTTTGGGGACCTTAGAAGACAGGAACACCCAAGATTTGTTAGATTTTTATTGCTTGGTGAGGACATTTTTATATGTGAGCATCATCAAAAAGGAAATTTTGAAAAAGCTTTTATTTGAAAAACTCAAAAGGCTTGCCTTTAGGTGAGGGTTAAATGTAGTTTTATTAGAGATCTTGTAATTTTGGGAATCACAGAAATGTGTGTGCATGTGCTTGTTTTCTAAATACTTTGAGTAACTAATTGTCTTCCAAAACATTTAGCATATCTTGTTAGCTGTATGATGGCATTTTATGTCACACCCCTTATTAAAAAGCTTTTAAAAAGTAGTTTAAGGATTTACTTTTGTTCACAGAGGTGAAGGTCAGGATTAGCTGTGTTATTTAGATCTAGTAATTATGGTACCCACTTAAGGGACCCCATAAAGATAGCCGAGTGTGTGTGTGCAAGATTTGCTCAACTGTATTTAGGGGTGTGTGAGGACTTGACTGAAGACTTTGATTTGTGCCTTTTGATGACATTGGGGGACATTTGCATACACAAGGACCGGTTCACATAAGAAAAAATTGCTTATATAAAGTTGTAGGTTTTATGTGAGAAAGGCAAACAGATTTATTTTTCTTTTACTGAGGTAAGGGTTGTAAGTGAATGTATAAGATTATTTGTCAGGAACACAGCACAGTGCATCACATCGAAATGTGACCTCTGCGTTTGACCCATCCAGTAAAGGAGCAGTGGGCAGCTACCATGGGCAGCGTCCGGTGGGGAGCAGAAAGCCAGGACGGTACCTTACTCAAAAGTACTTTGGTGATACCGTTACTGATTCGACATTTGGACCAGTGACCTTCCGATCACAGGGTAAACGCCTTAAAACGTTACACTACCAACCGCCCAAACTGGTGTAGCTGTAGAATAGCTGAGGACACAGAGATTCCACAAAGAAAGCAAGATGTGTGTCTGTGTGTGTGTGCTTTCTCATGACACAAGTCGAGTGCTTTCCTTCCTATGGCTCACACACTGCCCCAAACACACACATCCTGCCATTCTGTGACACACTGATGGAAATTCTGTCTCATAATACCAACAGCAACATATCACTAACCTAGATTTCATGTCTCATTTCACCATCACTATTTGCGTTCCAGCTTTCCAGAAACCAGCACTATTTGCCACTAATCTGTTTGTTGTGTCATCACACTGCACGACATTAATTTGTTACATGACTTGTGTAAACAGAATTGGCGGCTTTTTACGTCAAATTAATAAGATTGAGATATAAAGATTCTATATGTTGTGTGTCCTACTTGTTATATATCATCTTTATTTATTGTTATGAATCCTCCTTTTGTAGTAGAATCATGGACTGATAAAACAGCTCCATCACACCTTTAATTATCCCCAGCATGAGTCATTTACCCCTGCTGTGAGAAGACAGGAATCTCTGTTACATTTGATGATAATTATACGCTACTGTATCATGATAAATAAGTTTAAGTCTGGGTTTGCAGCTTAAACAAACACACACATACAAAGAGAAACACACACACAGTATTACACAGTTGATGCTGTATTGTGGTGTTGGATAGCTTGGCAACAGTGGATCTTCACATAATACAACAAAAATAAACAGTGAGGTTCTCCATCAGACGTTGCTATGGGCACAGCAAAATGATCAGGCATGATCAGACACTCAGACGTGTTGAAGAATACACACACACACAAAACTCTATGCAGTGAATGTCTGTTCTATATCAGAACTAGCAGTTGGAGTGCAGCTCTCTACTGTATAAGTGCATTATGTAAGCAAACACTTCAAAATACGGTGTGACTCCAACAACACTTCATACATCTATTGATCACACACACAAACACACTTAGACACACACACTTGCGCACAGGCATCTGTCGTATTCTCGTGTCTCCCTTATGTGTGTGAGAATGCAGTGGTTTATATCTATGAAGTGAGTGTGTAGAGGGATGATGAGTGGATTTAGTTCATTCAGAGATGATCACTAACAGCACAAGCTCAGACTCACACTTACTCACAAACATGCACAGAAACACACTCGTGTGTTAGAGTATGCAGGGTTTGACACTCATATACCCTCAGACTTGTGAATTAACAATCTCCCATTTTAAACGATTTGGGTGTGTGACTTGGAGTATGTGTCTGGTGTTGACAACTCTGTTTCAGCCATTCCAAGTAGACACATGCCTCTCTCTCTCTCTCTCTTTACTCCTGTCTTTTTCTTCACCCTTCATAGTGTTCCATTCTCTCAAGCCTCACTCTTGAGCATTAATGTGCATGTGTATGTGCATGTTCAAAGTTAGAACGAAATGAATGAACGAAAATCATTCGGCAGAATCATGCTCCACATTCCTGGTCCCATGTTTATGGGTCACTTTGGCATCAGCCTGTATGTTGCGGCAGGCCAGTTGCTCATAAGTGTGTGTGTTTGTGTGTGTAAGTGAGTGAGTGAAGGCTGTGTGTGAGGGAGCTGTGGTATGTTAAGAGCACTGTGAAGTTTGTATTCACAGCCTAGTTGAGCATTGACACTACACACTTTGCTACAGCATAACTCTAAACACACACACACACACACACACACAGACACACACACACGCGATTTGAATACCCAGGCTGTAATAACAGGTTGAAGCGTCCCAACACGCCCTGTCAGTAGGTATTGTTGTTCTGGGGAGCTGGTTTTATAGTTGGTGTAGTGTGGACTCAGGGAAAATCTGATTTCTCCAGGTCTGAGCGCCTGTAATAGAGCTCCCACTCTCCCACTCACACCACCCTCTCCTACTCGGCCCATTAATTGCTGAAGTCACATTTGCCTTACAGCGCTTCGCTTTGCTCAGTGCAGTATCCAAATAACTGCTCATGACTACTAATATTTACAGTATCAGTGATAACCACTGGCGTTCAGTGTCCGAGACAGGCCAGATCTCTGTTTCTTACTCCAGTTTATCTTCATTTAATCAAGTTCCAACACTTGTTCATAATCGGTTTTGCTGGTGATTACACACTTATAACCCAACCCATGCCCACACAACTTCTCTGTTTCAGAAACTGCAAGTTTTAAAAGGGCGGTTAAGTGTTAGTTTCAGTGAGCTGTCCTCCAGTTAATTGCAGTATGAGAATTGTTAACATTCCTGATGGTTTTGGCTTTATTGCCTCATAATGTGTCGGATTTCAAACACCTGAACCAATCATGAGAGAGGGAGCTGGATGCTGTTACAGCAGGAGTCCAGGTGTAGCAGTGGATATGATGCTTGGCCTGGGTGTTCTCTCAATGCCCAGGTGTGTGTTTGTGTATGTGTGAGAAGTATCGTTCCATTTTTAGGAACGATACGGATTAGATTTTTTAAAACAGATACTAAAGTGGAGGCTTTAAAATATCTGGTGTTACATTTTTTTTTTTTCTCCTTGGAAACACAAAATTTTAACAAATTTCCATTTGATATGTGTAGTCATTTAAGGGTCTTCACAAAGAGAGCAGCACATATTATTATTGAGTTTAAATAAACAGTATTTTGAACAAAAGTACAACTTTTTGGTGGTGGTCTAGTGGAAAGGGATGTTTGCCCTGGACCAAGAGGATGGGTTTGAGGTCTACCCAACACTCACCATCACCGGGTCCCTGAGCCAGAGGTTGGCTGATATTGTTTTTTCAGGCTTGATATTGAACCGATATGCAAAAAGAAAAAAACTTTACAAACACCAAGGTTGGGGCTAAACCTCTCCCTCTTTCTTCCCTTGTAGAGCTTTACGCTGGGCAGTTGTGTGAATGTAGTGTGAGTGACAACAAGGCTTCAGCGTTAATTGGCTCATACTCATGTCACATATAGTCAATCAGAGACTGTTGTATGACATTAAAATGAAGCAGCGAGTCAAGAGCAAACAACAGAGAGAAAAGATTTCAGTGGCGCCACTGTTGCACAACTTGTAATTGGACATAGTCAACCATTCTGTGCATCACAAATGCATTGTACCGCTGCTTTTTCAGCTATTTATATCTTCCCTCCTTGTTATTCTGTTTAATGTCCCAAACTATGGGCTGAGACAAGTCATGGGGTAAGTAGAGGTCAGGTCAGGTTTGCACTGGCACACCCTACTGCCACAACTCACCTGGCACCACATATCTTCATTTCACCTCTGCTCCACGGAGCATGAATGACGCCAAGAGCAGCAAAGGCAGGCACCAATCTGTGTGTGTGTGTGTTTATATATGTGTGAGAGAGAGAGAGAGAGAGAGAGAGAGGAAGGAAAAGAGAGCGAGAGAGAACCCAGTCAGTGATCTCAGCTTTATTACAGCCAAAACCGCACTCACGTTCGTGTTCTCTCTCTCTCACACACACACACACACAGCAGAGAGAAAACGCTTGCTTCTCTTCAGAATGGAGCTCACATGGAGCCAAAGCCTCGTTCTGTCTGCTCTGACTCTCTCTGTCCTCTGTAACAGCCGAGTCATCTGAACACGGAGTCTGTACTGTGCTACATGAGGTTGGAAAAATGGCTTTTAGACATTCTACAGGCATGAACAATTTTTAGACATTGTGGAGCGAGAGATGTTAGCAGGGTCGCTTTGCCTTTTGGACCCCTTTTTTATTGCTGAATAAAATGTAGCATTTCAGTTTATGATCTTTGTTTAGTTGTTGTTTTTGCATTATTTATATTTATTAAGGCTTAATTTTAATTTACATACATACCCACTTAACAGTTCAGTTCTGATGTATTGTGAGCATTAAAAAGAAAATTGTTTATTGTTTTATTTATTTGCCTTTCTTTAGCATGATAAGGTTTCTCGGAAAGGTAAGGTTAGTCAAAAAAATATTATTATTATTATTATTATTATTATTTTATTATTATTATTACATTTATATAGCCCCTTTCATACAATTATTTATTATTATTATTACAGTTTGTTGTCTCTGTAACTTTGATGACTGTTTCATTTGCATGTGAGAAGTTTGAGGAGACTTTATATTTGCTAATTTGGGTCCAAATGCCACATCTCTAACCCTATATATGTCCATTTTCTTCCCCCAGAAATGCTGGAGTCCAACAACCTGCTCACCTTCACTGGGCTGGCCAACAGCTCTGCCTACCACACCTTCATGCTGGACGAGGAGAAAGGACGCCTCTACGTAGGAGCAAAAGACCACCTGCTCTCCTTCAACCTGATTGACATCAACATGGACCAGCAGCTGGTGAGAGCAACTGGGCTGAGATTCTCTTACAACGACGAAAAACTTCACCACTCCCATAATGCATATGACATGTATGCTGCTGATAGTCTATAAATACACACGGGGTAAAGGACCTTGTTAGAAACGGCCTTATTCTGGTTCAGTTTTTAATGAATATTTAACATCAGTTCAGTTTCAGGCGGACATTGTACACTCCCTGAAGAACAACAGTTCAGTTAGATGCACTGGTTAGTTTGTTAAGATGACCCATAAACCCACTTTACCTGTGACCTGAATGTTAGGTCATTCATAGACAGCTTTTGTGCTGATTTTGCTGGCAAACGTGACTTTGCAAATCTGTTTAGTTTGTGTTCTGGACACTTGACTAGCACCAATAATCAGCAAATCAACCTAAAACTGTGGGTCAGGACTGTAATTTTCTGAGTGAATTCTGTTTTTTTAAAAATGTTTGAGGGAATATGCAAAAATAATATCTAACAGGATTACTGTCATTATAGGGACTAGCTGTAGTTAATTTGTAGAATTTTTTTGAGAAAGGTACAGTATAGAATCTGTTGTGCACACACATTCTGGCGTCAGGGGAATCTATTTCCAGTGGAAAGTGTGTATGAATATTTCAGCTTAAAGCTGTCATGCTGATCACACATGCGCTGGGCCGGGGGCAGTCTACCGCTCACCTGGATAAATAATGAAAAATAAACGCAACAAAGTGCAGACAAAACGCACTGCAGGGCTCCCAGAGAGACGCCAGGGGCACACATCAGTGCAACGAAATGCACACCCAGGCCTCTGCTGTAAAGACTCATTGTAGATGAAAAAGCCCACCTTGTTTCTAAGGTCAGAAGTTTCAGGGGCTATCATGTTACGTGAAAACTATGGGTTATAATCATGTTTGAAACACGCTTTCCGTTATTACTAAATGATTTCCCATATTCTAAATGTGCCTACAGCGGCATAAGTAGAAAAGCTTACAGAACTATTTTTTCCACGTAAAAATGTTCAATAAGCTTCAAAGCATCTGCTACAGCTATAACTGAAGCAGTATTTTTTTAATCGAATGGTAAAACGTCCCAGTAATGCTGGATGCAGAGCTGATGTAGGTTTTTTGCTGTCTGGGTTTAACATTATGCTCCTTCCTCTGTTATTCCGTCTCTCTGTCGTTGTCTCAATTCTCTGTGTCAGCCAGAGGATGTACAGCATATACAGGACACTAAAAAATGCATGACGACCCGCTCTTGTTTCCGGGTGGAGTGCTGCTACGGAGACGTGCCGCTGGGCTTATGAGAAATTCACAGCGTGGAAGAGGAAGAAGAAGACTATTTAGGATGCAGAATGCTGTCCTGAATTCGGCTTTACTTAATTCTCTTAGCTCTTGTGCTTTATCATTCCCAAATATGTGCACTCAGCCTCCCTGCCCACGCACGCACCTGGTCAAAGTGTATGTAGTTTATCTAACCAGGACAATGTCTCGCTCTCTCCTAGCCGTAAGGAGGGGTGGAGGTGGGATTACTCTGATTTCTCTACTGGGAGACTTAAAACCCAGCCTGATAACTCTGGACACTATATTACACTTCCAGCCAGAAAACTAATACTGTTTCAACAGCACACATCATGCTTCAAATATTTTATCATGCACGTTATTTAATTTCCTCTTTGTGGGCTAAAGGAGAGCGCTGCTGTGCTTGATTTCCAACCTGTGCTTGATGGACTGCACAGCTGTTGAGCTGCTGTTATTTACGATGACTGTTGATAACCTTATTCATCACTGTGGCTCATTGAGAATGGAGTATCTAACAGTACCAGGGTTAGGGTTTTTCAGCATAGACTTTAATAAAGCCATGAAATTATATAAGAAAGTAAATTCCACCAACTTGTGTGAAACCCTCCGTGCACAATCCCAATTTTAACCTTTATTACATTTAAAACATGTATTTCTGATCATCTCTACTCCAGCGTTTCTCAAAGTTGGTCCTTGCACCCCAAAACTCCTCACAGATATGGTGTTTCCTGCACTGATTCAATATGGCTACTTAGCATATCAGTTGCAGCAGGTTTTGAGAACTTTGAGAAAACTGGAATCAGTGAAAACTCAAACAGCTGTGATAATTCACTGGTATAAGCAGCTACAGGGCGGCACAGTGGTACAGTGGTTAGCGCTGCCGCCCACAGCGAGAACTTCCTGGGTTCGATCCCTGGGTCGGGGGAGTTTGCATGCTCTCCCTGTGTTCGTGCAGGTTTCCTCCAGGTGCTCCGGTTTCCTCCCACAGTCCAAAAGCGTGCAATAAAGGATAATTGGTGACTCTAAATTGGCCCTGTAAGGTGTGAATGAGAGTGTGATTTTGTGAGTGTGTGCTCCCTGGGGTGTGCTGGCGTCTACCCAGGGTTGGTCCCTGCCTTGCGCCTGTAAATTCCTGGGACAGGCTGCTTTCCCCACCGTGAACCCGGTTAGGATGAATGAATGAATGAATAAGGAGCTACATCCAACCCTAAGCAGCCAACAGTAGAGTGGAACAAGCAAAAATTCCACCTTACCTTATAGTTGAAGCTGAAAAGTGATTTTAGGCAATATATAAAAGATCTAGAGTCTTAATTTCATTTTTATCTCTCTCTTATACAGATTACCTGGCTTCCATCTTCTGCTCGTCGGGACGAGTGCAAGTGGGCTGGTAAAGACGTCCAGGTGAGTGTGTTGATGTCTAATAGGTGTTACCACCGTTTAATAGGGCTTGGTTCAAAAAATCGATTCACCGATCAATATCGATTCTCATTCGAAAAATACGATATCGATTCAAAAATTCGCGGAACAATTTTTTCCTGCGGCTATGCACTACTTCTTGCGACCGCGCAAGGAGAGCTATAAAAACGTGAGACCGGAGAAACCGAAACCAAATAGAGCTGAAGCTGCTCCGCTCAAATCACCGTCTGGCCTAAAGGCCGATGTTTGGCAACACTTCAGTTTTAAAACAAGTTATTTTATAACCATGAAAAACTAGTACTGACGCAAAGAAATCTCTAAATAAATCGATATCGAATCGAATTGAGAATTGAATCGGATCATGACCTTGTAAATCGGAATCGAATCGATTCAGGAAATCATCAATGATACCCTACCGTTTAATGACACAAAAGTAACAGTTCCCCTTAATGGCTGCACCCTTTGTGAGAGCGAATAAAAAGAAGATAGCAGTTGGGGTATTAACAAAAAACACAATTTCTCAGATTTCTTCAAAGAGCTGAATTTTAAGTCAGTAATGGTGTCGCTACACTGTTAAAAAGTGGAAAGAAAAAATGATGGGTATGATTGCTCACACTCAGCAATCACAACTAACTCACAGCAAATTGATGAACTGACAACCAATAAAGAGTTGTTAAAGACGTGTGTATTAGAACTCCCTCTCACATTTGTTTACCATTACCGTAAATCAGTAGGTCTGCTTGATCTTGCCAGACGTGTTCGACGGCTGTCAGCACTAGCTCAGCCCAGACCAAGTCCCGGATAAACTCTGCAGATCTCTCAGTGGAAGAATAAATAAGACAGTGTTGCATTGTGAGCTGGAGGAGTGAAAAACGGTTTCCAGGCGTTGCTCGTTCTCCCTCATAAATTCCATCACAGATACCGCTTGAGGCTCCTGGTTGAAATCTAGAGTCGTAGTAACGCTCACTCTTCCCCTTTAACCATCACAAAGGAATCATGAGCCTGGTTGACTTTCAATTGCTCTTACCTGAACAGAGGCAAGAGGCTTTGTGTGAGAATTAAGATGCAGACATGGCAAAGATGGTTGGTGTGGGCTGGATGAAAGATGGCTCTTGTGAAAAGAAAAGCAGTGCTGGTGAAAAGAGAGGGAATGACAGAAGTGGGTTCCACTGGTGGAGAGGGTGACTTGAGTCTGTTCCTCCTGAAGTGAAACACTGTCAAGTTGGTTGCCATTGAAAACAGAGCAGCTGCCCACTTCACTGAAACTAGCTCAAGTACGAACAGAGAGGGCAAAAGATGCGGCGAAAAGCTGTCAGCAAAGAGACGAGTCAAAGAGACTAAAATAATGTATTGAAATATTGCATGAAAAGAATATGGAGAGGTCTAAACTGATAAATAGGGAGATGGATTTTTTAAATAAATTTCAGATATTCCTGTATTTATTCTACGAGTAATTTTGGTAAACTAATTCATTTCAAGCATTTGTTAGACTTTAAATAAAACATTTACAGTGCAACAAGCTAAAAGGAGGATAACATACGTTTAGCATGATTTGAAAGTGAAAAGGCTTTATTTTTAAGATATAATCATGTTATTTGCAATTACAGTATTTCCAGACTTTTCCACAGTCTAGGAGTGCTGTATGATGCTGGTTGCATCATGGCTTGGTGTGGATCATGGCCCTGTTTAAATAATGGGTTTGGAAAATTAAGGCATGCGTATGTCAGCGAGACTGACTCACATTTACGTTGTGATTGTCCTTTGAGTGTTTTTTAATACTGTACATCTTTTCCACGCTGGGTGACTCAGTCTGATCCACTGAGGTTAGGCTTGTTCAGACACGTGCCTTTAGATCACGGGTAAACATGCAAGGTGATGAACGCAAGCACACACACACACACACACACACGCATGCACACACCACAGGGGACTTCTGAATGCTCATAACAGGATTGCCCCTGTTGATATTCTATGCACCCAGCTCAAAAACAGCTCCAGCTGTTGTAACATTCCACTTTTCGAAAGCCATGTGTCTCTGTGTATTTTTCAGGTCTAGCCCTGCGTTCAGTGTGTCTGTGCATGCACATTTAAGGTCAGCTAGGTGAGAAAATAAAGGGGGTTAGTGTATTTTTGTAGTGAAACTGAGATTATCAAGCTTTCAATCAAGAGCCCGCAACAAATGAGAATAACATAGAATTATAGTCCAAGACAAAGACTCGACCTTTGCTGAAATTCCAGAAAAATGTACAAAGACTGACTCATCACGCCATATGGTTGTGAACAGGGTGTTCCTGCAGATGGTTCTGACATTCCACAACACTGCTACTATTTTTGTGTCACAGTTAGCAAGCAATATCATACAATATGAGAAAGTTCATCATTTAAATATTCCTCATTAAAAATGTCCTGCTGCCTGAAGTCCTCAAAGCAGCGGGAAGATCATAATCCATGGCAGGGCTGTGTTTACGCTGCCAGAGCTTGCTGCCTAATTCAGAATTTGTGAGGAAATTCAATCTTTTGTCGGACACTGTTTACACTACAGGAGAATGTGGCCTGAATACCACTTTCAGCTTATACGATGCGTGTGAGTTATGCTTTACGTGCCATCGTCCTCACAGTCAACATGGAAAACCAATCTTTAATTTTCCACTAACAAATTGTTCACTCATTCATTCATTATCCGAACCGCTTAATCCCCATCGGGGTCGCGGGGGGACCGGAGCCTATCCCGGGAACTTACAGGTGCAAGGCAGGGATCAGCCCTGGGCAGGCGCCAACACATCACACGGCACACACAATCACACTCTCATTCACACCTTATGGGCCAATTCAGAGTTGCCAATTAACATATAGTGCACGCCTTTGGACTGTGTGAGGAAACCCATGCGAACATGATGAGAGCATTCAAACTCCACACAGAAAGACCCTACGGCCGACCAAGGGATCGAACCCAGGACCTTCTTGCTGTGAGGTGGCAGCGCTAACCACTGCGCCACCGTGCCGCCCCTAACAAATTGTTATTTAATCTAATTTGTTGATTTAACAAAAAAGGAATATATTTGCATTATTTTGTCCTACAATGTCTCCCTCGTTTCTGACTGCCAGAGAGTAACGTTCACATTTGTCTTTTACTTCTAGTAACTGAAAAATGATAGCACGAGCCTCATGACTTTTCAGTTTCTTTGCGACCATCTTTGTCGTTGCCTCAGTTCCAGTTGGGAATAACAGAGGATTTGGTTTGCATTGCTGTTGAATGAAATAAGTCACATTTAAGTCTGAAAACTGCTATTGTTCAAAATGGGTTCATAATTCAGATCTGTTTGTTTTTCTAGTTATGTCAGTGAAAAAATTAGGCAGTGCTTCAGTGTTAATTTTGGCAGCTACTTTAGGGTTGTTTACACGTATGTAGATATTTTTTTAATTTATTTTTATTTATTTATTTTTTTAATTTTACATTTTTTCTTTTCTATTAAAAGAAAAAAACTCTTCACACTTCAACACAAAATGATTCCAAAATTCCAAACCGTTAGCGAATAGTAGGCGACAGGCCTGGGGCACGTATACAAAAAAACACCACATTGTTTTAAGAAAACTGCATTTTACTTGTTTACACAGATCCACAGAATCCGGCGTTTTGAAAAATCTTCAATTCTGGAGGGCATTTTAAAACTCTGCCCAAACGTATAAAAATGTGTTTATAAAAATATCGACATGCATGTAAACAGGCCCTTAGTCGTAGTCTGTAAATGGAAATGATTAGTTTTATTCCTGTTTTAGTCATTTCTATTCTTCCTAGTTGAAGTGGTTGAAAAGTCAAATTTTGATCATTTTCTAGAGAGCTTTATTTGCATCATGCAATTTCAGAAAAAAGGCTGAAAGGCTCAAAATAATGCTTATGAAAAGCTTAACACATTAAGACAGCCAGTGTTAGCCTGACGTATACAAAACGTGTTCACAGACTCGGCTCATACACATACAAACCACTTGAGGTTGATTGCACTCCTCCCACTTCATTGGGACACAGTGACACAGTGCATTTAGTGTTCTGTTCAGCCAAATTGTGAATAAGAATGTGCCCAGAAATCTGTCCTTTGTCCCCAAGTGGCCGTGTTTCGCACTGTAGCCCTGCTGCTACTCACTATTTATATTTAATCACTCGGTTGTGGGTTTAGAGTGTCAGCATCTGTATGGCTGAGATCCCATATGCAAACGTCAACCAATTTAACTTATGACAGGGCTGCATCGCTTAAATATTTTGACAGACAGATTAGTTGCATTTTCAACGTCCCACAACCATTGAGTTAACATTTTAGTTATGTCTCGTCTCGTTAACGGAAAATAAATATACATCTCATCATGGCTTTATTATTGGAGGATTTTTTTTGCCTCCTCTTACTCATGGAAAAATCTGGTTGAAAAACATTTTGGTCAAACTTTTCATTGAACAAAATTAACACTGCTGTGTAAATGCACCACGTGCAAGATAAAGTTGACCTGTATCTATGTAGACAAACCATAATTCCTCTCTCTCTCTCTCTCTCTCTCTCTCCAGAAAGAGTGTGCTAACTTTGTAAAGGTGCTACAGCCTTTCAATCAGACTCACCTGTACGCGTGTGGGACGGGAGCCTTCCACCCCATCTGTGCCTATGTGGAGGTGGGCAAACGCACAGAGGTAAATATCTTCCTCTTATTAAAGCCCAGCCATTTCTGCATATCGTTAAAATTATGTCTGGAGGCGTGGATGTCCAGAGCAGCAGTATCTAAAATCACATTTTTAAAGTTATAATGTAAAAACTTAGGACCCAGTTCCTCTAAGAATAGTCTTTCATCCCATGCAAACTTCTCGCCTTTCTGCATTGCCAAGTGCCAGAACAGAGACATAGAAAGCTTTCATCAGCAGGTTTTGGTTCAGTGGAACAAATTACAGCCACTGGTCAGGCGTGAAAGGACTCTGTCCTCTCAACCATTTGCTGATTGCTCTTTCAGAGCCGACTCTGCTGGAGTAATGAGGGAGAAAATTGAAAAATGTTTTATGTTGCACGCTGCTTTGTTGAGTTCTCATTAAGGAGTGGAAGTGTTTGGCCCCGCCACGCTCTCCATATGGTTAGTACGTATAGACGGTGGACAGCAAAGTGGTGCTCATTAAACAGTGATAAGCAGTTGCGTGCTGGTTTTTGACTGCAGAGCAGACAACTTTTCTCACACACACTCGCATTGCCGGTTACTCTGCCCGGGCTACTGGAGGTAATGGAAATGAATGATATCATGAGGCAGAAGCCTCTCTCTCCCCTCGGAAAAGACTGACGTTAGCAGGCTAATGTATTGAATTTCTTACTGGCTGACAGAAATGGCACGATACCACTTTTTATGTCCGATACTGATATTTTAATACAAATCTGACACACTCTGAGTCTTTTTTAAACAGAAAATAATCCTTTAAAAATGTTTGAGATTATTTTGTTATGATACTTGACTTAAATACTGTTTTCCTAACTAAAACAATGTAATAATTACACACCCATACGTATATGCTAAATTATGTATTATTAAAATAACATCTCAAAATGTTTTCGTTTAAACACAGTTCTGTAATTTTGTGATGATCCCTGCCTAATATGCAGCTCTAAAACCATCAGGAACACCGAGATTGCGAGCGAGAGCTGGTGTCGTTACGGAATTAAACGGTATAATCGTGTGATTTGCTTTCAGGGTTGTAGTTTGTTGTGTTGCTTGTTTTGCTCATTGTCATATCAATATGTACAAATTAGTGTGAATGTCGAACAATAAACCAGCCTCACCGCAGTGCAGCTTCTGATGCATAATGAATTGTGCCTACTCGCATACGCAAGCATAGAAACACCTACAATTTACAGATCGGCTCCGTAGATCGGCCAAATGCCACCGTTACCCGATCCAGCTATTTGAGTGGTTATTGGACCGATATCCGATTCACGTATCGGATCGGTGCCATGTCTACTGGCTGATTTCCTCATTCTCAGCTGTTGGGTCTCATTTCATCATTGGTGCAATGTGTGTGTGTGTGTAAATGCAGGACAACATCTTTAGACTGGAGACTTCACAGTTGGAGAATGGCCGCGGAAAGAGCCCCTATGATCCCAAAGTACAGACCGCTTCATTACTTATTGGTGAGTGTTTTGTGTGCGTGTGAAAACAGAAATTCAACACCTCTGATTAACAGCCTCTATAAGAAGTTAAGGAGATCAGCCTGTTCCTCTCTTTGTGCTTTGCCTCCAGTGCATTCTACACTAAATCTCCCATCTGGGCTTAAAGGTCACTTACAACACACACACCTAAACACAACCTCATGAATCATGAGTGAAAATTTTCTCCTCTTTTAGTTTTCTTGAATTTGTTGAAATTGATATATTAGGATAAGCCAATTGGGAACGCCATTTTTGCTCCCGAGAGGTCCATCTCCAACCTGAGACTGAAACTTTCCTCCAAAATAAGTCTAGGTCAGAAACACGCGCACACACACACCAGGACCTCCACCTCGCCCGTCACCTCTAGTCATGGATGACGTGTTCTAGTGCCCAGTGTGTTTACCTGAGTCATGATAAAGCTGCATAAAAGCCAAACCACATCTCTCCCCCTCATACCTGACCTTTATGCATATGTGATTGACAGATGGTGAGCTGTACTCTGGCACATCAGCAGACTTCATGGGTCGAGACTTTGCCATTTTCCGAACATTGGGGCAGCATCATCCAATCAGAACAGAGCAGCACGACTCCAGGTGGCTCAATGGTGAGAACAACGTCCAAAAACCTTGATCTGATAAGAAGAAATTTGTTTCGGCACCTGAAAGAAAACGGTCAGATTTGGTCTATTTTGCAGTAAATGCAGAGGGACAGAACAATTAAGTTGATAATGTTGTGTGTGTTCATATTTTCTTCGCAAGGTCGCCGTGTGTGGTACATTTTTGTGTTACGTCATGTTGCCAGTGGTGTGTGTAACATGGCATTTTCAAGCTGCCTGTCCTTTAATGTGTGGGAATTTTGCAGTGTGCATGAATAACCAGCAAACAGCCCATGAAGAACTGCAGTTCAACTCAGACATTAGTGGCTGGCAATGACATTTATACTATAATTGCGTGCACACGTACACAAGTGCATGCACTTATACACACAGAGAGTCTAAGAGGAAGCGTGTTTGATGTCACATTAAATATGTAATTGCTGTGGCCATGAATCAACACAAAATGTTTCATACAAACTGCATTTTCAATTTCTCTTTTATGTCAAGATATTAAGATAAACTTCCTCTGTGTGTGTGTGTGTGTGTTGGCAGATCCACGGTTTGTCAGCGTCCATCTGATTCCTGAGAGCGATAATCCAGAAGATGACAAGATCTACCTGTTCTTCAGAGAGAACGCCATCGACGGAGAGCAAACAGGCAAAGCGACCCATGCCAGAATTGGACAGCTGTGTAAAGTAAGACAACAGGCAATCTATTCAAATTCCTAAACTGGCAACCACAAAAACAACACAAAACAGAAAACTCAATTCCCATTAACTCCTAAACATGACATGATAGGTGTGGTAGCTGGAACGTTTTCTTTGGCAGAGCGTGTGTTTTTTTTTTTTTTCCCTGTCGTCCCCATCACGCCACCTGTTGAGATGACTGAAATGTCACCAGCAAGTCGCAAAACAAAGGCTCCTCTGTATGTCTCCTGGTGTGATTTTGGCGGTTGAACTCATCTGAAGTGGAAGCCTATAGCAGCGAGCGGGGAGAAAGGTGTTCTCCATTACACACCGCTCTCCATTCCGGTATGACTGGAATCCACTCGGCCCCGGCGCAGACAATTGTCTCATTATGCTAAGTGTGTGTTTAACTTATGCGGTGCGCTTCTCGGCCCTGCCAATTAACCGACGTAAACGAGGGATCCGTGAGAGCGTTTGGACTACACTCATGTTTCACATATTTCCTGCCAGCCTTTCTGATAAAACATACACACAGACACAAACACACACACACGCACAAACACACACACACGCACAAACACACACACACGCCTACATCAGTCATCTGTAGTATTCCTAATATAAACAGCAGATAGGTGTGGCAGGTTTTAGCAGTTCATGCTGTAGCACATCTTCACATGGATTTAGCTGTGATGAAGGACAGTAAAGCTTTGTTTTATCCTCTAAATGCATTTAAGTCGCCAGACATTTACAAAAAGTTATACATGAAGCATTGCTTTAGTCACGGTTGTATGAAAAAAGGTGCAAAAACACAAGTGTGTGGAAGTTGCAGAAACAGTAGGTGGATTGTGCAAAATACCCTAATAATGATCATTTATTAAAAAGCTCACAATGTATCTCAATATACTTGTAGTTTCTGGATGTCATTTTACTGATTGTAAATCTTTAGTTGTGTTTTTACAAGTGTTCATGATTGTTTATTTTGTGTTGCTGACAGAATGATTTTGGAGGCCACAGGAGCTTGGTGAATAAGTGGACCACCTTCTTGAAAGCCCGGCTCATCTGCTCTGTCCCCGGCCTAAATGGCATTGACACACACTTTGACGAGCTCCGTAAGTCACCCGTGCTACAGTATGTGTATTCTGTTGTGTGAAATTATGAGCTTAAGCTCTGAGGCACCAATATGTGGACCACAGTCTAGATCTGGACCTAGCCGGCACTCTAAACCAGGGGTTTTCAACTGGTTCTGTCCCAGAGACCACAATTCCGACTAAGCAGTAGTCTGCGGCCCACTGTGTGCCCGTGTGTGTGAGTGGGTGGGAGAAATTTGCATCAAATTCATTAATTCATAAAGATGCCCAAAACATCTGGGAATGTTTTGAAAAATGAATAATAAAATAAAAAAGTGATTTCAGTAGTAAAATTGAATTGCACATCACGAACTACCTGCAGTGCTGCTGCGGACCACCAGGGGGAGAACCCCTGTTCTATATGGACCCTGACCTGTAATTCAGTTTTTACATACACAACATACTTGTATTAGCAGCATTCTTATTTTACCTTGTGCAGTTCTTCTCAGTGTTCGGTGTTAACACACAGGAAACCCAAAGCCCAACTGCGTACACTGCGTAACTTATTTTTTCTTAAATTAAGCACATCAAGAAGCCCCTTTTAAAAGCCCTTTATTTTCTTTTATTGTATTTGAAATGAGAAAGAACATTTTTGAATATTTTTTCTTTTAGGCTTCCCCTTAGTTCAATGTGAAAAAAACAAACATTGATATACTTGACGTATTCAAATTTACTTTGTTGATCTTTGCTTGAGGAAATTTTCTGGACATCTTTGACAATTGAATACCTTTGGTTTGCACCTTGTTTTGACATTTCTCTCATTTTGCAGAGGACATCTTTCTCATGAGCTCCAAGGACCCCAAAAACCCTGTCATCTACGCAGTGTTCTCAACATCTAGGTGCTTTTCTCATTCATTTCCAGATTATGTAGATGTCAGCAATGTGAGATAAATACTGATTTTCTTGTGTTTTGGTTTGCAGTAATATCTTCAAGGGTTCCGCTGTATGCATGTACAGCATGGCTGATATTAGAAGGGTGTTTTTGGGTCCATATGCCCACCGAGACGGTCCCAACTACCAGTGGGTGCCCTTTTTGGGCAGGGTGCCGTACCCCCGACCTGGCACGGTAAGACCCGGCAATTACAGCCGAGACTGGTGGATTTATTGAAAAATGCACACATGTAGAATGCATCTGACTTACGTTAGCAGAAAGCTCATATTAATTATGAGTAATTTAGTTGGAGTTAATATGAATGAAGTCATATGAATAAGTCTAACCACAAGTCCAACTATGAACCATTGGCTTCATTTTATCATACAAGTTGGTTCATGCAAATCCGTAAAAATGTGTTCTTGTGAGACTGTGTTGATGTTTTTATGCCTATAAAGCTCACGTTCATTTTTGCATTTTTTTCCTCATAACAGTGTCCCAGCAAAACGTTTGGGGGTTTTGAGTCCACGAAAGATCTTCCTGATGACGTCATTACGTTCGCCAGGAGCCACCCAGCGATGTACAACCCGGTGTTTCCCATCAACAACCGTCCCGTTATTATTAAAACCGATGTGGACTACCAGTTCACTCAGCTCGTAGTGGACAGAGTAGAGGCTGAGGACGGCCAGTACGACGTCATGTTCATTGGGACAGGTTTGTTTAATTCAGTGTTGCCGATGTTATTTTATGTTAATACTAATTTAAAAAAGCTTTGCCAGTGTTACTATTTATTTTATTATTATTTTCTCGTACTGTCATTATAAATATGCTAAATTTTGCTTTTAGATGCCGGCACAGTTCTTAAGGTGGTATCAATTCCCAGAGGAACTTGGCATGACCTGGAGGAGGTTCTCCTGGAGGAGATGACTGTGTTCAGGGTATAAACTACTTCTCAAAATATACACTTAACAGACGTTTTTAATCAATTTAGAAATCTATTTTTGTAGCGGGCGGCACGGTGGCACAGTGGTAAGCACTGCCGCCTCACAGCGAGAAGGTCCTCGGTTCGAGCCCCGGGACGGCTGAAGGGCCTTTCTGAGTGGAGTTTGCATGCTCTCCCTGTGTTTCCTACCACAGTCCAAAAAAGCACGCGCTATAGGTTAATTGGCGACTCTCAATTGGCCCCATAAGGTGTGAGTGTGTGTGCTGTGTGGTGTGTTGGCGCCTGGCCAGAGTTGGTCCCTGCCTTGTGCCCGTAAGTTCCCGGGATAGGCTCCGGTCCCCTCGACCCCAGTTGAGAGTAATGAGATAATGAATGAATGAATGAATATTTTTGTAGCTTTACTTTTGATATAAAACATTTTTATGGGTGTAATGTTATTTGCAGAAGAAAATGTTACGTACAGAATGAGTAATAACAACTGGAGTGAACTTTCAGAAGCAACTTTCAGCATCATTTCTGTGTTCTCACTTGCATATTTTTTGCTTGTAGGAACCGACGGCTATAACAGCAATGGAGCTGTCGACTAAACAGGTAACCGCCAACAGACACATGACAGAGCCAAAAACCGCTAGCAAATCATGATGTCCCCATGCCAGTGTAGGCGTAGTGGCAGCCTTTTCCTCGTATGAACTGTGGCAGACAGATCGCGTCCACCGGGAGAGAGCAGCAGCCTGCAGGTCGAGCTCTTACACCGCAGCCCTGCTGACAGCAGTGATACAGCCGGCTGGATTTATCATGTACCACAAAACCTAACATAGCTCATGCCTCAGGGTGTATCTCTCCCTCGCTCGCTCTCTCCCACATACACACTCACACCCACACTCAAGCTTTTCCGGCATTACACACACACTGAAGGCTGTCACAGTATTTCACATAACAGCAACATATGGTTCTATGATTAGTGGCCTCTTTGTCTCGGTCAGTCTGTCTGTCTCTCAAACACACCGTGTGTCTTGCTGTCTTTGTGAGCTACTTCCAGTTAACCTTACAATTACTACATCGAATTAATACTACACCTAACCCTAACAATCTTAGTAACCAAAAGCTAATCTTTTTACTTGTAAATAAATGTCACAAGAGGACTGATCCCTGCATACAAAAATATCTTCACAAAGTCACAGAAATCTGATGAAACGCAGGTTTACATGTCATTATTGAGGTCCTGACAACTACCCAAAACCTGACCTTATGTATAGGGGTGGGCGATATATTGAATATACTCGATATATCTCGGCTTGTTCCACGTGTGATGTAGGAAATAACAATATCATGACTATCGAGTACAAATCCTCACATTCATTTTAAACAGACACTTTCACTTTCGTGTTTGCCTTCTCTACCCTCTCAAAGCAGACAGCTCACTCCCCGCCCCTCCAGAAAACTCTCCTAGCGCATGTGCAGTTTTGTACTGGGAGTGGGGTAAGTCAGCATGCAGAGAGAGAAGTGAATGTCCACTCGTTCTCAGAGGAATGGAAGCGGGCTACTTGGTTCTGAAGAAAAAGAGCACTTGCTTTGTTCCCTGTCTCAATAATGTGATGGACATACGTCTGGAATAAACAGTGAAAATATTGCATAATATTAGTTAGAAATTTCTGAAAATGAGTCAGGTCCTCACAAACGCGTAAAGACCGCCTCGCCTTAAACACACACCTTGCATTGTGTGACTGAGAGTCTCCTCCCTGTGTGCAGTGTGAATAATCGAACCGACACTGCGAGTTTATCTGTGTGAATCTATAATTAAACAGCCATGCATTAGCTCAGCGACAGCCAGACTAATGTTCATGTACTGCAGCTCCCTCAGACACTCTCTAAAACAACATCCATTAGCCAAGCTGTCAATGCCGAGAAACACAACACCGAACTACAGCTCAGTACAGATATCATTACAGAGGGGTTTCAGCAAATGTCCTCAACAAAACTTATTCAGAAAAGCTATAAATACACTGCCAGTCAAGAAAAGTGACCTCTTTATCTTTATTTTACATTTTCTTTTACTTGTCATAATTAAATTTGCAACAGAGTGGTTATTCTATTGCCCACCACACCTTAAACCTGTAGCTACAATATCTTCTAAACCCTAAAATAGTTTAAAATGGAGTGAAACAAAGTGTGTTTGACATAAAACAGATAATTGTTGTAAACGTTGTTAACATGAAATTGCCATTTATAACTGCCATTTCACAAGGTACTGTAGCTTCACATTCTTCAAGTGTGGTGGGCAATATAATAATCACTTTGTTGCAAATCCAGTGCTAACTGCAACAGTGAACAATTTTCAAACACGTCAACATTTGCCAAAATTATGTGCAACAGTAGCGAGCTCTCCCTTTTTTAAGTGTATAACTATAACTGTGTTTATAACTCTCTCTACAGCAACAGCTCTATCTGGGCTCTGCCATCGGGGTTTCCCAGATGCCCCTGCACCGCTGCGATGTGTATGGGAAGGCTTGTGCTGAGTGTTGCCTGGCTCGAGACCCCTACTGCGCCTGGGACGGATCCCAGTGTTCCCGATACTTCCCAACCGCCAAGAGGTACGCATGGAACGCACATCTGACTTCCCCTTGTCTGAACCTGAATTCTGCAAATGCAGTGAACAAAACAGAAGTGCTGTCTGTTAGTGTTTTGAGATTACGGGGAAAATGTGATAATATTAGGCACAGCTTTTGCTATACACGTTGTGCAGGATCTTAGGCTTGTGCTACTTTCAGAAATGGCATCTGTTCCTAAATTGCATCCATAATCTCAAAGGCATTAAAGCAGCCTGTTCTCCTTTTGTTGAAAATTAGTGGCTGTTCTATTATATAAGCCTCTCGGTGAACTCCAGATCTAGTCGAATCCCAGACATCTTTCCTGTCCAATATGGATTGGAGACACTTCAGAAACCTTTTTCGATTGACGGATGGACAGAGAATTTATCAGGAACATTCTGTCTCTCACATTACAAAAAAAACCTGTCCCATCAGTCAGATGGAAACTTTGAGTATTCATGCCATATTTATGGTCTACATTTTGGAACGTGTGATTATCAGTTGCCCGGGGTATAAACCAGAAATTGTTGGTGCTAAAACTATAAAGTCATCTAAATATTTTGCACTTTGGTAAAAGACAGAGCAAGTCAATTTTGCATTAGGGGGATACGCCTCACATACTGTCTGCATTAAGCTGAAATAACCTCAAATGGATTTTCAGACATACAGACTAGGGACATATGTTGCTTGGCACCACTTTCCTTAAAGGGCAAACATAAGGGTTGAGTTGGCTACACTACAGAGACAAAATAGCCCAGGGCTAAAACAGGTACCATTTCATATGAGTTCACATTCTCTCACACACACACTCATCATAGCTATGTGAGGTCCTTCCATTGACTCTTGACTCCCATAATGACTTGACGTAAATCTCAGTACAGCTACACCAACTCTCACCTTACACTCAGTAACCAAAAGCAAATATTTACCTCTTTAAGTATTTTCAAATGTAACCTACAGTTTTCTGTAAAGGCGTTTTTTCTCATGAGGACCAGTCCTCACAACGTGGCACAATGAAGCGATAAAAATTGGACAAATACAATTTTTTGTATCTTTCAGGAGACAGTCGTGTCCTCACAAGCGCCTAAATAAATGCGCGCGCACACGAACACACACACACGCACATATTATGGTGTATGCAAATCAGCAAGAGATCTTTTGTAAGACAGCTAGGCCTCCAGCACAAAATATAGAAAAGACTGCTGCATATATTCATCTTCCATACCATCTAACCCTTTTGTGTGTGTGTGTGTGTGTGTGTAGGAGGACTCGGCGCCAGGACATCAGGAATGGAGATCCTCTAACCCAGTGCTCTGACCTGCAGCATAATGGTAGGTCCTGCAGCAATAACACAGCCCTCCCTCTGAACCACGTGACCCACAATGAGAATATTGTAGAATTACTAATTCAGCACAGAGCCCCGGGCTTTTTTCACCGGCCTGCTGTTTCTCCTGAACAGAAAATATCCACAAAAACATTAATAAGCATGTAGAGAAAACTTTGAATCTCTAATGCTTCTGACCAAATTCAGGAGAATTCCTCCATCCGTTAGAGAAACATGTGACATGACGCATGCACACACTCACACAAATCCACACACATGAACACAGAGACCACACACACATACGTGCACCCAGGGACTGACCGATTTCCACGTCAAGACAGCATTGCGGTCTCGCACACACCTCGTTACAGTGGCGGAGCAGGACCACAGAGCTGTAAGCTGACATGTCACAGCTCTCGCTGAAACAAAGGGAAAAAGCGTTAGGGGAGAAAAGAAAGAAAGGATGAGTGACTTTAAAATGATTGCAGTAAGGAGAAACGTGCCGCACCACCCTTAATAGAGCATTATGTCACCAGACCTGTACCTACGACTGAGCTTAATGTTGTGACAACGTGTGTGTGTGTGTGTGAGTGTCCTGTTCCGTGTTCATGGTTTAAATTACTGACTCATATCCTCTGCGCTCAACAGGCTTTTCGGGGATTTAAATGATCCAAGTGCATGGTGCAAATACATTTAGGGACGACCAAATCACATTTTTCGAGTTCAAGGACTCAAGAACAGTCATTGGGCCCGGCCCATAGTCTAAAGGGGTTTTATATTTTAGTACTATTAAAGCAAGGCTGTGTTTCAAGGGTGTAACAAGCAATAAATCAACCTGTCATTGCCTTTTTGCACCTTTGCCAATTGCTATAACAGAACATTTTCCTGGGAAAATGAACGCTTTGATGGAACTCTGAGAACGGTCAATTCAAGGTTTTTATTGTCATATCATCTGGACATGTAGTGTACAGTGACATACAGTAGCATTTTCCATAACCAAAAAGACTAAAGAGATTGTATATACAGGTTAAGCATGATAAGGGAATTATTGGCCAGTGCCGATATCAGATGTTTTTCATGCTTATATTATCTCCTGATACCGATGCCGATAAATGAGGAAGGTAGAGTTTTGCATGTAAAGACAAGATATTTTCCTCACCGAAGTTCCACGGCCCGATAAATGAGGAAGGCAGAGTTTTGCACGTAAAGACAAGATATTTTCCTCACCGAAGTTCCACGGCCCGCTCAGAATTGTGGCACAAAAAAAGCACCATAACTCTGCCATTTCTAACACAGCGCTACATCAAGCGAGCGTTAAAGCAGAGTCAAACAATGGCGGAGCATTTTTAGAATATTTTAAGAAAAATTCACTTCCTGCTCTGTGATGTATTAAGTCAAAAAGGGCACTTGTGACACTCCATATCCACTACCTAGTGCGTAGAGAGCCGTTAAGCTACAACTCAAGCTACCTCAGACTTTGGACAAGCCTGGCACAAGTGCTACCTTTCCGATGTACAAGAAATGAGACATAAAATATCGACGGAAAATATCGGGTATATATATATCGGCTAAGCATTGGTCCAATGCCGATGACTTAAAAAAAGCAATTACTGGCCAATTCCAGTATTATTGTGCATCTCTACATAAGGCAGAAATACTAGAGACTGTTTGTACAAACATACACAGCTGCATATTGGTGTCCTGATCCTGTGCCTTTAAAATATTAGCGGAAACGGTTTTGTTTTTGCTTGGTGCCTTAAAACAGTACAGTGCCAACAACGCATCCTCCTCATTTTAGGACACAAAACATTTCTAATGCACTTTCTGCCACCTACCAGATACCATACTTACTGCTCAATAAGTGAAGTTAATTCTCTCCTCCTCTCTCTCTCTTCGTGTAGATGAGGAGAACTGGGAGAACACTTTGTTAGATAAGACGGTGTATGGAGTGGAGAACAGCAGTTCTTTCCTTGAGTGCAGGCCCAAATCACAGCGTGCTCTCATCTACTGGCAGTTCCAGAGACAGGGAGAGGACCGCAAACTGGAGGTATGTTATCCAAAAACAAGCGTGTGAGAAAAAGCCATATTTAATGTAACAGCGGATAACACAGATCTCTTACGTGCGTTTAAAGATAAAGTCAGACGAGCGAGTGATGGGCACCGAACAGGGTTTACTGATCCGGAACCTGCTGCAGAAGGATTCGGGCGTGTACTACTGCCACGCGGTGGAGCACGGCTTCATCCAGACGCTGCTGCGCCTCACCCTCCACGTCATCCCCACCGAGCACCTGGACGAGCTGCTGCACCGCGAGCCGTCAGAGGCAGGCCAGCCGACCCACTCCAAGCTGTGGTACCAGGACTTCCTGTCGCTCATCAACCCGCCCAGCCCCAACAGCGTGGACCAGCTGTGCGAGCAGGTGTGGAAGAGGGAGCGCAAGCAGCGCCGGCAGAAGGCCCACCTGATCCACGCCAGCCAGTCCCACACCTCGCACCTCCTCCACTCCGGCCAGCCGCATGCCTCCACCAAGTGGAAGCTGATGCAGGAGAGCAAGAAGGGGCGCAACCGCAGGACCCATGAGGCGCAGCGGGCGCCTCGCAGCGTGTGACCGCCCCCCTGCTCCTGACTTTAAAAAAATAATATACAGACAGAAATATTGACGCCAAGAGGAAAGACTCTGTTCCACAGACTTACGATGGTGAGACAGAGACGGAGAGTGATGGTGAGGACAGGAAATGTGAACGCAATATTCCAACCTCCCCTGCCGAGAGAGTGTGTGTGTTTCGGGGTGGAAATGTTTACCTTTCGGGCCTAAATGCACTTGTGCTCCAGACCTGGTCACGGCCTGATGTGGGTTCTGGAAGAAGACAGTGGAAAAAAACTTCACACACATAAACACAGGCTGGACAATAACATCCAGTAATAAAATTGTGTAAATATTCCCCAGAAAAAGAGGAACTTGAATGAGACAGTTGGCTCTGCGTGAAGGACACTCACTGACAAAAACTGGAAAATTACAGACTGCTGTATTAACCTTCAAAAAGGGTTTTAACACAATTCCAGTGCACATATACTTCAGAGAAAACGGTCTCATCTGTACCTGTATAGGGGGTTTCTCGCCTACGTACATGTATTGTTTTGTCCAAACGGAAATCCTCTTTCGTCCACTGAAGATCCGGCGTGTCTCCGGCCGTCCTTATTCCAACCTGCTTTTCTTTTTTTTGTCGTTCTTATTTTGAACTGTTCCTCCAGCATCTGACTCATGCATCTTTTCCAGCACAAATACATGCTTCAGATATTTTTTAGATTAATATTTAATTTTTGTACTTTGTCAGAGTTATATCTAAAATATTGCATAATATAGAGTTATTTTATTAATGGGGTTTTATTCATTCTCTCATTCAGACAGATGTGTTTTCCAGGGTACTACACGTTTTGTACTTTTTGTCCCTTTAACTCGTCCTCGTACAAGCTGCTTGTTGACGTGACTTAAGCCCTTTTTTTGTGCACATTGAGACAAGTACAACGCGTGGCATGCTGTCAGTGTGAGTAAAGGGCATCTCTACCCAAAGACACTACAGTGGCCAACAGTGAGTGGAAATAAATGAGTTCGGTCACTGATAGCCACTTGAGCATGTTTGTTCAGAAGTCCATTTACATAAGGGATGATTTAATTTATGCTATGTAAAGATTCACACATTTGAGGGGTGTATGGGACTGTATTTTTTGTTTGTTTATTGAAATGGAACAGAATCAAGCATTAATATACCTACACTGACCCCTTTCCTGAAAACGACAGAACTTGTTAGACCAACAGTTTGTCTTTTCACTTCTTTTCCTCATGCTGTTAGATGAATATGCTTCTAAAAATTGAACAAACAGTCCAAACTGTACTGGAGCTTTCACTGCACAACAATGAAAACTCCTCTACAGTCTAACGGCAGGACACTCGGGCGTTTATTAATATGCATGCTAGTGTTCTTGCCCCTGTCCCGTTTTGCGTCATCATTTAGTGTCAAAGTACAGTTCCAGTTATCAACCGTAACCGTAATCCTGAGGACGCTAAAGAGACCTGGATGTTGTTCTTGCTCTGACCAAATATCAAAGACTAATTCATCAACGAGGACACACACAGACTACAGTATAGACACGTCACATCTCAGTCCATAGTTGGTGTGCTCTCCTTCCTTGTGTTCTTGTGAGTTTGTTACTGTAGGGCAAGTTAAGCAAGAACATCTTTACTGCGAACACAGTGGCGTTCTTTGTATTGATAAACACCCTATACATAAGGACTCGAGCTTGTGGGTTTACGTCTGGCTCTATCCTACCTCGCTCTGGGGTGCGTTTCCAAAATGCATAGTTAACTACCTTAGCAACACTGTGTTGCTAATGTACACTATGGTAGTTACCGATGAACACTACGTTAGTTGCAGCTGCTAATGTACAGTATGTTAGTTGCTAATGTAGTTATGCTTTTGGGAAACGCACCCCTGGACAGGAGTATCTTACGAATAACATGAAGTAAACAGCGGTAGCCTCGCTATCCCACATCATTATTCCAAAGTTCTGCCCCAGATATGGGTCAGAAGGAAACAGAGAGCGATCTTAAGACACGTTATGTAAGCAAGTCTTGTGATTGTCCCTGTGCTGCACTCACAGCTGAACAGAGGACGGCCACGAGCTACTTTCAACAAAAGAAATAAATGAATGGTGACACACACTGCGAGCTCCCTTTCACAGAAAACATTTGTTCATTTTGGTACATTGACACTATTTTTACCTGCGTGTGGCAGGACACACACACACACATAAATATACAAGCACACCAGAATGTAGCTGTGAACATGATGTAAAATATTTTGGGGGAAAAAAACTATTATGCACAAACGTATATGCCAATGTGTAAAAAAATGCATGCGGATGCTCTTAACACGCCACTCTTAGCTCGCTAGTGATGTTGTGAGTGCCATGTCTGGCTGTAGGATCCGAACGGTCCACAGTTAGTCCAAGATGTACATAGTCCTGCTCTCATGTGACAAATACAGTGTTACCTGAGGGCTGTACTGCTGCTTCTGGTCATCTCCAACACTGTAGCTCAGTCTAATCACATATTGACTACACAGGTTGGACTTTGTATTTTCACCAATACAGTGCAACTCCAAACAGTATCACGGTCACGCGGCCAGACTGAAATGGACACTTCCACACGACATTTGGGTTAAACTCAACGTGGGGGGATAAAATTGAGAGAGTGAAAAGAATGCTAAAAAAGAAACACTGCTGTAAATTATCTGTTTTGGCATGTATTCCGCTGTTCAAATAAATGTCTCTTCTCAGAAAGTGAGCTGAACTGGTTTGTTCTCGTTTTGTGTTGTTTTGGCAGGATGCTCGGAGTCACGCTGCTCTCACCGGCTCACCTGAGCACAGGGCAGATGGCGTCCTGTGAAGAGCTGCTATTATTTTCTTTAAATAGAACAAAAGTCATTCGATTCAAACCTTAAAGCATCACCACATCCAGAACACTATCTAAAAATCAGCCACAGCATTATGAACCCCTACCTCCATATGTAGCAAACTGCAATGCACTGTGTTTTCTGACTCCTTTCTATCAGAACCAGCATTAACATTTTCAGCAATCTGAGCTACGACAGATCTTTTATTGAATTGGACAACACGGCCAGCCGTTTTCTCCTCACGTGCAACAAAAAACCTCGAACATGCATCACCCTGCCATCGGTTATCCTTCCTTGCACCACTTAAATGAGTGTACTTGCCATTGTGAACACAGTACAACACACAGTGCACCACAACGTCTGCATTTGACCTATCCGTGAAGGAGCGGTGTGTAGCTTTTTGGCAGTGACCAGGGATCAGTGCTTGGGGACGGTACGTGCTCATGAGCACCTATACCAGACCGGGACTTGTACCGGCGACCCTCCGATCATGAGGCTAACTCCCTAACCGTTACACTACCAACTGCCCCCAACTTTTAGGTATCTCCTGACCACTGAGGAATGGAAACATCCCACAAGAGGGGAGATGCTCTCACCCAGTCGTGTGCCATCATCACAACTTGTTCCCTCCCATGTTTTATGTTTCCAACTCATCAATTTTAAGGACTAATATTCTCTTGCGGCCAGATCCTGTAACAAGGTAATCAATGTCGGCCACAATAGGGGTCAGTGGTCATAATGTTAATGGCTAACATTCTATATAACATTACTTTTTGAGTGCACTTTTACACTGATTACAGTCCTTAATATCTTAATATTACCCAGAATGCAGTGTATTAACTTACAAAATTAAGCTGATGCTCAATACTCAACTTACATAAAAAGAAGACATTACTGACTGGTTTGGTTACTTTACAATAATACAAAGGGCCCTATAAGACGAGGACAAATATTCAGGTAAGTAGTTTCAGCCTAGTGTAGTGTGTGTGTGCGTGTTTATGCTTAAGGCTAAGTAAAACTAGACTATTGTCAATTTCCTGTTATAAGAGCCATTCTATAGAAAGTTAATATATGTTTAGTCTGTCTCCTGGTGAGGATATTCTCTGTAAGTAGCTAAACCCGGGCTTGAATTGAACCCGTCTTAGTTTTCAGGCTAGTTGTTGTTGCATTGTGATCTGGCTTGTTGCTGCCAGCAAAGATTCCTCTCAAATGATGAACAGAATGAGCTGTGTGTTTGTGTTGGCTTACTGCATAATTATATAGTGTGGTCAAAACTGCGGGTTTTAAAATCTATATACTAGTTATGCAGGGGATGCAAAAGTCACTTTCTGTTGTCTTAATGAGTAAGAGTAAGCAAAACGAATTGGGGTAATACTTTAAAATGATGAAAAAAACTCATTACAACTTAAACACAAAGAGTAAATTTCACTAATATCTAGTCTTATGTTAGGGAATAAACATCATTCTTATGATGAAATGCACAGGTATACTGAACTAGGAACTGCTCTTCAGCATTTTTATAAGTTAGGGCATGGCTTGTCTACTTTTTTGACATGGTCTTGCCCTGACTTATTTAAATACTGAGTAACAGTTCCCAGTTCAGTTTTCCTGTGCATTTCATCAAAAGAAACTAAATTAAGGTTTTTCTTATGATTTAAATGCAAAGGTAAACAGAAATAGGTAATGTTATTTAAATACTAGTAACTGTTCCCAGGTCAGTTTACCTGTGCATTTAATCCCAAGATTTTATTCTATTTTGTTTCTTATAATTACAGGCGAGGCCTTTTGAAAGAATTAGACAATCCTGCTATCTGGTGGAGACGTTTGGAACTGCGGTTTGACTATGTGAAGAGTTCGACTGCCCTCTGCAGGAGACTTTGAAGACAGCAGCTCTAATCACCTGGACTCACTAAAGTGTAAACCTGTATGCGTTTCTGTCAGAAGGCAGGCTTTACAGAAAATATCTGCATTTTTGTTTGACTGAAAGCAAGTTGTTTGCTTGCTTTTTACCTGCTGAGAAGCAGAACAGAAGCCAACTGGAGGTCTGTAGTTTGCCTCTGCTGACCCCTGAATGTGGTTCACAAGTGTGTCTTCTCCAGGTCAGATGTCATGTTGATTGCACCACTAAATGCTTTGTGTACACAGATGCTCTCCATAAACATGACTGTGAGACTGTGCATCAGTAGCCATGTGATAAATGGGCTTTTGCTGTTCATGCTTATAGTTTGGTTATTTGAGGTTTGTAGCCTGTTGGACCACAGCGAGTCAAATGAGCCTTTGTGCATGCATGTGCTGTAACCATAAAATTTGCCAGCATTTATTTAGGAGTTGTGAGGTCCTGACTGTCCTCTAAAAAGATAAGAAAAGCTACAATTTGTTCTACAATTTGGCTTTGTAGGGACATTTTTGATGACCAGTCCTCATCAGAAAGAAATGCTTTTATAGAAAACTTTCAGGATTTATGAGAAAATGTAGAAGAGTGAAAAGACTTGCTTTTGATTATTAAAGTCACGGTTAGTGTTAAGTCTAGCTGTAGTATTATTTACATTTAGTGATTACAGGAAATAGTGAAAGGACCTCACAAAGATAGGAAGATGTGTTCTAGTGCACTTCTTAAATCTTCGCTTATTAGATAAAATAACACATTTATCAAAAGGACTGAAAATCCAGAGACACTTGTTTAAAATATAACATAACCCCATAGTCAGGTGCATTAAAGTTATTCCCAAATATGCCATGGTTTAACCACAGGTGCTAAAATTTCTAAAAAGACAAGAATCAAGACAAAATTGTGTCCGGTCATTCAATGTCCACAACTGCCACTGACTTGACTACAGACTGGCTCCTTGTCTTGAAGTTGTTGACATTGCTTTATCAGAGCGTGAAAGGCTATGTGTGTGCACATTTGAGTGAAAAGACCTCGCTTATCACGGTTCAAAGGAAGCGCCGCAGTGCAACGGAAAATCCTGTCAGTAGCGTTTCTCTGCTCCTAATCCCTACCCACAGGGCTGCAGCCCTCACAGTGACACCGATCTGCACATCCAGCATGGAAACCCCAACACACGTCATTCTAAAGTAGGAAACAAATCTCCATCAGTTTGGGACAGTAACGCTCTGTGTGTTTTGATATCTGTGCATCTGCAGGATGATAATGCCAGCCTGTATGACCAGAATGGAAAAGATGGAATGGATCTGTTTCAGGACCGGCAGAATGAATACTGCTCCCTAATGGCTGTAATGAAGCTTCAACATATACAAAACAATCTACAAAATCAAAAGCTTCTAAATATTAGTATTAATACAGGAAACATTAGCCAGGCAATACAGAACCTTACAGATGCTCTTGGTAGAAATGAAGCCATCATATAGAGGGTTTGTGAGTGATTATTTGAATATTTGTCATTGTGAACACCCTACAGCACAGCACAAAGTGCACCACAAAGTTTTCCAGCATACTTGAGTTCAGAACATTGAAACTAGGGGTCCACGATTCAGTAAATCTCACGATTCAATTCCAATTTTCTCGATTCAATACACATATGAATTTGTTTTCGGATTGCTGTTTTGAGTTACTCTTCCCATTTGACTGTGGCCAATCAACAACAACAAAAAAAAAAATCACACAATCAAATGTAGTTTGGGGTTAGGTTTATGACTTGATTTTCTGGAATGCATGAATCGATGCTGAAACAAAAGAGAAGGAATCTCGATTCGACTCAAATTGATTTTTTGCACACCCCTAAATGACACCTTGTTGCAGGTAGAAGCTAACCAGAACTGACTCACCAGATATGATGGAAATCCTCCAGGATGCTGGCCCTCCAGGACTGGAACAGGACACCCCTGGTTTAGGACAATTAAAAAAAAAAGTTGTAGCCAGTCAACTCCTTGATCTCGTCAATTAAGTCATACTTTACACGCAGCTCTAACCATCTTAAGATGTGTTTCAGTCCCTTGACCAGTCTGACCAGCATCAAACCAACAATAACCAGGAAATGACCATCATGAACCCGATCCAGATTAAAATATATGCAGGTCTCTTTGTTTTTATAGCAAGGCAGTGATATGGAGAGGAGATGATCATCTAGATTACGTAATCCTAACATCACTGGTGTACATTCTTTGGGGTGGTTTCCCACATTCCACATTTGAGAATGTTCTCATAATGGCCCAGTGACACTCCGATTCAGGTCAGCAGCTTGAGTGTGGCCGCTATTGCATGGGCATGTGTTGAACATATGGAAAAACATACTCATACATTTATGATTGTAGAGAGAGTTACTCTGGGTGCTATATGAAGGTTCAGGGATCAGGACCTTGTGTCCTTTCAGAGAGTGTGGAAAAGTTGAATATCACAATTTCCCAGAATGAGGGCTGTTCAATGTACCAAGATTCTCAAACAACGTTCCTGTTCTGTGCCCCCTTCACTGGCTCCTGATAGTTGTCTCGATTAGCTTTAACACCTTTTTGCTTGACTCACAAGGCCAAAGTGGGATTAATTATTATCAGCAATCTTCAAATTACATTTCACTTTCCTCATAAGGAGTCAAAAGGCGAGACAGACATAAGATCAAGATGACTGCATTCTTGATGCATTTCTGAACAGAAACTCAGTTGTTTAGCATCTTATTTTCAACTTCTGATTTGCACATCTCTTGATTCATTCTCACACCCTAGTTTGATATTAACCTTGAGTCGAGTGGAAACTTTAATTCTATGTTTTGTAATTATGCTGGACATGTTTTCTTAGTGGACTGCAAATCACTCATGTAAGTGGCTCTGGGTAAGCGTGTTTCCCAAATGGGACAAATATTAATACCTTTTGAGACCCCTTCTCCACTACTAAACCTGCCAGCTGCCATGGAGACAGTATAACAGTATGACTGTGTAAATAGTTGAAGACACTGACTAGTCCATTGACTAGTCCGCGCAGTTCCGATTTGCAAGGGCTCGATTTGATTCTATTTGGACTCGCTAAACCCTTTTCACTGCTCTGGTGCTGTTTTAAGTGTCGGTTCCTATTTTGGAATGGACACAATGTTTTTCCACTGAAAAAAAAAGATTGGTGCTGAAAAATCAGCATCAGACCAAAAAACTTGCTGGTCTGGAACCAAGAATCCGTGATGTCATGAGAGTAAGCGAGGCAATAAATGAATTGTGTTAAGAAAAGCAGAATATAGGTTGGATAGATGGTAGAGATGCACGATAAGGAAATTATTGGATGATGCCGATATCTGATGCTCGCCCAAGCTTCACTGTGCACTCAGAATTTTGGCACAAAATTAAAGCCATAGCTCACACATTTCTAATACAGCGCCAAGTCAAGTGAGGGTGGAGCACTTCAAGCGTAGTGCACAATATTTTAAGAAAAAGTCACTTCACACCCTATGTGATGCACCAAGTCAAATAGGGCACGTGTATCTCATGAGATGTGTATTACCCCATAGAAAAGTATGATAAGAGCGCCATACCTACCATACTAAGTGTGGCGGTATGCGGCTCAGGACGCAGCCCATATGGGAGCTCGCATTCGCTACGTGAGACAAACACACAATTTTGTTCTTCTTCTCAAAGCTTAAAGTTGCACCTGAAAACAAAGGATGTGTTCCGCCGTTGCAAAAGCCAAAAATATGCGGTGGTTTCCTGAAATGAGGAAATGTAAGCTGCTCTGAATAAGAGCATCTGCTAAATGCTGTAAATGGTCCAGTGGTAGGATACATGCCTCTAGACCAAGAGGTTGTGGGTTCAAATCCTACCTTCGGCACTACCATCACTGGGTCCTTGAGCAAGACATTAACCTCAAGTAACTCTCAGGGAGCCTGTCCCTGTAATTAGGAAATGGAAGTAGCTCTGGATAAGAGCAGCTGATAAATGTCATAAATGTAAATGCAAAACAGAGATTCACACCATTCAATATAAAGAGCCTTAAACTAGCTGAACAGTAATATTAATACAACACAACAATACTAAAGCTGAACACTTTAAACACTAAAGCTGAAATTTTGTTTTATAATAAACTACCAGCGGCACCTGTGGGATATTTGTTTGCACTTCACACTTGCATGTGAGTGTGAAATTAGAATCGATCCTGGAATTTAGTGGACTGATATCAGATATAAAATCCAATTGAATCAGAGGGTCAGTTTTTAAAAACCCCATTGCTACTACCGCAGTTCGACTCGCTGTGTGAAACTCTCCTCCCACGAGGAGGCCGTGGGGAGAGACACCCTTACACGGGAAGTCCAATCTATCTGCCGTTTCCTAGCCGTCCTACCGCAGGCCGGGAGCGCTGGCTGATAGTGAGCGGCTGGCAGGCTTTATGCTGCTGCAGCTCTGCAGAGAGATCCACGCTCCGCCAGGCCGGATTAGGAGCGATTAACTTCACAAGACAGGGAATAATAAAAGAGGAAATCTAACTCTTTGTCCTGTAGAGTTCAAAAAGGCTTTTCATGGCAGCCCAAGCTATTTTCGGATTGTCACGCCTCTCTCACGGCCGTCTGGATGCTTTTATACATGTATTATCTCATTGTGAAGCTCAAGAACTATTTGTATTTCTTTTTAAAAATACCTGTTGACAAACAAGTGCCAGAGGTTTGATGCAAATACGGTGTTAACGGCCAAACTCTAAAATAATGATGAACGTTGCAGCATTCCGACTGGATATTGGCTGCCCTCCTGATGCCACTGCTGTAGGTCTTTGGGGAACTGAACGTGGTGGAGGCTGCTTCTGGACAGCGCCCCTAAGCTGACTGTGACTGGCTTTGAAGCGACGTTGCAGTGTAACCAAACCCCTGCAGATCTGCAGGCAGTGTGTGTGCTGGCAGATTGTAGTAAAGTCCTAAGCCCTCAGAGCACAGTGGTACACAAGATTGCTATGTGTATTTACACAGTGTCCATTCCCTTCCTCTCCAATAACTCGGGCCACATCACAAACTTGACGGTACCCGGTGCCACTGCTTCCTGCCTGATGTCCATAAATTACCAAGCTAACATACAATCAAGCCACAGTTTTCCTCCATTTAGTGTTTAACCAAATACACTGTGCACACTAGCACCGCACTGCCTGTAATTCATATCCAAAACGAATGTGGCGAGTGTGTGTGTGTAAGTGTGTTTGTGTGTATGTATGTATACGCATGCACTGGCTTGGTGATGTTAGCTTTGGCATTAAGAGTTATTAAGCATTTATTTATGCAGTGAGTCACTTTGGTGACTCAAAGTCCACCCCCACCCCCCCCTTCTTAGTTGCCTTAGTTGTTTGTTTAGCAGCGCACCGACGGCACCGTGTCATAAGAGGCTCTGCCAAGCTTCAACTCTCTCTGCTTCTCTCTCTTTCTCTCTCCATCTTGGCAGAAAGTTGCCCTGGGAGAGGCCGTGTAAAACCTACATGTCTATGACTGGGTGTGCAAGGGAGGAAAGGAGTTTCTAATGGTTTCCAGACACTCCAAACAGTAACCCTCTTCAGGCCTTACTAGAGCAAAGCCAGACCTGGATCAACAGAGACGAAGGGATAGTTCTCTAAAATGACAGAAGTGTGATGCAGCTTTTCGGCGCGTGGGCCTGAGTAAGCTCCGGATATGCGGCTGTAAACGATTGAGGCACTGTCCGTTTTAGCTTTGGCACCTGCTACTATCACAGTTCTGTCAGAACTGTTCCCACTCAGGCCTTTTTGATAAAGAAAAAAACTGAACTAATATGAAATGAAAAGATAAAAAAGATCTGCCTGGAGAGACAAAGCGCTTGCATAATAATACCGCACGGAGCACGTTTGTTCTCTTCGGACCAGCTTTTGGAATATGAGTCAAGCTTGCTTCAGGGATAACACAATACACGTTTATGGAAATCATCCTTCCCAATAAAATCTTTCAAATATATTAAAAACGGTCACATTTTGATATATTTTGCAAAGAAATTGAAATTGTCTTGAGCTCTGAAAGGCAAACATGTCTTACAGCTTAAGGTCACTGAAACATAACACAACAAAACTATTATATGACCTTTGACTCTGACTAATCCTGATGTCGTTGCACTTTCCTCTGAACCCCTTAAAGGTTGTTAGGGCAGCTAGTGCCATTGAGCAGCAATCAGCAAGGCACTGGCTGGCCAAATGTTACTTCTTCCCTTTATTCCCACATTGTTCATTTGAGAAGTTGTAAAGATATTTTATGCACTTGCACTTCAGTATCTTTATCTACGATATAATTAATATACATAATTAATATAAGTGAATATTTAATGTATATTAGTAACTAGTGGTGGTATTTAAATTTATGTTTAAATTTAGGTAGTGTTAATTTACATGAGTAATCTGGTTTTTTTTTTTTTTAACGCAAATTAACCATATAATCAAGTTTAACCCAAATTGTACAGGTACCGCCAGCGCAGATGTTTATGTGACTGAAGCCTGGTTTAAACGTATACCAACCTTTATACTTAATTCATGTTTTATTGGCGCCTTTCAGTCATACAGGCTTTAAAATGACATTTCACGCAAACGGGAGCTACGCGGACACGGTGAAAAACCTACTTTTTCTCCATAATAAATGTTACAGGCATATGTTAAGTATAAACATCTCTGCTATATACTGTACAAGTATACAGAGAGTCGAGACGACGTGATTCCGGTTTTAACGGTGCAAAGAACAAGGGACAAAGAACAAATAAGGCACATAGAATTGGCAATATATAAATATAAACCAGGCTTCAGTCAGATGAAAATGTGCTGGAGACAGCGGTTAAAATTGGACCAAAATTGGTCATGTGACTAATTTGCGTTAAATTAAAAAAGAAAGAAAGAAAATTAACACATTTAAGTTCCCAGATTAATCGCGTGTGTTGCTGCGTTACCGCCCCGACGGTCCAACACGATATAAAAACCACAACAGAAGTGAACAGCGGTCTGTCTATGTTAGACGTTAGATTGCAGAGTACATAAATATAAGCACATTGAACAAACCTTCATTTCTGACAAACACGCAGCGTCACTAATCACGGTTCTTAAAAACAAATTACTTACTTCTCAACGTCTTCAAAATTTTTCCGATAACCCGCCCGTCCGTCAGCGATAAAAATCCCCCAGAAACCTGCCCCGAGAATAGACGGACCGCAGCTCACTTCCGTTGTGGCTTTTGCATGTGTGTTGTTGATTTTGTCTTTGTGTTATGGTTTCTGTCTTCATGTTGTGGCTCTTGTCTTGTTTGTATTCTGTTGAACTGGGCACCATCGTTTTTCACTCGTGTAAGCCTAGAGTAAAACAGAAATTGTTCTACCAAGTTGCTGCCAGCAAGTTACTTACCTTTCCACCAAATGTGTTCCTAAACATTTTCAGAGGCAGATTTAGATTGCAATCATTTGCAGTATTTTTATAATAGTTATTCTCCACCCTGGTAGACTATCTACCACGGGACAAAAATGACCATAAATCTTACTCAAATTCTGCAAGGCTGAAATGCAACTGATAAATAAAGTAGCCACTCATGCCACTATTTTAACACATGCTGATGCTCGCTCCACCTCTTTGTACCAGGCAGTGGCAGGTACCAAAGGTTATCACTTAAAGGTTACACTGAAGCAAGATTCACAATAAATAACAGCAAAGTTCTGGCCTAAAGGCTTTTACACAGGTCACACACACATCCTTAGCCGGCAGGAGTGAGTTCTCTCACTGTCCTGTCATAAAAGAGCCAGAGAAGCTGTTAGCACTCAAGGCTGTAAACATTTGTACAGTACTGCTGGAGGCAGGTACAGTAAGATTAGATTCTAAACATTATAAACCTCTCTTTCTGACCTCTATTTTCATTGGTTTGTACATTTCCAGTCCAGAGATGATGTACTGTTGAAACACTTTGTCAAAACTATGGGAAAAAAAAAAAAATTCATTTAAAGTTGGTTTCTGATTGTTCTTTACTGACTATTGGAGGTGTTAAGTTGGCCAAAGTACTAATTAAGTCAAATGGTCAAAAGGAATGACCCTGAAACCAGCTTAAGTTTAAAATGCACAATTACAATGTTCTTCATTGACAAGGATTTAAAACTGGGCAAACTGTTTCTATATGGTTGTTGTTTCTACAGGACAGAGCAGTGTGATGCGTTGACCAACGTTGTGCTAGAAAACCTTGAGTCCTGTCATTCATATGCATGTCACCTTGACACCAATCATCTACATAAAAATTGTTGCTGAAGTACATCTATTACACCCATACCACATGGAGACAATATTCCCTGATGACATGGGACACTTTCAACAGGATGATGTAGCATGTTACACTGAATAAATGGTGCAAAAATGGTTTAAGAAACAAGTTTGGGGTGTTGACTTGGCCTCCTAATTTTCCGTCTCTCAGTCTAATCGAGTACCTTTCTGACATGGCAGAAAAAATGTCTGATCCCTCAAGGCCCCACTTTGTAACTTATAGGACTTTGAGGGTCTGTAAATGACGACTTGGTGCCAAATTCTACAACACAGCTTCAGAGATCTAGTGGAATCCATGCCTCAGAGAGTCAGGGCTGTTTTGGTGGCAAAAGGGGGACCTACTAAATAATATGAGATACAATTTTAAATATATATTTTTATATGTCTTGTGTCTCATCTGCCCACAATCCCACTGATTTAATGTAGACAGTATATCTTATTTAAATGTATGAAATATGCTACCGTATTCAAGATGTTGTGCTATGATCCATAGACTGAAAGTCCACATTGCATGTCATTCTTCACCACATTGCTGGATGTGTCCCACAGGCTTATAGAACTTGTGGTGGAAGGCTGGGTCTGTTTTACTCATTGGAGTGAACCTCATAGTCTTTGTACTTAACATGTACTTTTCCTTGCTGTTTCAAACATAAAAGAAAGTGATTAGCTTTGTAGAATTTGAAAGTCTACAGAAACATAACACAGACCCACAACCAAGTTTCACAACCAATAGAAGGTCTTATTCCCCAGTGTGTATTAACATATCAATCCTGTTTCACATTAACATTTTAGCTTATTTCCTTAAAAGCTTGGTAAAGTAGGAGGCCTGGGCTGCATCAAAAATAACTTACTACCATACTACATAGTAAATCAAAAGGCACACCACTACATTTTGACATACAATTTAGTATTTCAGTATGATGTTCAGAACACAACCCTAGTCTGTTCTAAATTTAAAGCAGGTAATCATCATATTTTCTGGTTTCTGTTTGCTCGTGTGATTCCCTTACAGTTCAAATGGTTGTTAGGAATATATATTGTCAGTTTGCTAATGTAGCCAAGATGTTTTGCAGATCAGAGTGATCGCTTTGCACAATTGTATAAAACCAATCTTGTGCCATTTTAACCCCTCCGGTCGAAGCAGTACAAAGAGCATTTTGATCTGGAGCTGGGGGTCTGGTAAAATTTTCTAGTTTGCTAAATCATGCTCTTTGAGATCAGATTGCCTCGTTTTCCCTAATGCAGTAATACTATAATGGCTCTGCCAACACAAACACAAGTACACACACACACACACACACACAGTCTATGTATTACTATCTTTGTGAGGTACCATAGACTCCCATAATGACTAAAGTACATAGTTTTACACCTACACCTAATCCTAACCCTAATCTTAACCTCAGTAACCAAAAACGCATGTTTTACCTCTTTTAGTTTCTCAAATAAAACAAGCACATTTTCTATAAAGTCATTTTTCCTCATGGGGACCTCTCAAATGTCCGCACAAAGCCCAAAAAACCAGATAAAAATGATTTTAGGGCACAAAAGTTCCCCACAATACGATAAATACATGGCCACACACACACACACACACACACACACACAGAGACATTTTTCCTTATGAGGACTCTAGTACCCTATTTTGCTCCTAATTTTCTGCAAATATCATTTCATCTTTGTGTCATTACATATACAGTAGGCATATTCTACATTTTGGTATGTTTGTGTGCAGAGGTGTGCAGTGATGTTCAGTACTCTATATTCCCTCTTCATGGCATGTTAAGCAGTCTCAAAGGGAAACTCACTACCTCATAATTACTGCGTGTCAGTCTGAACCAGAACAAGCCTGTAAGATGAGGGTAAGTCTTCCATTGCACACTGCTTAATTTACCACCATCTAGCCTGATCTTGACCTGAATCACAGTGCTGTAACTTATCCCCACAAACTATTTGAAGTTTGTTCTCCGACTTCACCACAATCTGATTTCACTTTGGAGCATCTGAGTGACGGCTAGGCGTGTAAATCATGCACCGTCACTTTAAATTTGTGGTACCTCCATCATGCCCCTGGTTTGGCCCTGTAAAATGGAAATGAGCTAAAAGCTTTCAGACTCTGGTTTTCCTGACGTCGCAATGCAGCCGCGTGTCTCGTTATGCATTGAGGCATGCTTGACAACTGACGGGTTTCGTTCGCTGCTGCCTCTGTGGTCTTTTTGTTTTCGGATTTGTTCAAAGGCTCCGGGGCAGAGCTCCCATTTGCGGCTCTCTGCAACAATAAACTGCTCATGGCTCAAGAACATTTTTCCAGGCAACGTCCATGTCTATGGAGCACAGTCCTCAAGTGCGCCGTTGATTAATCACTGGCATGTTTAGACGTTGGCCTCTGCCTTTGTGCCTCTAGTTGGAAATGGATAAAAAGTTCTTTAGAAATGTTAATTGGGTATAATTGATCTATGTTATACTAAAAAACTAAAGCAATCCTCTGTGATTCATCTCCGTCGTCATGGAGAGTGGGATGTCATTATGACAGCACTTACCTTACTAATGAATCTTCCAGATGCTGCTTAAACCAGTCATATTCATTTTATATCCAGAACCTAAGAGACACCATGAGGAAGTCTTTGCCTTGGGACTCTTTATTGACTTGTCAGTCTTTTGATCCGTCCAGTTATCTGGCTCTGCAGAACGTAATTGCGTAATACCCAGGGGAATCGATGTTATTTAATAAAGCCACACAGAATCCATCAATATGAATGATGGGACTCTGGTGAGATAATTACGGTCAGATATCCTCATATCAGCGGAGTGTCTGAGCATCCCCTGCACCATCTGTAGGCTGCTCATCTGTATTCACCATCATGCTAATGTACACCCAGACACAATTGATTCTGAGCCAGAGGCCTGTCCGGACTTTTCTGATAAAGCTGAATGAATCCAACTCATTTATAAAGCATTTCGAACTCTGCCAGGAACTCTTATCAAATGGCAACACCAAGGCCCTGGACTCAGCTCTGCGAATTTCTTATAATTAGAAAAATAAAGTAAAAAAAATAAAACATTAGCGTAAAGTTTTCCCAGTTCTGCACTCTGTGGCGAAAGAAAAGGACCAACTAGCTGTTGACTTTATTATTCTGTTCACAAGGGATTCACACATATTACAATTAATCTGCCTTCATAACTCATTGTCAGAGCTTTCGACATATCTAATAAAAACACTTCTTACTCATACTGAATTGAGCTGCCATTAATATTCAGGATTTAATATTCTCATGACCTTAGCCTGATGTCCTTGAGAATGAACTTGAGGACTAAATTCAGTGGGATGTGGGCAAAATGACTAAACCCATCCATGTTACACACCCATACCCCATCGTGTTTTGTTCCTCCCACTCCTGTGGCAGTGACTGCTCCAGCTCTGTCTAATGACGACAAAGCCTTGGCGTAATTATAAGTGATGGGGAATGTGGGCACCACCACACAGGCTGCTCCCACTTACAACTTTGATGTGTCACTTCATAGAGTCATATCCCAACATAGCCCAAGGTCTGCTAATTTGCAGACTATTTTTATTTCACAGAGGAGGTGGGAAAAGGCCCCTGTGGTGGTTGACAACTTCATTTGCAGTGGTCACAGACATGGCATGAAAGTAGTTTCGAGGTGTTCCTCGTGGTGCAGAAACAACCTGTTATGACACTATTGGAATTTTCTGCCAAATTGGATCTGAACTAATAAGGGTGCCTGGAAGGTGACATATTTCAGAGTTTCAGTTTGTGGTTTAGGTTTCAGTTTGTGTTTATATGGTGAGAAATATTTTTATTACCAATACTGAGGAGTAACTAAAATTAGTGACATTATGAAGGTACTTTTTTCAGTACAAATACATTTGTTCTATTTACAGAGAATATTATTTTCAACTATCTGTTGTTTCTGTTAAAGAAAATGTACAATAAACAAAAAAGACTAGAGAGTAATAATAAAATGTAGGCAAAATTTATACTGTAGACATTAACGGTAAATGTGCATATTATAGTAAGAAACTATGTATGTAAAAGGGCAATGTGCCTTTGTTCATAAGTAGCTTGTAGCTTGAAAAGCTACCGTTGAAAAGAAGCTTCCCCAACACTGCATATTTCATACACTGTCACTTCAAACAGTCAGTCAGTGAGTCGACCTTGACACTATACTGCTTTTGTGAAACTGGTCCACCGTTAGTGAAATAAGGTTCACAGCGAGGAATGTTTTGGAACAGTGTGATCGATTTCTCTGTCCTCTGGCCAGCTGCTTTCTGACAGGCGCTCAGTGGGACCGTCAGGTTCCCCCTCGGAGGAGGCAACTCACCCAGTGTGTGTGGGTGTGTGTGTGTGTGTGTGTGTGTGTCTGTCCACATGTATGAATGTGTTGGACATTCTTGTAGCCCCTCAGGGCCCAGGGAAAACTCCCTGTAGTTCAGGGGTATGGTGTTTGTGTGTGCAGTGATGCATGAGCCAACACAAACACACCTGGATTCATTGTCAGAGAGACACACAGACACTGACCATGCACTTCATACACGCAGAACACTGGCATTCAACTTACAGCTCATTTTGGAAGTCAGTTATGACAGCTTTTTACATGACAAAATGTAAAACAGCACTAAAACTGGCATTTAGCTTATTTTATGGAACAAATATGAGCATGGGATATTGTGTGTGGAGAATAACAGATTCAATTTAGATTAAATAGATGAAGCACATGTTGGAAATGCAGACATAAATTTATGGGTACAGTTTACAATTTCAGATCCCAAATTATGAAAAATGCGAGCCAAACAACCTTATTGCGAACCTTAATGTGACATTAAACATGAGAAACTTAGCAGTGATTAATCCTCAAAATTGTTCTGGGGCTTTACTAAATTTATTATTGCTTTGACAAAATCTTAAGAAATGAATTGTGGATGTTTCAGAATGCTCATAACAGACCAGGGTTTGCTTTTAACCCTTTGACCTTTTTTAAGGAAAGGCTGGCCACACATCTTCCAGAGAAAAAAATATGATCATACTGTTCACTGATGATGCCACTGAACGCCGTTGGGAACATTTTATATGCAGGTATAACAGACAGGCATGCACACGTTGATCTCCGTATGCAAACCCAACCAACACTCCTGTGCCGACATGTGGTTTCACTCAAGCTATCAGCAGACGCTGTAATGCACCCTGCGTCTATAGCAGAAAAGATAACATTCTTTTAAATATTGGAGGATGGAGGCAAAACATTATTGATATCAGGCGTGCTAGATTAGATGTTTATCGCGCATGTGACACATATGGATCTAGGCATATTGTATGTAGGACAATCATAAAACCATGTGAACTTAAAAGCTTTATCAGACCCATGCAGACACGTAGCCTGCCAAAGCTGTGATTGCAGAGCTGTGGCTGCTCAATATAACCACAACCACAGCCTGAGATTGAACAGCTGTAGACTATGATTTGGAGCATGCTGTATTTTCAAAGCTATGAAGAAACCCTTTTAGGTTTAGTACTTTGTTTTATTCATCACCATTGAATATGCTGACGCACTGGATCCAAGCATTTATCTAACTGAGATTTTGTGCATTTTAATTTACAGTTCTAATATACCCCCAATTCATTAGTGCCCCATGAAAATAAACTACAGTAAAACTTCATAAGAGTACTGTATAACTACATAACTGCTAAAAGGTAAAGAAACCTTGAATATGAAAATGATGTGGAATATCGGAAAAAACTCTGTCTAATGCACAGAATAATAAAAAGGGAATATTGTGAGGGGAAATTATTCAGTACAAATGAATACATCGATTCATAGATTCACAATCTAGACTCCTTAAAATGGGACTAATTAATCTATGTTGGAAATGCCAAAATGTAACTGGAACATCTGTGCATTGTAATTGGGGATGTCCTGTGCTATAGCCACCTTGGCTAATCTTCCATTACAATGAAACTATACAAGCAAGAATATGTCTCTTAGAAAACAGAGTGGGTGGTTAGCACTGATGCCTCACAGTGAGATGGTCCTGGGTTTGATCCCCCGTGTCGGCCCTAAGGCCTTTCTGTGTGGAGTTTGCATGCTTTCCCTGTGTTTGCGTGGGTTTCCGCCGGAGGCTCCGGCTTCCTTCCACAGTCCAAAAGCTTTCACTGTAAGTTTATTGGTGACTCTAAATTGGCCTGTAAGGTGTGAGTGAGAGTGTGATTGTGTGAGTGTGTGTACCCTGCAGTGTGTTGCTGCCTACCCAGGGTTGGTCCCTGCCTTAGGTTCCCGGGATAGGCTGCAGTTCCCCTGCGACCCCTGTTGGAATTAAGCGGTTTGGATAATGAATGAACGAAAACAATAGTTTTGCAATATTTGAGTTTGCTTCTTACTCAACATCTGTTGTTGTTGTTTTTTTCCTCCATTTCAATCTAAAGAACAGCATCTACCTATAAAAGCCATTTTGCCATTGCAGACATTACAAAAAATAAGCAAAAACATAAATTATAAAAGAATCATTTTTCATACTCAATATAAGAAATAGTGGCTAAAGAAAAAAATCAATCAATGCACCATTTGTAACTTTTCATGAGAAACTTTATGTCCTTTGTGCGTGAATTATGGTTCACTGAGTTTAAACCCACAGGTGGGTGTTCACTCAAGTGGGCATCACGCATGAAAAGGTTAATTTAGTTCCTCTAATAGAGTCTGAATGTGGACTATTCTCTTAAGGGTGTGCAGTATGTAATACAGATACCTATAAATCGTCTGATCTGCCTTTTCCCTCATCTATATCAGCTATCACATAGCACAGCGCATTCTATTGCATCTTTGGCCAAGAAATGCAGCCTTTCTAAGCTCCTTTTGGCAAGAACTCAGTTACGGTAAGTCAATGTTTTTGCATAGCACAGTGATAGTTATCTCAACCCGTGATACGGAACGCTTAGTAGAAATTAAAACAACATGATCCAGTTGATGAGAAGGTGTTGAGGTTTAGACCAAGGGATATTCCAAAGGTTTGACACCCGATCGACAGCATGTGAATCGGCTCAGCACCCGAATCTGGAGCAGCAAACAAGCCGCTGATTCAGAAACGTCTAGACACGTGACATATGAGAGCTGCCTCGGTCAAATTGGATTTAGCCGAAGCTATTGCTCTTGATAATCTCACTTTCTACTTCAGTACTACTGAGCTGGGGCTTTGTTTTACTTTCGGGTGGAAAGTTGCACTTCATTATGTGTGAAGTGTAGCATGGAGGCAGACGCACAAGGCCCTTAAATCGCTCAGCCTGGCCAAGCATGGAGTCGTCTGCATGGAGGGGGTGAACATGCCCTGATTACTCCACACTTCTGAGGGCTTTTAAAAGCGTAAGACAAATGTCAAAAACCAGACAAATTAGGGGAGATAATTTAGAAGTGGTCACTTTGCCAAAGGGTAATTAAAGTGTTACTGAGAACATATGCACAGCAGGCTTACATGTGCTCAGCAGGACCAGAGGTGCATCATGTTCTGTATATTCAGTACTTTTTACCCAAAACTATATGTAGAATCAATATTAGACACTTTTACTAAGGGTTCAGTGGTTATAATTAAAATAATAAAATTTTACTCACAAATGTCTATTGACAGCATTATTGTTACATTTTGCCCCCTATTTTTCCATATTTTAACAACTTATCATTTGCAAAATGATACCAAAATGGTGATATTGCTTGGTGCAGACTTTTTTTTTTTTGTCCTGTCCCGTTGTATTAGAAAAACAGAATGTATGGTCTGATAGCCTTGTGTGGGTGGGGCAGATTTGTTCTGCAACGGAGGAGTGTGGAAATCTCCTCATATTGCACATTGTAGATTTATTCCAACATAAAAAGCACATTACGAATGGACATGAAAGTGAACAACAGTAAGAGAAAAACAACACAACAAGAAGAACAACAACCACAACAATGTGAAAAATAAAACAAAACAAAAAAAAAACACCCAACCAACCAAATAAACAAAAATAAAGAAAAAAAGAAACAAACAAAAAAACCCAGACAAAAATTATAGCCTGGGTGCAGGCTTTGATGTAACTGGATTTCATACTAACCTCCTTTTTATTTTGCACCAACATGATTTCATAATTCATTCATTCAATCATTCATTATCCAAACCTTTTCATCCCAGCCAGGATCGTGGGGGAAACTGGAGCCTATCCCGGGAACTACAGGCGCAAGGTAGGGACCAATCCTGGCCCGACGCCAACAGACTGAAGGGCACACAGGCTCACACAATCACACTCACACCTTACGAGGACAATTTAGAGTCGCCAATTAGCCTATAGAGCGATATTAGAGCATATTTAAATATTTTGTACATTACTTTAAAACAAAGTGGTGCTGCCCTTTACCCTGCGACCAACAAAATATATTTGTCTTGTTGGTATTAGATACTTTATTTATTTATATTAGATACTCTAGTACTTTTAGAACTACTCAACTAATGCCTTTTACTAATGCAAGCAAAACACTTTGACACTTTGTTACTGTTAATATCAGATACTTAGGTACTTTTAACCAAGTAATTTTTTATAAATATTTTAGTACGACTTTCAGGAACTTTATACACCACTGAGCTTAAACTGCAGATTTTGCCTTAATACTGGACCAATCATGTTCACTTTTATCCTTCTATGCCATAAATATGGTCACCTTGTCATCAACAATCCTGTAAAATATAATCACACCCTTCCATGAACGCGGCTTGTGTGACCATGTGTGAAAGTGCGTGTGAGTGTGTGTGTGAGTGTGTATGGTATTCATAGACCCATATGACAGACAGCTGTGTAAACTGGAGGCATGCTTCTCACTGTGCCGGCAGAAAGAAGAGTAGCGCTCCATCAGATAATGAAAAGCGCTTTTGTGGGGAGTGTCACGGTGCAGAGACCCCCATCGCCACCACCATCTCGCTCCCCGAGATCTTGCCGTGGCTCGTGTGTTTCTCTCAGCGGGCCTCCTCCTTCCGACACTCGGGTCTGGCCTCTCGCCCTGCCGAGGATGTTTTCATAGTATTAACATGAGAGAAAATATTGACACCCCCGTGCAGGAGCATGAAGGAGCCAGACAAAGCAAATTAAAACAAATCGGGCGATATTAACACTCAAATCGAACTATCCTTTACTCTCCGCAAGATGTCTGTGCTGGTGGGACATGGTTGAGTGTGTGAAGCAAAGGGGGGCAGACTGTCCTGAAATGGTCTATAATAAAGGAAGTGTGTGTGTGTGTATGGTGGGGGGTGTTAAGTGATGATTGACAGGCAATGAGAAATTTTGACGAGGCATAGATAGGTCTGTAGTGCCTTTACATTTTACCACCATCTCAAGTTCAGGAAATCCAGACGGTGATAATTAATGTACTGTATTGGAAGATGAGATAGCAAATACCCTGAAGAGAATGCATTTGTAGAAAGGCACGCTCAGCATGCAGACAGTCTCATTCTCATGTTAAGTTTAAGCATAATCACTACAACATATGTGACCGGATATTTGGCCACATTACACATTCTCTGTGGGTTTTCATAGTTCTAGACATTACAATGGCTGGAACAAACGGTGCAGCATATAATTGGCAGGAACTAAAACAGCCTCACAGTGTGAGATTCCTTAGTGCTGCTTATGTCTTTCTTTGTCTCATTTCTCAGTCTGATTCTCTCTTCTGTCTGTCTCTGTCATTCAGCTAGATTGTAGGGTGACTGCGTATAGGATCACTGTTATTAGGGCATAGGGCTAATAAGGGGTTGGGAAAAAGAGACAGCTTGCAGTTGGAGATTTAGTTGGGCTGACATACAAGTGCTTCAAATACAGACATAATAGTCAAATTGTCAAAGTACAAGGTTTGCCAAGCTAAAATCTACTTTTGGTGTTAAAATCAACAGACCCTTGAGGTTTTGTGCTCAGCTCAGTACTGATCTTATTTAGAGTACACCCCATGTACTTCTGGCATTAAATTTGTGGTTTTGCACCTTCAGTAACATACTATGAAGACTTAAAAATATTGCAACATACATTTTTAATACTTACTGGTCGACAGCATTTTCTTTTACTTTGGCATGATTGCATTCAGAGCTGTCCTCATGCCTTTGAAAATCTGCTCCGCTCCATTGTTTTGTTCCTGATGCAATCTAACATATCAGACCAATAACAGATGTAACCAATATATTATTATTTATTTGGATGCGATGTAAACCCAGGGTCCTGAATGTATTAGTTAATAAAAGATCCCTGGACATTTTTCTAAAATACAGCCTGCAGATGGAGATTAGACACACTGACACACAAGAGCTTCAAGTACAGACATAATAGTCAAATTGTCAAAGTACTAATGTTGCCAAACCAAAATCTACTTTTGGTGTTAAAATCAACAGAACAGAGTGGTTTTGTGCTCTGCTCTAATCCTGTTTATATTATATTCTACATCCTTCTGGTACTAAAATGGTGTTTTTGCAGTTAAGTCTTATGTAGACACATTCTTTATTTTTATTAGTCAATAATATTTACTTTGCTTTTGCCAAGGTTGCTTAAAATGAAGACCTCCTGCTTCTGAAAATCTGCTCAGCTTCATAGCTAAGTTGCTGATATAATGTGTCAAATTAAATTGCATTCATTAATTCATTCATTATCTGAACAGCTTAATCCCAACTGGGGTTGTGGGGGTACCTATCCCGGGAACTTACGGGCGCAAGGCAGGGACGAACCCTGGGCATGCGCCAACACATCGCAGGGCACACACACTCACACAATCACACCTTACGGGGCCAATTTAGAGTCGCCAATTAACCTATATAGCATGCTTTTGGACTGTGGGAGCAAACCGGAGCACCTGGAGGGAACCCATGCAAACACAGAGACAGTATGAAAACTCCACATAGAAAGGTCCCACAGCCGACCTGATTATTGAACCCAGGACCTTCTTGCTGTGAGGCGGCAATGCTAACCACTGTGTTACCGTGCCACCCGTAACCAATTTATTGTAATTTATTTGGATGAGATGTAAGTAAAAGTCTTGATATTTGGGGTTCATAAAAGATCCTTAGACACCTTTCTAAAAAGAGTGGGGATGGAAACTTGATTCAAAGTGCCACTCTATCCCTTTCAAATATGGCCTCCTAATCACTCACTATCTCTAATCTGTGAGTTCTCTCCTGCCCCTTTTACCACCTCAGCTAATGTGTGGTGAGTGTAGTGGTGCAGAATTGCTGCTGGAGCATCAGCTAGGCAGAGATGAGTGAAGTGGCTCCATAAAAAGCTGTAAAGGACTTTGTATGTCTAGAAATGTGCTACAAAGATGTGAAGTTCATGTATTTATGGCTTTGTAAAAATCCAGTGTTATTGAATGGGACAATACGCCCCTAATATTCTTGGGTAGTAAAGGGCAAAACCAGATCCATTTTAGACTAAATATCTACTTGTCACCATTGGTGGTGATTGTATCTCGTCATTGAGAGAGTGGAGTGGTGTTTAGGTTATAGAGGGGCTGTAGGGGTTCACAGGTATAGGAGATGAGTAATAACCCTGCGACTCCCCAGAGAGGACAGACCAAGAGTCTGGATTGCTTTGTCCCTCAGTCCACTATAAACAACCTTCAGACTGATGGAGGCTTTTAAATAGAGAGGCAGCACTCCTAATGTTGGTTATGATTCTTAAGCTGTTTACATATACGCTATGAGAGTATGTCTGAGTCGAACGTTAAAGGGCCACATTATGAATACTAAACATTTATGGACAGGGGAGACAGATCTTTCCTATGCATTAAGGGAACAGACACATGTGATAAGCTTGGTCTGTGAAAATCAACAGAACTGACATTCTTTAACAACAAATTCAGCACACTAGAATGTGACTGTTTATGAAAATTGACAAGTCTTGCAAAATCAATTCATATAATTTCATTATTCGGCCCAATTTAATGTCAAATAAACAAGAGATATGACTTCAGGCAGCTTAAAAGACGTAGCCAGCCTGCCACAGATCTGCGTTCGCATGAGGTAATCAAAATTTAATAAGGATCAGCTGGCATTGGTTTGGAAAACGTTGTGGTGCAGCGATACCGTCACCATCTTCACTTCCTCCTATCCGCAATGAAAACTGTATCAGATGATGGCTCAATGACATCTAAAGGAGGATGGGGGTTGATTTGGGGTAGGTCGGGGTGGTAATAATTTTTCAGAGCTGTTTGGGGCCGCAGGCGGTCGGCTCATATTCTGTGTGTATTTGGAGAGCTGCGGCAGAAACACGGCCAGCGCCTCAGGCACGACCTCAGCCACCAGAACACAGGCGAGAGTCTCAGTAGACTGAGAACAAAGACACACAGACCATACAGGACGAGGGGGATAGAAGAGGAGAAGGAAGGCTAGGAATAAGAGACAGGAGGTGAGAGGTATGGGGGAGACAAAGAGAAAATGGAGGAGAGGATGGAAATGAGTGGTGAGTCTGAGAATAGGAGAGATCGGAGGGAAATGAAAGGGAGAAAAGTAGACTTTTAGAGAATGCTGAGCTGAGGTAAAGGATAGAAGAGAAGGAAAAGTGCAGAAAGGTAACGGAAATGAACAGAAGAGACTAACAAAAGTGTTGGAAGAGAGAGTGGATGTGAAGAGATTGAGGTTTGGAGAAGACATTGGGAGAGAAGAGGTTAGATAAAGAAGAGGATAAATAAATGGTAGGAAGAGGACAGGAGATGGAGAGAAAAGAAAAGAGTTGGAGCTGGTTATAAATATGGGAATGAAGGCGTGAGCTTAAGGATATGAGAGAAAGAGGGAGAGGATAGGTAAAGAAGATGAGACAGAAAAGTAGAGCTTGAGAGACATGCAGAGTTAAGGAAAAGGATAAGCGAAGAGAAAGAAAGGGAACAGAATGGTGAAAAAGGAAGATGAGAGACAAAGATGACTGGAAAATTAGAGTGGATGGGGAGAGACGTAGGGCAGGGAGAGGACAGAGGATGCTGAGGAAAGAAAATAAAGAAGGGAAGCAGAACGGAAGAGAGGAGAAGAGAATGAGGGCGTGGAGAGGAGAGGTTAAAGAGAGGACAGAAAGGAAGAGAAAAGTTGAAAGAGTGGAAAAGTAGAAAAACAGAAGAGTGGAAAGGTAGAGAAGACAAAAGATAAAAGAGAAGAGAAATTGGGTAGCAGAGAGATAACAAAAAGAGCAGAGGAGAAATATTAGCAGAAAATTGAGAAGAGAGCAGAGAAAAGTGTAAAAATAAGAGGAGGAGAGAGTTTTAATGATGCATAATATAGAAGCCTGCGGTTAGAATAGAGTCACTCTAATGAATCCAGCATTGACCATCACAGCTCTGAGCGCAGTAACAGATGGAAGTGATGCTGCGTTATGTGACCTCAATCCACGAGTAAGCAGAAACCCCCAAGGTGCTGAAAGTTTGTTTGTGAGAGATCAGCTCTTGATCTGCAATTCATTACTTATGAGTGTCTAATGGGTATTCCCTCTGAACACAGTTAGCAACTTTAACTATTTAGGGCCGAATTCTACTACCAAGATTCAGCTTTACAACCCAGTTGACTGATGCTTCTTGGCACCCAGAGGGCGACACATTTTCCCTCTCCACCCGACTGGGCGGAGTGCCAATAAACTGAGCGTCCACATTTTACTTGGCATGCTTCTGAAGACATGGATGTGAAGAGGGAAAAAAAATGTGTAGAGGCATCAGCAGTGCAGAAATAGAAAGATGGAGTGAATGAGAGGAGTGTGTGAGAAGGATCGTTTCGGGTGACAGATGAAGCGTGAGCGAGGAGAGAAAAGCAGCGGTATAGAGACGGGCAAGATCGAAGTGAGAGTGGCAGGATGGTGAAGGAGTGGGAACAGTGAGGGAAGGGGCAGAAAAGAGAGGGAGAGAAAAAGAGAGAGGGAAAGAGATAGAGAGAGAGAGGGGGAGGGCAGGGTGGTGAGAGGGAGGAGAGATCTTGGCTGGAGTCCATGTTAGCAGCAGGGGAGTGGAGCAGTCAGTAGGGGTGGAACGCTGAGTGGCACGTGGAGAGGCAGTATTTCACAGAGCTGGAAGAGACACAAAGCTGTGGAGGAGAGAGAGGGAGGGAGAGAGAGAGTGAGAGAGTGAGAGCGAGAGAAAGAGAGAAGGAGGGGGAGTAAGACAAGGCGTCTTATTAGTCAGACAAGTGAGCAGTGCTCCCCGATCCCTCCAAGATCAACACAAGCCCTTGACTGACACACACTCGTGTATGCGTGTGCGTGTGGATGTTTGTGTGAACGAGCCTACGCCCGGCAGTGTGTTCGACTATGTGGAATGCGTCTTCTGTAGTGGGGACCAGCAGGGCGGTCAGCCAGGGTTGAATCACAGTGTTGCGCTTTCTTTAGAGGAACACCGGCTGCGCCCTGGATGCTCCCAGGAAAAGCAGCACGTGCCCGTTAGGTGGGACGAGAAAAACGCTCGCGCCAACAAGGGTAACGTTGCACCCGGGGATTTACGAGCTGACTCGTGCCATGACCACACGCTAACCGGAATCGATCCTGTCATCTCTCCGCCGTACGATGGAGCCAGCACTTACTGGACGATAGAGACTTATAGAGTTCAAGAGACATTTGGAAAGCAGTGTGGCGTTGTGAGGATGCCTGCCCAGATGTGGACCCTGACTCTGACCTTTGCCCTTTGCCTGGCACTGTGGAACAATCTCGGTGTACAAGGAGCAAAGAACAACTACCCAAGACTGCGGCTGTCCCACAAAGGTAGGCAACAGGTGTGCAGATGTTTATAGGGGTCCACATTAGTGTTTGCACAAAAGTAGGGTATGTTTTTTAACATTTTTGAAGGGGTGTTTGATATTAAATTTAAAACTGTCTAAGTTTCAGAGATGAAAAGGGTCGTTCCCCTATTAATGATGAGTTTAATGATATTGGCGAGTGGGTTTAAAGCTGACCTTCTGCCCTTTTTCACACAGATCGGTACATGCTGACGGGTTCAGATTTTATAGACTTTTCCAGTCTTGTCATAATGCATTTTCTCGATCAGAGACAGGTGGATTTAAAGTTAGTAGAGAATTTTAAATTGATATTTTTATAATAGCTACAAAAAAATTTGAAATAATGAATGTGAATGAGAAAAACCATTTAAAAATTCCATTACTTTAAAACCCATTCTTTAATCAAAAATAGCTCCGAAACTGCGGTCAAAGCTATATAATAAGTCATATATTTTAATATAATTAAATTTAATGATTCAGCCCCAAAGTCAGGTTGTACAGATTTCCTGCCAAGATCCTCTATGTAATCTTTTCCACATATACAGTGATTCATAGGTTTCCATTCTATAAAACGTACTGGACTTTTAATCCCTCTACAAATTTGAACTCTTGTTTATTCCACTATATTAAATCACAGAGCTTTTTCTGAGATGTGAATGGTTTGAATGAAGCCCCTTTGACTCCAATAAAGAAGTCTGACCCTGTCTCTTATAGTTGTTTGTCCTCAGTGTTATGGTGGTTGAACTTGTACAATGTTGCTTTTTTTAAAGTCTAGTGGTTGAGTGAAAGAGCTTCAGCCGTGCGTTTTGTTATGCTGGTGTCTCACTCGGGCTGTTTACAATGTAATGTTGGTCCTCTTTGTAGATAGTTACACCCCTCCCCATCTCTCTCTCTCTCTCCCTCTCCCACTTTGATTGCCTTGCTGTGGAAACAATGTCACTTAAGAATCCCCACCCTGACTTCTTAGCCCATGGTTGAGACTGTATGTGGAATGTGAATGCTTCATAAATCATACTATTTGGCATGTCCCAGATCTGCACTCTCTACCTGCTCAGGAAAATTGGCAGATTTTCCACGTCCTCTGGTTCTATTGGTTCTGCATTTACCATAAGATATATCAGCTCTGTGCGCCATAATATAATATACAATACGTCCTATCAGTATTACAATCTCACGTCATACTGATGAGTTTTGCAGGGACACTCACACCTTTACTGTCCTATATTTTGGGTCCCATTCCATAGAGAATATTTACTGTACCTAAATAACCCTTTGCCTGTACCTATACCGGAACCTAACTAAAACCAGTATTAAGACATGAAAATGAAACTTTTTTATTCGTGTTAAAACCAAACTGAGACAAATTATTTGGTCAAATGTAAGTCCGTCCTCAATCAGCAGGTGTAGAGTCTGAAATTTGTCTCCAAATTAAGTTGAGATCAGAAAGACATGCAGAAAAAAGAGGAAAAGCTGAAAAAATGATTGACATGCTCGTAAGGAATTTCTCTCTACTTGCATATCTTTTTTCTCGCTCCTAAATATAAGGCTTTTCACATCTCCACCTAACACTTCTTCTTCTTTCCAGTCATCTCACCTCACCTCCAATTCTCTCTCACTCTCTCTCTCTCCTATACAGCCTCTCTTTTACTGTTTACTTCACACCCAATTTCTCTCTCACACCCTTGTTTCACTCTCTCTTTCTTTCTCTCTCTCTCTCTCTCTCTCTCTCTCTCTCTCTCTCTCTTTCTCTCTCTGCATGTCTGGACTGATAAGTTGCGCTTCGCTATGCGAAAGCAGGCAACTGTGTTTAGCGCGCATCCTATGATTATGGAATGAAAAACATCTTGACTGTAAGAGACGCCGCCAGTCTTTTGCCAGGCTGAGTGGCCTAAGCGCTTCGGCACGCACTGAGGTATTTCAGAATCCTTGGAGGCAGTTATGCGGTTAAGTTCCACCAGTTTTACCCTTGAGATATTAATATGTCTTAAATTATCTTCGCTGTGAAAAACAGGGTGGTAATTGAAGTCGGCTTTGTTAAGATCTGTCAGCGGCATCGCAAGTTGCAGAGTAAATGCTGGGAGACGGTTTTTGGTTGGAATACCCAGTTGAAGAGGAACCTGTGGCGACGTGTTTTGTAGGATGAATTTAGCTGATTGAGTCTCAAGTGTTTTTACAGAGGTGTTTTCCGTTTTACGGTTTCCTGTAGCTCTGATCTGTCAGTGCAGAGACTCTGAGGTTGATTGTAATTAATGTGCATTATCAGAATGATAATTTGTCATTTTTGATCTCATGCTGACTAACAGTGTTGGGGAAGCTATTGAAGAACTGCATGTTTAAGCTACAAGCTATGTATGATAAAATGTAGCTGAGCTTCAGCCAAGCTCCTGTTTTAATATTGTACTTTACTACACTACAGACTACAGAGAAAAAGTAGTTAAGCCAAAAAATTATTTAAAAAGTGAAACACAATGTTAAAAGTTAAATGAAGAACAGTTTTTTTTAACAATGTAAAGTCAAATCAAAATAAGTTATTCAAGACATTTTAGAGGTAGAGAGTGTTTTGCTTTAGGCAAGTTACACTAAAATTAAGTAATATATTTTGATGGCCACGGATGTATGTTCACCATCTTCTGGCTGAATCTTGCAGCTGCCGAGAGAGTACTGTGATGCAATGAGCATGTGCCATGTGGGCATGGCAGTAACCACTTCTGCAAATCTTTGTAAAGTGAGAAAAATAATAGCATTATATGTAGCAATGTAGCGTTTTGCCATGCTGCATTACATTATTTAACAGGGACTGGAAAAACTACAGGGCTTTAAAAGAAGCATAGTTACTGATAAGCTACTTAAAAGAGTATTTAAGTTAGTAGAGTCACCAATTGTGGTTAACTTTCCCCCCAGCCTGCTTCTAAAGACGCTCTCTCTTCCATTTCTATCTCTCTTTTTGTGTCTCTGCCTCTTTCTTCTAACAGATGTAATTATTAAAAGATCCAATAAGCTTTTATGGGTGTTGTCTTCCAGCACTAAATTATGTCTCAGCGGTTTGAGGATATTGGCACTTATAGTTGATTACTCAGCAAAACCTCTTGGGGCATTTATTAAGGTCACTTCACCAACAAAACCCTGATTATAGAGAGAAAAGAGTGAAGACTTGGCTGCGACTAAAGCTGCTGAAATTGTTTTATGAGCACATAATAACTCTAGCAAGGGCAAAGCTTGCAGCGGCTTTCCTCAATCAAGTGTATCAGCGTACAGATTCCACTGCCAAATCTTCCTTGTTTTCTGACAGCCATGCGAGGAACTTTCAATCTAAAAACAGTGTAAGAGTGATCATGTTCTTTGTGAACTGGCATGAGTTATGAATTAATTCATATGAATAATTTCTAGATATGGAAAAGCTGAAGACATGAAATCCTCCAGTTGATAGTGTAACGGTTAGGGAGTTCGCCCTGTGATCGGAAGGTCGCCGGTTCAAACTCCAGGACCGGTAAAGGTATCACTGAGGTACTCATGAGCAAGGTACCGTCCCCAAGCACTGCTCTGTTAGCTGGCCATGTTAGCTGCCCACTGCTCCTTCATGGATGGGTCAAATGCAGAAGTCACATTTCGTTGTGGTGCACTGTGTGTTGGGCTGTGGTGTGTCCACAATGACAATCACCCACTCAGTCCAAAGCATTTTATGTTCCTATTTTTAAAGGGTTGACCCAATGTTTGCAACTTGTTTTGGCATCTGAACTTCATGTAAATATGACATTTGTAGGTGTCTGGGTGTGTTTGCTTGGGTGGGTCACCACATGAGGCACTCTGTGGTGAACAACTTTTGTCTGAAGTGGGTCCAAGTGCAACTTGGAGGCCAGATATGACCACAGGAGTTAATGAATAAGCTCTGAGGTTTTCATATTAACTGAGAGGAAAATTGTTCTATTCAAAAAGGAGAAGCGATCTATTTTTGAGCTATGAAAATTGTCTGCCGCAAATCTGCACGGCCATGGCAACGGCACATTCCTGGACAAATGGGTTGCGTGTGTCTGCACCCTAGGTATGTTGTAGAGTATCATATAATGAGTCCGGTTTCGCTGCAGCCTACTGAATTCATCTTTTTTTAAATCCTAATTGCGGCCTCTTCAACACACAGCAACCGTGGGGGTTAAAAAGCGCGTGGGGCTCCCGGCCTCCGAGAGCTGCACATTTATCCCTGAGTGAAATTAGTTTAAATCTTCTCCAAACATTATTTCAAAACACTTCCACCTGGTTGTGGAGAGTGGGACTCTGTTTTAGATGATGTCACGCTGTTATGACAGAGTTAAAGTTTCGTGCATTACCTTGTGTAAATAAATCTCTCTGGGTGTACCACAGTATCACTGAACATTTACCTTTCACAAAATTTAAACATAAAGCTGCCAAAAGCTCTCCTGAGCTTTTAGTGGGTGCTCCAGCTACTTAAGTAGAAACTGTTTCTTATCTGGCATCTGTAAATGTTCATGTTCTTGCTGAATCAGAATCACCTAACTGCAGTTTCACCTTCCAGTGAATTTACCAATTTTGCCAGATTTAATTTTCAATGACAATATCACGTCATAGATTAAGCATCAGGAATTTATGTCTAATTTAAATTCTATCTTTTTGTTAATTATCATTTTAGATATATTTCTCTTGGAAATCTTTGCATTATTTGCCAGCCGACTTTGCCCATTTTCATCACTCAGCCATTATTTGTAACTGCATTTTTTCCCCTTGCTCTAAAACCCCAAGCCAGCAGGTCAGCTTTTAAGCAACAACTCAGTTTCCAACTGGATTATCCGTCATTAGATATTTATTCATCATATGCACAATTGCATATGATCCCCTGAAACTCTGCTGCTCCACCTGCTACTAGAGAACATGAACTCTAAGCCTCAAAATCCGCCCCTGGGTTTTGTTTTACGGTGCTTTCGGTTCTTGGCTGTGATGTTAATTCTAGACGGTAGCACAGAGGCCTGTGTTTCATTTTATACTCAGTTTCAAACTGATAGCATAACAACCCCAAAATCAGCTCAGGTTGCATGTAGGTTCAAGTCGTAATTGCTAGTGTGCCACCCCTGTCTGAGATGTAATTTTAAACCCACTGAAGAACTACCTTCCTGATGGCTTTAAATGCATTTGCACAGTTATTTTCTTAAAACAGGAGTGGTTTGGGGAATGCCAGCCCAACAAAGGCGATGTGTCTTTGCCACTTAACCGTGATATATATCATTTAGCTCTGAGTCAAACGTTTATAGGAGCATGTCATTTTTAGATTATAGAGGCTTTTTATGGCTACTATTAACAATAAAGGCTGTGCATATATTACGTGCAGATGTAATCAGTATAACAGCTTGACTGTTTGCCTTTCTGAAAGCTTATTTCCTCACATCCTCTCTGTCAGCACATGAAAGGAAGAGGATTTATTGGTGTCTCCAGTCTGCTGTGTAATTAGGTATATATTATTTTCTGACATTTCTCCATGAGCTCTCCTCGCAGGTCTGTCTCTCCGCAGGTTATTAATGATGTAGCAGAGATGGAGTAGAGTTAGTTCTGGCTGAAGCATTGACCTCATATATTCGGAGGACACACCAAATTTACATCTCTCTCTCTCCCTCTCTCTCTTCATTCGACTATGACTACATCTCTATCTGCCTCTCACTTTCTCCCTCTTTCTCTCTCTCTCTCTCTCTCTCTCTCTCTCTCTCTCTCTCTCTCTCTCTCTTCTTCCACCTTCTCTACTATCCCTCTCTCATACTCTCGCTTGCTCTCTCTCTCTATGACTATGTCTCTGTCTACAGCATTCTCTCTCTCTCTCAACTATATCTCTCTTGTTCTCTCTGTCTTTATGCCTCTGTCATTTTCTCTCTCCCCCTTCCTCCCTCTTTCTCCTTTTATCCATCTCCCTGACTGTCTCTTTCTCTCCCTTGTCCTCTGTCATCACACCACCCTCTTGTCTTAGTCTTTCTCCTGAGAGTTAAGAGCAGTTTATTTACCCTGAAAAACCCATCACTTCCTTTCAAACATGGGAGCTGAGGGGTCGTCATGGAGACAGCTTCTCCACAGAGAGAGAGAAAGTCAGACACAGAGAGAGAGAGAGAAGGATGGAGGATGGGAGTGTTCCAGAGTTTGCAGTAAACATTACAGCCTGTGTAATCAGTAGGGGACAAGCTGGACCAACACACACTTGTTGAAAGAACACTTGCTGCTTTGGGCCAAAGAGTGTTCTGAATTAGACAAACCTCTCATCCGAGTGAAAACAGTGTGAGATCAGACGGGCTTGTGATGCTCCCTCATCGCGTCCAATAGCCTCAGCAACAGCTATGAAACCAGGACAGATCCGATCCGTAGGCTTGGCACGGGGAAATCCTCAAGTCGGTTCCAGTCGTGTCTCAGAGGCGTGTCAGTGAAGGTCATCCTGTCTTTCCTCTTTTTGCTCTGTTGCCTCCTCCACCTTATTTTCCCCTCAGAGCTTGTATTTCCTTTAATTCCTCCCTTTCTTGTCAACATCACACCTCCTATTGTCTCCTGACTAGTGCTTGTGGCATTTATTAGGGCGTTGACATCACCAACAAACAGTTTGCAAAACACAAGGCTGCATTAACAAAGGGGCATTTCACAGTGGGGAACCTCCATTTGCTTCTTGCCCATATGGAGAGCAGATAATCCGTACATTTTTTAGGAGTTTCTACTTGTTTGGGGAAGATTACAGTGCTATGATTTAGAGCTACAGAATGCTGGAAAAAACCTGCTATATTTTTACTATGATGTAAAAATATGATAAAGGTTTAAAAGCAAATGACGATGAAAAGCTTGTTTGAATAAAATGAATTATGGAAAGAATGATTGAATTGACTTTATATATATATATGTTCATTTATAAAGCTTACTTTGAAAACTCTACGACGAGTGCAGCATCATTAGGTGCGCCACCTACCACAGAGTGTGCGCACAGGAGGGAACACCTCTCTGCCTGTTCAGCCGTGCATAAGGCATAATTGATTGATTGCAAGTGGTGTTTGGCCCGACGCAATGGGCAGCCTAGCTGAGATAGATAAAATAGATGTTCAGCGTGAGAAATCGGAGGTATGGCGTGAGAGTGCGTGAAGACAGTCAGATGCGTGTGTCTCACGCTCATTGCGTGAGAGTTGGCAACTCTGCTGACATTACTAAAACTAAAAGGCCTCACTATGACTCTCAAAAACGTCTTGACAAAAGCAGAAACAAAACGAGGATCAGCACAGGAGATGCACTTGAACGATGGAGATGACTGAAAGTGGAGAAAATTTTGTAGACAGATGCCAAAGTGGCTAACTTTCTCCTTGGTAGCTCCGTGTAGATCTGTTCTTGCAGGATCTGCCATGTGGGGAAACAATGCGTTACAGTGTTTTGAATTTGACTGCAGTACCACTTTTGGCCATAATCTTACATATAGTCCCTTTAAATCTGATTAAAATGTTATATCAGATGTCCGTTGTAGATTAGTTTGGAATTTTGCATCAAGTAGCAAAAAAGTTGTAGCATGATGTGCTTAATTAAATTTGTCTTACTTTACATTGAACAACCATGTGACCACTGCCTATATGCACACGTTTGCAGCCATACTAAGATCCCACTTTCATTTCCAAGTTTTCTGCTGTACAGGCGCGTCTCCTGAGAGAGCACTTAAGTAGGACTAATCATTTTTATGGCTGTGAGTGAGTTACAGTAGAGCATTAATCCAGAGGTTAGTTCTTACTGAAGGGCAATTTCCTTTATGGCTCACAAAGATTTATAATTTGGTTTTAGTGTTCTAAAATCAATAACTAATTCAAATTTAAAGCCTTCCATTGTCCAGCCCCAAACGCACACGCACACACACTTTCTGTCTGTCACATTCTGAGTCAGGATTATACTGTATAGGAGAAATAAGAGTTTATTTTTATCTTATAAAGCTAATCCTCTTTTGCCATCTTCCAGCATCTTCAACTGCATGTGTTGACTGTTCCTTTTTGCCTTTTTCCATTGATGTGGGTTTGCAGCACACCCCAGTGCCTTTAAAACCCGTTTGTTTTAAGCATCATAGATTCTGCCTTTTCCTCTGAGTTGACATGGAACACTTAGTCTATCCCAGGTGGGGAAAAGGATACAGAATTAAGCAGCGGAAATTCCCTCGCTGTGTCTTCAAAGCATGCCATTCTGCACATGTATGGGCTTTGAATTTAACTATAAGTGGAACCATTCTCCTGTGATCAAAGTTCTATACTGTATGTGGGAAGTTAATTTTCTTTTACTAAAAAATTCAGTGTTAAATAGATGTCTAAAATACAAATATTACTGTGGAGCTTTGATCTAAAGTACATTTCGAATAAGTACATCAATTAAAAATAAGAATGATGAATATAACAGATATTATGAATTGTGTTAAAATATATTCCAAGGTACACTGTATGCCTTGTATTTATTTAGATAAACCCAATATAAGAGCCTCCCATCAAGAAAAACTTGTAAAGCCCCACTCTAATGCAGAAAGATAGGGTGTAAAAGATTTGACACAAATGTGTTGGCACATCCAAGAGAAGCTGCTATCGATTTAGATTATTTAAGAAGATTGCTTTCGTCTGTTTTCCTTATATTTTTCTTGAAAACACAAATTTGCTGTGTAATGAAACACATTCTCACTGGTAACAATTACATGTGTTTAGTGAATTTGGATCCAGGTTGTCAGAAGTTATAAAAAATCATTCTGTGTAAAGTACTTGTACTGTAAGTAAATTTAAACAAATTGAATTATGTTCACTTCCTGTAATGAGCTGTAAAACTTCTGGCAAGCCAGTACCCCAGTTAGGCACGTTCCAAACCTGCTGAGTTCTTATATTAATTCCACGGCACGTTTCATATCACCCTGCTTCCTTTCTCTACCTCTCTTTCGTACACACTCACTTTTGATTGACACATGGCTTCCTCGTTCTGCAGGAGGCACACAGAAGCTCAGTGTGTTTCAGCATCTGTCAGTCAGGTCGGTTTGCTGTGCATTAGACTTGCAGGTAATTGAGGTTTATCTTGTGCCCATTGGGGAGCAGTCGCTGAGTGTTATTTTCAGTTGGTACTGACGGTGTTTGAATGTGGAATATCTGTTTATATGTCTGTCTTCATTAGCTTGAGTGACAAGTGAGAAGAGCTGAGTCGAGTGCTGGGCTCTGCATGCTGAGGAAGCGTTTTTTTATGCGAACCTCTCGGCAGGGTGAAGGGTGGACCACTGTGTCTCTCTCAACATGCAGATCTGTCAAAAGATGTCCATGACGCTTGCGAGGATGCAGCAGGAATTTATTATTTAGTGCAGTATTTATTATTGCTAGGCTTAAGGCAAAATAGCAGTGCACCCAAAATTGCAATGTAGAATGTAGAACAGTACTGTGTAGCACATAAACGTTGCTTCATATTTATGGTGCATTTGTGTAAAAAAAATGTACACAAGATAAGGGAACAATCTCGGGATCTGCACTAATATGTTTTCCAGGGACATGATTTATGGATGAATATGAAAGTGTGTCATTTTAATGTGCAACAATTAACTCTGAGAATGGAATTTATTCCAAATAGTGGGAATATTATTTTTAGCATAGGCATGAGATGGCGGAATGAAGGAGGCTGGATGTAAATGCAGGAACTGACAAAACACAAAGATGTTTATTTTAATCAAACTTAGAAATTAAAGCCCACCGCCCTAAACCAAAAAAAGAAACAAAAACACACTAACCAGTTACCTTAAACCAAAGGGCGACCAGCCAGTACTTACCCATGCATAATGGTAGACAGACAAAGAGGAGAAGCAGTGCTCAAACACACACAACACACAGGTGAATCGCATTAGGATAATTAACGAATCACTGAGAGGGAAGCCAAGACGTTTTGTCATCTGGTGGCCAACAGGAGGACTGCAGGAAGTGATTGTGACAAAAGGGCCCATATTATGAAAAAAATCACCTTTTCTGTTCTTTGGACATCTATTTGGGTCTGTACTGCCTCTACAAACACTGTAAGCCTGATAAAAAATGGTAAATTGTGTTAGTATTCATTTACTAATGTCAGAAACCATGTAAATGATCTGTTTAGATTTCTCCTCTACTTCTATGTCACAGTAGGGCACATTTGAATACCTCCACCCTCCTATCTGAGAATCTCCGCCCACCAGGTAGAACTAATAGCGCTTCCTGATCCGCCATGTTTTCTTGCAAGCACTAGTGTAGCAATCGTAAAGAAGTCTAGCAGCGGAGTGTTGTGTTGAACATGTATGGCTGTATGGATTGTCTGTTAGCAGCATCCATGTTGATTATTTTCACGAGGTAAACTCTCACCGTGCTATCTACACCCCAGTTCCGGAGTGGGACGTGTGTGGGTAGCAGCAGCTCATTTGCATTTAGGAATACTAATGAGAAACAGCCTGTTCTGAAAGGGACTGAAATAGAAGAGGAAAAAGCAGGTGAAATGTTTCATCTGAGAGGTAATTTCAGAAAACTACTTCAGGGACATGTTTAATGGAGCTCATAGACCTATTTTAACTTGTATAATATGGGACCTTTATGCCTTTCATTGCAATTTTCCTTCTTTAAACCAAGTTGTCCTTTTTATAATATATTATGCATATAAATGTGTAATGTGGTTTTTGTAATGTTTTTGCCAAAATGTAAATATAAAATTGAATAGTTAGTGTTTTGTCATTTTTCTACTGCTTAAGTTCATTCTGCAGTAGAATTTATAGACAACCTAGACATCTTGCTGTTGGAGCTCCCACAGAGAAAGTTAAAAGTATTTATGCTTGTTTGTCATGGTTGTTTTACGCTTGTTTTTCATGGTTCTTTGAGAGTATATAAATATCTCACTCATTCCTCACCATATTACACGTCTCTTTACCCACACCCCTCCTAGTTCTTATCTCTGATGTTAACTGTGTGGAATATCAATGTATGGAGTCCCTGTATTCTCCCACCGTGCCACTATAGCCTTATAAGAGGCCGAAATGGCTTTAATCTCCTCCCTTTATCAGGGTTTTCCACGATTCTAGGACAAAACACCTCACAGTGCAATGCTGGATATATACACAGACATTGTTCCATCCTGGCAGGGAAAGAGATCACAGAGTCATGTCAGATGCTTCACACAAAGTTCTTCCATGCAGGAAGGTTCCATGCAGGACAGATGTAGAAATGCAGTATCTGAGAAGAATTCCATGTAAGATTTTCAGTGTTATTCAAAGCTTGACAAATATATTAGTCTTTAGCCCAGGACATGTTTTTCTGTCTTAGAAAGACAGTCATTAAATCTCTTAAAACAGATGTTTTTATGATTCATGAAAGTCAGGTTCTCCAAATCAGTCCATGTGTTATTTCCCTTAATTTTTAATTACCCCTCAATTAGCATTTAGCTAAATTGTATCAATTAAAATGGCGTCACGTTTCTGGGAAGGAGCGGACACAAGTCGCAGGAGGGTTTCTTTCTTCCCATGTTTATTTGAGTACCAGTGGAGGGAAGGGGATCAGGAGGGGTCAGGCAGGGAAACAGGCACACAAGACAGAGACAGAGACAAGCTAACACATTGACTAAACAAAACCCTATGGCTACTTCAGAAACGGGAACAGGAAGCAGGCGGGGAACAGGGACAGAAGCTACGGGGAACGAGGATCGGTACAGGGACCCGGAACAGGAACAACCACGGGGACCGGAACCAGCACTAGGGGAAGACAAGGACAGGAACAGATAAGGGGAACACCACCAAACTAGCCTAGCCCTATGCTAACTGCTACCACTACTCACTACAGCTAATGCTACTTCTAACACTGATGCTCTGCTAACAGATAATGCTAATGGCTATGCTAAAGGGTAAGGGTCAACAGGGCATGGCTATAGCTAATTATGCTAATGCTATGGCTAATGCTAACAGGTAAGGGTCAACAGGGAGTGGCTACAGCTAAAGCTACTTATGTTAAGCTAACAGCTAATGCTAATGGCTAATGCTAACTAACACCCTAAGCCTACTCTTACTCCTAAACCTTACTTACTAACACACTACCAGACACTAACAAAGAGCACAAGACAAAGACAGACTTCACCAGGACACCAAGCAGACAGGGACAGGGGCAGGGGCAGGGGCAGGGGCAGGGGCAGGGTCTCAGGACTTGAATGTGGCATCTGTGGACACATAGGTAAAACGAGGGTGCACAGACGAAGATGCAACCAAGTGACAGAACTTATATAGGGGCCTAACTCATAAAACTAAACAAGACAATCAAGGGACAACCAATGAGAAACCAGGAGCTTAACTAAGGGGAAGGAACAGAATCAAGAAAGCTAACGAGACAAACTCAAAACACATGTGAACCAGGAACCTGGGGGAAACAGTATTTGTAGTCTCTTTGGTGGCCTCTGGTGGCCGCCGGGGGCCAACTGTCCTGGGGGAGACATGACACATTAATTAAAACCATTATCATAGCCAAGTAATGTATTATTACTATTATCTGTAAAGGATTACGAGTAAATGCTGAATTTTTGTAAAACAACTTTTTTTGCCATAGAAACCAAACCAAAAGGTGCCCAAATTTTTTTTGCATTTTCATATGATTATTGAAACACAACGTGAAACAAAAAAAACAAAACATAGATACAGCAGAAAAAGCTAATGGGAAGTTATGTACATGTAGTCTTGGCTCATTGGTCAGGTTAATTTAATCTGTACTATAGAGACCAGCTCTGGAGTGGGAATGCAGGTCTAATTTGGCACTGACAAACATGAACAAATAGCAGCAGCTACAGAGAATCATGACAGCCACAGACAAGGCTGTGAAAACTCTGTTGGTGTTACGAAAAGTCCCAGAAGCATCATCTCCACAAGGCCGTCCTGCCATCTGGGCTCCAGACTAGGGAGACGCTCCTGCCAGTCAGGGAACAGGAAGCACACTCCTCTGGGCTTCACATCAGAGCAGAAGGCCTTCACCTCTCAAGACCTGCCGAGAGAGAAGCACAGGCTGTGTTTATCATGCTGCTCAGTTTGATTAGAGGGGAAATATTTCAGTTTGGGGTGTGTGTGGCTATGTTTGTGTGGTTTGTATTGAACGCATTCAAAGTTAGAAAAAATCGGTAAATGGAGATTAGTTTTGTCTGCAAGAAGAATATTGAAATATACATGGGGTTTTTAAACTCAGGCCTCTCGAAGATGATGCCATTTGATCTTTTAAAATAAAGAAAATGTTTTTTGCGATGTTAATGACAAACATATACACACATCTTTACAGGTTATAGTTCATGGTTTGGCAGCCTTCAGCCATTTGGCAACTTACCAGCTTATTAAATGATGCAGAGAAACTGTTATATTTGTTGAATTACGGAAAAATCATTTAAAATATTTCTGTAATAACTGTATTGGAATGTTCTGCTTTGGGGCCAAAACTGAGAATGCCTTTGCTGAAACAAGAAAACAGATATGCAGTATTGACTTCTACAGATTTGATAGCAAACTCCTCAGTGACCTTGAGTATTTTTTGCTCTTTTCCACTGGTGCTCTAAACAGAAATATCGAGTGCTCCACCGCCGTGGAGAGGATTACGGATTGTCCTGGGCAAGGTTGCACGGTCCAGACATTGAGTCTGAGAATGAGAGCACAAAGATCAAGTTTCTAAATGTAGGGTCAGCCTCCTAATAATTACCAAAGTTCGTGGGTTAATACACTATGTCAGAAAGCCATAGAGCACAACCTCAAAGCTCACAAGACGACTCAAACCACCTGGGAAAGAAAATAATCACTGCTTTCCATCAGTCTTCTTGGTTAAGTATAATTATTACTCTCGGACACTATCTCATTTAACAATAATCAATATTCATCAGCCCTTTTTCTATCGAGACCGACAGACCACAAAGCAAAGCAATGCAACATGTCACCTAACCCAGGATTTACTGTATGGCTCTCAGAATGGAGCAAACTCAAAGTGACACATAAAAGAGAACATTTTTTCCTCACTGGGATGAAAGAACTTCCCTATCTCTGATAGCTGATAGCCCCAGAGTGAAGGGAGGATACATCCACATCTTCAATCAGTTTATCTGCCCCCCTCCTGCTCCTAAAATCTGGAACCTTCCGCCTTGTGAGCCCTCTTTAGAGAGATCCGGTGAGGCTTCCTGCCTTCAGACTGACTCAGTCTTCCCACACGGACCTTCATTGAGGTAATGGGTCTTTAGTTTAATGCACACAGATATAGAATGAGAGAGAGAAAAAAAAACAGGACAGAAAGCCTGGCAAGCATGTGCGGATGCTGATTTGGGAGGGGGGCGGAGTATGGGCCCAATTCCATTTCAATCTATATTAGATATGCATTTCCTGTATTAAATAGTGTTGAGGTGCTGGACCCAGACTCAGTGTCTTCGGTGCACAAATGGTTAGCAGGCTTTTTCCCCTCATTTATTGACTGTACGGACAGGACATATATAGGATGATATATAATGCTTCGTTCAAATAAATGCATTAACATGCTACATTACATACGAGGTCTGATAATGCCAAATTTTGAAAAACACAGATGACATGAAGATTTAAGCTGCAAACACCGAACAATGCAACATGTCAGGGGTAAGGAAAGTAATAGGAGCATTGGATGAGTTCTTAGATAATTTAAACCATTTTCTATTATTCGCTTTGTTTTTTTTTCAGCAGAAATATGGCCAATTGGATTAAACACACTGGATTTATGTGTGTTACTTAAAAGAAAACCAGACACACAGAACTGAAGAAAATCCCTTAAACTTTTCCACAAAGGTCATCACCCAGAGCATTGTGCTCTTGATGTTGATTTTAATGAATGGTGTTAGATTTCCTTCTAGGTTTCGACTTGCTCTTCCCCTCCTCCGCAGAACCTAATGGCATGACCTTTGCCCAGGTCACAGGCTCTTAGTGAATTAGCAGTATAGAGAGGTTCCAATGCGCATTGCCTTAGGGGGATGTGGAAGGTTTTCTTTTGGCATGTGGTGAGACATTTATAATTTGCTGTTTGTTCTAGCCCTACGCCCCTTTCATAAACAATAACGACCTGCACGCCTCTTCATCATGGCTCGGGCTGATTAATGGAAGACAACAGAGAGGGTCAAGGAGGGGTGGATAACCTGGAACAGGATCTGATGTAGAGCCTAGCACAGAGCCTGGCCCAATTTATCTGGCTTACATTACTGTACTCTCCTTTATTGGAAACAGTGAAGATGTGGAATGGCTCGATTTAAGATGAGTAAGAGGTTCATAATGAAATTAAAACTAGGATAGACCTCTGGGATGCCGACCATATACAGTATGATGCATTTCTCATAAATAAAGAAATGACAGATCAAATAAACATCAACAGGACATTTTCGAAGCAGAAAATGTGAATTAAATGATCAGCACGTATCAAAGTGGTGCTCTGTAGCGATCTCCTGTTTTCCACATGACATGCAGAGAATTGTAGCCTAAGGTATGGAATGCTATCATCCTCAGTTTCTTGGATCTTTCTTCCCTTCCGTGCCATTTTCTGGCCCACACCTCATCAGAGAGAGCTGATGCTGGAGGGTCAGGGTGGAGCGGGTTTAGAGGTTAACACTTAAATACTCAGCTGAATATAATTCGTTGCAGCTTGTAGTAAAACCCTCACCCCACAGAATTGCCAAAGATTCAAATACATATGTTCTTTTAGTGTAGAACTTTTAGATGCATTTAACATTACATTTATCAAATGTTCTATATACTGTATGCCTATTATGAGAGACTGCTTGGTTCATTTCCCTTTAGGCAAATGTGTGTCATTTTCCTATCTACTCTGAGAGGATCTGAGTTTCATATCTACTTCATTTCGAAAAGAAATAATTAATTAATTTAAATTATATGCCTTTTCTGTCCCTTTTTCTAGATATTTGTCTTTCTGGTGCCTGCTGTTTGTCTAACATACATATACACACCTCACATTATTCAGACAGCTGTCAATTTTCAATAATAATAATAATAAGATGAAGAAGAAGAAGGAGAAGAAGAAGAAGAACAACAGAGAGACAACCATACCCTAAATTTGAGATCATCTGCTTATAGAGGCACATTGGGTTAAGGATATTTCAGAGGCTAACAGCAAATGAATGTTATTAAAGCATAAAAGTTCATTATTTTCTGAAGCAGGAGACAACCACTGATGCTCGTTAACAAGTAACTCAGCAGGGAGTAAGTAGCCTTTGGTTTGTACGTGTGTTTGGCCCAATGGGGCATTTGGCTTGACATTTCTCAGGAAAACCAACCAGGGGTCCTTGTAAATCACAAACAGATTTGGTTAAGAGTGGACTGTGGAAAGAGGAAATCACAGGGTCGCAGCTAGAGTGGTTTAAATAAGGGCCCTGCAGGGAATCAGGCACACATGCATCTCACTCAGGAAATTAAGGCCAAAATGGCACAAGTTGTTGACACCATATACCTTAATTAATCTGCTTTCTCCATCGCTCTCACGCATGGATGCTTCTCAGAGAAGCATTATGTTAAACCGTAGGTATGGTGACTTCAATCCATCTGCGGCCTGAACAGTTGTAACCCTCACACTCGAGACGGGGTGATAAAGGGAGATACGATGGAATGTGCTTGGGAGAAAAAAATCCGGCCTCCCACATGAGTGTCACATCCAGCTCCAGGGTCCAGTTCTCCCATTACTATAATCTGTTGATTCCTCTATGATGTCACTTACTCTGTGTGTGTGTTTGTGTGTGTGTTTGTGTGCAGAGCTGTGGGAGTTGAACAGAACGTGGGTGTTCCAGGCTGCAGAAGGGAGTCTGCAGCATGTCAGCTTTCTGCTGGATGAGACTCAAGAGAGGCTGATTATTGGAGGGAAAGACACACTGTACTCTCTGAACCTCGACAGAGTCAGTGAACCTCACAAAGAGGTAGGGATGTGTGCTGTGCGTCTGCAAACTTGCATCCTTCAGGTCAAGACTCTTCCAAGCACTGTCAAGCAACACCTGTGTGTTTCTTCTTGAGTTTTACTTGTCTATAAGCTTTATTCTACTGTGGAATAGGGCCATCGATCTCAAATTTCAATAAAAATGACCATGTTGAAAAAATTATATCAAGATCAAATGGCAGTTTAAAAGGAAATTAGAAAAACTATTTTCTAATTAAGATAAATTAGATTATTATAGTGACTGTATCACTTTTCACAATTACATCACACTATGCAATTTGATTTTAACAGCGAAAAGAAAACAGCCATTAAATCATCATCTCATTAAATTTATCTTTATTTACAAGCTATTAGTCGGGCGTGTTTTCTTGAGGGAAAGAGAAAGACATCAACTAAGACATGAGGAAATAAAAGACTAATTGCCCTTTGTTTTGGCCACATGACCACAGAAATATTGGAGTTTATTATATATACTTGTGCATTAAAGTCAAGGCCTAATAACAGTCAGGGCTTTCATTGCCTTGTATAAATGATGGAACTTCCTCTCCTCCATTTTCTCTCCCTCTCTTTCTCTCTCTCAGATTTACTGGCCGAGTTCTGATGAACAAGTTGAGGACTGTCTCATGCAAGGCAGGGAGAAGGTATGACTTCTTTACATTTAATAAAGTTGAACATAATGTGTAATGTAGAAGTAATTTAACTGATCCATTTTACATATTTTAAACTTAAGCTTTTTATAAGTTAACCATCCTCTTTTTCACAGCCAGAGTGTGCTAACTACATCAAGCTAATCCAGCAGTACAACAGCACCCACCTGTTGGCATGTGGAACCGGAGCATTTAGTCCTGAGTGTGCTTACATCAGAGTTGCAGAGCGAACCCAGGTACACCAACTTTACCTCATACATTAATACAACATGAATTCTTCATTAAAATTGGAGGAAATGCAACATGAATTGCTCTTGTTATCATTAGGAGAGTTATGTTTAATTACAATAAAATTTGTCAATGTCTGCCGATATCACAAAATCTGCTATGATATGATTTTGATGTGATTCAGTTCAGGAGCCAGCGATTGATATGAGACAATATCATAGGCTGATTTAGCATAATCACTTCCATTCATCAAATCACAAAAACCAACTAAAATAGCAAGTTTTGTTCCTGACCTCAAACATTGAAATGAGAAGCCAAAATAAAGTAGACCTCCTGCTCAACATTAAGTGATGTTACAAAATGTAATGTAATGTCTAATTGATGTATGCATTTTGGATTGATGTTATGAGGTTGTTGATCACTGAAATGATGTATCAATGTATTGTCACACCCCTAATGATCTACACATCTGGACATGAGTCCACATTAGCTGGCCACTGCTCCTACACATTTTAGTCAAATGCAGAAATCACACTTCATTGTGGTGCACTGTGTACTGCGCTGGGGTGTGTTTACAATGATGAATAACCACTAACTTTTACTCACTCACCTTCACCTACTAATAACAGAGACAGTTCCTCTGGAGATACGTGGGATTTAGGGTCTTGCTCAAGCACATAGTGGTGGAGTTGGAGATTGTCTAGACAGTGTCATACTGTTACACACACAAGCTCTTGTTCATGATTCCAGTACATTACTATTACTGCCCCTTGTACATTTGCCAAGAAGACTCTAAATACTTTAGACGCTGTGCATCTAAGTAACACATCCTGCGTCATCAGTTAAATTCTTAATTCAAATGTCAATATTCTTCCAGATTCCACAATAGCTATTGTGTTATAAACAAACCGTCCCACCCCTGTTTATGACTGAAGTGTGGGTGACAAACGGAACCGCCTGGTCAGGCCTGTTTTCAACACTCTGCCACAGACTTGTTAAAGTTTGCATGAGCCCAAGGCAGACAGACGTAATTAGGCATGTTGTGATGGTCAGTAAAATATCCCTGCTCTGACATTTGGGCAGAAGTCCACTGTCCCACTCGTTAGAAAACACACATTAAAGTGGACTTGTTTTTCACTGCAGAAGAATGTCTCAGTATTACTCATGAGATGAACCTGGAAGGTTCCGGTATTCACTGTGTCAGAAACATCCAGGAAGATTTCCACATTCCAGCACTATGACTCTGTTAATCCATCCTACATCTGTAAAGTTTTATAACTCCAAGGTTTTTTTTAATTCCATTTTTACCTTAACTCATAGAATTCTTTCCTGATTCTTCAAGGTATAACACATGCACTAACGGCAGCTACAGCTGTACTGAGCAGACTGTAAACCTCTATACACACATGCAGGAAAGACCTTTTGGCTTGGTGCGTATGTGAGGGGAAGCTTTTATCATTCTCACTCCATTCTAGTCTGCGTCTAAACACTCAGACCACCAAAAACAAACAGTCTCATCCTCCCTGGAGAGCCCCAGCCAAATTACAGAGTGGCTAATCACAGGGGATGGAGGTTTATTTGATGGAACCGGAGAGAAGAAAAGCGGGGGGAAGAGAAGTTTGTTTGATGGAAACAGACAAGAGCGAGAAGGAAAACAGCACTTTTCCTCTGTATGTTGGAACGGTCTGGTCTAAAACACTTTTTTCACAATTACTGTATTGTTTTGTCTTCACTCCGGCTTTTGTTAACTCCAAGCAACCTTTCTGGGTTATATGAGCATGGCTAGACTCTATGACCCCAGCTGAGATGAGGGGAGATGCCCCCGGCGCTAGGTTTGGAGGGGTAGAAGAGGGGAGATGGGCAGGGGCAGGAGATCAGAGTTGGGGTAATTAGAGGAGACAGGTTTGAGCTGGGGAGCTGATAACACCAGAGCTGAGGGAAAACCCTCCGGCCATGGATGAGTGTGTGAGTGTGTATCCAAGCACTAATGGACCTACAAGCACAAATACAAAGTGGTGTGGATCATACACAACACACACTCACGTGTATATATTCACTTACAACGCTCTCACACACGCAGACCACGACAGCAGCAAGAGGCTACTCGGTGATGGAATGACATAGTGCAGACGTATGTGTGATGACAAGAAAGACACAGCAGGAGACAGAAAACAGAACCAGAGTGAGAGAGAAATTCACAAAGGATCACACACACTTTCACAAACACACACCTTCTAACATTAGAGCCCCCTCATACTGAGTTTGACCCATCCTGCCACTTTTGTGCTCCTATATGCAGTAAAGTGCTGCGTCACAGTGTTACTTTTATCCATTCGCTCTGCTTTTTTAAAACAGACTCATTCATATCTGTATTGGCCACCCACACACTCCCATATCCTACACCTTATCTACCAACACAGGATCTACTATCACACACACACACACACACACAGTCTTGTATTACTATCTTTGTGAGGTCCTTCCATAGACTCCCATAATGACTAAAGTACATCATTTTACACCTACACCTAACCCTAACCTTAACCTCAGTAACCAAAAGCACATCTTTTACCTCTTTTAGTTTCTCAAACAAAACAAGCACATTTTCTATAAAGTCATTTCTCCTCATGGGGACCTCTCAAATGTCCCCACAAAGCCCCAAAAAACAGATAAAAGTGATTTTAGGGGACAAAAGGTCCCCACAATGCGATAAATACATGTCCGCACACACACACACACGTCTTTCCATCTTTGTGAGGTAGGAAATAAAATTAGTAACTCAACACTTGTTATTACTTTTGGTTTTTCTAATAAAAGAGTGGTGATTTTGTGTAAAAACATTTTCCTTATCTCATATACAAAAACGTGCTCACAAATAATGCAAATATTTGTCAAATCGCAAAATGTATTATCTTTTATGGGACCTAGCCACCAATAAACATGCACATTTGAGCATTCACACACTCATACATACACACATATTACACATACTATCGGGTTCAAGTCATAAGTACACTTTATTGTCATCTCAACTATATACAAGTACACAGAGAAATGACATGTCTCCAGTTTCTACACAATACAAAGAAGGCACATTAACCATTACCTCAATGATGAAACCATAACTTTTCTAGACTTTTAGTATTCTTCACTTTGTTTTCATACAAAAGATATCTTGGAAAAATCTAAAATGAGTCCATTGTTCTTTTGTACATATTTTTTGACATTGCCATATTAGGTCCATAGAATCTGAAAATTTGCCCCGCAAAATAAATCTAAATTAGAAACACAAATACACACATAACGATTTTAAGAAAGAATACATTTGATAACTGTAGATTTTTTGAAGCTAATAGAAGTTAGAAGTAGTAGTAGTTTTATTAGTCTAGCACTGCCTTCTTTCATCTCTCTCTATCCCTTGTCCCAACAACTTCTTTCTCTTCCTACACACACACACACACACACACACACACATATTCAAACAAGCACTCACTCTCTCTGAACCGCAAATCTAAAATAGAAGGAGAGATTGTGAAGACTGAAGACTCTATTGTCACTTTTCAGCTCTAAAGTTTAGTCACCCACATCACACTGAAGCATATGCCCTGCAAATGTGAGCCACGAGGTGTGTGTGCGTGTGTGTGTGTGTGTATGTGTGTGCATTAACCACAAAATGACTCACTCCTCAGGAGCAACAATTTGTCACGCATATTAAGCATGTGATTGTCCTCTCCACTGCATTTCTCTTGTGCCCACTGTCCTATTTCTTTTCCTATCTGTTTATTATACAATCTGTACAATTCTATTTATGAAATAGAGCATCACTCTGGCTCCAGCTGTTCACGCCGGCATTGCACACCACTAACCAGCTTCGAGTAAGTTTTCCTAAGGAAGCAGAAAAATCAGAAGCTGGTAGTTTTGTTTTGCTTACTGTGTGGCCTTTATATAGAAAAGAATGTAAAAAATAAGTTAATTTTTACACTGATCTCTGTTGTACTACAGCTGTTGTTGGGGTGGTTGGTAGTGTAATAGCTAGGGAGTTGGCCATGTGATCAGAAGGTTGCTAGTTCAAGTCATGGACCGGTAAAGGCACTACTGAGGTAAACATGAGTAAGATACGATCTCCAAGCACTGCTCTTTGGGTGCTGCCACTGCTCCTTCACGGATGGGTCAAAAGCACTGCTCTTTGGGTGCTGCCACTGCTCCTTCACGGATGGGTCAAAAGCACTGCTCTTTGGGTGCGCTGTGTGCTGTGCTGTGGTGTGTTCAGCAGTGCTTGGTGATAGTACCTGCTCATGAGTACCTCAGTGGTACCTTTACCGATCCGAGACTTGAACTGACGACCTTCTGATCAACTCCCTAACGGTTATGCAACCAACTGCCTCTCTAAAAGTGTTTATTGATGTAGTTGTGTGCCTTTATTCTCCTAATACATTCTCATTTCACTGTCCAGTGGTTCACCTGGATGTTATATTTCCCTGCAGATTACAGAAAATGGAGTATGTAAGTGGGAAATGAAGTGTGTGTGATGGATCAGTCGGGTAATACACTCTGAAAGTGACAGTGTGAATGGATTAGCCTGTGTATTAGCCCCTGTGCTGTCATGCTGGCAGATGGACTGATGACTTGCTCTCGCTAACGTACCTCTGTACCTTTCTCTCTCTATGTTTGTGTTTGTTAAAGCAGCACAGAGTGTTTCAGCTGGAGCCTGAGCATATAGAAAGTGGCAGAGGAAGATCCCCATTCCACCCCAACAGCCCAATAACCTCTACTATGTTCAGTAAGTTCTCTCACACAGACACGCTTTTTTAAAAATTTGACTATTATTTGAACTGTCTCCATAATGACAAATGCCCCCACATTATCAGTGTGCACTCAAAGTCCTCTTTATGGGGGTATACAAACACACACACACACACACGCTTTGGAGGATACGACCATGATGGAGACTTATTAGATATTAAAAGGGGAGGTTACGTTTGAAGAAATATTAACTTTAACACAAGTCCCCACCTTGAAGGGGTGCGATTAGGTCAAAGTCCCCATATTGGGAGGTTTACACACGCACACACACACAGTCACACACATTATCACTGCATCCTTGTAATATTACACTCAATGCTAACTCTAACTTTGGTCACCAAAAGCAAATCAGTTGATTCTGAAATAAAACCTGAAACTTTTACATAAAATCACTTTTAGGAAAACCACATTTAAAACTGATTTAACCCACATTTGAAGTCAGTTCTTAAGAAATACCTAGGAGCCTGACACACACGCACGAATATACACAGACACATGCATATACACAGGGCCGGTTCTAGCCTATTGGCCAGGTGAATGTTGGCACACCCCAACTCAAACATATACACACACATATACATATACACACACACACACACACAGGAAACATGTCAACATATCAAAAAAATCTGTCCAGCACCCATTGTTAGTCTTTTAGGAGACAGTCCATTCTTTAGAAATACCTAGGAAACTACTGCTTCTACCACACACGCACACACACACACACACACAAATATATATATTTATATACTGAACACACACAGGCAACATGTCAAAAAAAATCTGACCATCCTCCATTATTACAGTCTTTAAGGAGACAATCAGTTCCTCAGAAATACCTAGGAACCTACTAAAACGCACACACAGTCACACATGCACACACACCAACACACACTCCTATGCTCATACAGTATACTCCAGTATACTCACACACCATTACACACTTTTGCATGCATGTGCACACACACTCACACTCCCATTCCTACACACCCATCACACACTTATGCATGCACACACACACACACACACACACACACACACACACACACTGAGTCTTGTATTACTATCTTTGTGAGGTCTTTCCATAGGCTCCCATAATGACTAGATGTATATAATTTTACACCTTCACCTAATCCTAACCCTAACCTTAACCTCAGTAACCAAATGCACATCTTTTACCTCTTTTAGTTTCTCAAATAAAACAAGCACATTTTCTATAAAGTCATTTTTCCTCATGGGGACCTCTCAAATGTCCCCACAAAACAGATAAAAGTGATTTTAGGGGACAAAAAGATCCCACAATGCAATAAATACATGGACACACACACACACACACACAGAGTCTTCCCTATATGCCAGTGTTCTTGTGCTTCTTGGCTCCAGAGTGAGCTTGCTTTGTGTGTGTGTGGAACCTCAGGCAGTTTTGATGAAAGCTTTTCAGCTATTCCAGCTCTCCACCTTTCTGCATTCTCTCACAGGCACTTCAAGTCAAATCCATCAGCTGGCTCAGTCAGACCGCAGCGATTAGGACAGGGATATGAGCAGTGAAAATGCAGAAACACCAGCTGAGCTGTGAGGATTCCTGTCGCACAGACCCACTAGCGCAAAGCTTTTTATTGGATCATTAATTCTCCTTCGCTCAGCAGCCTGCAAGCCCTTAGACCCCAATCACTCATAATACTGCAGATTCAGATGCCAAATTGATGCTTCTCTTGACATTGTTATGTCTGAGTCCTCACTGCTTATTAATGATTTGGCAAAAAAAAATCCTTCCCGGGTGAAATTTTTTACTAGTTCTTCAGCTGCCCCCTTGTGGTACATTATATTAAAGAGTAACAACATGGATTTACACAGAACAGCTATTTCATTAGAACATCAGCTGTGGTATTATGCTTGCTCACCTATTAATTAGGAAAATTTATAATTGCATCATGGTGTTAACACACACTGTGGCTAGAGTAAAAAAGAAAAACAGTTTAAGTCAGTAAAAATCAGAGCATGCAAAATCCAGCAAACAGTACAAAAAGGATCATCTGACCCTTTGTCAAACCCTTTAACAAAATTCATTCATGGTTACATTCAGAATTGGATGTGGATATTTTTTATAAATATGTTCTTCCTACGTTGATTTTTTAAAATTAACAATGTTTACACAACATTTGGTTATAAAAAGGCCTGTTTACATGCATGCAGATATTTTTATAAATGCTTTTGTTAAATATACTTGGGCCTTTCATTTACACATTTCTACAGAATCCAGCATTTTGAAAAATCTTCACTTTGGAGGGCATTTTAAAAAATATGAGGTGGCTAAAACTCTGTTTAGGTCTAAATGAAAGACCTAAATGAAAGTTTCTTAAGAATATCTGCATACGTTTAAAAAGCCTTAAATTTGCGACAAATTGATTATTATATTGCCCACCACATCTAAAACATTTGGCTTCAATACCTTGTGAAATGACAATCACAAACATTTAAAAAATGCAACATTAATTCATGATCCAATTCAACAACAATTATCTGTTTTGCGATAATATAGGAAGAATAGGGTCATTATATCTACACGCTGAAGGAGCGGTGGGCAATATAATAATCACTTTGCTACTAATTTAATTCTGAATGCAACAGTGAAAGACTTTTTGTAGTTATGGTCAAAGGTACGAAGGTCCTGACTTACAGTGTATAGTACCATTATCATTGCCAAGAAAAAGGCAAACGGTCTGTACACAGAAATAACCAAACACAGCACTCATTCATTATCTGAACTGCTTAATCCCTGTTGGGGTGGCGGGGACCGGAGCCTATCACAGGACTTTGGACACGAGGCATGGAAAAACCCTGGGTGGGCGCCAACGCACTTCAGGGCACACAGACTCACACAAACACACCCACATTTTTACCTTATGGACCCAATTTAGAGTGACCAATCAACCTAAATTACGTGCTTTTGGACTGCGGAAGGAAACCAAAACACCCAGAGAAAACCCACATGAACACGGGGAGAGCACACAAACTCTACTCAAGTCCTTATAGCCAACTTGGGGATCAAACCCAGGACCTGCTTGTGGAAAGTTGGCCACGCTAACCACACTAAATACAGTATTTTAATCCAAAAATTTCAGTTGAGAAACAGAAAAATAAGTGTTTCATGGGAATATTCATGAAAATAAAGGTCAGATATTCACAAAAGAAATGGCAAGACATCACAGAGACAAAGAACAAGAACTCATCTTATAAACACTTATAGAAATAGTAAACCATAGATGAAGAATGTTATAAATGTCTTAAAACCCACAACATTTATTTGGTCCCCAAATGGTTAGAAAAAGGCTAATATATTTAATACACTGTAACAGATATACTCTGTAACTGTGCTTTGAATTGTAACTACAATGTTGTTTTTAATAAAATAGTGTGTGTGTGTGTGTGTCTGTGTGTGTGTGTGTTAACAGAGGAAGTTCAGAGAGTATAATATGACAATCTGAATACCAAAGAACCATTTCTGAAGAAGCAATTTACATTTGCTCTTTTTTGTGTGACTCAACAGGAGGGCAGCTGTTTGTGGGACTTTACACTGATTACTGGGAGAACGATGCTGCACTGTATCGCCTCGGCACTCAGAGCTACACCAGAACAGAGGTCGGCGACAGGCAACAGCTGAATGGTGAGAGAAATTATGCCAAAAACAGCACTAACACAAGCAATGAGGCATACTGACTCACACACTCGTCCAGTCGTTCCCACACACTCCCTCAATCGTGCTTTCACCTGCTTGTTAAATCAAGACAAAAATACCTATAAATATTATAAAAATGAAATATGACATTAACCCGAGGGACAAGTAGAACTTGTATAAACTTGTATTTGTGCAGTAGTCAACTGAAATGTGCCTATTTAGTTAGTCAGTCTCTCTCTCTCTCTCTCTCTCTCTCTCTCTCGCTCTCAATTTATTAAGTTGTCCAAAAGACTTAACACATCCATGGTATAGATTTTTGATTTCCAGATTTAAACATTTTAAGCTCTGACTTCTGATATGATTCAGATAAGAGATTTTTTTTTTATTAAATTGAATAGTTAGGGTGGCAGTGAAATGGTTTGGTAGTTGCTCCCGTGATTGGAGGGCTGGTGCATCAAATAAAAATAAAGGTACCACTTAGGTGCCTGTGAGCAAGGAACCGTCCCCAAGCACTGCTCCCCGGCCACTCTCCATGTCAACAACAGATGGGTCAAAAGCAGAGGTTGTTGAGGTGCACTATGAGGTGCACTGGTGCTGGAGTGCTGCGCTATCACAATGGCAAAAAATCCCTCACTGACTTCCTCAACTAGATACAACACATAAGAGGGTCTGTTTGTGCTTTGAACCATTGACTAGCATCAAATTAACGATAACTAGCATTTTTGTGGTAACAAATTAATTTCAAATAAAAATACGATGAGATTAAAATGCTGGACTTTCAGATCTTGCTATTTTTGATTAATACAGCTGCCAGGTATGTTACCATGCATGTATAAGGAGAGTGCAATTCTGCTTTGGTGATCTACTCTCTTGAAAAGTTTGGCTAGGACCCTAATTAAAGCCTTTAGGTCTTATAATGCATTTCATTATTACAATAGAAAAATGAATTAAAGATCCCATATTCTAGATTTTTTCAACAAGTTAAAATAGGTCTATGAGCTCCACTAAACATATCCCTGAAGTAGTTTGCTGAACATAGCTCTCAGATTAGACATTTCACCAGCTTTTTACTCTTCTATTTCAGTCCCTTTCAGAACAGACTGTTTCTCATTAGTATTCCTAAATGCAAATGAGCAACTGCTGCCAACGTACCACTCCGGAACTGGGGTGTAGAGTTCGGTAGAGCACGGTGAGAGTTGACCTCACGTGAAAATAATCCACACGGCTGCTGCTAACAGACCATCCATACAGCCATACATGTTCAACACAACACTCCGCCGCTAGACTTCTTCATTACAATTCCTACAGTAGCACTTGCAATAAAACATGGCGGATCAGGAAGCGCTATCAGTTCTACCTGGTGGGTGGAGGTTCTCAGACAGGAGGGTGGAGTTATTCAAATTTCCCCTACTGTGACATAGAAGTAGAGGAGAAATCTAAATGGCTTGTTTGAGCACATGATTTCTGACATTTTTAAATTATGTAACTTAATTGACCTTTTTTTTAATTAAACTCACAGTGTGTGTAGAGGCAGTACAGACCCAAATGGTTGTCCAAAGAAAAAGTGATTTTTTACTACAAGTTTACTACAAGGTTGCTATTACTGGCAAATTGTTTTGGCAAATCACTGCCAAATACATTTGCCACCAGTTTGCCACCTGCCAAATAAATTAACCACTAGTTTGCCACAAACCTGCCATAAACATTTTGTTTTTATATGTGCAATTTAAAAGTAGAGAGCCAGTGTTTCTAATATCATGAGGAAGAGAGTTCCAACTCGTCTGAAAGCTTTAATTAAAGCCACCAGGTCTTTAGGGGCATCTAAGCATTACAGGCAGATGTGGTTGATTAGGGTTGGAGCAAACTTTTGCAAGAGGTTAAAGCTCTGGAATCATAGCTAGGTACTTCTGTCATAGAAGAATCTAATGCAGATTGAGCAAGGTATGTTGAGCTAAAACAGCTCTCTCTCTGTCACGGAAAGAGAGAGAGAGAGGGGGAGAGAGAGAGAGAGAGAGAGAGAGAGAGAGAGAGAGGAAAACTAAACTTGGTATCAAATCCCATTTAGTCATCAATCAGACTGTGAATGGGGAGTGATGGTGACTGTGATTGTAAGATTGGGTCCATCCTGTGCACAGATCAGAGAGGGCAACGGTGCCATGCTGGGAGCTTGTTTTAATGCTTTCCTCTGCCATTTATCTTTCCCTCCCTTCGTTTTACACAGATCTTAGTAGCAGGAACTACTGTGACGCTCCAATAATCCTGCCTTGACCATTTGAAACGTGGCTATGTAGCCGGATTTTCTTACTGCCTTCATATTTGATTTATAGCAGTACCTTTCTTTTACTACTTTGGTGTGTGTTGAGTAAGTGTGGGGGTGTGTTTGTGTGTGAGTACTTTTTTCCAGAGAGACAATGTATTTGAGAATAAAAGAGTGTAGTTCTTACCTGTAGGGGGGTTTCTGTATTCTCAGACCCCTAGTGTGTGCCATTAATCATAGCGAGAGGCAGAGAAGCATCCATGACAGGCGTCATCAATCTATGCCTGCTCTGTCTCACACAGGCTCATTCACAACCTTTCGGACCTTCTCAAATATGGTCAAATGCAGTCAAACGCACTTTCACAGAGACCCAGCGGACTGTCATGTAGCAGTGCATGCAGAGTGCTCACAGCATCATGGAAGCAATTAGAGTGTGTGTGCATGTGTGTTCATGTATGTCCATAATAAATTTGGACTGTGGCTGTGGCCCCTAAATGTTCTGAATCATGCTGAATCAACTTGGTGTTATGTGTTCTCAGACCAAATTGAAAATATGAATGAATTGTTGATTACGATCTCATGAACATTTCTGACAGTAGGACTTGGATTTAACTTAATACTTCCAGTTAAGGCTGCACAATTTAAATAATTTAGATTAGATTTTCGATAACCAAAATAGACCGTGTATAATGGCGCAACTGACAAGAGCATCTGCTAAATGCTGTAAATATAAATGTAAATAATGTAAATTGGCAACCCTAACTATTTAGTATAGTAGCATGCGGCTTGAAATGCTTCCCTTGTCTTGTAAACATTTATTAAAAACATTTGATACTGAAGTTGTGTCATTTTTGCAGCCCTACTTCTAGTTTTACTAACTGTCAATGTAAATCAACCATAACTGATATTAGATAATGCATAATGTAACGGATAACACCACTGAAATGCCAAAACTACTATTCCACAGTTATTGTTTATGAAAATTCAAGATGGTTCATGAAGACTCATTAGAGTGAAAGTGAGTGATTATTTGTCATTGTGAACACACCAAAGCGCAGCACACAGTGCACCACAACCAGATGTGACCTCTGCATCCGTGAAGGAGCAGTGGGCAGCTAATGTGGTCTGTACCCATGGAAGTAGGGCTTGCGGACGGTACCCTGCTCATGAGTACCTCAGTGATACCTTTACTGGTCTGGGATTCAAACCAGTGACCTTCTGATCACGGGGGAAACACGCTAACCATTACGCCACCATCTGCCCCCTGTGTGCCATTTGCCCCTTAGAGTGCATGTTAACCAGATTTTAGCCATTTGACTATTATAGCTAGTTATTTTCACCAGGAAGCTTTTAATTACATTTGTAATTAATTGTAATTCTAAGTGCTTGAACACCATCATTGCTACTATCTCTTCTTACCTTTCCACAGAACCCAAGTTCATAGGGTCTGTTGTGATCCCTGACAACGATGACCCTGCAGACGACAAAGTGTACTACTTCTTCACTGAACGAGTGTCCAATATGGATGGAGGGAGTAAAGGTGTCTACAGCAGAGTGGCCAGAGTGTGTGCTGTACGTATCCAAACTATAATGATACTTAAGTTAAAAGCATCTTGACCTTACGCTAAGGGGGCAATACCAAGATACCAAGACATAAAAGATGTCATCCTCTTTTTTGTCAAATTTTGGACAATTGCGCCATCTAGAGGTCAGGAGTAACACATGCTGACAGTAACAGAACCGTCTGGAATCAAGTAACTTCCTCTTTTCACCTCATCTCTTAGAATGACCAGGGTGGCCAGAGGATGTTGGTTAACAGATGGAGCTCTTTCCTCAAGGCCCGTTTGGTTTGCTCAGTGACTGGGCCCAATGGCATTGACACCCACTTCGATGAGCTGGGTAAGGGAGACCTTCCCATCTTCCATCTTTTTCAGTTTCTCTGTCTTTTTGCATTTGCTTTTCAGTGAACGGATAAAAATGGCACACATATTTAGATGTCAAACCAAAACCTTTATTCAGAGTCTCTCTAAAGACCCTGACACGCCATGACGTCTGTTCCCCAGCTGCTTTTACACTCAGTTCATGTCTGAAGATACAGCGAAAAAAACGTGACATTTAGTGAGATTTATCATAAGTCCTTCCCCTGAAGGCGATGAGTAATTCACCAATATCGGTCTGACATTTAGAAGAAATCACATTTGGTGTTTGTGCACGCGTACAGATGGAAACTTGGATTATAGCCAGAGGTAACGCACGGCTACATGGCCGGTATGATAAAAAGGAGAGGAACCTTATCAGTATGCATAACGTGAACTACAGAGAGGGGATGGTAAGCAACCGAGCGAGAAACGAGTCTTCAGAGCTGGATAGGAGACTTGGATATTGCAGAGCAGACTTGTGTGCCCATGTTGAATACACTGTCCAGGGCTGATCCCTGCTGGGCAGGGGACATATGAGCAAATGGGAAATCTATAACACATGCAGAAGGGGAGGAATAAAGGGCAAACCTCTCTTCTTATAGTACCACAGAGCATAGATTACGTAAACCAGGATGGGTGGATTTTTAGCTGGATATGCAGCCTGACTGAAGCTTCTCTATAGACAGCAACTTTCTGAAATTCTCTCTTTCTCTCCCTCTTTCATGTAGAGGATGTTTTTGTGCTTAAGAAAAAAGATGAGAAAAACCCTGAGATCTTCGGTTTGTTCAGTACCACCAGGTATGCATAGATTTGTGGCAATACAAGTCAAATATAAAACATTTTTATGAATGTATAAAAAGACAAGATTTGAACCGTCTGCTACAAAATAGGTCTTATTCTGCATTTCCTGAATAACTGTTTAACATTTAACATTTAACGTTTAACAAGTTTTGATCTCTTTAATACAAAATGGGTGTCATTCTTCAGTATGCACAAATAAACTGTTGTTTGCTCTTTAGGAATGTATAGTACAGAATAAGTCCCATTTGTACTAGGTCTGGTCTGTATATTCATTCATAAATACTTGTTTTATATTTATCACTGCAAATATAGACATGATTTGATCCATCCACTACAAAACGGATCTTATTCTGTGAACATTCTGCAAGCTTTGAGAGCAATCCTGCTGAGAAGCACCTGATTTCTTTATGCGCTCCTGTGTTTTTTAAATAGATGTGGTATAGAGTAAGAAAGGGTAAGCTCTGAAGGCTTTAGGCAAAATCCTACTTGCAGTGTGATCTCAGAGGATGTTATAAAATTCTCTGTACTGCAGTATATATAAACTGACTTCAAAAAAATCACAAAGGCTACAGGTTCCGCTTGATCACATTTCATGTTTGACCTCTAAACGTTGTTCTCTCTCTTCTCTCCAGCGCGGTGTTTAAAGGTTATGCAGTGTGTATGTACAACATGGAAGAGATACGAGCCGCATTTAACGGCCCGTTTGCCCACCGGGAGCACACTGACCACCACTGGACTGTGTACGAAGGAAAGGTCCCTTATCCTCGGCCAGGATCTGTGAGTCAAAACATGGTTTTGAGAAACCGTGACTTCACCATCATTTATTTACATATAATCCATTAAAACTGTTATTCTTAAAAAAGAAAATTAAATTTAAATTTAATTTTAGAAGTTGATTCACTGAGTTAAATCTCTCTTTCTCCTTCTCTCTCTCAGTGTGCGAGTAAGATTAATGGGGGTCAGTTCTCGACATCTAAGGAGTATCCAGATGAGGTTCTCCGTTTCGTGCGTTCCCATCCCCTCATGTTCCAGGCCGCGCAGCCGGTCCATAGGCGTCCCATCCTGCTAGACACTGATGGTGGACGCAGACTCACTCAGCTTGCTGTGGACAGAGTAGAGGCAGAAGATGGACATTATAATGTCTTATTCATTGGGACAGGTAACGTAGCTTTACTGATTTTCCCCTACAGATCTAACACAAGAATTAACACAACACTTAAACTGATTAAAAAGTGTGTAACTCTCCACAGATGATTCAGTCGTGTTAAAAGTGATCACCATCTTCAACCAAGAGACAGGCACATTTGAGGAAGTGCTTTTAGAGGAGCTACAAGTGTTTAAGGTACATTTTCAGCAGCTGTACTTGGTATTTTCTGGACCTAAAAACATGTACTTCTAATAACACAACACTATTTCATCTTTTTCATTGTAGGTTCCTGTACCCATCACAGAAATGATCATCTCAACCAAAAGAGTAAGACACCTGTTTTCAATGTCTTAGAACAAAATGCCCTTTTATAGTATAGTAGCAGCACCTGGGGAGCAGTGCTTGGGAACGGTACCTTGCTGATGAGTACCTCAGTGGTACCTTTATCGGTCCAGGATTCAAACCAGCAATCTTCCAATCAAGGGACACACGCCCTAACCGCTACACTATTGACGGCCCCATAATTTACACAAGATTACAATCTGTCTTGTGCCACTAGATGGTGATATGGAGCAGATAATCAAATCAGACAAGATCAATATTGCTGTTAAGCCAAGTGAAAGATTAAACTGATAGTTTGTAATGTGATTTACACTCATCAGCCATAACATGATGAACATCCGCCTAACATTCAGTAGGACAGTCTGCAACTATGCAGTCCCATATGCGATACATGGTGTGTTTAGACTTTCTTTCAGAGCCAGCATTAACATTTTCAGCAATATGAGCTACAGTACCTCTTCTCCTGGCAACCTTTACTTGACACATGCCTCAATGAGCCTGTCAACAGTTCACCAGTTTTCTTTCCTTTGATCACTTTTAGTAGTTCCTGACCACTGCAGACCATCACACAAGAGCTCTCTCTGTAGTTTTGGAGATGCTCTTACCCCATGATTCGGCCTTTGTCGCTCAAATCTGCGTATTTGCTAATTGTGTATGCTTCCATCCCATGAGCTACAAGGATAAAATGTTTACTTGCTGCCTTATATATTGTAACTTGGTAATCAGCGCTAACTAATTACTTCGTCTGACAGTGATCATAATGTTATGGCTGATTGATAAAATATCAACACAAATAAATATGACCAGGTCAGGTTTAATCTATTTTAATAATACATTTTTATTACTATTCTTATTATCTCTTATTATACATGTGGAATGAATTGAAATATTATTATGTAACATTTTAAATATTCTAACCATTATTAACAGGTGTAATGGCAACATCTTTTTCCCCTGATCTTTTTTTAAAAATACATTTTGGTTTACAACTTTGCTGAAGGTTTCAATGCCATATATCAACTGGAGTTTTTCATTGCAACAGCAACAGCTGTTCGTGGGCTCGGAGCTGGGCGTGACGCAGGTTCGCGTGCAGCAGTGCGGTCTGTACGGATCGGCCTGTGCTGACTGCTGTTTGGCCAGAGACCCCTACTGCGCCTGGGACGGACACACCTGCTCCAGATACTACCCTGCTGGCATTTACACCAAGAGGTTCGCACATGTTCACACACAAACGCACATACATTTTTCGCTCATACAGTTGCTGAAGCCCTACCGCCTCACTTGCTGCAGCACTGCTGTAAGAGGCACATTTCAGTTACAGACAGGCTGAGATGGAAAGTGACTCCTGGTGAGAGAGTGCAAGATCTCACCTCACCTCCTGCTGTCTCTTCCTTCGAGTGCTGTCTCCCACTCGTCACCTGCTGCTGTCTCGCTGTCTAACAATGCATGCCAAACCATGTGTGTATGTGTTTGTGTGTGAGCTGTCTGATGAATACTGGCACAATAGACTTCCATCTAATCAGTCACTGATGTGTCAGTTTATTGAATTTCTGCTACTAAAAGTGGATTTGATGGCTCACTCTCGAGGACGCTGTGTGTGTGCATGTGTGTATACGTGTGTGTGCGCGTTCTCTCTTCGCATCAGAATGATGGATGTTAAGGGTGCTTCCCTAATCAAGCTTCAAAGCGGCAGTTTTGCCTTCCCGGGCGTCAGTTTGAGAGCATTAGTGCCCTGTGCTAACACCTCCTCTCCCCATGCTAATGCCCATCACAGGCTGGTCGCGCCTGTAGAGACGGACGAGGAAACAAACAATCAGCGCCAGGCAGCCATCAGAGCAATCACACTGCAAACCATGACAACCGCGATTAAGTTGCTCTCCATTGATTTTTCTCTGAGATAAACCACCAGTGAGGGACTGACAACCTCTCTCTCTCTTTCTATCCATCTATCTCTGATTCTCTCTCATTTTCTCTTTCTCCTTATCTCTCTCATTTTTTCTCCCTCTTCTCTCACCACGTCTTCCCCCATTTCCATTCATCCCTTCTCTATGAGTCTCTCTCTTCCTCCCTCTCTCTGTCTCTCTGTCTTTCTTCTTTCTCTCTCTCTCATTGTCTCTCCCATATAATCCATTCTTCCTCTGTGATTCCTTCTCTCTCCTTCTACTACTTCTCTCTAATGCCATTCCCTCTTTCTCCCCTTTCCCCGCCTCCCATACCTCCCCTTTCATAATTCTCTCTCTCTCTCTCTCTCTCTCTCTCTCTCTCTCTCTCTCTCTCTTTCACTCTTTCCCAACATGTATTGCTTGGTCTTTTCACACTGCAGTCAATAATAGGGTGTTATGAAATGTGTCAGACAGAAAGGTTGAGTTGTGCTCAGAGTTCTTACTGACTCAACTCTCTCTCCCCCTCTCCCCTCGCAGGCGCTTTAGAAGACAGGATGTCCGTCATGGCAATGCAGTTCAGCAGTGTAACGGTCTCCAGCTGAATGGTACGTAGTGGATTAGATTGGTCAGGGTGAGCAGAGCCGGCTCCGGTGAGACCAGATGCGACGCCTTAATTTTATTAACGCAGGCTATGATATCATTTGGAGACAGATATTTTTTATTTATTCAATGTGTGCTTATAATGGGGAATATTGCTTATACTGTTGTGCATGCTCCCTTCCGTCTTTATCATCTAGTTTCTAAAATATATCATTTTGTAAACGTGTGTGTTCATGCATTTGTGTGTGTGTGTGATGCAGAGGAACAGACTGTCTCAGAGAAGCTGGTGTACGGTGTGGAGAAGAACAGCACGCTTCTGGAGTGTAGACCACGATCTCTACAGGCACGACTCACCTGGTATATACTGAAGGGTGTGGACATGGAAGAGGTGTGCAATCACACACACACACACACACACACACACATACATATGCCTTGCATTCTTTGTGAGGTACTTCCATACAAATAATATTGCAGCTATACCCAACTCCTAAACCTAAATATAAGCAAAATCAAATCTTTATCGTTATGAGGACTGGTTACGTTTTCAAATAAATGCTGCAGTTTTCTCTAGCAAATATGTTTCCTTATAAAGGCTGGTCTTCATCGTGAGATGTCCTCATGAAACTACAAGATTTTGGTAAAAAATCAGATTTGGTTCTCTTTTACGGTACAACTTAAACGTTGCCTTTAAAATTAATATAATTTACACCAGTAGTTCTAAAAATCTATTCTGAAATGAAAACTAATTTATATATGTGTAATAACGAGTAAAAATAGGAGTGAATTGCATGTACATTTATTTTGTAATTCTGAATATGATTTGCATATAGAATACTGATTACAGGGCCAGTTGTTTTGCAGCTCGAATAAGGGACAATGTTATCTGCATTACGGAAATAAAATACTAATAAATCCAGCACATTCCCAAGCATTATTTGCTTGATTTATCACTATTTTTTTTTTACATTATACTTTGCTGTAATTGCAAAACAGCATCCCCATTAACCCACAGATATGGAATTTTTATGTCATTTTGTTTTATTCATTTGAATTTTTCTCTCCCTCAGATAAAGGATACCGAACACATCTTCCAAACCTCTCACGGCCTATTGTTTCTGACAACGAAGAAGTCGGATGCTGGCGTGTACCTGTGCCAGTCGGTTGAGCATGGCTTTGTTCAGATGATTGCGAGGGTCACTCTGGAAGTGCTGGAGGAGGAGAGGGTGGAGAGTCTGTTCCACCGAGGGGAATATGAAGAGGGCGAAGCACATTTCCGAGCTTCGCCCTGCCCTTTCCCCAACCTGCCTTCCTCGCCCTCGTCCACCAAGATCTGGTACAAAGACTTCATGCAGCTGATCGGCTACAACAACTTCCAGCGGGTGGAGCAGTACTGCGAGAGGGTGTGGTGCGTGTCGGACAGGAAGAGGAAGAAGCTCAAAGGCCTGCCACCCAAGTGGCGCTACCCCCATGGTGCAGAGCGGCGTGGGAAAGCTCGGGCTCCCAGACACACTCCAGGGCAGTGAGGTTGGCATGGGAGTGCAGAAAACTTCGGAACTGATTCTACAGACCGTGGGGTTGCATTCATATTTGCAGATAATCTTCAGTCATCTTCTGGCCACTAATGCTCTTGTAATACGGTAAAATATCAAGACATAAAGAAACAGTGTGTAAAGCAGCTAAAAAATGCTTGAGATGTAATAGTACCAAGTTGGAGGACTTTCCACCCACTAATCAATTCTGCTCTTAATATCAATGACATGCACAGTTGGGATTCACAACTAAAACACATTTTCAAGCTAGGACTGTATATAATCCCTGACTCAAAATCTGGTCTGCAGTAGGTGTGGACGAGCCATTATATGTTTCATTCTGTGCTTGATGGTCAAATTAGTCTCGAACTGTTTAATGCCACAGTCATAAACGGATCACTTCTGGGGTTGCATATACAATAGCAATTGCTGTGGAGCTAGGTGGCTTTTTTAAGAGACACTCACAAAAAGAAATAAAACAACCACCGAAAAACCCTTTCGCAAGCTGCCAAACTCGGCCATGCTCTGCTTCCTTCTGCGACGACGTGAGCTGCCGTCTTAGAGGGAGCAGGATAACTTTTCCTCTTTACTGACAGCCTGAATTCCAGATTTTCAAACAATCACTTCCTCCTGAATAGGGTGACTCACCGCTTCGAAAAGAGCGAGCACTGTACATCCCCTAAATCCCTGCTCACCGACAAAAGGCTGAGTTCTACACACAGTTCTTAAGTGTTTATCCCTTCTATTTTATATTAAATTATTGTAGCTGATGTGTGGTAGTGATTTAAGATTTCCTTGTAGTTGGACTGGAAATATGTTATTCTTCATGTGTAGTGTTGGTAGATTTTCAAACCACTGACTGTAATGACGGTCTTCATGTTCGGACCATTTGGAACAAATCAAAACTGACAAGTTTCACAGTCAACAACTGAATTATCATGAATCTTATTATGATCCTAATACTAATGTAAGTGTAGTATATACAGTAATTTGGAGATGAATGCCAGTTTTATGTAGTTTAATAAATGCCATACATCCTTGTGTATGATTAATGGTCTTTTAATTATTTTACAGTTTTAACAGCATGTTTTCTGCTTTACCTCATCAATGTTATATTCAATAATCTTCATGCACCTAGCAAGCTTCTATAATGTGCAGACAAAACCCCAGTAAATTCACTAGACTGTACTCACCATGTAATTGACGCTTGCAAAATATGTACTGTTGCAAAATCACAGGCTGATTAATGATATGGAATCACTATAATAATGGACACACTGAGAGGTAAGGCTGGGTATCTGTTTGAATTGTGCAGAAATGCAAAGAAAACAATGCCATTTGTAAATAGTGTTTGCCTATTTGTTCATATTTACTACATGCTTCTTCCTTTGAAACGTTTATTTAAATTGAAATCACAGAATAATATAGCAATACCCAGTGATACCCTTGCTAAACTTAGCAGCAAACAAATTAATAAACCAAACTAACTATATGCCATATTCTCTTTTCATTGCTGAAATATATGCATTCTATAATGCATTTTCATCGTTGTATTCACTGTTGTTAATCTTTACAGAATACACAATGATTAAAAAATAAACAAAAGGATTATATCAAAAACTGAAATACTACATTATCAGTAGTTTGTTTGTTATATAGAATTCAGCTGGAGTGTGGCTGGAATTAAACTTAAGCCCATTTTTGTCTGTAGACTCATTTTATTATATTTTGATTTATTTTGTCTTCCTATAAAACTGAAATCTTACCATTTTTTTTCTATCTCCAGCTGCAAGCAGGACCACAGCTCTGGTTTTAGGTCCTTTTCTTTTTTTTATGTAGTGTCTGGCTTTGCAGCATTTCGATTACTTTTTCTGCCCATCATCTGCACTGTCAAGGACAAGCTGAGTGGCCTGCAATTCTTCACCCTGAACAGGTGTTAAGGAAAGGTAACATCAGGGGAACACATTTTCTCCATCATTCACAGAGACACAGTTGGAAGTCAAACAGAGCATAAAAATCATCTCTGGAATGTGAAATATCATCTATGGTTTGGGAAAAAAAGCAGTTTGAAAAACAAGTGTAAAAATATGTTGTAGTTTATGTAAATGTCAAGTCTGATGTTCATGTGAGGTGACAGCCTTAATCCCACCACTTCTACATTTTGCCTACTGTCAAAGATCTGGGCTGTGTTTTTGGAACTAGAGCAAACCATTACTGACTTTTTTATACTTTTCGTTTTCACTTATCTTTCTTGGGGTAGTTGGTGGCTTAACGGTAGGGCATTTGCCTGTAATCAGAGGGTCGGAGGTTCAAATCCAGGGCTGGTAAAGTTACAACTCAAGTTACACCAAGCACTGCTCCCTAAGTGCTGCCCATGCCAGTTGCCCACTGCTCATTCAAGAATGGGTCAAATGCAGAGTTCACATTTGGTTGCGGCTGTGCTGTGCTGTGGTGTGTTCACAATGACAAATAATCACTCCCTTTCCCTTGTGTCTGACCTAAAATCCAACTAACAGCAATGAGGCTGACTACATTTTGATGAAAAATGAATGGTTTGTTTTTTTAACAAAATCTGATAATACAACATAGGCTTGTTTTTACTGCCAACAGCAATACTTAGTGTTAAGTGAGTGGTTATTTTGTCATTGTGAACCCACCACAGCACACAGTGCACCACAACAAAATGCGACCTCTACATTTGACCCATCCATGAAGGAGCCGTAGACAGTTGACATGGGCAGCACTCGTGGAAAAGTGCTTGGAGACAGTACCTTGCTCATGAGTACCTCAGTGGTACCTTTACCCGTCTGGGATTCGAATGGGTGACCTTCTGATCATGAGGCGAAAGCACAAACGTTACGCCACCAGCCGCCCCATTATTACTTTCTATTTGAATGCAAAACACTGCATGCACACAAGCATAAAATAAACAGTTCTTCCAAATTTTATTGCCCTTGTAAATGGATAATTGCTGCAATTAAAAAGTTGATGACCAACGCTGACCTTTCTTGTAAGACAGAGCATAAACCTCTGATTCCACTTTATTGAAACATATAAAAAAAACATTGGCCAACACTAATCATCACCAGTTAACATAGATAAATTCAAAATCGAGCAGATAACAGCAAATAGGATCATATGAACAGTGTTAACATTGACCGGGAACCTAGATTCTTGGAATGTCTTTTAGGGAACATACAATAGGAGCTATGTTAGCTACTGTGTGCTGTAAATCTATTATGTTATTTGACGTAGAATCCAGCTGCAAGTTGCTGATATGGTGGCTCACCAGCACTTGATAACTTCACCTCTGTGATCTCACCATTTTCTTCCCTTTCCACTGTGAATGTGCTGTAAACAAACTGCGGTTATTCTTAGAAACAGAGGTTAAGTTGCTACAGGATGTAATTTCACAGACTTTAGCAGGTCTTCTCTTTTCTAATTCCTAATTCAGAGTTTCTACGCTTGTGCTTGTTGTCAGAGAGGCAAACTTGTTCTGGCACTGTTGTTGCTGCAGTTTTTTATCTACTTGTTTCTAATTTGAAACCTCATGCAATAGTCAAAATGAAGCCATGAGTCATCCTAAATCACGCTTGTAAATGCTATAACTCTTTCTTTACATAGAACACATCCAGCTCCAACTAAACCCTTCAATCAGCGTTTACAATAATCTTTTCGTAGAAACACAAGCATAAATGTGTAGGAGTAGACCTGGGTAAGCTGCGACTGATTGTTCGAACAGGGTTTTCATATTGTTCTTGACTTGATGGATGGGCTCACTTTGTATTCACTGATGTGGTGGTGTTAATATTCATGCCTGAGCCTGGTGGGTTTTGTTATGTGCATTCTGTGTCATCTTTTCTATGTCTCCTCTCCAGCAAACTGCAGATGGGCCTCATAATGACCAATGTGGATGCCAGTTTAATAGAAATAATGTATTTCATTTCTGAGAGAAGCGCTCATTCAAGCAAATCACAGATAATGCCACCAATCACCATAAAAAACACCATCTGAACTCAATTCAGTATGAATACTCAGTTTGAAATACTGCTTGTGAAGAGTTCTTGTGTTTTGTAATGTGCAAATATGTTAGCCATCTTTGACTTAAAAGAAACAAATGATGAAGCTTCAACACTTTTGTACAAAAAATAAATGCTTATAAAAACACACAAAAGCACTACTACAAAGCACTGTTGTAAGTTGCTCTGGATTAGAGGGTCTGTTACATGCTGTAAATGTAAATTTAAAATGCCTAAATTGCATTTAAATAATACATGTATTGTCAAAAGTAACACTACTACTCTAACTAGTACCACTAATCCTACTATCTCTACTACTACTACTACTACTACTACTACTACTACTACTACTATACTTCTACTGTTCTTACTACACTGCTGCTACTGCTATGACTAATACATCTGCTGCCCATACTACTACTCTTAGGGCCTGTGTGCACCAAACACGTTTTTTTGCGCTGAGGGAGGTCAAAACTTCACTTCCAGAGTGCTTTCTCAGGGCTTTCTTGGTGCTTCTCTCACCACTTATTGCTGTTAAGTTACTAAAAGCACTCATTCCTACTTCATGTAAACATTATAACATGTTACTATGAGATCGGTAGTTTAGCCGACATAAAACAAATTATTTTTACAATGGAGAGAAATTGCAACTTGCCATTAGTGGGGCAGTTGGTGGCATAATGGTAGGGTGTTCGCCCTGTGATCAGAAGGTCACAGGTTTGACCGGTAAAGTTACCACTGAGGAACTCATGAGCAAGGTACCCTCCCCAGGCACTGCCCGTGTCAGCTGCCCACTGCTCCTTCACGGATGTGTCAAATGCAGAGGTCACATTTCGTTGTGGTGCACTGTGTGCTGTGCTGTGGTGTGTTCACAATAACAAATAATCACTCATTTTTAATACTACTACTATAACTGCTTCTAATACTACTACCAATACTACAGTCGGTACCGTAATGGGTAGAACGTTCGTTCTGTGATCGGAAGGTCGCCGGTTCGAATCCCGGACTGGTAAAAGTAGCACTGAGGTACTCATGAGTAAGGTACCATTCCCAAGCACTGCTCCCTGGGTGCTGCCAAAGTCAGCTGCCCACTGCTCCTTCAGAGGCCACATTTCGTAGTGGTTGCACTTCACCTTGAATAAATTAATGTATTACTTCTGATAAGGCTCCTACTGTTGTTGGTACAACTATTGCTGATGTTGTGGCAACTCTTCCTCCTTCTCCTCCACCTCCTTCTCCTACTACTATGACGACTACTATAAATACTAATAATAAAAGTTCTTAAATGGAATCTGTGATCAGTTTGTTCTATGTGTAAGTGTCTGGTTCACTCTTTGCATTTTCCGATTCACATTGTAGAAAATTTATATGCGCTAGACCCACACTTTGCTGGTTACACATTCCATATTCACCTTCCATCTCCCGTTGTCTATTCAGATTGGATTTGTCACTTTTAGCCGTCCTGTCTTCCCAAAGCGGTTATTTTTAGCTGATGTTGAGAGCCGAGTGGCTGGCAGTGCTGAGTGATGGGTGGGGGATCTCTGCCCTTTCTGCATGACTTCTCATTTCTCTGAGCTCCCTGTTGAACTCTGAGTTTCAGGCAAAGTTGAAAGCACAGTTCCCACCAAGATGAACCACCTGCCAAACTCAAACATCTCGCTGATAATGATGCCATCATTCAGATTATAATCACTAAAGAGAGAAAGGTAGGGAGGGAGAGTGAGTGAGTGAGTGAGAGATCATGGCCGTCTTTTAAACTTGATTCTCTCCCATTCAATATACTGCCATTTAATCTGATTAAAAACAAATTATACACAGATTGATTCTGTCATTTGTTTTATGCCACATATTTTAAATAAGTATAAATATATAGTTTAATATATTTTTGAATGCAAAAATACTTTTCAATGCCCTACTTTAAGAGGCGTTGTCCTATTTCCCTCGTTCCTTACTGATCCTTGATCTAAATCGATTTCTGTAAAATAATGAATTATAGACAGCTTGCTGCAATACTGTCAGTTAACACAATAAAAGGATTATGAAATAAACCTCTAAACCTGGCAACCTCTCTGACATTATTTTTGCTAACCTTTAAACTGCCCAATCTAATGAAACATACTGCTGCCTGCTGTTAGCTTCTCTCATAGAGTTCTTTGAAAAGACTTAAGTGTGTGTAAATGTGTATGTGCCCATGTGGTGTGTGGTGTGGTGTTTGTAGATGAAAGACCTCATCCGACTACGCAATATCAGTCACTGGAAGTGTCCTATCATCTCTTTCGCAGTCATTTGCACACACACACACACAACCACACACACACACATTCACATACACATGCACACAAACCTCACATACACACACACAGACAACCTTTACTTGATACTGAGCATGTGAGTCATCAGCGTCTGTTATTTCGCCATGTGACTCTTTCGTCTCCGTCTCAATAAGATTCATGAAGAATTAAAAGAAAAGTTATTCAGTGACTCAACATTGTAAGGTTAATTAACCATGGGGATTTCCGGCATAAAATTGACAGATCTCCACCTAAGCCAGAGCTCCAATGTTCTTATTGTCTGCAGTAAATAGATGTTTCCTCATTACTCTGTGACACACAGTATTCTAGTGGCACACAGTCACAGTTCAGACAGTTTAATGCTTAAAACATACAAAAAATACACAAGTATAACAAAATAGACCCTTCAGTCAATTCTGAGGTTTAGTTTAGGATTACATCAAATGGTAACTGCTTATGATAATTTATTTAGATGAACATTTAATAACATACTAAGCCCAATAATATTGTGCAAATGTCTCCGCATTAGTGGCCACAGTGACATGTTTGTCATGGTGTGGTATTTGGAGCCACTGTTTGTGCAGACTGGCAGACTGATTTATCAAAAATACATTAGATTTGTTCAGAGGTACATGAATGGAATATAAATGTGTTTGTTGTTCTAGAAAAAGCCTCTCCCACATGGCTTTTATCAGAGTTGGCAGTCATGTTCAGTCCTTCGAGAGGGCTCCATGCAACGTGTCTCTGCTGATATCATCACCATGCAGAGGGGACGGATAAATCGTGCTGTCTTTTATCAAAGTTCATCAGCTCGCAAAGAAGCACTTGTCTTTGACGTACGGGCGACACGAGAGGTGGCAAAAACGTGCAAGTAAACACAGTTTACTTTGGGTAAATGCCATGAGAGTGAGATCAACTGACTTCATGAGTTGTGCTTCTTTAATTCATGATACATTAATGAATACAAAAAGTGCATAAGAGATCCCTGTAGACTACTACTTGTAATGGAAAATGGTGTGGGTGGTAGAAGCCTGTAAACAATTATGGATAAATGCAACATTTAATGCGCCTCTTGCTGCTCCAGAGATTTAGTACAGTGATCTGTGGGTATTTCTGCAAGAAAATGATGAATGAATGAAATGAATTTCTTTTGACTTTTTGTACTTTCACTCATGTTATTCATTCTTGTAGACCAACCAAACATAAAAACACATTAGTATAGTATCACATTTAATCAAAGCTTTTTTGGGAAAAGCATTTTAAGATATAATTAGCCCTTAGTTGAAATATTAGTTAATTACAGTTCAGTTATTTGATTTGACAAGACCAAGCTCAGTTCAGTTTATTCCTCCACAAAATTCTACTTTAATTCTTGAAGAGAAGGTTACCTTGAGCTGTGCTCTATATAAACCATGTGGTTCTCTGCTACATAGCCTTGCAGCATAAGCATGGGGTTCTGCTAGTGTAATGGATTTCTGTACTATACATAGCTTGTTGTGTATATATTGTCAAAGATAACAAATTAATGGATATATAGTATTTTAGTTAAAACTCTTTTAATGTAAATAAGAAATTGTTGCTTTGGCTTTCAGGAACAAGACAACAATGATATGTTTGTAATTTATTGTGCAATATGGTTTAGTTATATATAATTCATTAATTCATTCATTATCTGAAATGCTTAATCCCAACTGGAGTCGCGGGGGGACCAGAGCCCATCCTGCGAACCCACGGTCGCAAGGCGGGGAACAACCCTGGCCAGGCACCAACACACCACAGGGTTATATATAATTCAATGATCAATATATATAATTTGATCATTCAAATTTGTTTTCTGTCTTTTTTTTTAATTATAAGCGATTGGCAGGAGGTTGTTGTCAATTAAAACCAAAATTTCAAAGCCAGCTTTTTCCTACTGCAGTTGGTTTAGGCCAGAGACTTGAAACTGACTCATGCTTCTCATACTGTGAACTTTGCACTAGTGCACACCCCAGTTAAAAATGTACAGTTATCTAATTATATAGATCCACTGCATATCCTCTACTTCCAGCACATTCACGTCATGACTTTTTTTAATTCTCTGTTCTATTCAGGTCAACTTTGAAACTAACTACTACATCCTTGCACTGTCTTCAGTTTGCACTTTAATATCTTTTTATTTTAATATCTTGGCACCAAATACCAAAGGAAGTTTCTTGTATGTGACAACTGTGAACTGTGATTTACTGTGATTTGGAGGCCAGGCCTACAAGCCAGAAAAATCCATGAACAGGGTGCCAAGACTCATCAATGTGAGAGGTCAGCAAAGGTTATCCTGTCTCGTAAGAGCCAACAGAAGGGCTACTGTGACACAAATCACAGATTGTTTTAATGGTGACAGGAGCAAAGTGTCACAACTCAGAGTGCATCAACCCTGCTGCGTTAATCACAGGACACTTTCAGGGATCTTCTAGAGTTCATGTCTCAGCGGATCAGAGCTGTTTTATATATACCCCTAAACCACTGTTATGTGGTCTTCTGCTTTATAACCTTGCAGCGTAAGCATGGAGCTCAGCCAATGCGTCATGTTTGCGGGTGAGTGAGGAGGCACAAACCCACAACGTTCATTCAAACAGAAGTCATCTCCGTATTGCACACTCTGATGCAGTCAGGGATATGAGGCATGCAGGCAATGTTACATAAAGTCTCAGGAATAATAAAATTTAATATAAATTTAAATGTGCCAAATGAGGCAGGAAAATGGCTACTTATGATTAAAGTAGCAAAGCTACAGCCAAGCTGTGTTAATATATGAGCCACACTACCAGTTGCTGAGAAAAAGTAACTAGTTACATTGGAGCTATTTCTTTCTTTCATCCTCCGACTCCATCTTGCAGGTGGCATGAGTGCACTGTGATGCAATGAACATGCTATTCATAGGCACAGTAGTCTGTGTAGTATGCCACATCTATGGATAAAACACCTGAAAACGTTCATCTTTGTAAAGAGTAGGAGGGGAGATCCTTTGTAATGTCAATTAGATCTTGAAATTAGATCAAGATAGAGAGAACAAGAGAGAGAGAGAAAGGGAGTGAGAAAATGAGCGAGAGAGAGAGAGAGAGAGAGTATTTTTGCATTCTGCTCTGTTCCCCAGCTCTTTCAGAAGCCTTTCTCCAAAGGCTCTGCTGTTTGGGTTCAGTGTATAATCTAAGTCACTGATTGGGGAGCTGAAGGTCGCAGTGCCATCAGGATTCCATTCCACAGACCACTATAATCACCCCCCAACCCACCCCACTCCTGCACTCTTGGGGCTATTTCAAGTCACACTATTGCTTCAGGCACTTGTGTGGAGGAGAAGAGCACTGGAGTAGGAAGCCCACAATTCCTCAGTCTGAGACGCCTCACTGACTCAGTCCTCCCACGACGTTGTGAGCACACACTACAGCCGCTCAGAATGAATCGTGTGGAAAGCAAAGAGAGTAAGAGTTAGGAAGAGAGATGGAGAGGAAAACAGATAAGCTATCTGGTGTGGATAAGTAGCATTTGAGATGAGTGTGTGAGTAGGTAGAAGTTGGATATATGGAAATAATTGATCTTTTCTCTATATTATAAATCTTTTTTGCCTATTTTTATTGAAGCTGTGTGTTTGAGATAATGTGAAGTTTTAGTCATTGTTTAAAATGGTGATGCTTGATTTTGTTGGACTGATGCCCAGTGCACATTGTTTTAACTCTGGCTTATTCTGTTCTCATTAGAGTGCACAGGGCCATCCTCCATCAGAAGAGAAGCTTGGTAATCTGGAAGTAATCACGCTCTGTGCGGATTTCCCTCTTTAGTTCCGCTGTGTAATCTCGCTGTCTCGTGTATACTCATTACGTAACACTGACCTTTGCTCTGTAAAGACACAACATCTGTTCCCTGAGATCCAAACACACAGTGTCTGCGGAAAACACCATCACCCATACACACCACAAATTTAAAAATGGTGAAAAATCAATTGCTTTATTGGTTTGGAAATGTAATATTCAGGTGGACCTGTGCTGAATCTAAATTAGCTTTTTAAAAGACAAGTCCTATCACCAGCTCTGTCATGCCAACTGCCTGGTGAATTTGAATGCTCAAACTTTAATTTGTGAGTCTCGGATATCAGGGATGTTGGTGATGGAAAGTGCTTTGGCAAGCTCTCTATGACATGAGGGGAAAGAGGTCAGAGAAGGATATTGCTGGTGTCTTGTTACATGGACTTTGTTCATTTGTTGTGCACACAATATTAAAAGAATATGGTTTATTGCTTCGTGATGCCAAGCTCCTGGCGCTGGAACTGTGCCTCTTTGCAGGTAAACAGCGACAGGAACATTGTGGTGTAGTGTTATATTTGGATCATCCCCAAGTGTCTGCTTGCCACTAGCAGCCTTTTCATTACTATTTCTGCTGGCCTTTTTAAGGACTTGATTCCTTCTTCAGGAGCCAGTCCTTCCTCCTAAGCAGCACCTCTGCAGCATTTTCACATGGCCCCGAGACGCACTTTAATAAAGTATTTTAAAAGGATTTTCAAATGAAGTGAGGATGCAGACTGTCTCTGAGCCCAGGTCTTTTCTTACAGTGCTTCAGAGAGTAAAATGACTGCAGCAACAGCTGTGTGGCCACAGTGTCTCATGAATATTTGAGCAGGATTCGATATCTCATTGTAATGCTGGAGTACAGTAACGTTGCTAACTTTACACCCCTGTCCGCATGAACTGCCAGTGAAGGTGATATTGAAGTATAACTTTTCTTCTGCTTCTTCTTTCTTCTGCGGAAAGGCATACCGAAGGTGATGCTCTTATACTCTACATGCACTCACTTACTCACTCACTCACTCACTCACACATAGCCGGTGGGGGTAAGAGTATCAAGGTTGTTAAGGGCATGGCAGTGGGAAATTAGAAGAGAAGACCAGGGAAACTCAGCTACTTTGCAGTTGACTAAGGACACCAATTAACACCAAAGTCTAAACTCTGGCTATATCTTACAAACATAAAATCAAACTGCAATGATGTTGAACATTAACATTCTAAATTATGCAAAAGAAAATCATGAGTTGCCAACTGTGCATCTCTTGGTTGATCATTCTTCAGAAATGTTAATCTGTTAAATTATATGCTGATTAATACCATCTGTGGATGTGCTTGTTCAAACACAATGTGAGTTGTGAAATATAAATAAAATATTGACATTGTTTGTTCAAATGAACAAAAGCAACCGCAAAACAGTATTAATACGTTAGGTCTATATCAAGGTCTATACACATATATATAAAAAAGCTTGCAAAGACAAAAAACTTAAGTTTGGGACATCCAGTACCTCTTAAGGATTCCATTTTTTGGAAATGTAATCAAGCTACATTTAATCCGTATTGATCAAAGCATTTTATTATCCCTAAACAGCATAATATAGAGTCAGGATAATAACATTAAAGAAACATTTATAGCCAAGTACCAGGCTCCTTGGGTAATCTCAAGCACATCTTATTTTACACCTCTTCAATTATATAGCACTCAGTGTCTAGACCTCACTATTGCATTACTCCTTCAAGGACGGTCTGTGTCAAGAGGGAAAAACAGCCTGTATGACAACATGATATTTATACCACTGTGGAAAAATGGATACAAGGCTAAGGCATATCAAATTTTTACCAATTTCTCTGACAATTTTTTTTGGATTTCTCTTAAAGAATAAAGCAAAAAGGTATATACCTAAAAATAGAACACAAATACACCCAAATTTCCCAATAGCATGCAAATTGTTTTTACCATTGAAGTAAAATGAGTGAATTCCATATATTTACAGTGGTGACATTAGACGTCATTGACCTTTTACAGTCACCGTTGACACTGATGGACAGCCATGAGCAGTATTTCATAACTGTCCTCATTTTTGAAGGGTGTATATTATATGCCGTTCTCTGAGCTAGGAGCAGTGGCAGTTTTTGCGACTTATATAGAATGCAGTAGTAATAGTAATAACCCTCCCACATCATAGCCATCATAAAGTGCTGCATCTCTTAAGCCCATAATCTCCTGCTGTTTCTCCTCTCCCATCTCCCTCTATCTCTCATTCACAGCTGCCTGCCTCTCCTTCTCCCTTTGCGTACTACACATCACTACAGATTTCCGGACTGCGTCTGATTGGTCTGTGTGGGCAGGATGAGATTAGGGGGCGGTCTCTAGTTGGCTTGAGGGCAAGAGCGAAACAGGGAAAGAGGGAAGGAGGGAGAGTGAGAGAGGGAGGGATAGGGAGAGTCAGGTTCTGTCTCTTTAAGAGTATTTTTAGGCTGCCAGTTAGCAGTGGTCAGTGGTGGGGAAAATCATTGTTAGTGGTGGCTGTGGATCTCGTGAACATGGCCGAAGAGAACAAATCCAGCCTGATGTGGATGTGGAATTAATGGTTTATACTTTGCATGTCTATTTATTTTTCATTTTTTCCCTTTTTGGAACTAAAAAAAGGTAAGTGACCATTGGTTTTAAAATGGTTTTCCATTGTCACATTGATTTCTGAATTATGTAGTGTGAAATTTTGCACATATACAGTATATACATATATATATATACAAAGAAAAATACAGAGATACATATATGTCTACTACAGGTGTAACTCATAACTGCATTGAATTTATAGTATTGTTGTTGGAAGGATAGTCACATCTCCAGGGCAGTTATTTAAATTTAATGACGCTGGCAAACAGTGTATGATCAGGTTACCGGATTGATTACAACATGACCCTATGCTGTACTCGGCAGTCTTAGCAGGTGTGTGTATATGTGTGTTTGCTGAAGCTTTGTGCAGGGTATGGAATGAGACTTTTACTAGACTCATTTGTGAACATTCTGAGACTCACTGTGTGTATATGTGTTGGCTGACAAGAACGTCTATATCTATGTATGTGTCTGCGTGGTGTGTGTGAGGGTGCGGGTGTGTGTGTGTGTGTGTGTGTATGGCACATGGCAGTCCATCTGTTTTTGTACTGGTGCCTTGGAACATGTACATGTTTGAGAATGAGCAGCATCCGTACTGGTACCCTGCGTGTGTGTGTGTGTTGGCGAAGGACAGAAAGAAAGACAGAGACTTGGTGACCATAGAGAGTAGATGGCAAATGTCTCAGGATTTGTGCATGCTTGATGAAGCACAGTGTCAGGGCCGGTGGAGCGGCAGCGCTTTCAGACAGGAGAGCAGACATGCCCCTACATCCCCTTACATCAAGCTTTAGCATCTTAGGTAACCGGTACATGTAAAAGAACAACGGCTAAAACCTTTGTGGCACAGTAATACCCTAATAGAAAATTACTATACATACCATTATATGCGATGACCTTCGCCGTGCACTATGCCTTCATATATGTACTGTTCATATTTTCTCATGCTGTGATAAGCAAATGCTGGAATAATTCTGTGTAACACCTTAATCCTGCGCTATTTAACTAAATCCTATGAGGTCCAGGTGCTTGCGGGTTTTTGCTCTTAACCTGTAAAGCTCCATCTCATTCAGTGTAATTACATCGTTTCAGGCAGCAAATAAGCCTAATTAATGAAATCGAGTGCTTGTATGTGCTGGCTTGGCCAAAAACAGGAATGTAGACAATGCACATTCATTCAACTGAACTACATAGGCCTGCGGCAAAGGTTTATTATGGAGCAATGTAACACTGTACGTAGAAATAATGACAGAACAATTTTAGGGTGTTATAGTGGCTTGAGAAAGAGGTTATATTCTTAAAATTCAGAATTCTCTGAACATTTTGTGTGGGGTTCGTGACTCAGTTGAGAATCTGGGAGACATGCCACAGCCACTGTGGGCCAATATGAATCTTCATGTCACCACTCCACCTCTTCACTTAAATGCCAATCAGTGCAAATGAGTAAACAATCTGCATGTTGGTGCCTACACATCTGAAGAGGCATATATATATATATATATATATATATATATATATATATATATATATATATATATATATATATAGAATTTTAATCATCCAGTGAGTTAAAGGTCATTACTAGTTTTTTACATGCTTTTGTCACATCTCTGATTTGAAATTCAAACAGTAGTAACTCTGCCTGTGTGTAAAGCGACACTGAAAATACGACTTATCCAGCCAATGTGTGAGTGCAAATTAAGACTGGAACAGTGTTTTAGTGAATGTAGCTGCGAAGCACATACACACGTACACACAGAATAGAGAGAGAGAGAGAGAGAGATAGTGATTCCAGCTTCCTGCTGTTCACACAACCCCACGCATGACGCAACAAATGACCATCATCGCCCACAGCCTCCCCCGGCACATGACACACATGCCAAGTAGGAGTGTAGGGAGGGGGTTCTGTGGGGGCTTCAGATCGTGCACGACTCCCATCCTCCACATACACACTCACTGCTCACATGTTTGTGCTCTCACAGTTGCATCAAAAAAAAAATGCACGCCTCTCTTTCATGCTCACACGCTCACTGTTTTGGCTTTCAGCATCCACCAGTTTGCCAGCAGTACTACGAGTAAAGAGAAAGCTTACTGATATAATACGCACCACATCAGATCAGCCCCGCTTCTCTGTTCTTTCGACTTCATGCTAAGAGAAAAAATGGATTGTATATGAGTCTGTATACTTATACACAAGTGAATGCAGGATCTTCTATTGAGGTGTTTTAATCTTATTGGCGAAAACACTGTCACACAACTCCTGAAAATAACAACATGATTTGGTTCTGTAGGACATGATGTGATTTAAACAGGAGAGATCCACATTTGGTTTTTTTTTGTGGTAATGAACTTTTTAAACCTTTTAAATAAAATAAAATGCCTTATAAATGTATGACAATAACAAATTTGGCACACACAAAAACATTACAGTGAGGATGGACATGGTGGTTCTCTACAACAGTGATTTCCAAATACTGTCCTCATTTACCCCTGTTCTGCAAAGATTTGGAGCCAACCTAGCTGATCCTTTGCTACTGAGCTAATCTGTAGGATCAGGTATGTTTTTTTTTAAATATTCAAGTCAGTATAGATAAGGGTACACAAGGACCAAGATTAGAGATGGCAGTTCTACAGCCGCACCGTTTACCTCCACTGTGACAGCAAAGTGTTACCTAGGTCTGATTTTTACCACTAAAGAGGGTTTCCCCTCCTGTGGTGTATTTGCCAGACTGTTTGGACTGCTCTTGTTCATGCCATTGCAGGGTGACAGGCTCAGGCACAGGGAACTCTAAATGTCTGCTCTGATCTAATGGGCCTTTTAGGAGAAAAACTCATCTGGGCTGTGAGCCCAGAGCCAAGAGCCAAGGGGTTATGCACAGAGACACACTGCAGGCTGCTTTTAAGTGAGGCTGCATGTACTGGCTGGCCGCTGGGAGATCGAGAGCCAGAAAGATATCCTCAGGGGCAGGGCAACAGGGATGCGTCCATAGGAGGCTTTTGATCCTGGGCTTTCCATGTCCCGTCATGCGTGTTGATCAAACAGAAAGATAAAAGATGAACGCTGTCAGTCTCTGTACTATATTTTACAGATTAAAATAACACTCAGAGGGCATGATTTCATTTGGTCTGGTGAAACTGAAATCAGGGGACACAGGATGTGTTTTAATATTTGAAAAGTCAAAATATGTTTAGTCTGATATGGTAGTTTTCAAAAATTACCATACACTAAGTCATTTTCATTAGATCTAATTGGACAGAAGTTGTGAAAAACAATAGAAACAAAAGGCTTCCCATTTAACTGTTTTATAAGTGGTGAATCCTGCCATAAATGAATCCTATTGCTGAGCTTTGCATTTTGTTATTTTGAATAATGATGATTCACCAGCACTGGACACTAGACAAAAATGGCCAGCTTTAAATAAGATCAAATTTAGGGAGTCAAGGACCTCAGGTGATATTGGAGGGCACAGCAGAGTTCATGGCTTTTTATGGATTGACCATTAGCCATAGAATGGAGCTCATTAAATTTCTCTCAGGGCCATAATTGACTGCTGCCAGGCATTACCTATCACTCAGCCATGAGGAAGTGAAGCTCCCTCTCTGCCAGGAAAAATGACGGCTGTTGTCTTTCGATAGCATGGGTGCGAGAGAATGAGAGGAGAGAGAGAAACAGATTGGTCATGCTTCATTAATGCTGACTATAATCCTCAAGGTGAATTAGACGAAGCATTTCCATTTTGAGTTTAAAACTTGTGCGTCATAAGCTCCATGAGATAAATTTAAACCACATATTCAAAATCATGAAGTTAAAAATGTTACATTTGTGTCTTATTTACTTATTTTACTTATCTCAATGAAAATGGTAACATTAAGAAAAATCTACTGATAAAGCACGTTTTAAAAAAGCATTTCACTCTCCACAGTGCTGTACAAAATGTAATAATAAAATGTAAAATATGAAAATATGAAAAACATCAGCAGATATACATATTATATTATTATTATTATTATTATTGCTGTTGTTGTTTTTAGTTACAAATATTATATATGATACTTATCTACAACTTCTATAATTAACAACAGTATTAATGTTTGAAGTTTGATCCAGTTCATTGCTGCAGTATATTGTCTGTATAGTATTTTATCATGCAATAATAATAATAATAATAATAATAATAACAACAACAATAACGTGCTCCAGTAATCATTTATCTTTATCTTTATTTATCTATTTGCTGCCGTTGTTGCAGCTATTATTATTATTGTTGTTGTTTTTTTTAGTTTACAAGGATAAATAATTAAGTGCCTTTAACTTGGGTTTTGGTGAGGTGACATGCTGATCACCTGTTATGTGCGGCGCATGCGCAGTAGCGTAAACGGGAGACGCGGTGCGTTCTGTTCTCGCCGTAACCTCCATCCAGCATCGTGCACCACCACATCACCGGGCGCACAGAAATGGAGAAGGTAGGCTACGATTTTTACCGTTTTCTCTTAAATATGTCACTTTCACGCCATGGCTGTTGACGGCTTATAGGGCAGAAACGCGTCACGTTTGTGTAGTGGAGCTTTTTTTACGGACCGTCTGAAGGGAACGGCGCCGACGTCGCTTTCGCGTGGCTCCGATGCGGCGGTATGTTGATGGAGCCGTACATAGTAGTAACCTATTAAATGGTCAAGGGCAAAGGTGTAAGCACCGGGGGTGAAGGTTCCTCTATTCTCAAAGTCACAATGCTAGAATGAGCCGTATTAATGTCGAGCTTGTTTGCTCGCTGGCAGCCAGTCCCTACGGAACCAATTCCATATTAATCGAGGAAGTCTTTACGCTGCAGATCGTGACTGTAGTATCTCGGCAGGACTCAACTTACATTTGCATACACCATAATAATTTGTAATGTAGACTATACATACATACATACATACATACATACATACATACAATTACCGCCCGAATTCACAAAACACCCTGAGTTCTTTTTCGGCGCGATGACAAAAATGACACCACGTTTCCGTAATAGTTAACTCCGACTTTAAATTATCATATGACTTCGATTCATGATTTTATTTCATCTTGTTCTCCTCTCAAACCGTGTAGATCAGTTTGAACATCCCAATTAGTGTTGTGCATATACATATGGGAGGTTTTTCTACCCGGATGTGCCGACGGAAGACCGCCAGAGACTGTTTAGATCTACTCTGGGTCTCTCTACTGAGCCTTTTTTTCCCTCCTCTGCTTAGACACAAGACATTGCAAGATAAGAGAACCTACCTTTTTGATGGAAGTGAAGGCAGCAAAACTGAAATTATTTCCCCATCACAACTCGAGGATGAGTGTAAATAACCTGGATTTATATCTCCCATTGAAGGTCTTTTATGAGAGATTATAGTAACGGGCATGAAAGGAGGCGCACAGCCTTATGAGGTATTGAAAAGGGGAAAAAATAAAAAAAGGAAGACATATATTCATCGTGAAGGTTTTAACAGAGTTACGACGCTGCATTCACACCACGCCAGGTCGGGTTGTGGCTTGCCCGTATTGTATTTCACGCTGAAAGGGAGACATCTGAATAGGGTTCTGACATGACGGATGCTGGAGACGTGATCAATGCCCTGCTGTAGACCGCTGTCCAAGGTGCTGAAGGAAAACCTCCAAACGCTCACTATATTACAGTAAATGCCCTGGTGATCTTTTCCCCTCACATATGAACATCTTCTGTAAAGCATTGGCTGCTGTACCCCCGTTTCATATTTGATGTTTGTTGTTGTGTTATAATTTAATTCTGTGTCACACTTTCATCATTTGCCTGTTTGTCCAGGTGTCATAACTATAGAACGGCATGGTATAGAGTGACAAACTCTTGGTGTTATTGACCATAAGATTGGGTTTTTTAATCTAGAGAGAGCCTAAAAACCTGCACTGAACTCTCTGGCAAGGCTCTTTACCTTGGGTGTCTGCTAAATAGCGTTAATGCAAATGTTTCCTAACACTAATCAATCAATAATTATTTACATTAAGCACACTAAGCAGGCATCCTTTTCTTGAGTGACTTGCATTTTCCAATTACAGGGACAGTCTACATGGCACATCTTAGGGCTAAATGTCTTGCTTAAGGGCTCAAAGGTGGTAGTGTGCCCTCCAGTCCTGACCTCATGGTCCATAATCGAGTATCCTACCACTAGACCTCTGTAATAAAATGTGTCTAGGCATGCAAGTGCTTGGATTTGAGTGAAAACACAAAATGTGTGGCATTTCTGTATTTTCTGAGTTGTTTTATTTATATGGTGTGGAAAATAATGCACAGACTAATAAGATGACAATTTAGATAATGAGATAAATAACTGGCAAGCATAAGCTGGCACATCACCTTATGTACCCATGAATATAGTAAAACTAACATTATGATTTTTTCCCAAATGAACACAAAATTGAGAAAAGAAATGTATTGTCTCTGTATATTTTAGGCAAAAAAAACTCCCTTCAGTTCTGGAGTTCTTATACTGGAACTATAATTATGATTTGTAGATTCCTTATACAGTGATAAAAGAGGTTTTCACAGTTGTAGGGAAATTGGTTTGTAATTTCATATTAGGGCAGGAACTACAAATCATTTGAGTGTAATAATTTTCACAGCATTAGAATATTAGATGTCTCTATTCTGTACCTTTCCCATTTACTTTCAGTGATCAGCCGTTGGGGAAATCTAGTGTTCATACAGTTATTTAAAATGTTCTAATCTCTCTTCTCTTTCTCCCACTTTCTGTCCCAAGGGAATGTGGCAGCAGATGTGAGGAATACCTAAATTGGAGAGAGAGTGATTCTCCTCTGGACTCCAAGAAACTGGAGCAGTAACTAAATTGATGCCCTCACAACACCCCCTTCTGGCAGACAGGGGCCCCCAGATGTGAGCCCTGCCCCCCGAAACCACCCCCAACTTTCCCTCGTCTCCATCACCCTGTAGCCTTCAAGCATCATGTTCCCCTCCAAATTCCTAAGTGGGGGGAACCCCCTGAGTGCCATGTCTTCTGCAGTGAACAAGTTTAATCTGTTTGGTGATGAAAGTGAAGCTGGACAGGACAGGCCACAGCAGGGACATGTGAAACCAAAAGGTGCTGAGCAGCAGGGAAATGGACAACCTGTCTCTCAAGGACCTCCAGTGCAAGGCAGGCAGCAGACATCAGACGTGGGTATGACTGGCAGTCAGCAGCAAGGAGTGGGCAGGGGTGGATCCCAACAACCAACAGCCGGGAGGGGTGTCCCTCAGAAACAGGGAGCTGGAAGAGGAGGTCCCCAGCAACAGGGAGAGGGCAGGGGAATGCCCCCTCAGCAGGGAGCGGGCAGGGGTGGTACTCTGCAACATGGCAGTCGAGGGCCCCAGACACACCAAACAGGAACATCGGGAGGGTCTGAGCCTGGAGCAAAGTTACTGTGTCCAATCTGTAAAAACACTCAACTCAATTTGAAGTCTAAGGAGCCCCCCAATCATAATACCTGCACACACTGTAAATCGGTTGTCTGCAACATGTGTGGCTTCAGTCCGCCAGATGCAGCTGTGAGTAATCTATTTTCTCCACCCATCCAAACTGCAATTAGTCTCAATGGTGCATTAGTGCATGTACGTTAATGGAATACATGCAGACATGCTGTTACAGCTTTGCATATGCCTAGCATAACTCATGGTTAAATGACTATTTTTATAGCTTATGCATGCAGTTTGTTAATGGCCAATGGAAACAAAATACAGCAAAATAATTTGGTCTGTTCATCTACAAATCCGTAAAGGTAGAACTCTGGGAAAAACAGCTGCATGAAACAAAATGGCTGCATGTCCTTCTGGTGATTACTTGCACACCCAGACAAATTCTGACAGTCTAATTGCACATTCTGATTAACATGCAACTGTAATTAAGTCTGCAATTGAGGGTAATCTGAAAACATGAATGGAGAGCACATACTTACAATATGAATTTCAAAAGCAAATCAGAGTAGTGTAGGCTTCATACTATCATATTTTCTATTCAGAAATTTTATGGATCCCCCATCTTTCTTCTATAGCTTTATTTTGGAAGTTGTTAGCAGTTTATATATTTCATAAAAGGTGTGAGTAAATATGTTAAAACCCAGACAGTAGTTTTTGTACAAATCTATATTTACTGTTGGCAAACCTCCTTCTCACTCTTACAGATATTTGGCCAATTTGAGGCTACCCTCATAGCACTTTTACCATCTGCCAGAAAATATCTATTTATGTTTTCATACTGTAAGTCTAATTTCTCTGTAACAACATGCAGCTTGTTCGAGGTTATTGCTGTATCTCAGATGGCCTGCTGAATTAATTTTGCTTTGTTGTGTAGTATTCAGTGAGTCATAAGTCAAAGTTCCCATCTTCTTGTGAGTCTTTGAGAAAGGGCCCATTCAGCATTGCAGACTGTGATCAATGGTAATGAAAAAATTTCTTGTAGAGCCTATGGAGACAGAAATGCTGAGTCCTCGGAAGCATCCAGTATGATTCTCTTCAGAGAGATGGCTGTCTGGAAACAGACTGCATTGAAATCAGGGACATTTTTTTGCAGAATGTTATAGTCTTGTAAATGAAATAAATTAGTGAGTTCTATTAGTGATGATTGGTCATAACAAGCCAGTATGAATGAAAAACACAGGTTAACTTTCTACATCTTGAATCTACGACATAAGAGGGTAAATTTGCAGCATTTCAACAGCTGTGCCCTCAAATACCAAGGGGCGATGTGTCAACATTTTCTGCAGAAACAAACACACTTAATGATCCACAGATAATGCACTTATAAAAAATATTCTTCAATTCCTTTACATTACTGTTGGTATCTAGACACTAAGACCAGTTTCCTTTCATATAGAACAATGAGATACGAAGAAACCCTATGCCTAAGTCAATATCGAGATAAACTTTGTCATCTCAGCTATATACAAGTATATAGAGTCGAGATGGCGTGGCTGTAGTTTTTTCAAAGTAAACAGAATAAAAAGGCTCATAGAATATGCATATGTAAATAGACTATATGCTTTTTTGTTCGGTGTACTCTGTAAAAATTGCATAGGTAAAACTAATATTTGTCAATGTTTTCGAACTTATACAACCTATGTAAAAGGCACGCTGTATTATCTTAGAATATTGGGTATTTAATGCAGGTTAACAAATGTTTACAAAAGAAAGACATTCTACTGTATATTCCAAAGCGCTAGAAACACCGCACACGATGTCCATCTGCAGGTCAAAATCATGTACTGTAAGGGCAAGGCGCGCCGTTTATAGTATTACAGCTGGTCCAAGATCAGCCGACGCGTATTTGTTGCCGACTTACTTTTCATGGCTTGTTTACACTACAGTTATTACAGGTGTTGGGTTGCTGTACTGTTCACGCTACACAATCTCGAGGAATAAAAAGAAAGGAATGTGGATCACTGAATGACAAATTGTCATTTTCTTTTGACAATGTGTGTTTAGCTCCGGCTCTTTGCGGCTCGACTTTCGCACATTCATTGATTGTATTTAGCATCCATTTTTCGGAGACACAAACCAGCCTTAATATCGTGTAGTTTGAGCAAGACTTTAGCCCCCTAACGGCGAAAAACTAAACATTATACATTACGTCTATTGAAATCTAAGTAACAGCATAAAAATAATCCAGTGGCAAGTTCATAGTTGTACAAGTCAAATAAGCTATCCAGTATAAATCAAAATTGCACCTAAGTTGCATCTAAGATGTTTTTCATTAATCAGTGCAAATTCCGTAAATTTTGTCATTGTGGGTGTCATCTCCTTGCCTGGTGGACCAGACTCTTTCACTTCGCTTCACTTTGTGCAAAGAGTCTGGACACTCTCGTTTACTTTGCGGTTAGTTTGAACTTTAAACCTATTGATCCCAACTTTAATTTCTGTTAACTGATTAGTTGCTAGAAAATATATTTAAGGAAACTGAAGCCTTTGGAGAGTACCCTGACGTGGTACTGTAGCGAAAGACAATATTGAACGGCGGCATTTTGGCGGCGCTAGCCTGGCTAGTCATCGCCGACTGTGCATTTCTGGTGCAAGCCTAAAACCTCGAGTTTAAAAATATCAGCGTCACCAGAATGTCCTAATACACATTTTTAAAATTAAAGTCTTTGAATTTAAATAAATAGTACAAATGTAAACACGCAGGCCAGACTTACTTACTTTCGACCGCGCAAGATTGTATTAATGAAGGGGCACTTGGTGCAGCTGCCCACTAGGTTGCAGTACTGACTATTAGGACGGATATCAGTTTCAGAAAAAGGAAAATATTAATATATGTGACTTTGCACGGCAAAACCAGTTGCTTGTCGCAACGGAGGTTTTCAAGAAAAACGAGCATTTATGTTGCATGGGGTCAAATGCTGGATTTTTTGTTTTTTGTGTTTTGAAACAGTGGAAGGTCTATACTGTACTGTTGTGAATAAATTTCGTTGAAAAATGTACCCTTTCCATCCTAAAAACGTGACTTTCTTGAGGTGAGGAATTCAATTCCAGCAGAATGTTAAAAGTTTCTGTTTTGACCGCTCTACTTCAATATTTACGGTAAATCCACTCGTTGACTAGTGTGAATCATGTTCTCCGGAATCCATCTTCGTGTCCCGAGTTCAGTTAACCTAACGCAGGTAGGCTATCCGTGTGGCTGTGAATGCAGCGTAGGCTACCCTGAATACAAACGTAGCCGCGACCGCACCAAGCGTCTGTGAGTGCTACGTTGATAGTCAACTTCAAAGGCAGATTTCTCCGTTTCTCACTTGACGTGACAGGAGAAACCTGACTCCTTTGAATGTTGATATCTCAGTCATATGTCGTCCCATTCATTCGATATAGGTATCGTTTTGAAGGTTGATTTATGCCCTTTCATGTAAACATAATAACTCAATTTTGAAAATTTGAGACAAGCGACTGGTTTTGCCGTGGAGAGTCACAAATGTGGAGGTATTTGGTGTGTAGTCTTTTTGCTTAGGTACTGGCATTATACGAATCTTCTAATTTGTATGCCATGGCTTTATAAGAAAGTTTAATTACTTGTTAAACTGTCCTGTCCCTGAAATTGCCTTTAATCGCAGGTTGGTAATATAACGGGATATGTATTTACCAAGCGTTTCATGTTTTTGTTCATGTAAAGGTAAAGGCTAGCTAGCTTTAAGCATGTTTTATTCTGTTTGGCTAAATTTCTAAATTAATAGCTACCATATTATGATATATAAATTTGTCAAATGTTTAAATTTCTCAACTGGAATTGGTACATAGCTAGTGATAAGTCGTAACCAAACAGAACTTTAAACTTTGTATGATATTAAAATTCATGTGGGGAGTTTATACAAGAATGTCCAGCTTCCTGTTGAGTAATGCAATGTTGAATACTAGAGTCAGTGTCCTTTTTACACTACGCCATTTCTGTGTCAATTGTCTCTCCCGACCTACGCAAAAATTGTGCTGCGTTCACGGTACGTTGGACACTGCGAAAAAAACACCAACTTTGAAAACATTTGCTCGGGTACTCGATAGGAAAATGTGTGATATGTCTACATTAGTGAAGATCTATTGTACGCCGATGTTATACGAGGATACCAAAATGCAGTGTTAACTGACTTCAGGCGTCATGCATGTTTTACGGCAATTATCAATGATCAGAGATGAACCATGACATGAAACCCTACTAACAATGTCTGCTATACAAATAAAATTAATTGAATTGAATAGTAAGTGAATTTTTTATTGTCCAGCTCAAAATCAGACCCAGGTTGACATCTAAAACTCAGCACAAAAGCAATAGATTTGATTACTTGAGTTGTGTAAAGACAAACAAAACAAAGTGCAACAAAGTTACTGTTTTTCTATTGTTTATTTTTTTCAGTTGATTGTGTAAATACAGATTATTGGTGAAAACCATGTAAATGTAACCTTAAATGCACCACATTGGGACTCCCTTTTTGTCTTGCATCTGCACATTTAGGTGCAAGATTTAAATAAATTAAATACGTATTTACATTTTTCTTGTGGTGTGTAGCCTTTTTGAAAATGTTTAATTGTAGTTTAGGTTAGAGATTATTTGTTATTGTGAACACAGCACAGCACACGGTGCCACACAGCAAAATGTGACCTCTGCATTTGATCCACACATGAAGGAACAGTGGCAGCTTTTTCATGCATATATATTTTTTACGATAACATTTTGATGTTCCTCTTCTTGTTTTTTTATATTTACCAAAACTTATTTTATAATGTGTGAGGCCTATCTAACTGTAGCTCTATTATGTTTTCCCTTACCTGTGATTTTTAAATTTAGTGACATTTATGTATTTTTGTTGCAGAATAAGGAATGGCTTTGCCTCAATTGCCAGATGAAAAGGGCTCTTGGAGGTGCACAACCACCTGCCGCCTCCACGATGAAACCACCATCTCAGCCAATCAAAGTTTCCTCCCCGTCTCACCCCCCTGGAAAACAAAGTCCGTCCCCAGTACTAAAGAAGGACACAGTGCAAAGTAAGGAGTCACCCTCATCAGCCAATCAGCAAACCAAACCCTCACCTGGGCAGAAACCACCAGGACAGTCTGGTTCGACTACAGCAAGACAATCCGGTCCTGGTGCAACTCCACCTCCTCAACATAAGCCACCTCAGCAGCAGACAGAGACAAGAGAACCATCTTCTGCCAAACCTCAACCAATATCAAAGCCTGAGGCTCCAGTAGAACAATCTGGCTTCTTTGGTTTTGGGTTTGGCGGCGCTCGCTCACGGTCACCATCTCCTCAGCCTTCTGTCTCTGATGTTTCAGGGAAGGTTCTAGGTTTTGGCTCCTCCTTCCTCAGTTCTGCATCTAATCTGATTTCCTCAGCTGTTCAGGACGAGCCTTCCAAAACACCACCGACTTCTCGTAAAGGCTCATCCGTTTCCCAGATCTCTGCCAAGTCCAACACCACACCTCCAGCATCACGGAAAGGGTCAGAAGGCTCAAAAGACTCCACCCAGTCTCCCATAATGCATAAAAAGGAGGAGAACAAACCAGGGCAAATGAAACTGGAAGATACTCAGTCAACCAAAGCAGCTGTAGCCCAAACAAAACAGCAACCACCTGCTTCTCAGCCTCCAAAAGTAGATGACAACAGTACAAAAGCCCTCCCCAAAGTCTGCCCAATTTGCAAGGTGGATCTCAAGAAGGCTCCTGCTAACTACAGCACTTGCACTGAATGCAGAACCACTGTGTGTAAGCAGTGTGGTTTTAACCCCACGCCTCATCTGTCAGAGGTAAGTGAAAGAGACAAATTGCATTTTGTGTCTGTAAATTCTGATTACCATTTCAACACTGATTTGCTCGTACAGTTTAAAAGCTGGAAGAAATTTCGTTTTGGTTGGCATGCAGGTGGAGTTTTTGAAGATGAAGTTGAAATTGTATGCTTTTTCAAATAGACATAGAAGCATTTCAAGGCACCTGTGTCTCAGGCAGTGCCTCTATTAGAACAGTTAGCTAGCTAAATGTCATGTCATCCTACCATAAAATTAATCATGTTGTCAGTCAGGTAAACAGTGACATGACAGTTGTAACTGATATGAATATGTTGTCAATGTCAAACCGTGACGCGTGCCATAATACTGCTGTCAAAACAAGCACAAGTGACATGCCGAAAATAATTAAAGGTGAATTACTCAAGTTATGTAGTGTAATTGAATTTTCTGCATTGCTTGGAATGCTGTACATATTGATAATATTACAATGAGTTCACCGCAGTAATGTTTAAGGGGATGAATCGGAGCTGTGTTTAGAGTATTTCAAGATTTACAATGCTCAATGCTTGTATAATACACAAAAAATAATTATGGATTGTCCATTCTATGTCAAAACATGCAGACAATATTAGTGGTCCAAACACACACTGGCCTCCTCACATTAGAGTTCCAGCACATTTTATGCAATTTGTTGAGACATGGCTGACATGTCATGGGCGGGGCATCTTAGGCTTAAAAGTCTAGGTCTCAAATCTGCTTTGTCCAAACTCTTTCAAACTTGGAGGCTAAATGTATGATAACATTCTGTGAAAGCTGTATAAAAATTGTGCATCATGGAGACTATAACTGTGAAATTGTAATAACTGTAATAATATGTGTTGTTTGCTGCTCTTTTGTGGCTACATTAATAATAATAATAATAATAATAATAATAATAATAATAATAATAATAATAATAATAATATTAAAGCTTATGAACCCCATCTTGTAATCATTCTATTTCTTCTTCTTCTTCATTATTATTATTATTATTATTATTATTATTGTTGTTGTTGTTGTTGTTGTTGTTGTTAGTGTATTTATTTATTTTTTCTCAGCTAACATTTATTGTGCAGCTTAAACCGTAAGTTTTAGAAGTTTTCTGAAATTTTCAAAAAAAGGGAGGAAAGATGTGAAACCATTGCGATTGGTTGAAAACTCCCAAGTCAGGCGACAATCTAAGAGGGTTAAGCCGCATTGCTTAGGATTTCATATCCATCTGTAGTAGGGAACAGAAGAGTGTGTGGACCTGCTCTGTGCCTGGAAGGATGACTTTCTTCTCTTCTGTGTATTGACAGACACACTGTACGACTGGACCTCTGCCAGCTCTCAAATCTGATCGTGTATCACACACTGTTCAAATGTCCCACAATACGTCTTGTGCAGCAGTGTAAAAAATGTGTGGCACATATTTGGTGTGTTGAAACACATCCTTGCCTCTCAAGCTCCTGCCTAGGTTCTCCACAACAGAGGAGTATGTCATGGATTGCAAATGTTTTCTATCCAGAGTTATGCCAGCTCTGATTAAAGATTTTATATTGCTGTTGTTGCAATGGCTCTTGAGTTACATAACACGTTGAGGCATCTTGTTAAAGTTATTTGGACAAGGTGCTAAGTAGGATGTTATCTGCGTTGGGCAATTCTGCTTGTAAAATATGTGGCGTTTTTACACACCCTAATGGTAACGGGCTAATTCTCCCTGTTCTTCAGCAGCACACATTTATGTTAATGACCATTCTGAGTCTTGCATCAATATGTCCGTAGATTCAGGTTAAGTGAAAAGTTTATGTTGTGTTCAACCATGCTAGACTAACACTAATTTATCCACAATGAGATTTCAGGATTTCAGCTCAGTATACTTAGAGAGCTAAGTAAAATAACAACTGCCCTTGAGTAAAATACATCTGGTTTTGTGCCCACATGCAGTTCCTGCCAACTGTAAGGACTAATTAATATTTAAATCTTCACTCTTTCTCAAATTTCACTGTGGTGTCACTGAATTTGGAGGCTACTACGCTCAAGAATGCATGTATAAAGTTGTATATGGGTCAAGCATAAATGAAACATGAGGAGCTTTTTCTGTTTGTCAGGCCAAGTGGGCAGTCAGTTCACAGCAGTCAGACCTTCAAAAGAGGCAGGGAATATACTTAACCCACAGCCTTTAACACACACATGGTGTCAATAAGTAGGCTGGAGTGGTTCTTGTAATACAGGCATCTTCAGTGTTGGTCTCCTTCTCTTTTCTGAACATATACATTTAGTAAGAGATTACAGGAATTTGCCAGATCTAATTAAAATGCTTTCACGCTAGATTCAATTGTTTGTCTCCACATTTCACAAAGCATGAAATATCTAGATGACACATCAGATATCAGGACAAAAGTATCAATTTTAAAATAGAGGTTAATTAAGGTGAGTCTACGACAAATTTAGGCAACATTCTTATCATTATCACAGTACAATTTCTTTTCGTGCTTAACTTTAAATGAGGGTGGCATTTTTATTTACTAAAGAAAACCTCTCAGCTCTATTTATTTAGTAAGGAAAACCTATTTAGCTCTAAATGACATCTTTTACTTAACGAAGTGAGAGGGTCAGTGTTAATGAGGTTTCTGGAGTGTTTGCTTTTCAGAGAAGGCAGTGGCATGTGCTTGGCATTATTGGAAAGTGAGCTGTGGAGATGGACACAGCCTTAGGAAGCCCTCACCACCCACAGAGTTATCATTTGGCCGACGGGAGCGTGTTGGGCTCGGCCTTAAACGGTCGTTTCATATTTTAGGGAGTCTGAAGCACAAAGGAGTTGACATTTGACGCTGTAATTGATTCTCATGCTGGTAAAGGACACTACAAGGCTATTTGATCACTTGTGTAGACAGCTGTCTTTTTGGAACATGGCAGGCAGAGGATCATTGGTGAATGCAGTAAATCCTAAATCTTATTAAAATGCCTGGTGAAGGACAAATTGGAGTTGTTAAAGAAATTAGCTTAATATTCCTTTAGAATTATATAAATGTATCTTTTAAAAATAATAGCCTTTTGGTATAAACCATCATTCTACAGTTAATAGAAAATTAAGCAAGGCTTTCAAAGATGGTATGGTCTGTGGGGCTGACATATTTTGGGGTTGCTTTGCTGCTTCTGGCATTTCTGGATACTTGAGTGTGTACATGCAAACATAAAATCTGAAAAATATTACAGGATTTTAGATCACAATGTAGGGCTCTTGGTCAGCAGGACAGTAACTGAAAATATACTTCAGAGAGCACCCAGAAATGATTTATGACAAAGCACTGGAATATTATGAAGTGGCGAGCAATGAGTCCAGACCTAAATCCCATAGAATACATGTAGAGAGATCTCCCCGCTGGGAGAGGGGCACAATTCAAATCTAAGAGACCTGGTGCAGTCACAAAAAATATCTCAATTTCTAGTGGAAATGTGTAAGAAATGTATTCGTGATTACAGGAAGTGATTTCATTATTGATCTACTACTAAATATTAAGTGCTACTAAATATTAAGTCAGTCATTTTGTGTAGCCCATTTCTAGAGTTCTGTGTGAAATATCAAACTTTTTCTCTCATTTCTTGTGCTTTTCCAGTGCAAATGAAAACATCACATACAATTTATTTCTAAATGCCTCTAATTTTAGGGAGAAGTGCTGTATTTTGTAAAAGAAGGGCAAGGGTGACATTTTTATATATAGAATAATGCAAAACATATTTGTGCTATGTTAAAATAATATATGTATCATTCTTTCGTTTATTAATCATTGCTGCAACTGTTCTGTTGCAGGGAAAAGATTGGCTTTGTTTGAACTGCCAGACCCGGAAAACACTAAAAGCAGCAGAACCACAAACAGCCCCACTAAGGAAGCCCCAGCCACAACCCAGTAAAGCTCCAACACCGAAGGATTCTACTACAGGACCCACCCCGAAACAACCCACAGTCGAATCAACAAAGATCAGTCCAGTTACTCAAAAAGGAGATGCACAAAAACATGAACCTAATTTGTCAGGACTGAAACAGACTGTTCAGCAAAAGCCTAATGATCAGCAAACAGCAAAAAATGCGCCTCCTATAGCCAAGTCAGACCCACCATCAAAGGTGGAACCCACTCAAGAGGAGGCAGGTTTCTTTAGTTTTGGATTTGGTGGTGCTCGATCGCGATCGCCATCTCCACAGCCTGCTGTCTCTGCTGTTTCTGGAAAGGTATTTGGCTTTGGCTCATCATTTCTAAGCTCAGCTTCCAACCTGATCTCTTCAGCTGTCCAGGATGAAAGTTCTACCACACCTCCGATCTCTCGTAAGGGTTCAACAGCATCCCAATCCTCTGCCAACGCAACCAGTACACCTCCTACGTCACACAAAGGGCCTGCAGCATCCCCAAAAGCAGCCAAAACTGTATCTACTACAGGGACAGATACAAAAACATCAGCTGCACAGAAGGAAAAGGCACCGGGAAAACTGAACGAACAGCAGGCCAAGGCACCTTTATCTCAAGCAAAGATGCCAGAACTCTCAACAAATATGCCAAAAGTAGATAAAGATGCACAGCCTCTTCCCAAAGCTTGCCCACTTTGCAAATTAGATCTTAAGAAGGATCCTGCCAACTACAGTATCTGTACTGAATGCAAAAAATGTGTTTGTAACCTCTGTGGATTCAACCCTATGCCTCATCAAACAGAGGTAACGTTGACATATTACATCAATTTGTTTAATAGATTTGTGTACGTCTCTTTGTTTTTTCATAAAGTCTAAAAGAGCTTTTAGGTTTTGAAAACATTTATAACCATATTCCAAATAAATTGTTGCTCCCATTACCTCCCTTCTGTAACTTTTTCTTTTTCAGGTGATAGAATGGCTCTGCCTAAACTGTCAGACACAGCGGGCTCTTCGTGATACTACCATGATTACCAAGTCAGGGCAGGAAAGCGTGACACCTTTATCACAAGGAAAAGTTGCACCGGTCGTGAACCCAGTAAAGGAAACGCCTCAGCCTAAATCATTAGTTCCGCAGGAAAATAAAGGGACTGGTGCCCTTCAGAAAGACCAACAAATGAAAGCACCAAATGGCACAGGCCCAGTTCATAAACCTCAGCACCAAGAAACTGAGAAACCACAGACAAAGGCAACTGGCAAATCAGACACCACCCAGGAAGAGTCAGGGTTCTTTGGTTTTGGTTTTGGTGGTGCCCGTTCTCGCTCACCATCTCCTCAACCTGCCGTCTCTGCTGTTTCTGGGAAGGTTCTTGGTTTCGGCTCCTCCTTCCTGAACTCAGCATCTAATCTGATTTCTTCAGCTGTTCAAGATGAGCCTTCCAAAACACCACCAACGTCTCGCAAAGGTTCAGTTGTTTCTCAGACTTCATCCAAAACACCACCACCTACTTCCCGCAAGGGCTCATCAGTTTCACAGATGTCTCAGAAAGCAGAATCCCAAGCATCAACACCAACTTCACGAAAAGGGTCGGAAGCTTCCCAGGACTTGAGTAGAATGCCACATGCAAAAGAACCCAAACCACCCACTGATCAAAAAGCAGAAGAAAAGAAATCCCAGCAATCACAGTCCCCGAGAACAACACTGTCACTACCAAAGAAGGGTCAGCCTGTGATGGAATCAACAAAACTAGAAAAGTCTTTACAAGATCTACCTAAAACCTGTCCACTTTGCAAGACCGAGATCAAAAAAGACCCACCTAACTACAGTGCTTGCACTGAATGCAAGACTGTTGTATGTAACCTCTGTGGATTCAATCCTATGCCTCATCAAACTGAGGTAAGACAAACTCGCTCTTAGATAAACATAAAGTAAGCTTTTTTTTCTCAGTTTTGTGACTGTCTGTAGGTGTTGAAGTAATGAACCATTCATGTTCTTTTTACGTTATTAGGACCCATATTGCTCACCAAGATAGTTTTGGTTGGTCAAAAGTAATCTAGCAAATAAGATCAGCCTGTGCTTTGACTAAATTTAACTTCAACTTTGTTAACATCGCATTCATAAAATGTTTTTTTTCATGCCTTTTGAAGATTAACTCCACTGATTTGTTTGCAGATAAAGGAGTGGCTCTGCCTGAATTGCCAGACAGTGCGAGCATCGGAATCATCTTCTGTGCAGTCCCAACAGGCTACCAAAATCACTCCATCGTTGTCTTCAAAAAAGGAGGTTGCTTCATCACAGCACCCTCAGAAAATGACAGGTCTTAATGATGAAAGCCAGAACACTTCTGCAAAACAACCAGAGGACAAAGCTGTTCCGGCAGATCAAAAGCAGCAGCCTGCAGCCCCAATGAAGCAACAACAGTTATCAGAGAATTCTTCAAATCAGACAGCAAAAGCTACACCTTCTTCCGCAAAACTCGAAGCCGCGCAAGAAAACTCTGGCTTTTTTGGGTTTGGTGGCGCTCGGTCTCGTTCACCATCACCCCAACCTGTTGCTTCTGCATTTTCTGGGAAGGCTTTAGGATTTGGCTCCTCGTTCCTCAGCTCAGCATCAAACCTGATCTCATCAGCTGTTCAGAATGAGCCCCCCGTAGTGCCACCGTCTTCTCATAAAGGTTCATCTGTTAAGGTAACTGAGGAGACAAAATCAGTTGTCTATCAGCAAACAGACTCATCACAGCCAGCAAAGTCTAGCCCAAAGCAAGTCAACATAAAGGAATCCCCCAAGACTCTTCCTAAACACTGTCCTCTATGCAAGTTGGAGATCACAAAAGACCCTCCCAACTACAATACCTGCACCAACTGCAAAAATGTTGTGTGCATGCAATGTGGGTTCAATCCAGTGCCACACCAAACAGAGGTAAAATATATATTCTGTGATTTATACAGTGCTTTTAAGCTTTATATGTTTCTGTATTTGTATAGAATTCATTTGAATAATGCACATACATTTTTAATGAAAATACACAAGTCTAACTATAATTGTTTGTTTAATTGAATTACATTTAAGAGGCATGGTATTATTTTGCTTCTGAAGATGATCAAAATTAGAAATTTCTTTCTTTTTTATATCTTGCAAACAGAGCATAAGTGAATTCTACTTCCGGAACTTTTCTGTATCACATGTGCAGTATTGCTTGGAAACAATACTGCAAAAAATGACCAAATTTTTAAGAAAATGTTAAAAAAACCCATAAAGTGTTGAATAATAGTGGCTTTTCCAAAGACTGGGTTTTTATGAAAATGTTTAATAACCAGTAATTAGTCTGTAATGTAAATACCATATGAATAGTGTATTTAAAACAAAAAATGTACAATATTGTACGACTGACACAGACTATGTTTAGCTTGTGCACATAGACATAGTTTAGACCCTCCAGGATTTTGCGATATTGCGGTCGCAACTATTAACGCTAATTCAGCCAATTCCAGCAAAGTTATAACTGTGCAATTTTGTCCAATTACCGCAACTTTTCTTATAATTTTTGACCAATCATTCTCGTTTCCCGTAAAATGTTGTGCCATAGGTCAGCGAAATCACTTCCTTGTTATGTTTAAAAGACGCAGGAAACGTGATAAAAACACCTCATATTTGCCTTCAAAAATAACAAAATGATTAATGGTTAATAAAAATAATACTGGTTTTGTTCCCTTCATTTTAATTAATTGTTAAATAATCATTATAAGGTGAGACATCACACAATTTTCTGCAACTTTAACTTGCTCCAGCAACAAAACGCCTAAAAACACCACAATTTAAATTGAATTATTTCAGAAAAGCTTCCGCAAAATCTGGCATTTTAAGCTGCAACAATCTCAAAAAAGATCCGTGAAATCCTGGAGGGACTGAATGTTGTGGATATTGAATATCTTGAATAGTAGAAAGACAGTACATGTGCTTTTCCCTGTAACCTCTGTTATATTATTCAATTGTGACAGAGTAACCAACTGTACTTTTAGTACTGAAGACAGTTGGCTGAATATAGTTACAGTCTGCTTTTTCCCTAAATCTCTAAATTAAAACCTGTGGTGACTCTGCAGGTGAAGCATTGGCTGTGTTTGAACTGCCAAGTACGGCATGCACCTGGACCTCCTCCAGAGCAGCCTAAACCACAGGGCATCAAAGCATCTCCACCAGTATCCCAACAGAAAAAAGATATTCCTGCTAGTGAGAAGGATAATAAACCATCTGCTACTCGAAAGACAGAGGACAAACAAAGTGAAGCAGAAAAGAAGCAGCCATTAGCCAACCCCACAGCAAAACAACAGCTACCTGAGAAGCCTAAACAGACGAAAGATGAACTTTCCCAACAACCTAAACCTGAACCTTCCAGTGAGGAGTCAAGCTTCTTTGGTTTCGGTTTTGGCAATAAATCCCGGCCAACATCTCCCCAACCAGCAGCATCTGGGAAGGTTTTAGGTTTTGGTTCATCCCTTTTAAACTCAGCATCAAACTTATTATCTTCAGCTGTTCAAGATGGACTTTCTCCGACGACATCTCGCAGAGGTTCTACAGTATCTCAAAGTTCTGAAAAGACCTTACCAACTCCACCCACTTCTCGCAAAGGTTCTGCGGTTTCTCAGACGTCTCTCAAGTCCACAACCATGCCGCCCAATTCCCAAAATGGACCCACCCAAGGCTCTTCAAAAGTGCTCCTAAAGAACGTAACAAAGCCACCAACTGAGCAACATCAAGAGAAAGATTTGAAGGACATGAAACCAAAAGTTGAAAAAACTATGCCAGCACCGGTACCTAATCCAGAAGAAGTTGTGTCATCAGATAAAGCAAAAACATCTGAATCTACCCAACCTGAGCCGTCTTTGCCCAGTATATGCCCACTCTGCAAGGTGGAGATTAAGCAGGATCCCTCAAACTATAGTAAATGTACTGAATGCAAGAAAACAGTTTGCAACCTTTGTGGATTTAACCCAATGCCTGACCAGACAGAGGTAAGAAAGCATGGATAGCTGTTGTAACATTTGCTAATTTTCCAGCATTGTTTCATGTCTCAAATAAGAGAGGTATTTCACAAAGGAGAGTTTCTAAGTATTACTGTATAAACTAGGGATGCACAGTGATATCGGGATTATATCAGAATCGTAAGATTTTTTTTGGAGTCAACAGCATTGAACTAATGCTTAGATTTGCCGGATATTTTCAGCCGATATGTTACGATGCGTTTATTGTACGTCGGAAAGATAGCACTTACACTATATTGCCAAAAGTATTCGCTCACCCGTCGAAATAATTAAATTTAGGTGTTCCAGTCACTTCCATGACCACAGGTGCATAACTTCAAGCACCTAGGCATGCAGACCGCTTCTACAAACATTTGTGAAAGAATGGGTTGCTCTCAGGAGCTCAGTGAATTCCAGCGTGGTACCGTGATAGGATGCCACCTGTGCAACAAGTCCAGTCGTGAAATTTCTTTGCTACTAAATATTCCACAGTCAACTGTCAGTGGTATTATAACAAAGTGGAAGATAATCTGAACAACAGCAACTCAGCCACAAAGTGGTAGGCCACGTAAAATGACAGAGCGTGGTCAGCGGATGCTGAGGCGCATAGTGCGCAGAGGTCGCCGACTTTCTGCAGAGTCAATCACTACAGACCTCCAAACTTCATGTGGCCTTCAGATTAGCTCAAGAACAGTGCGGAGAGAGCTTCATGGAATGGGTTTCCATGACCGAGCAGCTACATCCAAGCCATACATCACCAAGTGCAATGCAAAGCGTCGGATGCAGTGGTGTAAAGCATGCCACCACTGGGCTCTAGAGCAGTGGAGACACGTTCTCTGGAGAGATAAATCACGCTTCTCCATCTGGTAATCTGATGGACGAATCTGGGTTTGGCGGTTGCCAGGAGAACGGTACTTGTCTGACTGCTATGTGCCAAGTGTAAAGTTCGGTGGAGGGGGGATTATAGTGTGGGGTTGTTTTTCAGGGGCTGGGCTTGGCCCCTTAGTTTCAGTGAAAGGAACTCTGAATGCTTCAGCATACCAAGAGATTTTGGACAATTCCATGCTCCCAACTTTGTGGAAACAGTTTGGGGATTGCCCCTTCTTGTTCCAACATGAGTGTGCACCAGTGCACAAAGCAAGGATCATAAAGACCTGGATGAGCGAGTTTGGTGTGGAAGAACTTGACTGGCCAGCACAGAGTCCTGACCTCAACCCGATAGAACACCTTTAGGATGAATTAGAGTGGAGACTGCGAGCCAGGCCTTCTTGTCTAATATCAGTGTCTGACTTCACAGATGTGCTTCTGGAAGAATGGTCAAAAATTCCCATAAACACACTCCTAAACCTTGTGGAGAGCTTGCTTAGAAGAGTTGAAGCTGTTATAGCTGCAAAGGTTCATATTAAACCCTATGGATTAAGAATGGGATGTCACTTAAGTTCATATGTGTGTAAAGGCAGGTGAGCGAATACTTTTGGCAATATACTATATGCCAGGCATGTCCAAAGTCCGAGGCCTGATTTCATACGACCCACGACTGTAAGAGCCCAGCCCAGACCCAGGGAGGAGTCCACCTCATCAGACTCCAGCTCCAGATCGTCACAGCAACCTCTGCGCACCAGACCTACGTCACCGGAATATTAGCCTATCAGGGACGACCTTCCAGTATTTAAAGATCCTTAGTTTCTATTGTTGTTTGCGAAGTATTGTTATGCCTTGTGCTACGTACCGAGCGTTTCTTGTGTTTGCCTGTTTTCGGTTTGACCCTTGCTTTCTGTTTTTGGATTACCCCTCTGCTTCTGACGATTCGGAATTGTTTGCCTCGTGGACTGTGTATTTTGGTACTGACCCCTGCCTGAATAAACCTGCGATTTTTCGACAATTCACCCCTGTGCCTTCGACCTGGTTTTATCGACTCTGCGTTTGGGTTCACCTGCCTGTCGTTACAGCGACTTTTGTCTTAAAATGTTATTTTGTGCCAAAATTCTAAGTACACACTGGAACGTTCACGTCTTCACACAGTTAACTCTGCCTGCACACATGAAAAAAAGTTATCTAACTAAATTTCTTGTTTGCCTCACTTAGTGATTGTGAGCTTGCACATGGGCTGGGAGTCTTAGTAAAAGGGAAAAAAAATCCCCAAACCACCTATAAGGAATCAAATCTACAGTTTTACTTTATGTTTATGTGCATTTTCATTAACAAATTCTATTTAATTACAGGTAAAAGAGTGGCTCTGCCTGAATTGTCAGGTGCAGCGAGCATCAGGAGCTCCTATGCTGGCCAAAGTACAGTCAGCAAAAGATTCTCCATCAGTATCACCACAAAAGGACATTCAAACTCCAAATGCACAGCAAAAGGATGTCACAGATCAAAAGCGTCAGACTTCCACTGCAAAGCATGGCATTACAAAACCTGAACCTGCTAAAGACGAGTCAGGATTTTTTGGCTTAGGGTTTACTGGCGCTCGATCTCGGTCACCATCACCTCAGCCTTCTCCCTCTGCTGTTTCTGGGAGGTTTTTAGGTTTTGGTTCTTCCATCATGAGCTCAGCATCTAATCTTATTTCTTCAGCTGTTCAGGATGATTCTTCTAAAACGCCTCCCACTTCTCGTAAAGGATCTGCAGTTTCTGAAGCACCACCAGCTTCTCGTAAAGGATCTGCAGTTTCTGAAGCACCGCCAGCTTCTCGTAAAGGAATTGCAGTTTCTGAAACACCACCAGCTTCTCGTGGAGGATCTGCAGTTTCTGAAGCTTCCATAAAGACTCCAACACCACCACCTTCTCGCAAGGGTTCCTCTGTTTCACAGGCCTCTGAAAAGAACCCTTCCACTACTGAGATAAAGTCAGTGAGCTCTCAGGAACTCAAAGAAAGGAAACTTGGGATGAAAACCTGCCCACTGTGTAATGAAAAATTACAAAATGACCCACCAAATTTTAACACATGCACTTCTTGCAAGAGCACTGTTTGTAATCTTTGTGGATTCAACCCAATGCCACAGGACAATGAGGTAGGGTTTTATTCAGTAGTGAAGAAACTATTGTTTGGTTTATTTTGACATATACTTCAACTTCTACAGTCGTCAACTGTCAGGTTCAGCTGTCTTTAATATATACTCAAAAGTACATTAGAAGTTATCAAATATAATCTGCCCATATTATTTATGCATAAGAATAATAAGAATACTACCTGGTTCTACTTAATAATGCCTAAAACCATTCTGTTTGATCTATAATATGCTTTCTTGCTCTGTTTTATTCTACAGACAAAGGAATGGCTGTGTTTAACCTGCCAGATGCAGCGAATGCCAGGACCTCCTCCTGTCCAGACTCAACAGCAAGGCACCAAAGTACCTCCACCTCCATCACAACAGAAGAAGGAGGCACAACCACCAAGCTCTCCTAAAAATAAATCAAGTATCTCAGGAGATACCAGAGAGAACAATCAGAAACCTTCTGTATCTGGGAAACCAGATGATAAATCAACGCCTGAAGGGTCCCAAAATCAAACTTCTGTTCCTTTGGCACCACAGCCATCTCGTGTTAAATCTCCTCCACCATCAAAAGCTGAACCTCCAAAGGAAGACACAAGCTTTTTCAGTTTTACATTCGGAGGTGCGCATTCTCAGTCACCAACTCCTCAGGCTGCAGTCTCTGCTGTTTCTGGGAAGATTCTAGGCTTCGGCTCATCAATCATCAGCTCGAATTTAACCTCTTCGACTGTTCAGGATGAGGCTTCCACAACACCACCATCGTCACGTAAAGGTTCAACTGTCTCCCAAACCTCTGGCAAGTCTATCCCTACACCCCCTGCATCCCGTAAAGGGTCAGAATCGGGTAAAGACTCTCCCAAGCTTCCTGCAACCCCAAAACAACAAACCCTTAAAACTTCTGAGGGGTTTCAGGCATCAGAAAAGACACCACCAGCTATTCGGAAAGGGTCCGTTTCACAAATCGCTTCTAAAACTAACATCTCTGAGAAGTTAAAGTCACCTGTTGTTCAGAAATCAGAAGACAAGAAAGCACCAGAAAAACTACCAAATGCCCAGTCTACCAAACCAACACCTACTCTGGAGAAAGAGGATAAAAATGTTTCAAAGGTTCCAAAAATATGTCCACTGTGCAAAGAGAATTTCAAGGAATATCCTCCAAACTACAGCACTTGCAGTTCTTGTACAGCCACTGTGTGTAATCAATGTGGATTTAACCCACTACCACATCAACCTGAGGTAAGTAGTATCAGAGCATTTTTAAAGAAGCAAATGAGATATTCAAAATGCTCTTAGATTTTGCTGTTTTTAAAATGTATTGTTATTTTGTTTTATTACTTGATGTCTATTTTTCCTATTTTAATCATCGAAAACAGAGTTTAATGCTTAATTTTTATGCTTAAAAACCCTATTTGTTTGCCATTTTTAAGAAGTTGTCTTTCATGCCCTACAGGCAAAGGAATGGCTGTGTTTGAACTGCCAGGTACAACGAGCACAAGAACCTCCTTCTGTACAGCCTCTAATGCAGGCTAGCAAAGTACCTCAACCAGGACCAGAGAAGAAAGAGGTTCCAGCTCCAGCTCCTACAGAGAAAAGGAGTCGCCCTGAAGGAGCCCCTGACAAACCTGCTGTAGCTGGAAAACCACAAGACAAACCAGATTCTGCAGATACCCAGAAACTCACCAGTGCTCCAGCAGCTCCAAAGGCCACTGTTCCTGCCGCAGCTCCGCCACAAAAAGCTCAAGCTCCAGAGGAACAGTCTGGATTCTTTGGTTTTGGTTTAGGTGGAGCGCGATCACGGTCACCGTCTCCTCAGTCTTCTGTCACTGCTGTGTCTGGGAAGGTTCTTGGCTTCGGCTCTTCCTTCTTTAGCTCAGCATCTAATTTGATCTCTTCAGCTGTTCAAGATGAGCCATCCACCACACCACCGACCTCTCGTAAGGGCTCTGCAGTTTCTCAGAGTTCAGTAAAATCTGCCTCAACACCACCGTCTTCACGTAAAGGATCTGTAGCTCAGAAACAAGAAACAAAGAAAGAACTACAAGTTAAATCAGATCAGTTTGCCAAGGAACCACTTGCTCAGGTGAAAAAGGATGCATCTCCCGTAGAGATTTCCAAAGCCTGTCCAATCTGTAAGGCAGACCTCAAGATGGATCCGATCAACTACAACACCTGCACAGAGTGCAAGAACACTGTGTGTAATCTTTGTGGATTCAGTCCTGTTCCACAAAAAACTGAGGTAAGACATACATATACCGGCCATTTTATTAGGTACACCTTGCTGAGCTACCTTTGTGACTGGTGACTAGGACTGTGATGGTGCCTTCAAATCAGCTCAAGCCAGTCTGCCCATTAACCTCTGACCTCTGGCATAAAGTCATTTTCGCCAGAGAACCGACAACTTACTGGATATTTGATTTTTTTGGACTGTTTTCTGTAAATCATACAGACGGTTGGGCGGGAATATCTCAGTATATCATCTGTTTCTGAAATACTCAGACCAGCCCAACTGGCACCAACAGCCATGCCACATTCAAAGTCACTAACATCACAACTCTTCCCCTCAAACTGATACTTAGTTTGAACTTTAGCAGCTCATGTATGTATGAGTACTTGTCATTGGTTGAGTTAGATATTTGTGTTAATGACAAGTTTAACAGGTATAATATAGTGACCAGTGAGCGTAACTTCTCATTGCAAGGTCTGTGCTTTCCTACCAGAAATGTTATAACATATATGTGGCAGTTGTGCATTTTTTGTCAGCAGTACTGCTTTTGATTACTAATGGCTGTTTTTCTCTAAAGGTGAAGGAATGGCTGTGCTTGAACTGCCAGATGCAGCGAGCACCGGCTCTCTCTCCTGCACAGTCGCAAGGACAGCCAATCAAAGCTCATCCAACAGTGTCAGAGAAGATTCCAGAAAAGCAGCCAAGTGCCATTGTAGACACATCAGTGAAAGATCAGAAGCCAGCTGTAGCTGCTAAACCAGATGAGAAATCTGTTTTAGTGAAGCCTCCAAATTCAACTCCAGTTCCCTCAAAACAGCCTACATCTGCAAAGCCTGCTGTACCACAAAAAACTGAACCAGTCAAAGAGGAAAAGGGTTTATTTGGCTTTGGAGGTGCTCGATCTAGATCACCGTCTCCTCAAGCCTCTGTCTCAGCAGTTTCTGGAAAAGTTCTGGGTTTTGGCTCATCTTTTCTTAGCTCAGCATCCAATTTAATCTCTTCAGCTGTTCAGGATGAGCCTTCCTCAACCCCACCAACTACTCGCAAAGAATCTATAGTACAAACGCAAGAAAAGAAAGAAGCAGAAACTAAAGTGCAAGACCTGTCAGAAAAAGCTCCAGTTTCCCTTGTGAAAAAGGACACAGCCCTCTCAGAAACTCAGACAGTTTGTCCGCTCTGCAAGGCTGACCTTATTAAAGATCCTCCTAACTATAACACTTGCACTGAATGTCATAACACTGTGTGTAAACTTTGTGGATTCAGCCCCCTGTCACAACAGACAGAGGTAGGACAGCACATCAACATATAAACACACCTGTTGTTTTGTCGTCAGTATTCATACATTTTTGTTAATATTTAATCTCTGTTAGATTATCCCGCTAAGTCACTGTGTCTGCAGTGCACGGTTTTGGCATTTTCCATCCATTGCCAGGTGTCGATAAGAATTAAAATAGTTTGCTGTCTTTAATTAAAAAGATGGGGTGTTCTGCTCTCCATCACTGCAAACAGTATCCAATCTGACTAATGGTATACTCAAATTAGAACTGTGTGTCTAGAGCGTTCGTCCAGTTGCATTGGTCTGCTTGTCCTGTGTGGGCATCATTCCAAAAAGTTGCAGTCAATGGCTTCACCAACTTGACATGTGGACCTTTAATACAACGTTGTACAACTGCCTAAGATGGCATTATACAGTATAGTGATGTGATCATGTGATCTGTTGGAGCAAAGTGAAATAACATTTGCAGTGGAAATTTGAACCATACATTTAGTAGTAAATAACACTGCTGTTTTTGTCAGGTTAGCTGCTACTCAGTTACAGCATTGCTTAATTTCAGTTCATCCTAAGTTATGTATGTTATCAAGCATCTCTTCTTCCAGAGGTGGTTGTAGGATGACCATGGGAGGCAGAGGAAACAGTAGACCTTGATCAACCCATTGGTCACCCTGAATTAAACTTTCATTGGTGTCATCATTTGATTAGCTGGAATAAGTCTTGTTTGTTCTAACCCTAACCCTTTTTTTACATCTGGTCATTAATTAGCATAATAAAAAATGTGGCCTGATAAAGTTAATCCTGAAAGTAATGTATAATCGGTCTAATCAGAGTCCACGTATCCTCATCCCAAACCAGTCTAAGACTATGTTCTATTGTTTGATAATTATGCTTCTCTAGATGGAAAAAATTAGGACACCTTTGCCTCTGATAGCTCAGAAAATAGCAAATTATGTCTTACGTAATTCTAAAGGTTAAGTGCCCACCAACAGTACACTTTGCCCCCGTCTGACTCCCCTTTGAAATGGACCAGAATAAATGTTCTCACTTTCTTTCAAGTAGACCAATTTTGTGTAATTTTCTGGCAATCTTTTATATCCAGACCTAGCATGTTCTTGTCGAGCATAAGTATGATGCATAACTACTAAAATTGGACCTTGCATGTTTTACTTTATGTATTTTAGTCTAACATTTCGTAGGACCATGCAACTTGGTTTATTGTCATGCCTTTTTATTTCTTGGTTCTGAGAAACTTTGGTGAATCAACTGGTATTTTGGTGATATAGTTTGATATTTACTTAGATGTATGTAATGCATTTTTACTAGCAATTAACTAAGTTGATATTTTTCATGCCTCTACAGGTGAGTGAATGGCTGTGTTTGACCTGCCAGATGAAGCGTGCACCAGGTGCCCCTCCTGCGCAAACACAAGTTACAAAGGAGCCTCCAACAACACCAGTGAAGAAAGATGCTTTGGCTCCAGGCACTCCAATGACAAAAACAGTTGATGCCACAAAGGACGATCAGAAACCAGCAGCAGCTGTGAAAACAGAAGACAAATCAGCTCCAGCAGAGCTTCAGAAATCTACTGCCAGTCCCTCAAAACAATCTCTTATATCCACCCCTGCTCAACCATCAAAAGCTGAACCACCAAAGGATGAATCGGGATTCCTTGGCTTCGGTTTTGGTGGTGCACGATCTCAATCTCCCTCTCCTCAGTCTTCAGTGTCCGCTGTATCTGGAAAGGTTCTTGGCTTTGGCTCTTCTTTTCTCAGCTCGGCATCTAATCTCATCTCATCAACTGTTCAGGACGAACCTCCTGTTACACCACCAACCTCTCGCAAGGGTTCTGTAATATCTCAGGCGTCCACAAAAATTACTTCAACTCCACCTGCTTCTCGCAAGGGGTCCGTTACACAGTCACATGACGAAAAGAAGGAACTGGAAAGAAAAACAATGGTCCAGTCAAAGGTGCCATCTTCTGTTGTGAAAAAGGATGAGCCTTCATTAGAGCCTCTTCAACCATGTCATCTTTGCAAAGCAGAGCTCACAAGAAATCCATGCAACTACAACACTTGTACGGCATGCAAGAATATTGTGTGCAACCTGTGTGGATTCAACCCTATGCCACATCAAACTGACGTGAGTAAACATTCTTGTTTGATTTTTTTTTATGAAAGCAGCATGAAAGCCTCAAAGGCATTGTTTAGATGGTAAATAATGCATCACTTTCCTGGAGCTTAAAAAACTTACAATACAGTATACAATACCAGAAACTGCAAATAGCTGAAATGGGCATAATTTCTCATTTTTACCATTTTTACCACTTTATTTGTTTCAGCACATAGCAATAACACAATTTATCTAGGAGTTGCCCATCCGGTAATATTTTTTTTTAGCTCCAGAAAAACGATGGGCAATTCCTGGAGAAATTGCGTTATTGCTACGTGCTGAAACAAGTAAAGTGGTAAAAATGGTAAAAATGAGAAATTATGCCTTTTACAGCTATTTTCACTTTCTGATATTGCATTTAGAAGTAATAGCAAATGAAATAGATGAATGCATTAGAATTTGAGAGTTCAAGGTATCAAACCTAGTTTGTTTTGTGACATAAAATATTGGATGTTTTGAATCAAATCTTTTATTATTGCCAGTGCTGGCTTCTGGCATAATTAAGGAGAATGTACTTTTTTGTACTTTTTACCAAGGAGTTGTGTAAGCTTAAATGGTCATGGCATTTTTGATGAAAATGTAAAGTAAATGTCATTATTATTCTGTTGTGTGACTCTACAGGTGAAGGAATGGCTGTGTTTGAATTGCCAGATGCAGCGGGCACCAGGAGCGTCCCCTGCCCAGCCTCAGCAACAGCCTTCCGAAATACCTACATCAAAATTACCACATAAGAAAGACGATGTTGCTGATAAACCACAACTCCCTATTTCAAAATCTACTCCACCACCAAAAACTGAACCTTCAGCAGATTCTCAGAATCCATCTGCTGTTCCCGCAAAGCAGCCCTTGTCTGCCCCAGTTTCACAAAATGTTGTGCCTCCAAAGGAGGATTCAGGTTTCTTTGGCTTTGGTGGTGCTCGATCCCGATCACCATCTCCCTCTTCTGTTTCTGCTGTTTCTGGGAAGGTTTTAGGATTTGGGTCGTCTATATTCAGTTCAGCAAGTAATCTGATCTCTTCAGCTGTTCAAGATGAGCCCTCTGTCACACCACCACGTTCCCGAAAAGGTTCCGATATTTCTCAGACTTCTCTGAAAGCCTCACCAACTCCACCAGCTTCTCGGAAAGGGTCTGCAGGCCCTGAAAAAATACCTCAGAGTGGACAGACCAAGACTGTGTTTGAATCAAAAACTGTTGCAAAAGAAAATGAGAAAAATGCTGATGAAAAGCATCTCCAGATGGAAAAAGCATCACAAAAAGTGATGGCTCCCGCTAAAATCCAGAATGTAGCTTGTCCACTTTGTAAACTGGAGCTTAATGTTGGCTCAGATGAAACACCAAACTACAGCCAATGCACAGAGTGTAAGAATACTGTCTGTAACCTCTGTGGATTTAACCCCATTCCTCATCAGTCTGAGGTAAGATTCGTTCTTATGTATTTTCAGTAATTGGCAACACCATCTGCTCTTTGGTACTGTAAGCATCATTGTACATCTTGAAATTGTCGTTGATTATTGTAAACATTGATGTGTTCTTTTTACGTTACAGGTTCATGAATGGCTTTGCTTAAACTGTCAAACTCAGAGAGCATTGAAAGAAATGGGAGACCCTGAGATTCCGTTAACAAAACCTCAAGAAATAGCAAAAAGTGAAACACTCAAAACAGCAAGTGATTCTATTGATGGGAATAATAAGGAGCTACCACACGTGGATGATGAAGGATTACAAGAAACTTCTGCTAAAGAGGAGGTTCCATTGCAAAAGGTCTCTGAAGATCAAAAAGCTACGGTTCCACAAAAACCTGCTGCTGACAAAGAATCTCCTAAGCAACAAGACTCTGCGACAAAAAATCTGGAAAAGCTAGAGAAATCTCAAGCCAAACCACCACAAGAACCAGAAAGTTCAAAGCAGGACTCTGGCTTCTTTGGAATGGGATTTGGTATTACCAAGGCTGTACCATCCAAGACTGCTGATGCAAATGCTGTCTCTGCTGTGTCTGGAAAAGTTCTAGGTTTTGGATCTTCCATCTTTAGCTCAGCAACCAATCTGATCTCATCAGCAGTTCAGGATGAATCTTCTACCACACCTCCAAGTTCCCGTAAGGGTTCTACAGTTTCCGAGACATCTGTTAAAACTGCCACACCACCAACTTCTCGCAAAGGTTCGGAAGTTATCCAAGCCTTGGTCAAAACCCCACCTACTTCTCGTAAAGGGTCTGAAGCATCACAGGTGTCGCTCAGGATGGGTCCCACAGAGGATATCAAGACTCCTGGAAAGAAACTAGAAGAGATAAAGATGGAAAAGTCTGACAAGATACCATCAGAAGTGGTCAAACAGTCTGCCCCCACTCTTGAAGCAATCCCATCTAAATGTCCTATTTGTCAAGTGGAACTGAACGTTGGCTCAAAAGACCCATCTAATTTCAATAATTGTACCAAATGCAAGAAAAATGTATGTCGTCAGTGTGGATTTAATCCTATGCCCCATCAGACAGAGGTAAGAAATCACAATAGATTTACATCATTACCAGCCGGATATGTTAATAAAATGCCTATAAAATGAGCTTAATTATATATATATATATATATATATATATATATATATATATATATATATATATATATATATATATAATATAAATTTTAATTGAAGAATTTACTGAACATTTCAGTGTCAAAATGAGGATTTTAAAGTGATTATTTTAATAGAAAAATTGATAAAGTTGATAATGTAGATGAATTGTAACACAATATAAATATACAGTGGGTTATTTTTGTTTGTTCTAAAATGTTTGCAGGTTGAACAGTGGCTTTGTCTGAATTGTCAAATCCAGCAAACAGAAGCAGGAATAGTTCCACAAGCTCCTGTGGTGAAACCTTCGGCAGCCTCTTCAGAAAAAGGCATTGATAAACCTTCACTTCACTCATTAGCTGAATCGAAACCACCTGTAGATGAAAAGAACATCCCCGTCTCTGCACCTTCAAAGAAAGACATACCAACTCCAACCACTCAGCAAAGAAGTGCAGAAATAACGCCGAAGACAAAGCCTGATGCAGCCCAACCAGATAAGGATCTTCTCCAGCAAAAACCTCAACATGAGAAGTCTGCAGAATCTCAGCAATTGAGCAAACGTGTGCCCTCACCAGCTAAACCAGTTCCACCACCACAGGCTGAACGTCCAAAGCAGGAGTCAGGCTTCTTTGGTTTTGGATTTGGTGGTAAATCTCAGCCTACTCCTGCCAAGACCTCTGATTCTATGACTGGTAAGCTCTTTGGCCTTGCTGGGTCGACAGTGAGATCACGGTCGCCTTCACCACAGTCAGTGACTAACGTATCTGGCAAGGTATTGGGATTTGGATCATCCATCCTTAGCTCTGCATCTAATCTGATATCATCAGCTGTTCAAGACGAGTCTGTGAGTTCTCCACCAATCTCTCGCAAGGGTTCTGAAGCATCCCAGGCTTCACTTAAGACCTCTACCCCACCAACATCTCGCAAAGGGTCTGCAGCTTCCCAGGTTTCTGTCAAAGGTCCAATTGAGGAGGCCAAACCTCCTGTATCAAAGAAGCCATCTGAAGAGCCCAAAGCTCCAGCAAAGGTGCCAGCTGAAGAGCCCAAAGCTCCAGCAAAGGTGCCAGCTGAAGAGCCCAAAGCTCCAGCAAAAGTGCCAGCTGAAGAACCCAAAGCTCCTGCAAAGGTACCAGCTGAAGAGCCCAAAACTCCAGCAAAGATGCCAGCTGAAGAGCCCAAAGCTCCTTCAACAAAGGTACCAACTGATGAGCCCAAAGCTTCTCCAACAATGAAATTAGACCAAAAAGAGACTAAATTGAAGATGACTGAAGAACAGACTCTGCCTGTGACCACAAAGCTGAAAGCTGAAGTGGCAGCTCCAACCAAGTCTCCTTCCAACTTAGTCCAACCCATGTGCCCACTCTGTAAGGTGGAACTTAATGTGGGCTCAAAGGACACTCCAAACTACAATACTTGCACTGAGTGCAAAAATGTAGTTTGTAACCTATGTGGATTTAACCCCACACCTCACCTTGCACAGGTAAGTTAATGACTTTTTATTTTGTATGATTAGACACAGATTAGAACAATAAGCAAACCGATTAAACCAAACAAGAACACTAAATAGATAACAGGGACCCAAATGAAGAAAAACACAGTTAATGGAACTAAATTAAATTTACCAGTTAGGGCTAGGACAAGGAGGCCAGAACAGAGAGAATGAGTGAAATACAACACAAGACTCGGTAAGTCATTTTTACAAAGAGAGGTTTTTAATTCCTTAGGTTTTCAAGCTTGCCGGACAGTTGGGTGGTTCATACTCTCTATTATGCTGTCATATTCCGGATGGCTTTCACTATTCCATTTAGGTTTTACTTGGAAGTTCACAAAGGCTTATGCCGAGGGCAGAGGGCCAATAAGAGCATTAGTGGTCAGTGGGGATGACTGAGTGATTGGCGGTCTTTCAAGCTGGGCCGATAGCAGCCAGTGTTATGGCTGTCAACAAATCCTGCAAATCAGTAAAGTGATTTTGAAGTTGCAAAGCCAGACAGAAGTTTAGCCTTTTGTCCTCCATAAATTAGCTTCTGAAATAAATCTCATCAAATATGTTTTTTTTAATTCAACAAGCTTACTTTCATTCTCATTGGGCCTCATTTACAAAGTGTTCTTAAGAAGAAATTTGTTCCTAAAGCCGGTTTTCATAAAGAGTTTAACATTCCTATTTGAGATTTGTTCTTATGTAAGAATCATTGGGATTCTTTTCAATTCTACAGTTGTGTAATTATTTTATTTCTATTTACATGTCTTACTATTTGAATGTCTTAAGGCCCATTGTCCAGACCCTTGAGTATACACTTAGTGAGGAGCTGTGAAGCAGTATCTAATCTGCATCAGTGGTATTTATGAGATGGCAGCACTCTCTAAATGCTAAACATCCCGAGTGCTGACTCTGATGGAAGGATTCCTAGCTCCGGACTCAGTGTGGCGTTACGTAACAGGCTGCACAAAGATGGCCACAGCTGCAACACAGCACAGAGAGACTCTATTAAAGTGATTGAGGGTTGTGCAACAGCATTAATGTGATAGGATCTGCAGTGGCTAAGGGATAGAGAGGGGGTGGGTGGCTGACTGACGGTGTGCTGTGCTGTTAAACAGAGGTGAGGGCGAAAAATCACGCATCTCTCTCTCACTTGTGTATATTTGCGCATAAGTGTGAAATGCTGGCGTAAAGCTTCTGGCCCATCTGCCTGCAGTCTGCTTATCAACCTATTTCTTCACAGTCACAACCACATCCACCCTGTTCTGTCACTCACACCAACAACAAACACACAGATGTTTGGTGGCTTAAATAAATAATAATTGCAGGTAATTGCTGTCTTACAGTCTGTTATGAGGAGCTTTGTTTTGACTAGGGCTGAAATGAGTATTCGATTAATTCAAATTTTATATTGTTAGAGTATTCAATAGGAAAAAAGAAATGTTGAAAAGATTTAAGTCTACATTTTGAGGGATACCAAATGGATAAAAAAGTGTGGAACTAACCTTATTTTTCCTCGCAATATTAAGCCATAAAATGCATAATAAAAACTCTGCAAGCCAATAAAGCAGACAATGTTCTTACTATTTCTAGTAGTTAAATCTACAGTTTCAGCACTTTTATACTACATACAGCTACAACAAAGTAAACATTTCTACAGGCGCAGGCCAATTTTCATCAGAAATGTGCTGATTTCAAGACGGATGTGCATTTACACATCAAACAATTTGAAATCTGAGTAGTGCAGGACGTCCTGAACACAACAACATAAAGCATGTATTGCTAACTTCTACACACACACTATAATAAGCCTAAAAATAAAGGTACAGAAAAACACCCTAAATTCTGTCAAAGGTGTATTTTGTTAATGGAACACTCAGGAATAAAAGCCAGTTGGTTGTACATTTTCAGACTTGTATTTTTCAGTTAAAAAAAAACAACGAATTTATCAGATTTCTCGATTAATCAATGAAAAAATACTCGATTACAAAAAGCATCGATAGCTGCAGCTCTTGTTTTGACTGATTTAATGTCCATGATTATGTCATGAAATTCAGCTATAAAAAGGAATGTAAGGGATAAAACTGTGATATTAAGTTTTTTTTCGTAAGCAGCCATGAACCATTACTTGTAAACTCATAATACAGGCACAGTTTCAAAGAGGCTGAGTCTGCTATTGATTTTGGTTTTTTGTTCCATCCATGCACACAGTTTCTTCCTCCGTAAGGGGAAAGGCTGGGCTATATCTAGAACACTTTCCATTTTTATGTGGAGCTACCTGAGACAAATGTCTGGTTTGAACATTTCCTAAAAAAACATTTGTATACAAATCAACATTGGTTACTTGTCATCTTTGCAGACACATATTTCATTTATAATGGCATACGATTACGTATACCATTGCGGCATCCTGGCATTTCTTTGATCTCTCCATCTCGCCCAAACACGTAACAAACCAAATATAGTAAGCTGAGGCAGTGAAACTTTAAATGACAACGTTCATCCACATATCGCTGTCATGCACATAGCTACAGGCGTAACTTCAAAGGACAATGTTTGCTGCTGAGATACAAATGTGATGTGCTGCGTTCACGTTATCCGGCACACCGCTAGCCAAAAATAGCAGCTGATTTAATCTACCCCAGCCAGCATCTCAGCATGGGATTGGAGGGAACTGTCATCAGTCTCAGGGGGTTGTGTTCATATTTGGATTTTGTATTTAAACCAGTGTCTCAAGTTTTAGTTGCACCATTAACACATGAGACTAGATAGAGCTTTATACTATATTTGGAATATTTGTATATATCATTTATTTTTACTCAAATATTTATGATGTGCCTTAAAACCAGAGCATACTAGTTACTGTGTGAAAGAGAAGGCAGATCTTATCAATTGCACTACCACACAGAACAGACATTTTAGAGATATACAAGCAGTTTTGCTTCTTTGCTGTATGTGTAAATGTGAATGTGAATAAATTTGTGTTTGTGTTGCTCAGCATCATGTCATCATGCAGTTGTAAAATGAAGATTGTGTGAAAAGAGGGAGTGATGTATATGTATCTAGCTCATAAATAATGAGTGTATTTTTTGAAAGATGTTGACAGGAGATAAAACTGGTGGTATTGTGATGGTGTTAACATCAACCTGTATCACTAAACTGGACTAACAACGCACCAAAGAGCACAAAATGCATTCCCCAACTTTCTCCAATATTTCATATGCATTTTATATCTTCTTGATTCTGCAAGAGTTTATGCAGGGTTAAGTATAAGCTCTTGCAGAGCATGAAAATTCCTCAACTTTGACCTGCAGCTATTGCATAAAATGTCACACCCTGCTCTTAATGGATTATTGCCTCTTTCCAGCATCTGGGATTTCCTGCATTAACACAGATCTATATGAAGTGCTGAGACATTTCACACAAAAAGGATACGGACAACAACTGTTGCAGAGGAGATAAGGAAACTTGCTTAGAGGATACAGTGGGTGTCTAAACGGTCTAATGCAAGTCGAAAGAAACTCAGTGGGAGAGAGAGTGAGTTAGTAAGAGATATAGGAGAACCTAGAAGTACTACCAATGTGCTTTTGATTATGCAGTAAGTCATCCTTACACTGAAGTCCTCTCTCTCTCCTGAGGCTTATATCTTAGTGCATGTTTTATTCCATAAATTGGGACAGGAACACGAGGACCGCAAAAGCAAGGACAGTCCTTAACATTTGCCAGAGCTTTTTATTTCTTGTGTTCTGACATCATGAGAGAAGGCACTCGATTTGAAAGGGAATCAGAGATTACTTTTTACACGCCAATGCCAATTCTTCTCAAGTGTTATCACACAACAGAACGGGACATCTTGGCTTGGAAATTAGCTCGTAAAAATAGCTTGGTTGTCAGAACGGAGCGAGTGGGTTCGCGGCAGGTCTGCAGCGCTGATAACTCTGCTTATTTCAGATTAGTAGGTCAAGACTCTATTATCATTAGGCCTGATTTATAGAGAGACTGGCGCTGCGGGGGCTGTTGAAAGCGCTCTATATTAGCCCGCTACAGCTGTTGCCAAAGGCAGCTGCCAGCAAATCGATAAGGTGTCAGGCGGGGTTCTGGGGGGCTGCAGACGCTGATATACAGTACAATGTAAGCTTTTCCATTCAATTTTTTGCTCAGATGATGCTCAATGCAAAAATCCGCTCTACTTTGCTAATGCAGGCTTGCTGCTAAAAGAGCCTGGATGCTCTTGTAGTCAGATGCTTTATTCTGTCTGGAAGGAGGTGGGAGATCTCCAAGTACATTATGCAAAGGCAGAGCACACTGGAGTTAAATGCGCTTTTAACGAGAGTTATGCTTCTTTGTAGCTGTCAAAGCCAGATTGCTGTTAGTACGCATTCATACGCTCACTCATTCGGAGGAGATTTGAGCTTTGAACACGGTAGCAGTGGAAGAGGCAGAAAGAGCATGATTCAAGTGAATCACAGAATTAGGAATTTCTAAAGTGCGCCTGTCTCTGAGCAAATGAAAACAGTAGTAGCTATTAGAGAATCCCATTTTTTCTTTGGTGTTATATGCCGTTATTTTAGTCTGGCTATATGTACATTTATATCTCTGGGTAAGTGGAAAAATTGGCTGAAATGTCTAAAGCTTTATTCACATTATACATTTTATTGATCAATCCCAGCTTCTTCTAGCGGGTTCAGTCTAATCTAAACATGCGACTGGAATGATGTTTCCTTGAGTTGTTTGAAAAATAGCACATAAATTAATATCTAATTTCTGCTCTGGTTTTACTTAACGTTGTGCATTCCAATTCAGCTTTTTATGTGGGTCACATCATTGATGAATATATTAGATTTAGAACCACACTTGAAATCAGATCAGACATCACATGAAGGCATAAGTCAGCATTAGAACCCTTCAGTAATGTGGGGTGATCATGGTGTCTTTTGGATTGTACTTATCTTTAGATTTGCAAGTATCTGTACTGTTTCCGCCTCACTTGTGACAGTTGTGGAATTTCATAACCCCAGGTAAACAGATGACATTGTTGTAAATGGCTAGTTAATTCACTCTGCCACCTGCTCTACATCGTGGTCTTCCTAAGAGGCTTATCACTGCGGAATTCTGCTAAATATTAGAGGTGATGTTGGCGCTTGAGGCTTGTTTAGTAGTACCAGAGGACACACACAGCATCCTGCCAGGAATTTTGATTCATAAGCAGCTGCATGGACACAAACCCAACACAGGAAATACAAGATGATGATGCAACTCGGGTTAATCAAGCTGCTTAACTTGAACATTGTAGATGCTAACAACACAGCAGACGGCCAGGCGAGACATAGTGATAACATTGGACTGAATCAGTGTTTTGTCAGTGCTTTGTTTTGATTTGTGTGCGTGCACACACTCACGGGCATGCAGATGTGTGAAAGAAAGGATATTTCCTGCTCTCTTTGTTGTTACTATTATCTTGATGTTAAGTGCTTTACTCCATTATTCAAAACATATTTTTGCCCATGTGACAGGAAAAATGAGGCATAACTTCTGTGCTGTACATTATGTAAAACTATATTTGGTCACTTGATGAAAAGTTGAACTATAAACTATCATATAAATGATAGATATTCTATTAATGCAAAATTAGGCTTGTTTAACAAATGTACCTTTATACAGAACATGATGATCATGTCCATCATGACTGATCTCAAGTCAGCTTCGTCATTGTCTTACTGTTGGCAAGCTTGCGCTTAGGAAAGATTACTGGAAACATTCATATTTTCCATAGCAATTGTACTGAAAGCTGGGAGTGCCTGCAAAATTACAACACACAAAACCAATCTCTTTCTAAAGTATACAGATCTTTTATTACCATGAAACATCCTGCTTTTTATATAAGAACAAGGCTGTTATAATACACAGAATCATGGTAAGCAGTGGTTATAGTGTGTGAGAACACTGGTCCTTCTAATTACTAATAAATAACCCTGATTGGGTTTCTTATCATGAGTTGGTAACATGCCTCCACCTGAATTAACTGATAAGCTTTTCCATTACAGATGATTACTACACCTCTTCTTACACTGACAGCTTAAAAATGCACTCCTTATAAGTTACAGACTTGTAACACTGTATTAAAATATCTGTTCCTCATCTGCTGATTATACTAGTCAAGTTTTTGGTCTTGACTGGTAAAAGCCTTGTTTTTGACTGTGATTCTCATTGAGCTTTGACCCTGGTGAATGATTACAAAACACATTTCCATTGATTGTATTTAACAGAACTGAATGCTACACTACAAGTATAGAGTATTTCAAAACAAACATGGAAGAACAAAAAACATTATAGTTATGTAATAGTATAGTACAGTATGTAGTTATACACCATATACCTCCATCATTCTATAACACCAATCCAAAAAGATCTACTGAGCTTAATTTGCTTTTGGATAGTTTCTGTAATTGTCCAGTAATTGGATATTACTTTTATGGTGAGATAAGATTGTGTTTATGTTCCTTTTTATATGTGTACGAAGTTCACAATTTGAAAAGTTCCAACAGCATTGTTTTTTAATACAGTTAAAGCTATTAATGACCACCTTGACCACCCTGAGTTGTTTTTTCCATTGGTTATGCTAGACAGAATAAATATACCATTAATGTCTTTTTCTAATGTCTCCTTTCCATTTCTATGCTGTTGAACTGGTAAAATGATTTTAGATTACTCTTAATATACTACTTGTTTTCAGAAGTTGACCATGTACTTACTACTTAAAATACATAGGAAGGAATAGTAGGAAAGGTTTGACAGAGTAGTGCTTATTTATTTATTATGTATCATAATATAAACCTACTGTTTTTTAGAAAAGAAATGGCAAAGTCAGTAATATATATTATAATGTTAGGAGTACAGTATCAGAGATTATGTTCAGTTCTGTAAATGTAATGTGAAGTTTGGTTTCTTCACTTTTTACAGGCTGAGTGGCTGTGTTTGAACTGCCAGACAGAGAGGGCACTAGCTGGACAACTTGGAGACATGGGAAGAGTTCAGACCTTAACAAAGCCTCAAATTGTAACCAGAGTGGAGGCAGTCAAAACATCTCAAACATCCCAGGACACAGAAACCACCTCTGCCCCAACTGTCCCTGAAGCTCTACCAGAAAAACAAGCGGTTCCACCTCCCCTTACTCCTTCTTCTATTCAGACTATAGATGTTACACCTGCTGAATCTGTGGACAAAACACCAGATTTGCAAAGTAAAATTCTACAATCAGAACTTAAAGAGGAGAGTATATTTAAAGAGGACGCTGAGCAACTGAGAGGGGTTGACTCTAAACTTATGGATCGACTTATCCGAAAAGAAGAGGTTGTGGAACAGATAGAAAGTACTCCTGCTCCTGCTCCAGAAACTGATACAGACACTTTGAAGGTAGATAATAAAAAAGAACTAAGACAGGACATTTTGCCAGTTTCACCTGAGTCCTACAGTTCAGCTGAAGAAGAGCTTAGAGAGATCCATATGTCAAATAAGTCTTTCAGGGAACCTGTAACAGAAATAATGCACATTGATGCACCAGTACATATAAAGCAGTATCCTGGCTCTGTGGAGAACAGTAGTGAAAGTGAGCCATCACCGCTGCCTCAGAGGAAAAGGAATTTAAGCACACAGTCCTCCAGTAGTGAAGAATATAAGCCAGAAAGCCCAGAGTCTGGAGATGAAGAGTTCATCAGAAGGCAGCTAATGCAAATGGGTGCAGATGAGGAATTGTCAGCTTCTAATGAGGAAAACATCAGAAAGCGGATAATAGAAAAGGAAGAGCAAGGACAGCTGGATGCCAAAGAAACAATAAGTGATGAGCAGAAACCTAAAAGTAATCTGTCATTGGAAGAGCAGGAACTTCATTTTGTTCAGGTCATGCCTGTGTCAGAAATAGTAGAGCAAAAAACAAAGACAGTTTTGAACCTTCATGAAGTTGAGGAAGACACGGATCATAAAGTTTTGGTCAGATGTATTACTGAGGAGGAGAGTTTAAATGAAGACTCAGAGGACAGGTCTAAATCTTCTAGTGTGCAGGCATCTAGCATAACACCAGGAACTGCATCACCTACATCTGTTTCCTCATTTGATGAGGAAAGTGATAGCAGTCCAAGTCACAAGAAGGTAAGTTTAGACGGCAAACAACGGAAAGCAAAGCATCGGCAAGGCCAAGCCCTTCCAACTATAGAGGACTCTTCTGAGGAGGAAGAAAGAGAAGCAAAAGGGGATCAGAATGTAAGAATGAAAACAGATGGGTCCTTGCCCTTTTCAGAAGATGTCCATGTTCATTCAGAAAAACCATTAAAGAGTGCAGAGGATGCATATGAAGAAATGATGCTGAAAGCTCAAGCACTCCAAGCTATGACAAAGAAAATCACTCCTCCTGAGATTGAACCACTTTATGGAGGGATGCCGATTGAAGACTATGTTTATGAGTCATTAGTGGAGGATGCAACTCAAGCAACAGAGGTTGAATTTAGTATTCCTGAGGATCAGTTTTTGTGTGAATTAACTGTACAAGGCACCTCAAAAAAGCTTAGATCACCAGAGGAAGCCTATGAGGAAATGCAGAGGAAGAAAGATCTGATGCTTCAGGAGAGGACATTCAAACATGAAGCAACTGACAAGACAGTTTCTCAGCCCATCACTACTATCCCTATTATTACTGATACTTGTTATGTGACTATATCAGGAACTGAAGAATTAACCATGTTTAAAGATGAGGATACCAAACCACAGGCTGAAAAGCTGCAAAAGGAAGTTTTGACACCTGGCACAAGTCCTACACAGTCAAGTTCTGTGTCTCCAGGATCTCCCTTGTCTTCATCTGAGCCTTCATATGACTCTCCTGAAGTAATACTAATACCCTCAAGTGGTGAAGAGGACAATACTAAGGATGACCAAGAACCTACTGTGTATTCTATCGAGTCTTACATTGCTGGCTCAACATCTGAAGAGTGTACTTTTGAGAAAGCTCTGTTTCCAATTCCAGACCTGAAAGTCACTCAGTGTTCTTCTGGTGAAGATGAGGCTGAAGATGAAAATACCATTAATAAAGAACAGGAAATTGTAGTATCACCTGATACTACTCAGATTGATGAGAGCTATGTGGACATATCACAGTCAGTGGAAACTGAACCCATATCTGTCATTTGTGACATTCCTTTATCAAAACCTGTGCAGGAATCATTGCCCCCTGTTTCGGTTGTCTCAGTTCCAGCACCATCTCCTCTTTTTCCCTCAAATTCACCAGACTCAACAACAGCTACACCATCATTCCAACTTGCAGATCAGACTCTCAATTCAGGATCCAGTGCACCTGCACCATATTTTCCAGAGAGTTCTACAGTGCACATATCTGACTCTGTTCCAGTTATAATTTCTATGCCAGATTCCATTGAAGAAAAAAGAGTTGCACCAGAGGTTGCAGCAGTAACGCCTACCACACGTGACATTTCTAAACCACCACTACCTCCAAAGCCAACCCCAGTTTCTGTTCCAGTAGCAGTTTGTGTTTCTAAACCACAAAGTTCAAGAGTACCAACAGCACCTATCACATTCCAGAAGCCACAGCTACCTCTAAAAACAACCACAGCCTCAACACCCCATATTACCCCAAAACCATTGCTTGCTTCAAAGGATACTATTGTTACAATATCAGATAGAGGATTGCAACCTGAAAAAGATGAACAATCTGAAACATCTGTGGTTTTAACTTCCTCAATGCCCATTGCTGTGTCTTCAGAATCAAATCTGGTTCCAGTTCAAACGTTGCAATCAGACTTAGTTCAGGCTCGAGAACCTGTATCTCCAGCCATTGTTAATGTTTCACCCTCTGCTCCAGTTGTTGTCCAAATTCCTGACCTAGTTATTTTACCGTCTCAAGTTTTAGTTCAACCTGAAAGCGTAGTGCATGTTCCAGACCCTTCTACTGTTCCAACAAAAGCTTTAAACTTAGAGGATACTTGTGTTTCTTCCTCAGTTCCAGTATCAACCTTCATCTCTTCAGAACCTCTAACAGCAGCCCAAAGTATGCCTGTTCAATTACATGAATCATCTTCTTCTATGGCACAGGCCACTACTTTTGTATCTGTATCAGAACCTAAAGGGTTCCGAACCGAAAGTGTTCAAGATTCATTAGTAAAAATTCCTTCTGTTCCACCTACCATTCCTGCATCATATATTGCAAATATGCCGCCAGAGATATCCCTCCTGGCTGCATATAGTCCACATAAGGATATATCACATTTGGCAACCACAACAGTTCATGTACCTCCTGTTTCATTTCCTACAGTTTCAGAAAATGCAGTTTTTGCAGATTATGATCAAACAAAGGCAGCCCCTGTTGTTTCCACCGCTATAACTATAGCTGATGCATTGTCATCCTATGTGGTAGTTGAAATAACACCAAGGGCAGGAAATTTGCAGCCTTTATTAGGTGAATTAGATCAGCAGATGAGACATGATCAATTTGAATCTATGTCTGTGCGAAACTGTGAAACACAAGATGCTATCTCTAACACAGTGAGTGTAGCAACCTCCATTGAAGAATGTAGAAGTCAGCCTGCTGGAGTTAGTATATCCCATGTTGTAAGTGCTGATGTTGCACCTCATGTGTCAAGTGTAGGACAGATGCCTGGACTGGCTACTGAATCAGCATTGGTATCAACTGAATTTGAACCTCAATTCACAGTTGTTTCTCGAGAAAGAACAGACAAGCCAGTCATCGAATTTCCACCACCACCTGCAGTGTCACCGCCAGCCTTGCCACATCCTGTTTCCATTCCCTTATGTTTTAACACTTCTTCCCCTGAATCTATCATTAGTGTGGCCAGCACTGCACCAAGTCCAGTGCTTAGGCAAAGTGTAACCCCAGTCCATAAGCCACCACCTCCAGTTCCACCTAAGCCAGTTAGTATACCAGTTGGTCTAGTGTTCAGTCACAGATCAAGAGAAAGTGTGAAACCACCAATTATTCCTGAACCAGCAATGACTGAAGTGCGTCGTGCTACAACATTGCCAAGAACAAGAGAACCCCCCACTGCCCTTTCACTGAGTCTGGCTGCTCCAGTTGAAACCAAATATAGTGTTTCATCACCAAAGTCTCCCTTGTCACCGAGATTTGCAAAAACACTTGAGACATATGTGGTGATAACATTGCCCTCAGAACCAGGATCACCAGTGGAAAGCATTACAACCCAAGCTCCAATACGAAGATCATCTCTACCAACACCTAAGCAGCAAAAAATATTCACACCATCCACAGAGACTTCACCACTGACGGTGAAACCAACACCAGTAGTGAGTGCCCCTGTTATGTCAACACCAGTGGAAGTGGTTCCAGTGGGTGCTTTGCAAGCACATTCAGAATTAAAAACACAAACAGCTTTGACATCCACACCAGTTATTTCAGAAAGACAAGAGGTTTTACCAGTTGCTTCAGTTTCAAGTGTAGTTTCACTGCCAGTTTCCATAACATCAGCACCAGCTTTTGGAGCCCAAAAAGTCACTGTTGAGATGCCTTTTACGAGAGAAATTATAATTTGCCCTGCGCCACCTCTGGTCACTACACCATATGCTGCATCAACAGTCACTTTTGAACCAATTGCAGCATCACCAAATGCACCATCAGTTGTCTCACTTGAATCAAGTGTAAACACTGTGACTGATCAAAGACTGTCCACACCACCAATGTATGCGACACCTGCTACCGTAACACCAGTAACCATGGTTTCTACGTCAGTGATGCCTGCATCTCAACTGACAATGGAAATAACAGCAGAGTCAATGCCAAAATCTCTTTCTGTAACACATGCAATCGAACCAACATCTTTTATTGAAGAGAAACAAGGTATTCAGTGGCAACCCCTGCAAACTGTTGCTTCCCCTCCTAAAGCATTTGTACAGTTTGCATTGTCCACAGATGATCAAGACATACATGTACCACAAACTCTGGTTTCTGAATCAGTGGCATCTGCATCAGTATGGACAAAAGAGCCTGCTGTGGTTTCTGAAACAGTGCAACCTGCATCATTATGGACAAAAGAGCCCACTGTAGAGTTGATACCTACAAACACATCAGCAGCAGTTACTCCAACACCAGTGGAACCAGCCATTTCTATTGATGTGCAAGGACCTCAACAGAAACAGATACAAACAGTTTGTCCTGCACCTTTAACGATTACTCAACTCCCGTTGTTTGTAGACAGTCAGGCTACACAGGGACCAGAAATTGAAGAAGTACTGATTGTATCAGCTTCTGAGGCATCTATTTCTGCAGGAGGACCATCAGCACTTGCAGAAACTCAAGTCCAACAGCATCAAATACTTTTTGAACCACAACATGGGAGTGCTTTGCCAACTGCACCTGTAACATTTACACAGTTCACAAAGGCAATAGAAAGTCAAGAAATAAGAGGGCCTGATAAAGTTGTATCAAGTATGAGCCAGATGTACTCTGCAATTTCAACCACTGAGCAGCACCCTGATTCATTACCTAATCTTGTGACTCAAGTGGTTACAACTGAAGTTCAAAGAACTACTACTGTGTCTGTTGTCCAAGAAAGAGCACCTTCAGAACCCTTATTGGAACCTTCCAGTGTGAGAGTTGCAGTCCAACCAGAATTAGTAGAAAATAAAGCAAAGCATACGGAAAATGGAATAATGCCAATTCCAGCTGATGTCATTGATCTCACAAAAACCAAGGTCAGTGTCACAATGACCGAAAAGGGAATGGATTTGACAGCCCACGAGTCAAGTCGGCAGGTGTTCTCTGGTGATCCAAGTGGTCGACAGACAACTGCTGTACAACCAGAAATTGTAAATCTGAGTCCTGAGATAATTCCAGCTAAGTCACTGTCTTTTGTGACAGATAGTATCACTATTGTTACATGCACAGCTACTATTGCGTACAATAACAACTTAAATGAAAAACCACTGAATTTAGGAAGTGCTACTTCAATGCCTCTTCCACTTACAACATATAAGCCATTTGAGCCACTTGCACAAATAGTATACCGACCAGTAAGTTCACAACCAAAGCCGGTAACAAGTATAGAGACACCCGTTAACCTTTCATGGGGATCTGCTGAAGCCACTGCACCTGCATCTCTACCTGTAGCGTTGACTCCAGTGGTCTGCACAAATGCCAAGTTACCCATTCAAATCGAACCATCTGTTGGTGCTATAGATCTCACTACATCAAAGCCCATGAAAGCCATGGTGGCTCTGTCATCTCCTGCTGGGGTAGTTACAACTGTTGTTGAAGATGATGTCACACCTGTAGATCTGACAGCAGGGCGACGAACGGTGTGCTGTGATGTTCTCTACAGGCTTCCATTTGCAGGGAGCTGCAGAACACAGCCTCCAGTGACCACATTCCCTGCCACAACCCCTGGAGCTGAGGATCTGTGTCATGTGATGGCCTCTGTGTCTGACAGTAATTTCACAGAAACTGCATCTTTTGAAAGCAAGAATGGATTTGTGTACCAGAATGGGGCATCAGATGGGGCAATTGATTTGACATCAGCCAAAATGTCAACAGGTCAGTGTCACAATATTTTTTTTAATTTATTCCTTGTGTAGATAAACACATTTGTTGACATTAATTACTTTATTTATTTATTTATTTATTTTTAATGTTGATTATTTTCATTTATTTGTCCTTTTTCTTTTTTACACAGATGCATGCATGTGCCTTCGTGTTCTTCCTCGGTGTTTTGGCTTTGCATCGCGCTAGTCTGACAAGACCAATAAGATTTTTGCATGCTTTCCGGCTTCCTTTCATAGTGCTTGTTTTCAGAAACTGTGACTTCTTTATACAGTAGCTGTAAGAAAAACTGATTTAATTAAATGAAGTGTACATTTTCCAGCCTCTACAGATGAAGCCCTGGACTATTCCAAGAAAGGGACATTGTCAGTATCTGTCTCTCAGTATTCGCAAGGAACATCTTTTGGAGTTAATAGTGTGCTAAGGTCATCAAATGGAATTGTGTACTCTTCAGTTGCTACACCTATTCCATCCACATATGCCATTACTACCCAGCCAGGCTCGATATTCAGTACAACCTACAACACCCAAAGCAGTGTAATAGAGCCATTTTCAACACTTACAACTCAGCCTTCACCATATGATTTTATATACACCACTGGAACAAATGAGTCCATATTCTTAGAATCTGACCCATCCAAGGATATGCTGCCTGCTGCCCTAGCCAACCTCCTTCCTACTTTAACAGCATTTCCAGAGTTATACTCAGATGTTACGCTTGAGGCCATTGCAGCCTCATTAGATGCATTGGTTCCCACAAATTACCCTGCCTTGGATGACAGTAAGAGTCAACAGTACCAAGCTGAACACGAGTTTTTGCAGTTGGAGAAGCTAAAGCAGCTTTGTTTGGCAGAGGAACTTGAATGGGAGAGACAGGAAATACAACGCTATCGTGAACAGGAGCAATTAATTGTGCAAAAAGAATTGGAAGAACTACAGAGTATGAAACAGCAGCTCCTAATCCAGCAAGAGGAAGAACGTAAGGCCCATCTCATTCTTCAACAAGAAACATTTGCCCAGCAGCAGCTACAGCTTGAACAAATCCACCTGCTTCAGCAGCAACTGCAGCAACAGCTAGAGGAGCAGAAAATATATCCATATGGGACTGAGTTAAATGAAGGCACCGGCATTATTCTAGATTCCCAGTACTCTACAGGAGATAATGGCCAGTACTGGCCAGTAAAGGATGATAACTCTTCCTCATGTGCATTGACTGGACACCCAGCAACTGGCCTGGACTATCTCACTACTTCTTCAAAATTACCTGAATCAGGGGGCATTCTTAAGGACAGTGGAGAGCAAAAACAAGTATCCACAAACAAGCCAGTTGCTGAGCAAGGTGTTGGGTTAAGTGGTAAGAAAATAGTGGAAAGTGGAGTTCAGACAGATGAAGAGGAATGGGTGGAAAAACCTTATGCTGGCAGGAGGAGAAGGAGCAGGAGAAGTGTGGACACCTGTGTGCAGACAGATGAAGAGGACCAGGATGAGTGGGATGTTCCTGTTAGGAGTAGACGCCGGTCTCGTTCTAGCAGATATGCTGATGGAGAAAGAAGTAAAGGATCCAAAGTGTCCAGTATTGCAATCCAAACTGTAGCTGAGATTTCAGTTCAGACAGACCATTCTGGGACCATCAAGAGGTCACCAGTCTGTGCACAGGTAGATACTACAGTTGATGTACACAGAGGGGGGCAAACAGAAAGCGACTCGGATGTTGCATCCGACAGAGATAGAAGACACTCAGTTCCCATTGAGGTTGGTGTTAGTACACACCTTAAAGCAGACAATGCAGGGGTTTCATCATTACCTAAATCTCCCAAAGCGTTATATTCACCAGTCTCACCAGTGTCACCTGGAAAAGCCACACAGAAGATGCTAACAGCTGACCCATCAAGACACCCAAGTAGCCCAAGATCACTGAAGCCTTCACAGCGATCTATGTCTGATCCTAAGTCACTGAGTCCCACCACAGATGACAGAATTACATATAAGTACTCAGATTCTTATTCAGTAAGTATTGTAGATATCACTTGTATATTTTCTGTTATTACTAATTACGTGATCATTATCATTATGTCATGTCAAGTGATACTATATAATAATAATAATAATAATAATAATAATAATAATAATAATAATAATAATAATCTTTAAAACAACTAATTATTTTGGTGTATTTTTCTGCAGAGCAAGGGCTCCCAGAGTGGCACTCCAGGGGGCTCCTATAAAAAAGTGAAGCGTACTCTTCCCCATCCACCACCAGAAGAGGAAACTGTTGTTGGGCCATCTGGATACAGTACTGGTTCAGCACGAAGAAGAATGTGCAGAAACACAACCATGGCCCGAGCTAAAATCCTGCAAGAGATTGACAAGGAGTTGGATTTGGTTGAGAGAGAGTCTTCCAAACTTCGCAAAAAGCAGGCCGAACTGGATGAGGAGGAGAAAGAAATAGATGCTAAACTGAGGTATCTTGAAATGGGCATTAATAGAAGAAAGGAAGCTTTACTAAAAGAAAGAGAGAAAAGGGAGAGGGCCTACTTGCAAGGGGTGGCAGAGGAGAGAGATTATATGTCTGATAGTGAGGTTAGTAACATAAGAGAAGCACGGGGTGATGGTCATGGACTTGAGCGACCACGAACAGCCCCCCAGTCAGAATTTAATCAGTTTATTCCACCACAGACTGAAGCAGATTCTCAGTATGCACAGCTCACAGGCCCTTACTCCCATTATCAGTATGCCTCCCAAACTGGAACCCCAAGTCATTATTCCCAGCAGAGTCTGTACCAACAACAATCCTTGTATCATCAAGTGTCCCCCTATCAGACCCAGTCACTGTACTCTTCAGTGCCCACACTCAGTCAGCAATCTCAGCAGACATATGATCCTGCCTCACAGCTTCTCTTGATGCAACAGAAATCCCGCCAGACTACTCTGTCTGACTTGGAGCCAAAGATAGCCACTAACTATGAAGTCATACGGAATCAGCCTCTCTTAATTGTTCCCACGTCGACGGACAGTGCATATGGCGTCTCACATCTGGGAGGCAAATACGGTAGCCTAGACCTGAGAATGGGTCTGGAGGAAAGAGGCAGCATGGCCAGCAGCCCTATGTCCAGCATTTCTGCAGAATCTTTCTATACAGACATTGACCATCACAGTGCCAGAAACTATGTTATGATTGATGACATAGGGGAGCTTACGAAAGGCTCCACAGGCTTGGGATCAAGCTTCAGCATCCCCGATAAGGATATTAGCAAAACTGACCGCTTACTCAGAGCAGCTGAAGTTCGTCGGACAGCAGATGTGACAGACTTTCTTGGTCCTCTCCAGGCTGCTTCAAGATTGCATTCATACAGTAAGCAAGAGGAGGACTCAATGGAGGAACCATATGAGTTAAAGTTGCTAAAGCAGCAAATCAAGCAAGAGTTCAGAAGGGGCACAGATGGTTTAGAACAACTCACAGGTCTGCCTCACTACCTCCATGCTGACAGCTTCAGACATTTTCCCAAATCTGAGAAATATAGCATTGGAAGACTAACCCTGGAAAAACAAGCGGCTAAGCAACTCCCAGCCTCTGTCCTTTACCAGAAACAGTTAAAGAACAAGAGAGCATTAATTGACCCAAAAATCACAAAGTTTTCCCCTATTCAAGAAAGCAGAGACCTGGAACCAGATTACAGTGGTTTTTTGGCCTCAACTGGTTCAGCAGTGAGTGGGCTGTCCAGCAGGGCAAGGCTTCTGCAGGACGAGATCACATTTGGCTTGAGGAAAAACATAGCTGAGCAGCAGAAATACCTTGGCACAGCGCTCACTGCAAACTTGGCTCAATCGCTAAACCTTGGTCAGTCCCTTAACATTGGGCCAACTTTAAGGTCATCCCTCCAAGAGGATGGCACTTACCCCAGCGGAAGTCGGTCTAGGCCATCTTCCAGACCCTCCTCTGTATATGGCCTTGACTTATCCATCAAAAGAGACCTCTCCAGCTCTTCTCTAAGGCTAAAGTCAGAGGCTGAAGGTATTGATTCCCAGTTTGGAGCGGCAAGGGTAAAACCAACTAGCTTGCCCATCAGTCAGAGCAGGGGTCGCATTCCAATTGTGGCACAAAACTCAGAAGAAGAGAGCCCACTGAGCCCTGTTGGACAACCCATGGGTATGGCTAGAGCTTCTGCGGGCCCTCTTCCACCGATCTCTGCTGACTCTCGGGACCAGTTTGGCTCAAGTCACTCTTTGCCAGAGGTGCAGCAGCACATGAGGGAAGAATCACGAACACGTGGCTATGATCGGGACATAGCCTTCATTATGGATGACCTCCAAGGAGCTATGTCAGACAGTGAAGGTAAATTTGCTATGAGACTCACTTCATAAACAACTTTGGTTGACTTCTGTCTTGTGCATGACCCTGACTGTGTTCGTATATCTGTGCATTGAAATTTTCTTGTTCATCTTTCTTATTTTGTCGCTTTTGTTTTGATGTACATATAACATTGTTGTGCATGGTTGTACAGATATTTTCCTTTTCTCTCATTCTTTATGCATACAATAATCTGTATAAAGAATCGTCCTTGCCCTTTTCATTTGCATGTTATTCAATTTTTCATAAGCCTGTCCTCTTGTATGAATAGTTTCTTTTAGTGAATCATATTGATTGATTATATCATTGGTGAATGATTGGATAATGAATCATTAGAAGTATGTTGGGTTTGCACAAGTTTGAAATGATTGATATGATGTTACATGCAAACTTTTTAGTAGGCAGTACATATTAACATTATACAGTACATAAACTTTTATATTATTTTCTTATTTAACAACATGATAATTATGTCTATGCTTTATCAAATTTAGGTTTGTTTTATCAAAATATGTGAATAGTTAAATTGTTAAGTGGTGTAATTCAATTGGTTAAATGGTCAAAGATATTGTCAATACCACTTTGCCATGATACACTGCCAGGTTATAGATCCTAACATTCTGGAGGACAATGTGAATGATTTCTCCAGATTATATTGCCTTTACCTAGGTATTTACTCCATTGCATGTCAGTTTTGTAAAGAATGTTGTTTGTGCTGACTCTCTGGACAATGATTAAGCTTGGTCTGTAAAAGACTTTAGTTGGAGATTTCAAAATTTTGGTTGTTTTGAACCAAGACTAAGCTCAATCTTTACGCTCCAATGCTCAATAAATTAATTTGTGAATATACTACAACTGAAATGTTACATTTATTGCATGGCTTTTTGAATGATAAATAACATGTTTGCTGCTCTAGGACTCCATATTTTACTGTAAATTAATATTTGCATGTGGGTGTGGAGAGTAGATGTTCCAATGTGTCATCTATTGTAACAACAAGTTTTAGTTCATTAATATTATCAGATGCACTTTTAGACATTTAATTTTTTTTGCTTTGTGCTATCATTTTTCAGATTATGAAATTATGTTGCCCTGCGATTGAACTGCCAAAATGACAATGGAGTTTACCATTGACACTCCCGCATAGCTTAACTATTTTTGTATTCCTAGAACTTTCATTTGAAGATGTTAATGAACCTATATTTATATTCTTGATTAAATCTATTTCTTAGAATGACTCCTTGCCTTTTCACTTTAACTTTATTGATTGAGATGTCATTTCAATGTTGACAAAGAAATTTTATAGTTATGCTGTTATTAAGCTTCAATAAAGCCTCATGTTCATGTGACAAAAATTTGAGACCATGAAACATTACACTTAGATTAAGGTATACAAATGAACCCAAAGCAATTATAAGAATGTGATTGTGCTTTGGTTTACAGCACTAAATTACCCGTTGATGGTTTTGCACAGAGGTGACCCCAGGCTCTATCATGAGAGTATCAGACACGGTAGAGTATTACCGTAGTTGTATTCTGTGAATCATCCCCACGTAATTGTAGAATGCAACTATTTTGTCTCACTGCTATTCCCATTCCCTGCTAACAATCAGTTAACCAATGTCAATAAACCAGTCATTGCTTTAGTATAATGACAATTAACTGCCATTTTCCTTCAATAGAAATATGATTTTTGAAAGTACTCATGAATGTACTATTCTGGTAGAGACAGGATTGATTTTAAAAGCGAGTTTTGTATGTACTGTATGGGAAAGGCTACTATTACTTGATCATCAGATTGTAGAGTGTAATATCTTTAATTACACCTATAACGCAGTTGATTGCTTTCTACTTCTGTTTTAGAGCAGTGTTTCTCATTGGTGCTGCATATTTTAAATGTAATACTCTGAATATGGTATGAAGCTGCCATAGGCTTATAGAGAACATGGGAAACAGCCTTTTATTTGCTCATAAAACCCATAAGTGGCTGATGCACTAAGCAGTGTTAGTAAATATATAAAATAATGCAATATATTCAACTTTGCAGTTGTACCAGCTTTGGTTTAAATGCACATGACATTTCTCAAAGGATAGTACCACAAAATAGTTATACTATGCTGTCTAAATTGTCAATACTTTTTTGTTGATGTGCAACATCAAATTAGCCTTCTATAAAGCTGTTGCATAGGTTTTCTGTAAATCCACTGAAATGCAATTTCTGCATCACAGCTGGAGGTCCTAGATGGAAAGTGGAAGGTGAGAGTTAATGCTCAACGACATTCAAAATCCCATTAAGCATAACTCAGCTCGTCTCATGCGTGCCATAGTCTTGATTTGATGGGCATATCTTTGTGGTACACTCCAGTCCCATCTTGATATTCATGTTCATAACCTGCACTAGGTAGCCCTGGACATGACCTGATCACAACAGTAAGGATCACCTACATATCTACATGCGTTTTTACACCATGACAATGGCAATGGCATGTTGGAATTCCAGATCTAAGTGTAATAATGTTCTAGTTTTGTCCATAAATCCATGCCATAATGAGTTCGTTGTCACACTTGAATGAAGGAGTGAATGTATTAATGATTAAATGTGTAACTTAGGGGGAAGCTTGTTGTGCAGCAATGCCAAAGGTTGATGCTTGTTTTCTGAATATTTGAAATAATTTTTTATTATTTAAGTCTTAAGTAGTGATTAAGAATGTCATCAGTATACTGTACGTGCAACTGCTCTTTTGTAATTTCTGCAGCAGTAAAAGAAGTCCAAGTTGTCTGTCTGTATAATAAATCCTTAGCTTACCACAGCTTCCATGTGGAATCTTGTAACCCATGGAATTCAGAGACGCCCACAGGTTTGTGCATGTCTTGAGAGATTTAGGTTTGCATTGACAGAGGCAAGAATACCAAGAATCTTTGAAATGCAAATGTAGATTGGTATGTTTTTCTAAAACAAATGTATTTTGCTGCTGTGAAATATTTTATATATTAAAAGGCCGGCTAACAGTGATGCTGGGATACTAGAAGCTAATGTCTGTACTAAAATAGAGTTGGGTGTGAGTAAGGCTTCTCATCCTTGTCGTGTGTGTGGTCAGGTTTTAAGGTACAGCAGCTCTCTGTCCTGCTGTCGGCGCATGATATATGTGGACAAGCCCTGTGTTTGGGATAACGGTTTGCACGCCCAGACATGCATGTCCTAACTATACCTGTGTCTCAGCCCACTGCTCTTGTAGCTCTCATCATTTCCCATTTGTGTTTTCTCTAAAAACTTACAGTCCACACCACCTGCCATAACTGTTTCCTCCTACCCGACTACTATCTTGTACCCGAAACACAGTTTCCTCTTTTCATGAAAGTCCAGCTCTGTTTTCTAGTTCTTCAAATGTACTTCAATCCAAAATAAACCTCTTCCTTAATGTTGTAGGGGAGTGTGTTTAGGGGAAAAAGGTGGTGGAGTGGCACACGTGAATGAAGTTTTATGAGCATTGTGGTGCAACTGTTGCTTTCTTCCCCTCTCCCTCTTAAAGCCTACCATCTACAAAATGAAGAGACAGACTGGTTTGATAAACCTCGTGAGGGACGTATCGGTCCAGCTTCAGGACAGGATCGAAAACAGGTGAGGTGTTAAAATCCACTGGCTATTTCTTTTAAATCCTTGTTGACTTGATCAGATTACAAATCAATAAAAAAAGGTATATGCTTCATTTTACTGTTAATTTCAGATATTTTCTTCCTCTCATTCAGGTGAAACCTATGCATTATCCTTTCCCCCACACTCGCATTAAACTGCAGAGGGACCCCAAGGACCACAGTGTCTCAGGTATTCTGTATACTGTCTCAATTAGTCTAGCCACAAGTAGACATTACGACGTGATGAAGAACACCACCACTTATTATTTAAAAATACATTCATAATATTTTACAGTCTTGTCAATGACTTTAAACCTACAACACAATGCCTGCAGGTCTAATGAGAAGCTTTGGAAGTGAGTCACTTCCATATCCTAATATCAAAAGAAAGTCAATAATTTTTTGTTATTTTTTTATATTTGCAGGGAGTGGTCTGGGGATCCGAGTAGTGGGTGGAAAGGAGATTCCAGGCACCAGTGGAGAGATTGGGGCATACATTGCAAAAATTTCATCTGGCGGCTTTGCTGAGCAGACAGGAAAGGTTGCAGAAGGTAAGAGTTTGATGCTGACGTGACAGGACCATGATTCAAGAAGTCAGCTTATGGTCAAGAACAAGTAATTTGCTTAGGCTAAAAATTTCGGGAGGATGCTTGAGATTTGTTCGCCAGCACGTAGCAGATTTTTGGGGTCTGCTGACTAAGACGTCATTAACACAAAGGAGGTGCAAGAGAACATAGGGCTCCATTAAGGCTGATGAGTAGACATGTTATTTCAGAGAGTATCTCTGAGGTACAAAGTGTAATTATGATCACTGTTCTTAATGACTAAGATGAAGCACACATTTTGGCCCCTATTTCAGGAAGAGGTCCCTAATTTTAGAAGCCATTTTAATTTATGCCAACTGTGCACTAAGACTGTGATCTCCCTGTGGACTGTAAGCTAAGTTAGCATCCCCTGTCACCCTAGATAAGTCTGTCAAAGACACTGAGCTAAGCTGAACATGCTGTGGCCTTTGGGACAGAGTTGAAGGACCCTTAGTGTATAGACTATTGTTTTAGAAGAATATTAACACTAACAGTCGACTTGAATACTGCCTTTCGGTTTCAAGATGATAAAGCTAAAATGGGCTTAAAGCAACAACAATGGAAAAAACTGAAATGATTATATTGTGATTATGTTTATTACTGTCATTTTAGAAAATAGCGCATCATTTAATTTTAATTCATTATCAGTTTGGGGCATTCTTCATTTAATGTGCGCTGGTCTTTCAGATGATAAATCAGTACTGAGACCACCAAAGGCACTGGATATTCATTGAATATTCATTATAGAAGAAATAAAAACATGTGCTCATCAAATAAGGACACCAGTCACAACACATACGAGAACATTTCCAAGTTCCTCCTGTTTTTGCATATATAATGTAATTAATTGCTTAGCTTTTATAACACTTTATAATTTGGTCTAAATAAACTGAATTTGCTGAGAGAAACTCTGGGCTAAGGGCCAACAGTTTGGAGTGGAGCAACCTTGTGAGTGATGTTCTTCTGTTGTCTCAGCTCCTGAAGGGTTCTGTAGGCAAAGAGAGTTTCTGAAGACACACTTTCATTTGTGTAAGTGCTGAGGAGTTGGCCCTGAGAATGGTTGAGTTTGCAGTGTTATTTCTCAGCTAGCCTTCTTGGTCTTCTTGTTTTTTCTTGTCTCACAGTTTCCACCTACTGAGTGACAGATTCTATTAAGAGCACTTATTTAGAAAGGCAAATGTCTGTGTGTGTGTGTGTGTGTGCGTGTGTGTGTGTGAGAGCATGTTCTTGTCCTATAGTAGCTACTCAGTCAGGCACTATTTGCCTTGTCTCTGTTGAGCTGTTAATTGTAAATTTCACAAATCTCAGAAACTGTTTTATAATCACTGCCACCAGTTTTAAAAAAGATGTTTTGAAGAGTAGCAGCACTGATAATACATATTGTATATACATTATTTTGTGTGTCTTCTTGCATGCCTGAGTGTCTTAGAAATTGCAGATTAACACAGATATGTCTGTTAATTAAGGTCTCTCTAATCTTTTCTTTCTGACGTTTTGTGTGCAATGCAGGAATGCAGGTCTTGGAGTGGAATGGAATCCCTCTGCTGGGCAAGACCTATGAGGAGGTGCTGAGCATCGTGGGCCAACAGAATGGAGAAGCAGAGATATGTGTGCGCCTGTGAGTGTCTATATTGAACACTTTTAACAGGCCATGTAAGTTGTTAGACTCATTAGAACACAGGAATGAAAAAGTCACCAGGAATTTCCTTTATCTCCCAAATAATGGTTTTTATATAGTGAACTATGGACTTCAGTTATCTGCTGCCAAGGACACTTTTAATATATTTGGTTTATTGTATGAAGCTCTAACAAAGGTTATATGTAGAATGTATTCATTACACAGTTTTTACAGAACTATTACTGAGCAATTAGAAAATTATTAAAGATTAATTTGGGGGTCATCTGGCAGATTTTCGATTTATTAAAATATATTTAAAATGCTAAAATATTTCATTTGTACATCCTATACATTTCTTATAAATTTTGTCAGTGTTTTCCTTTGTTTTAGAACATCAAAACCAACAGAGTACTTAATTAATTATACGATTCTTTGCATTGTTGTTGGTCTTTTGCCAACGATACAGCCAATAACAAAACACAACATACGGTATAAGATGATCCTTCCATGTTCCGCTTATTTTGCATACATAATGTTGAGCACTGAGACCACTAAAGGTACTGAGTTGAATATGCATAGTAGAAGAAATCAAACATGTATTATAACTTATGTCAGTGTTTTTTCTAAGAAACCACAAGTGACTGGAGTAGTTTTTGTTCAAATACTGAGAAATGAAATTGAAATTGAATGAAATTTTTTGCGCTGTTGTTTAGAGACCTGAACATGCTCTCAGACTCAGAACATTCCCAGCAGTTGGAGCTGCAGTCTCAGCCAAAGGCTGGTGAGTCTCTCCACGCTGTTTCTCTATAAATGCAGATGAGATTTTTCTGCACAGTCAGGAGGGCAGGTGGGGGAAGGCATTCTGCTTTCTTATCATTTTCTATTCAACGTTTTGCCAATTTGCTGTTTATTTTGTGTTTTGCAATATGTGAGCACGGATCCGCTTTGAGATTACTGTAGAATCTGAGTTTTATCTCAAGTCATTTCCCCTATAGTTGCGATAGCTCCTGCCACAGTAAAGGCCGCTGATAAACCTGCTGATAATAATATCATAGGAAAGAGAAATAGGAAATAGATTGTTGCCATCGAACAAGCACACACTTTTTTTAATGGTTGGGGAGTTGCTGTCGTAATCAGAGGGTCGCCAGTTCAAAAACCTCACTGATAAAGGAACCACTGAGGGTTCCTGATAATAACATTAGAGTAAAGAGGAAAAACGAAATTGGTTGCCACAAGACACACATATACACAAACATTTTTTAATTGCAGGGGGGTTAAATTAAAAGTCAGTGATTATTTGTCATAGTAACACACCACAGGACAGCACACAGTACACCACAATTAAATCTGACCTCTGCATTTGACCCATCCATAAAGGAGCTGTAGGCGGCCTCTCGGGCAGTGCCTGGGAAGCAGTGCTTGCTCATGATTACCTCAGTGGTACATTTAACGGACTTGAAATGGCGACCTTCCAATCACACGGCTCCACGGCTTCCAACTCCTAACGTTACACTATCAACTGCACCTTACGCTACCAGTTGCTCCTGGTTCAAATCCCCAAACGGTAAAGGTACAGCTGAGTTTCCCCTAAAAAGCTCAGCACCTACATGGATGGTTTACATTTACAGCATTTAGTCATTTTCCTGGGAGCAACTTGGGGTTAAAAGACCTGCTCTGGAGATAGGATTCGAACCCACACCCTCTTGGTCTAGAGGCGAGTGTTGTAATCACTAGATCACCACCACTTTACAATGCAGAGGTTGCATTTCATTGTGTTGCAGTGTGTTCAATGAGCAGTAAACACTCACTTTCCCTTACCATGGTCGATGTGCATAAATGTCATTTTGTTTTGCTTTTTAATGTTGTACATGGCAGCTGATCGCCAGCGTTCTCCAGGTGTAGACCCGAAACAGCTGGCCGCAGAGCTCCAGAAAGTGTCGCAGCAGCAGGCGCCTGCCTCAGTCCTGGCTGCTCTGGAGAAGGCTGGGCATCTGCACTCAGCCACAGCATCCGCAGCATCCAGCGGTGTGCCCAGTCCGGGGCAACCGGGATCACCTTCTGTCAACAAGAAACGCCACAGTGGGAAGGTGATGGAGCTTCATCGTCTCCGAGTGTGGGGTTTTACTGAGCCATTTGTGGGAAATAAAAGTCTGATGGTAACAAGCAAGAGTCTGTGAGGGAGTCTGTAGTTATTAGTCACATGAGGTGTTTACTTTGTGTATGTGTGTTTATTCTCAGTCAGCAGAGCCTCAGAAACCACAGCCACATCCTATCACTGGAGAAATACAAGTGAGTCTGTGTGTCTTCTCCTTACCAGTCTGCTTTTAAATCCCCATCTGTCATGTGACAAATGGTGGTCAGATTGGAAGTTATAGAAAAATGTAAAGTTGTACAAAATTTTTACATTGCTTTAATTTATTTGTAATGCTGAGAACAATTTAAAAAATGTAAAAATAAGTTTAGAAGATATATATTGAAATCAAAATGTATGTCCTAAAGTGAAGTTTTGTCCTTTTCTTTCTTTTGCAGCTACAAATCAACTATGACAAGAATATGGGTAATTTGATTGTCCATGTTCTACAAGCAAGAAACCTTTCCCTAAGAGAAAACAATGGCTATTCAGATCCCTTCGTTAAGGTCTATCTTCTACCAGGAAGAGGGTAAGTACTAAACGTGTGTGTGTGCGCGTGTGTGTGTGTGTGTGTGAGAAAGAGACTTTATCTGTGAGCGAGAAAAAGATGTTTTTCTGTCAGTCTGTGTGATTGTACTGGTGTGTGTATGTAAGTATGTGTTGTTCTATTTGTGTTGTTTTATGTGTTTTCTGGCTGAACCGTTAATTATTTTTCTTACTAACATTTATTTATGACATTTTCTCTTGATCTTCCCCCACTGCGCTGCAGTGTAGCATGTTGCTTTCTTTCCTCTCAGTTTAGTTAGACAAGTCTGGAATATCTCTGCTTTTCACACACTCTCTCATTCTCTTGCATAGAACAACAAATGGCACCACAAATTCGAAATTAGCCAGCATGTTAAAACTAATGGCTAAGACATTCGTCTCATACATAACTTATTTAACCCCAGTCTTCTTCAGCATAGGACTGTTTAAAACTTGAAACTTGCAAGAAAAAAAAAACAGAACTAACTTGAAAGACAGAGTACAGAATCCTGTGAAGAGCGGTACTTTCAGCCTGACTCTGCTCACACTTGTTTTAGTCACTGAGCCTTAGTGTTTCTGCTTGATGCCCAGAGAAGCAACAAGCAGCAGAATCGATACGGCCTCCTCCGGTGTTGGGTGTGTAATGGTATATCTGCTATCTCCTAATGGCCATATCTGGCGTGTTTATGAGATTAGGGTACATTACCTGCCCGGACTCCCTTCTATCTGATACTAAGAGCTGTTCCCTTGCACACTCCATTATGTGTCTGTTTCCACATACACACTCTGGAGTGTCCGAGCTGACGGTTTCCCCTCCTCTGTGTTTCTTCCTCCCCTTTTTCTTTGTCTGCTTTTCTCGGATTCTCTGACTGTTTTCTGTTTGTCTGTCTGCTTTTGCATTCCTCACAAATCTCTGGATTGGTTCAGCCAAGTCATGGTTGTCCAGAACGCAAGGTAGCGTGGTGCTTCTCCTTCCTGTCATTTGCTTTCATTCCTTTGTGTGTGTGTGTGTGTTTGTGTGAGCTTGTGTGTGTTTGTATGTCTGTGTGGGAGAGCTGGGTTCCGTGTTCATTTTCGTAGCTGTCACTTCTCTAGGTTCTGTTTGGCGAGTTCTTCTTTCTGGCTTGTCTGAGATGCATCATCAAAGCTACCTCACAACCACCTCTACCTCTGTGTAGTCAAGCTGCACATTTCATCTTGTGTTTTGATGCACTGTGGATTGGGATTTGCACTTGAATCCTACTTCTTCTCAATTTGTCCCAATTTTTAGTGATAGCTAAATGCTCATTTTGTAAATTCTTGTTCAGTGTAGCTGTTGTGGAGAACTAAATGTGGAAGGCATTACTCTGTGCGTTATTTTTTTGATGTAGTAATTATTGTCATTATCATCGCTTGCTCTCAGTACATTATAATCTTCTGTATTCCTTAATTTGTGCATTATACTATCATCTGTGCATTCACCATGAGATTTAAACAGAAAAAAAATTAACACTCAGAAATCTGCTGTTGCCAGTCCCACAAGCTGCAAGAAATGTATCAAATAGTTTTGATTTTATATATTTATTAAATATATTTTTTATGGCACTAACCTGAAAACCTGACATTACAGTGCTGAGAACAAAAGAAGGACTAAATATGTACAGAAGACCCAAAACCCTGAGTGGAACCAGACTGTCATCTACAAAAATATTCACCTGGAACAGGTACAACATAAGCATGAATATGAGCACTGTTGTGCTGGAGTCTCACAATGGCCATTTCATTCTCCACATCACGCGCCGCCTCCTGGTTTAGTCTCAGTGCTCTTGGTTGGGATTTTGTTTGTAATTGAAGACATTCTTTCCTCTTTTATAGTGTCATCTTGGTTCATCTGGGACATTGTTCAGCACACAAGCATGCAAACTCACACATATATACACCATCCCACACACACACACACACACACACACAATACCATCAGACTGCTATTGAGCACTGAGCTTAACTGACAAGCATGACAGTACATCTTAATTTAGCCCGGCGGTACATGAGGGAAACGTACAGAGTCTTCCCTAATAGGCTATATGATGGTCTCAGATTAGGAGCTCGTCATGGTTTCTTGTCTCTATGTGCTGTAGATCCTGCTCTGTAAGTGCAGGTTTGAAAATGAAAACTGAATGATGTTGTTATGGGGGAGTTGTGTTTTCAGTCCCGTGACTAATGTAATGTGTGATGTTGTTTCTCATCCAGCTGAAGAGGAAAACCCTGGAGGTGACAGTGTGGGATTATGACAGATACTCCTCCAATGATTTTCTGGGAGAGGTGAATGTTGCTTGTGTTCTCATTCTCGGTGCCACTCGTTTGCATTTATTTCCTTACAACACACGAGTGGCTAAAGAGTTTAGCACAGGACACTGCATACATTAATACTTAAATGGATGGACGGATGAATAGATACATTACATACATAAATACATAGACACAGATTATTGATCTAATTATTATATATATATATATATATATATATATATATATATATATATATATATATATATATATATATACATATATATAGTGAAGAAGAAATATAAATAAAGGAAATAATAATAATAATAATAATAATAATATAGTTATAAATAATAATATATTATGTTATATAATAATACTGACATTATAGTTATAATAAGAAATAATAATAATATAAATTTTCATTTAAGTTATTTTTTATTATATTTCATTTTAAAATGCATAATTTCTGTGTTATGTTAAGCAATAATTATAGAATGTACAAATCAACACTGTGAGGAAAGTGAACAATGAGGTTTATTCTGCTTTGTTGCAGGTGCTGATTGACCTTTCCAACACCGCTCAGCTGGACAACATGCCTCGCTGGCACCCCCTAAAGGAACAAAGCGAAAGCATCCACCACGGCCGAGGACACCCACCACAAGGCGGCAGTGGACCCGGCACTGGCCAGGGGGGACAGGGGGGCCAGGGTGGTCCGGGAGGATCAGGAGGAGGACCTGGGAGTATCGGAGGTCAGCCGGGCAGCGATCAGTCGCCCAAAACCTCCGTCATCAAGAGCAGAAGCCATGGTATCTTCCCCGACCCGGCTAAAGGTAATCCAGCAGGCAGCCAGCATTCCGGCTCGTGCTCGTACATTTGTCAAAGAAGCTACAAAATTCACTAATCCCATTTATTGCTGTTTTTAGATACGCAAGTCCCAACCATAGAAAAGTCACACAGTAGTCCAGGCAGTTCGAAATCTTCATCCGAAAGCCATCTGCGCTCCCACGGCCCGTCTCGCAGTCAGAGCAAAGGCAGCGTCACGCAGACACACCTGGAAGACGCCGGAAACGCCATCGCCGCGGCCGAGGCGGCGGTGCAGCAGGCTCGCCTAAAGCCAAGTAACCTTTACTTCTACACATGAGCTCACAGCTTATCTCTCCCGTCTCTCTCACTCTCCTCCTGTTCTCTCACTCTCCCTCTCTTTCTTTGCCTGTCCCTCATGTCCTTACCTATCTGTCGAATCTCTTTTAAATGCGCTTCTTTTCTTTTGTTGTAAAAAGCTTCTTAAGTTGAAAGGCTAAACCCTAAACGCTTCTTAAGTTCAAAGCCTAAACCCTATAAAACCTATAACCTATAAAATGCATCTATAAAATTCCAATGACTGGATGTCTTAAGAGCATATTAAACCTTTATTTAAATTGATATTATAAAGAATAGTCTTTACTATGAAGTAAATGCAACAGAAGTTAACACAATCCAAAATTTGAATGTTTAAAAATTGCCCTTTAAACTTCAAAATCTCTAATCTTAAATATAATCTTTCAAAAGATTATTTATTCAATTTGAGAAAAAGTTCTTTAAAACCTGATATGAAATGTTCATTTTTAATCCAGCCCAGAAGTGTCTAATCATTTAAATTAAAGCGTTTGTTAAACTCCCCCTCTTCATGCTAATATTCTAAATGCTCCTCGGGCAACTGTAAAAACCCTACTGAGCTGGCCGTACAAGACGTTATGTCCCAATAAAAATTAGCTCCACACACACTCCAACTCAAATCCAACGAAACGGTGCAGGACACAGCAGATTAGAGGCGTCTCAGCGTATGTTGCATGCGTAAATCCTGTCAGTTTGATGGTTTGTTCCCCATAGCCATTAAGTGTATAGTTCCATCATTGCACCAGCACTGATATTTGTGTTGGAATGTGCATTTAACATGTTTGATGCCAGAGCATGCCAGTTCCCCCTTCGTGCCAGTTGTGACCTCTACCCTGGCCAAACCCATACATCCGTCAGCATGACTGTGGTGTGAAAGTCATAAGCTGGTTTCATGTGAGAACAGTCACACACTCTGTGGAAAAGAGCAACTCACCTCTGGTGTAGAAACTGATCTCCCGATACTGATCAGTCACCTTCCGCCAGCCAGTGAGAGCACATGTATGGTGTCAGCTGATCATCAAGGGAGGAGCACTTCTAAGGAGGTGAGACACATGACCCCTCCCCAGTCTAAAATACATGTAAGCCAGTTTCCCAAACAGTCCTGTCAGCAAATGCACATTCTCTTCTTATGGAGTCATGTAATATACTCTCAAAGAGGGGGAAAAAGTAAAATATTAACACTGCAACCTAAACCAAACTTTAAGATAGAACGTACCCAACTTTGTCATTAATTCTAAATGCTCTGCAAGGAGTCGTTTGACTTTATTACATTTCAAACTAAAGTTAAATTCAGTCTGTATTTTTCATCGCCCTGTCAAATCTTATATTGCGTGTAAAATTTATTTTGTCATAAAATTAGACTTGAGATTTGGACATTGATAAGACATGAAAACTTAAATGCCTGCTAATGATCAATCTCTCTCCATCTCTCACTCTCTCTTTCACACTTCTCCCTCCCTCCCTCCCTCCCTCCCTATAACCTTCTGTCTTATCTCCTCTCACACACTCCCTCACTTTCTATCTCCCACCTTTATTTATCTCACACTCTCTTTATCTCCCACCGCCCTTCCTCATCCTCCCTCTCCCCTCTCTTTTTATCTCCTTCCTCCTTCCTCTCCTCCCCCTCTGTCTTTCTGACTTTTTTTTTATCCCACTTCTTTTTTCCCTCCCTCTCCTTCTATCCTTCATCTCTCTCTCTCTCTCTCTCTCACTCTCTTCCTATCTCTCCCTTCATCTCTGCTTATTCCTCTCACTATCTCTCTCTCTGCTGTTCCTCTCTTCATCCCTTCTTCTCCCTCTCCTTATATCTCTGCCTCTCTCTCTCTGTCTTTCTTTCCTCCCCTCCCTGGGTCTCACTGTCTCCTCACATTTGCAGACAGAGCAGGACACAGGCCGAACGATGAAGACGGATACACCCTGGATAGTGAGGATGGCACCGGCACTAATGCAGTGGACAGTGCCATCTTTCAGGTCCCTCAGCTGTGAGTGCACACTTTGTTTTTCCTACTCAGTGTGTTATTTTTTTTAGCTGAAGACATGCATTATTTATTTAAGGCCATCAGTTAGAAGTTTAATCAAAGTCTTTGGCACTTAGCTGATGAACTGATTTCTCTTCATTCATCAGGAAAACCATTCCTAACGGCTTGGATAAAAACAGCACAGATTCACTGAAGAACCCACCTGACTCTGATGGTATGTTCGTAAACTTCAACAAACACTCAAAATGTGACTCAGAATCTGGGTCATATGCAAAGTATTGAGACTGAGAGATTTCCTTGAAAGGTTCCTGCTCTGACTGGGTTTTTTCTTTGGTGAGGTGGAAAGTCTGGCTTCAGAAAATAAAAAAGAAAACTCCCAAAAGGTTTTCCTCCTAATCCATTCCATTTAAGATTCAGTTCAATTCAGTTTTATATATATCTTACCAACAGTCATTGTTACAAAGAACTTTACGTATAACCACCCCAAGCCTCCAACAAGCAAGCCTTAGGTGACAGTGGTAAGGAAAAACTCGGCTCAAGGTTTCTTCCTACTCGAGGAAGAAACCTTGAGAGGAACCAGGATTCGGAAGTAGACCCCGTCCTTCTCTGGGCGACCGGGGTTCATGAACATTTAATACACACTTAAATATTAGTTCAAGATTAATCGTTGCTGGGGCCGTTTATGATCCACTCAGCAACATTAATAAAGTTAATAAATGAATGTTTCTGACAAATAATAAAGACTAGTAAGTGCTAACAAGAATGAGTGTTGAAAGTTCAGTATCTACACATAATCTACACCTAACATTTTAACCACCGGACTAATGTTGAAGCTTTTTGCAACTACGCAGCTCCATGTGCAACAAACTGCTACGCACTGTATGTTCTGACAGCTTTTCTTGGAAGTCACACAGACTTGGAACATCCCACAAGAGCTGCAGTTTTGGAGATGCTTTGACCCAGTCGACTAGCCATCACAATTTGGCCCTTGTTAAAGTTGCTCAAATTCTAACACCAGAGCATTTTTTTGATTCCAGTACATCAGGACAAAATGGTCACCTCCTGCCTAATACTGTATATCCCACTCACTGCCACTGTAGTGTGGTAGTCAATATTTTTCACCTCACCTGTCAGTGGTCATAATGTTATGGCTGATTAGTGTCCTATAAAAATACAATTCATGAGTTACATATATGGAATATTTCTGTATCATCCAAGGGCTTTAGAAAATCTAAAAAAGCCTAATCTTACCTATAATCTGCTACATCACAGTGTGTACTACAGTCGGACGCCTGAGCCAGGCCACCTGATGCAGGAGAGTGTTGTGATGCTCGTTCTGCCCCGGAGGTTGCATTAGCAGTTGTCTAAAAGCTGTTTATGAGGCTGGAAGCTCGTCTGCCCGACACGTACAGCAGCCTTCCTCCTTCTGTTCTGCCACAACCGTGCCACTGTGTCACTGCTCTTCTGAATTATTCATTGTGGCAGTGTGTGTGTGTCCGTGTGTGTGGCTGCCTCAAGAGAGCGACCAGAAAGGAGACAGACTCTGGTCGGCCAGAGAGGAGACTGAAAAATGGATCAGTCAGAGAAGCTATCGACTAATGTCCCTTGAAAGCTTATGTTCTTTCTTATATTGACTTTTTAAAGTTTGATATATGAAAACAACCTGTTGCACAAATCTTCCTGTTGCACTGGAATTTTGCATTTTGCACTTTTGGATTCTCTGCTTGGTGTGTTTTTTGCATTATTATGTCCCGCAGAAGGCCTCACAATGCTGTTCTATTAGGTGGTTTCGTTTACATTTGTTGATGTAAACTAATACATATAAAATTGATTTATAGTTTGTGAATATTATTCATAATTTTGAATACTGTCAGTCTACAAGGATTTCCTTTGCAATATGCATATTTTGAGTTGTTGCTCGATTCTTTTCTTGCAGTGCTTTGGAATTCATAATACAATACCTGTCCACTAGAGGTCCCTCAATACTGTAATTTATTTTATGGTTAATTTATGGTAGATTAAAATGATAAATTTGAAGCCTTATGCATGATTCCTAAATCTACAATGTATACACCTTTTTAAATAATAATGCCCATCTACCATGTGCTGTATTGTGTATTGACAAACGACTTGTGGTCTGTATGGTTTATGCAGTAGGTAAGAACCAGATGATGGGGGAGATCAAGGTGGCTCTGAAGAAGGAGGTGAAGACTGAAGGAGAGCAACTGGTCCTTGAGATCCTGCAGTGCAGAAACATCACTTACAAGTTCAAATCTCCTGATCATCTGCCTGGTAATCACAAAAACACAAAAGTAATAATAGCACAGGGACAAATTGATGGCCAATCATGTCAGGAACATTGTTAAAACTTCTAGCTTACTGACTTATTACTAATAGAGAGCAAGATTTAAAAATGATTACAATCTTAAATCAATGCCACTTGCAGGCTGATTTAGTCTGTAGAAAGAAATGTACATATTGCACCACAATTTTTAAAACTATTACCAATCAAAGTCAAATCAAAGTAAACTATATTGTCATCTCTGCTGTATACCGTAGGGATGTTGAAATTAATCGATGCATTGCGATGCAGACGTGGACAATTCTGCATCGATGCAATGACAGACCATAATCAATTATAACAGAGGTTTTCAACCGGTGGTCCGCAGCAGCAATGCAGGTGGTCCATGACATGCAGTCAAGTTTTTCTACTGAAACCACTTTTTAAAAATTATGACTTTTTTAATTTTTCAAAACATTTTCAGATGGTTGGGGCATCTTTATGAATAATGGATTTAATACAAAAATACTCCCTCCCACACTGCTTAATCTGAGTGGTAGTGCCTGGGACAGAAACTCCCCTGAATTATATCATGACATTGCTTGGTGACTTCCTGGATATTGCATAAAAAATCAAATTAAACAGAACATCCCGCTAGCAACTATGGCTGCCAAATCTGTGTCCAATGGGAAGTAATGTAGAAAAATTGGCATGCATCCCCATGCATCGAGATATCGTATTGGATTGAGACCAGTGAAGTTCACACCTGTTCACACCTGTAGTGTACAGATAAACAGAGAGATAAGATGACGTGGCTCCAGCTTACACAGTACAAAAAAAGAAAATAAGGCACATGAAGTGAGCAAATATATAAATACAGACAAGACACAGAGTAAATCTGTTAAGAAACTGAAGAGTTGGGTTTAACGTGACACATTTTTCATTTATAATGTTTCCATTTACATTTACAGCATTTATCAAATGCTCTTCTCCAGAGCGACTTCCATTCTGTAATTACAGGGATAGTCTCCCTGAAGCAACTTGGAGTTAAGGGTCTTGCTCAGGGGCTCACTGCTGATAATGCTGGATTTAGGGGACTTGAACCCACAACCTCTGAGTACCCTACCCCTAAACTTTTGTACTTAAGAGGGACTTAAAAGTCACTGTTTGGAAATGTGTCAGATTTTGATTAGTATATGAATGTATGTGTGAATTAAACTGTTTGGATATTCTACCTCCAGCACTACCACCAATGGGTCCCTGAGCAAGACCCTTAACCTCAAGTTGCTCCAGGGAGACCCTGAAATAAGGAGAAATGGAAGTCACTCTGGATAAAAGCATCGGTTAAATGTTTTAAATGTAAATAATGCTCATGGTGTGAAACCATTGTAACAATCTTGTGTGTTTGTTCAGACTTGTATGTGAAGCTGTACGTGGTAAACGTGGCCACACAGAAGCGTATCATAAAGAAAAAGACCAGAGTGTGCCGCCACGATAGAGAGCCCTCCTTCAACGAGACATTCCGCTTCAGCCTCAACCCGGCCGGTCACTCCATACAGGTGAGAAAGTCATGTCAAAGTCCAAGTAAAGTTTATTGTCATCTCTACTATATATATGTGTATAGAGAGACGAGACAACGTGGCTCCTGTTTCTCTGTTACAAAGAACAATAAAGCACATAGAGCACGCAAATATATAAATACAAATAAGGCACATAGACTTAAAAAAGATATACTTAGACTATAACTTATCAAAATAGATACTAAACTAGAGGTGGAAAAGGGGACTGTATATAATATAATATTATTGTAATATAGTTACAATAATTTTGATCCTGGAATTTTTTGCATTGAATGTGTGTATGATCTGCAGCAGTTGAATAGGAGAATTCTAAACAGGCAATCTGTTAAAGCAAAACAGTATCTAGTGTCTAAGTTAACGATGAAAGTGAAAGTAATTATTTGTCATTGTGAACACACCACGGCACAGCACAGCACAACGAAACGTGACCTCGGCATTTGACCCATCCGTGAAGTACCAGTGGGCAGTTAATAAGCGCCCGGGGAGCAGTGCTTGGGGACGGTACCTTGCTTATGAGTACCTCAGTGGTAACTTTACCAGCCCTGGATTCGAACCTGCGACCTACTGATCACGGGTTGTGTGTTTATGTGAGGCGTTACATTGGTATTAATTTGACGCTGTTTAATCCCAACCTGCAGCCCAATTTGTCATTTCGTGTGTTTACCTCTGGGGGCAGCAGTCAGGCTATATTCATATAATATTTATAAAATATATACAAACATAAAAGAGGAAATAAAAAAGCAAGTCCTGTGGCACATGAAGGAAATTAATCTCTGTGCTGCACAGTTGGTTTGGTGTAGTGATGTCACATGGAATGGGAGAAAAATTACAGTCATTAGCATGTCACAATAATGTTACGTGCAATAAGTTTTCATAAAATTACAATCAGCAATATGTGCAAATAATGTCTCAATGATATATGCAAATATTGTAACAGCAGTCAAGTGGAGAGAAGTTTTGAGAAAGGTTGAGAGTGGTGCTAATGCACAGTGGCCATGCTTCATGTCCAGGTAAATGCATTTACATTTACGGCATGTAGCAGACACTCCTCTCCAGAGCGACTTTCAATGCATACATATGGGAAGAGTCTCCCTGAAGCAACTTGGGGTTAAGTGCATTGCTAAGGGACATTATTCTGTGTAGGATTTGAACATTCAACCTCTTTGTCCAGAGTCTTTATGTGCTCCAGGGCTCTAATTTAGATCCCATTGTGTTTCCCATAGCAACAAAATATTCCTATTTTGTTGCAAATTATTTTACAGCTCAAAAGCTGAGCAGGACGTGGCATCCTACCTACTATAGCACACCTGGTTTCACACATAATCACAGTCCCACAGAAATGAAATTGGTGTGATTAAAAAGAAAAGTGCTTTCTGCAGAAACACTCCTGAGCCGGACCAAAGTAAATAAAAATGTGTCAACTTGTCAGCATAGGAACAGTTTTTTGTTTAATTTATTGTTTTTCTTTTTCACTAAAACAACTTTGTAGATCCCTAGTGTCAGCAGGTTTTAAGCCAAGCCAGCAGAGTAGCCCCTAATCTCATTATTTAAGATCCTTTACTGCTTAAGGGCTGTGATTATTAATGAATGAGGTAGAGCTCTACAGAGTTTGGAAGAAAAACCTGCAGTGCTCGGCCCTCACAGGACTTACTTACAAGCTCCGGTTTAAAGTTTCCCCCTTTTTTCACTACAGTTCACATTACTTTCCCCTTACTTTCTTTAAATCACCCTGGTCTTTGTCTCTGCTTCTGTGTTCAAACATCTGCAGCTGTTCCTGGTTTCCAACGGAGGGAAGTTCATGAAGAAGACGCTGATCGGTGAAGCCTACATTTGGTTGGACAATGTGGACATGAGGAAGCGGGCAGTGAGCTGGCACAAACTGGTGGCCAGCTCTCCACACACTCAGCCCTGATGCCAACCAACATGGGCAGGGGTTGTTTCGAGCATGAAAGTGTGTCCAGATTGGTGGACTGGTGTGTGTATAAGTGGGCTATGGTTGTCGCTGCTTTGCCATCCTACCGAAAGGTGCACGTTTGATCTGAGCGCCTCACATGCTCGTTCCTCAGCTCTTAAAACTGAGATACCGACCTGAAAAAAGATTCAAAGGTCAATTTTTTTAAACTTATCTCATCATGCCCGTCAAACCGTCGGCACCGCACTTGCTGTTAACATCACAAGAAAAGGGAACACATTTTAAGATGTTACAACTGATGAATTTGCCTGATGAACCATTAGAGGGAAACTGTCGGTGCCCATGTTATGCGTTTTAGGTTCAGATTTGTCTTAAATAATTTCAGTATTTTCAGATCTTTCCCTTTTACGTTACCCTAGAAATAGAGGAGGGATTTTCCTAAATAGAAACAGAGTATTGATGGGACGCCTTGACGAAGAGATGATTTATTTAGTAAATGTATGACAATACAGTATGTACAGTCAATGTACAGTCTTTATATGTAGATGGAAACAAAATATATCAAACAGAGAGAGAGAGTATATACAGAGATTTAAAAGAATATATACATAGATACCAGTAAAGGTTTATGATCTCTATCTGATAATCTTCCCACCTCAGTGAAGTCTATGATTTAAAATATAGTTTATAATTTGTCATATCAGATGTTGTCTATATGGTGAAAGACAATCCTAGATGCTCAAATGTAGTGGACTTTTCATGATAACCCTGAAAAACCAAGCACACAAACTACAGTGACCTGATCTGAGTGTGACATCCACGTTTTTACTAACCTGTTCATCAGGCCTCGACATTCAATGCAGTATTGATTTATGTTTCTGGACCTCTATATAAGTAGCTGTTTCACTTGGACACGGTTCCCTCAAGCAACTGCAATAATGGAAAAGGAAAAAAAAGCTCACAGTGATCTTTCTGGGATATTTTTGTGTAACCTCTGTTACAATCCACAAACGTTTTTTAGAGAGGTTACAGGGCGGCTGAGGGGGGAATCAAATGCACAGTATGATTGTATGTGTCCATTTTTAAAGCATCTTGGAGTAATTGTCATGTAAGTGTTCTAATGTTGTCGACCGTGATCTCTGTTTTGTGATCAAAGTTCTATGTGCAAACAAAATATGCAACAAAGAAGAAAAAATGGGGACAATAAACAAGATGCAGACTTCTTGACACGAATAGAGGAGGTAAAACAGACTACAGAATTGGCTGAAATGCTAAAATCTGGTCCCCGTTTGCGTTCATTTTGGTGCGTCTGTAATGACTTTCACTATCCCATTTGGGGTACAATCCGTTTCTTTCTCCTTTTTATGTCTTCTGGGGTTGTGCGTCACTGGTCGCGTCATGTCAGTTTTAGCACCGGAGCCTCAGCGTCTTGAACATTATTCACTGCCACTCTACCCTGCACCATATCAGTGTAACTGACGGGGAACAGATCTGAACACAGAACACATCAAGTCACGTCAGACTTTGAGGAGTTGATTTAAAGACTACACACACACACACACAGACCTGAAGGCAGCAATGATCAGTGTTTCCATATCAATGTCAGTGGGGTTTTTTTGGTGTGAAAACAAACCGAACACCTTGTATAGCCGGTGTACAGACATCACTTCAGCTTGAACAGAGAAATCTTCATCTGGTCAATAAAAAGGTTGCTGTCACAGTGAGCTAACAAACTCGTGCCAACCTAGTGTCCTAACCAAATCCACTGGTTCCGTTTGGGTAATTCTATGCAACATGAATTGTGTCTGGATGCATTTTTTTTTCTTATCGTGTGCTGCAAGTGAGAGTTTGTCTGAACACATTATGTATCTTTTAAGGAGAATTTTACTTTTCATGAAGTTAAAATTATAGAAAAGAAAAAAATGTATATGAAAATAGTACTTTTTTAAAATAAAAAAAAAACCCTTGCTGTTATGACACAGAATATGTCGAGCTTATGCACTTTAGTTATGCGTCACTGTTCCGTACTTGTTTGACTTTCATTCATGTGTTGGTTCTTGCTACATGGAATACGTAAACATAACAATGAAATATTTCTAGGCAAAAACAACCAAAAGAGGATTTATGGAGAATGTGTTTTTGCCTTGTTGGTGCTCTGCAGATAGAAGCGCCCACCTCTGATGGCCAATCCAGTCTCTCCTGATCGATACCATCAGTCTACTATCCGTCTATAGCATTCTGCCTCTAGTAGTGCCGTGGGTCTGTTTTCCAACCCGAGTTGTGTCCCCTTTAAATAATGACAGAAATATTGGCTTCATCCATGTGGCTGTTGTCTCCTCTCTGTTGTTGCAATGTAATGTTGGCCTGATTTGTTATGCTGTATTTCCTGGGAACTTAACATGTAAAGACGAGTCTGTTGCAGTAAACAGTGTGAATGTGGTTTATTATTTTTGACTGTGTAAATACAAAATATTTTCTATAAGAAGAGGTGTGAATATTTGGTCTGACAATGAGCATGTAAGTATGAACTCAAAGTCAAAGTCCTGTCTGTACATATGTATTTGTCTAGCTACTGTATGTGAGCAAGTGGTCCATCCGACTGGTCAGAGGAGGCCGGTCCATCCATTTCAAGTCAGTCCACCGAAATCAGTGGCTTCTTAAAGAATTAAGATGACATGGTGAAAAAAAAGAACAAAAATTCTTTTCAACTTCAGTAGTTGTCAAAGAATTTCTATGGTTTTACATGGATGTTGCATGTTCTCTAGATGTTTGTTGATATTTTTGCCCCCAGTTTCTGTTGAAAAGAGGGAAAGTGATTTATCTGAAGATGTATGCCGACTGTAAAAATGCTTGTAAAATGAGTCTTGTTTTTCACTTCGTGTAAAAATGAGAAATTTCAATGTTATGGTTTCGTGGTTGTCCACAGGATGTCATGAAATTATGCAAATTGTGCTGTAGAAAAAACAGTAATTATGGAAAAAATGTTTCCCTGAATCTAATATAATAAATATTAAAGAAGAGATTCTATCCCAAATAGAAAAATGTCTTTTTTTTCTCCTGCAGTTTATCAGTTGGAATGTTGAGCTAAGACATGATGTCTCCTGCCAACTGTCTAATGCCAGTGGCGACTAAAGCCAACTGTTCTTCAACAAATGATAACATTCACAACCTAAGGCAAACAAATGAGGCAATCAGGCCCCCACGCAGTGGAAATCTGCAATCAAATTATACTTTCCTATCCTCTGATTTGGTGTTTTATCAGTTTTCTTTTCTTAATCTTCACTTCAGTCGAGATTTGATTTGATATGGTAGGATAAAAGAGTGACAGATTTTGTGCTTACCTCTCAGTTACCTTGTATCATTATCTATGGCACACCTTTATCCTGGAAGTGTTTTGTTGTTGAATAAAATCATTGTTGGGAAGGTTACTTTTAAAATGTATTCCACTACAGAATATAGAATACATGCCCTAAAATGAGATTTGTAACGTATTCCGTTAGATTACTCAATGTGCGTAACGTATTCGGAATACTTTGGATTACTTCCACGTTGTCTTGCTTTTTACAACGGTATAAATGTGGTACGTTTTTCGCCATGGTGTGGCGCAGTGATTAGCGCTGCTGCCTCACAGCGAGAAGGCCCTGGGTTCAAACCCTGGGGACGGCCGTAGGGCCCTTCTGTGTGGAGTTCGCATGCTCTCCCCATGTTCACGTGGGTTTCCTCCGGGTGCTCCGGTTTCCTCCCACAGTCCAAAAGCATACAGTATAGGTTAATTGGTGACTCTAAATTGGCCTCCGTAACGTGTGAATGGCAGTGTGATTGTGTGCCCTGCGGTGTGTTGGCGCCTGCCCAGGGACGTTCCCCGCCTTGCGCCCGCAAGTTCCCGGGATAGGCTCCGGTGACCCCCGCGACCCCAGTTGGGATTCAGCGGTTCAGATAATGAATGAATGAATATTCCTCCATTTTTCTTCTTTTAATGTGAAGTGTTGTCTGAATTTCCCAGACAGAAATGCGTTCGAAATACTCCTCCATCGTGTGACTGCGGTAACTTACGTTAAATGGACGTTCACATTAGAATCTTTGGTTTTGAAGGGCTTCCGGTAATGAATGGAATTGCCAAACTTTATGAGAGAGGATAAACATGTGCAATAGAAAAAGTACCGTCATGTAATCCATTATTATTTAACAATGTAACTGCATTCCGATTACCACCTATTTAAACTGTAACTTTAACGGAATACAGTTAACCATAATTTGTAAACTGAATACGTAACGGCGATACATGTATTCCGTTACTCCCCAACACTGACCAAAATACACAAATATAGTAGTATTATGGGGTAGAGATGCCACCATGATCATACTGGGCTTATAAAGCAATGTACAGGCTATATATTAGTGGTTTATTAGTAGTTGTAGCTATTGCAATTTTTCCAGACTCTCCATTATCAGAAAAACTAGAACCTTTCTCTTTTAACACAAAATACCTTAGCAAAGACACCTATGTAACAAGTCTTAATAATGTCGTTTGTGTCAGGGATTTATCGGCTTGTCTATCTATATCTCCATTTATCCATCCATCCTTCCCTCAGTTATCCATGTATTTACGTATTAATTTTTAAGCGACGCTGCATTTACATTTTTAATCCAACAGAGGGCGCCATGAGAACAGACTAAAATTCCGTGCACAGCGCGCTAACCACCAAAAACAAGCTTAACATTATGAATGGAGGCTCTTCTTTTGGAAACATTTATATTTAAAAAAAAATAATTTCTGTTATAATTAAAGTCATTTTTAATCATAATATATCCTAACTGAGTAAAATTGATTAAAAAAATTTTTTTTTAAACAACATTCTTGCTATGATTGTTATTGAATGAGTTCTGAGTGTCAGTGAAGCACATTTCTTTATGATATCACTATCTTTACCTATATTAATATCCCACTGTGAGGAATATCACACAATATGTTATGCATTGTGCCATGCTGAACAGACACCAGAACACACGCCAGAGTCAAGCTTTTTATTCACACATATCACACCAAATTCACCAAAAAATCCACTCAGTGCATCTCCTGTATTTGTGTTCTCTCTCCTCTGTTATGTTTGTGAGAAAAGGCTTTTGTTGTCATCCTCCCACCTCACCCCCACAATGATCCACACCTGTTTCCCCTCATTATGGAGACGAGGAGGAGGAGGCTGTCCAGGCTGCACTGTGGAGGTGGATCTTCCCCAACCTCCATTCACTATGGTGGGGAAAAAATGCAGAATCCAAGTATTCAGCGGGGTGGTGACGTGCATAACACTGAGCCACTTTATTACACTCGATCTTACAAGTGCTAAAAATTGGAGTGACCGTTCCACAGTCAGAGTAGCTACAGGAGTTTATTACAAAGGCTGCAACAATCCTGTGTACGACGAGGCTGTTTGTGAACATCCCTCCTTTTCCTGGGTAGTGCAGGCAGGGCGGGTTGCCATGGAGATGCAGTGTAGGAGGGTAGCAGGGCCCAAGGGACCGGTGTAGCTTGGATTTCAGGATGTGGTAGTATGTGTGTGTGTGTGTGCATGAGTGTGTGCATGTGTAAGGGATTTATTTCTCAGTTTCATCTCCTTCATTCATAATGTAACACTGCAAACAGATTAATTCGAATCCGCACAAAACTGTTACTAGCTTTTAAATCTCTCTCCGGTTGTAGCCTTTAGCAGGAATGAATAGCAATGGAAAATCCACTTGATTTTAATTACAAAAAGGCAATTGTACAAATGTTGTGATTAATGAGATTGCTCTTCGGCCTTCGATGCCGACTTTGTTCTCAGTTTATGCACGGCGATGTGGATGCCGTAGCAGCGCGGCTAAAGATGAGAGTGGAAATTACGCGAACCTGTGACTTCTGATGCAGGAATTAGTTAGTCCAGAGCCCCTGCAGTACACGCTTAATGAGCATGCTCATTAACTCTCCTGAACGGCCGCAGGTCACGCCCCAGGTGTGACAAACACACAGACTCACATAATGTACTCACACATAGAGTAATGTGCAAAAGTCTGGAACCACCCATGTTTTCTTTATATTCAAGTGGAAAATGAAGCTATGATTTGCTGCAACATAGGCAAACATACATGCACTCACAATTCCTCAAGATTACATTAAAATATGAAAATATGGATGCAAAACATGAAGAAATGAAGAACGGTTGGGCAGTGCTGAATATGCAGTGTACAGGACTTTCACAAGAAGAAAGATTTCAATGCAGGTTAACATATTAAATTTGCACAGCTGCATCTTTTTCAAGACCTGACCCTGGTTTCTGAAACTGCACTGCATTAAAAAAAAAACACACAATTTCAGGCTTATTTTCCCATCAGGGTTTTCAACATCATGTAGATGAGCACTGGTCTTCAGCAGACTTTAATCAGTGCCTGCAGAGTAAGTTCTGCTTAGGAGAAAAAAAGAGGCCACAACAACAGTCTTTATTAAACATCTATAGGGAATTTTAATGAGAAAGAGCTTGTTTTGATGATGCGCTGCCTTTTTTCCGGACTTCTTTTCATTTAGCTGCATGCCGGCCTTGGGCCTTTTATCATGGTCGGATATTGTCCTCTCCACTTAACCGCCACTGGGTTGCGCCGAGTTTCTCGCTCGGCGGAGGAGACGCTCCCGTTTCGTGCCTCTGGAATCCTTGGCTCTTTTTGAGAGCGGTCGATGGGACGGTGCTAATGGAACAGCACAGAGACCGAACAAAAGAGCAGGGGAACGAAAGAACACCGTGTGCGAGCCCCATTAGTCTGCGAGCTCTCCCTCCACCGAGCGAGGGATAGCGCTCCATTCACCCCTCCGCTGTGGCCTTGCTCTACTCTCTCTCCCTCTACTCTCCTTTCCCATTCTTCCTCTCCCTTTTCTCTCCTCACCTCTATCTGTTCTGCATCCCCTCCGCCACAGCCGTCGTCGAGGACCAGAGAGCCGGGGAGTGGTTGCTAGGTAACGGCTGAAAGCCGAAATCCCTCGGCATCTCCTTCCCTCTGGCCCGACCTGCGTGCCTGCTCACTCACTGTTTAACTTTTATCTCAGCAGAAGGATAGTGTCTCTCCCCGTCAAAGAACAAACACACCCGAAGACCTTTGGCAGGCCTTTTAAAATGATAGCGAGAGCAAGCAACAGGGAGTGCCAGCCATGAAAGGTATTAAATCATTTTGCTCAGAGGTATTGCAAAAATGGAGAGTTTTCTAGAAACCTGGCTGCTCGTTCAAGACAGCGTTCTAATTTACTGATACTGGTGACCATAAGATTAAAAATCCCAGATGAACCAAAATCAGGGCCACCATTGTTGGGCCCCTGAGCAAGGTCCTTAATCTGTCCCTTTATAACTCTGCAGCATGTAAAGTAAAGACATTTTGATGTATAGCACACTACTAACAGAAAAATGATTTTAAATGCTAAAATCTAGAACGATTTGTTATTTTTATACAATTTGTTGCGATATCTGTGCTTTTTAAATCATTAGCAGCCTGCTAAAGAATTGTAAAGATAAATAGGAATACTCTCTAATGCCCATTCTATAATTCAGTCTGGATAAGAGCGTTGAATAAATGCAATACATGCCCATCTAAAACATGCACACAACTATTTGCTGCAAGCACAAACCTGGTTTTTAGAAAAATGCAGGGCAACAGAAAATTTGCAAGCAAGAGGAGAGGAGGAGTCTTAATTGCTTGAGTTGAGAGTCCATATGAGAGATTTCTTTTCACTACAGACGATTCTTTGTCTCTAATGTGGTTAAGCAAAGATTTAGTCAAAATACATGCAGATGTGAGACAAAAAAACTGGAGCTTTCCAATAAGGAAAGGCAGTCAAATGGAGAAGATTGCAGAAAAAATCTGGAAATTTGTCTGTGTAATGTGTGCAAACTTGTGCAACATGTGACTCGGCTCTGAACCAGCAGCTGTGTAAATATTGTGTGTGTGAGCGATTAGAATGATGAAGAGTAATGTACAGGCGAGTGCAAATGGTCAATAATGTGCAAACACATCTAGCATAATGACACAGCAGTTAGTAAAACGGTGTGCCAAAATTGGCAGTGAGTTATTTGTTCCGATTCAGTCCACATGCAAATCTGCAGTACGTTCCCAAATCAGGTCTGGATTATGGCTTCCTGATGGAGGATTATTTCAATAATTGAGCTTCCACAATGTAATTCACTTGGTGCTCTGGGACGGACTAACTGGTTTGTTCAATCTTCTTCTTTTTCTTTCGGCTGCTCCCGTTCGGGGTTGTCCCTGTGGATCGACGTTGTCCGCATATTAATTTGGCAAAAGTTTGACGCCGGATGCCTTTCCTGATGTAATATTCCACATTTTTTGGTCTTATTACTGGCACAAAGAAGTACACTGACTTCTGCATTAGGTTAACTGGTTCAATATAGTCAATATAGTAAGAATTTTACTGTTACCCAGCAGTCATTTCACCTGCAGTTCTGACCCTACCAAGTAGTAGGGTAGAAGTAGATGTATCATCAGATTCAATGATCAGTGAGGTCCACACGATCAATCTAAACTGAAAACATCAATCAGACATCATACATATTGACGTCCCTCACCAAGGGAGTGTGGAAATGTCAGATGGCTTCATCACAACTTGTATTCAGCATGATTAGACAGGTAACTGTGGGCCGTAACTCAAAATAAAAATATCAAAAGATATTTTACTTTTTTGTGATTGACATGAATGGAAGTGATTTTGTTAAATCTGCATATATTCTCTCATATTTGTACTGGCTCAAAATTGTATCGTTGTAGAATTTGTAATCATGGCAGACCTCGAATTGTTGTTGACTGAACTGTTATAAAATTATACTGTGATGAAACTTGTGATTTACACCCACATGGGTCTTTGGGGCAGTTGGTAACGTACTGGTTAGATAGTTCGCCCTGTGACTGTAAGGTTGCCAGTGCTCCTTCAAGGATGGATCAAATTCAGAGGTCACATTTCATTATGGTGCACTGTGTGCTGTGCTGTGGTGTGTTCACTATGACAAACAATCATTCACTTTTTCCACTTTCATCTAGAAAAACTGTGTGGCTGCTGCTGGATCCATTGGGGGCACGTCCTGTGGTCTGTGTAGATGCCAGTGTCCCAGTGCATGATGGGGGAACACAGTGCTGTAAAACAGGTGCTGTCCTTCAGTTGAGACATAAAACCAAAGTTCTAACTCTCTGAGCTCATAAACGAGACCAGGACATCTTTCCAAAAGACACTGATATCCTGCTACAATCACCCACCGTGGCCCTTTCAAATAGTCTCCTAATCGTCCCATTTCCAATTGATGAATTCACTTCTGCCTCTTCACCAGGTGGATCTGAACCTTACTGCTGTTTGAAGAGGAGAAACACTGTAAATGTAATGTGCCTTGGGTTTCTAAACTCTTTCATTCATTCTCTCATGTATACATTTAGGCCACTGTGAAGAGCAGAAATTACACAATGTTGTTCTGTTGAACAAAAAAACTAAGTTGCACAGAATTTTCATAATTATTGTCTGGTGCCCTGTTTTTGGTCAACCAGACATAGTGTCTACTCATTAAATGTCAATTTAGTCCTAAATCTGGACTCCCTGAAGAGATGCACTGCCTGCCACAAGTGTGTTTTTGACAGACACATTTACACATTTCATTTTTACTGCTCACATAACAAGTCTCCATCCAAATTCCAGTCAAAATTAAACAAAACAATTATGCAAAATAAACTGAGCAAATTTTCCTTGTTGTTATTCTTCAGCTATGTGTTAATTATACAGACTGCATCACATTCTCATTGTTGTCGCTGCCGGTAAAAGGTTTTTGGTGATTGCAGAGATGGCTTTGTGTAAACATCTTCTCTGATATGGTTAATTATGGAGCCACAGCTTTATGGCATGTTTTCATTACAACATAATGAGCAGGTGGTATTTTGTTAATTGTACAAGGCTACAGTTTGGTGCACATTCCTAATTGATTTCAGGTGTGTGGTAATTGGTGGCATCTCTTGAGGAAGGAGGTGGGGTCTGGTGTGTGTGTGTGTGAGAGAGAGACAGAGAGGGGAGGGGGTTGGTATTTGTGATTCTTGATTGTCTCCTATAAAACAGACAAAGCTGGGTTTTTAGTATGGCTTCATGAGAACTTTTCTGAGGGACGGTCCTCATGAGAAAAACAATGCTTTTATAGAAAGGTTTCAGGTTTTCTTTGGAAAAAAAAAAGGAAAGAAACTAAAGTTGGAGTCATTGTAGGAGCCAAGGGAAGAACCTTGCAAAGATAGCATGCAGACGTGTGTGAGAGAGAGTGAGAGAAAGAAAGAGAGATAAGTGTGTGTGTGTGTGTGTGAGAGAGAGAGACAGAGAGAGTGAGAGAGAGTCTGTGTGAGAGAAAGAGACAGATAGAGTGAGAGAAATAAAAAGCAAGTGAGAAAGATGGAGTGCAAATAATTGTGTGTGAGAAAGAGGGAGGTGTGTGTGTGTGTGTGTGTGTGAGAGAGAGAGAGAGAGAGTGAGAGAAAGAGAGATAAGTGTGTGTGTGTGTGTGTGTGAGAGAGAGAGAGAGTCTGTGTGAGAGAAAGAGAGAGAGACAGATTGAGTGAGAGAAATAAAAAGCAAGCGAGAAAGATGGAGTGCAAATAATTGTGTGTGAGAAAGAGGGAGGTGTGTGTGTGTGTGTGTGAGAGAGAGAGAGAGAGAGAGAGACGCGCCAGCCAATAGGTATAAAGCTATCAGTAGAATAGAGATGAGGATCAGATAAGAGGGTGGTGCGAAGTCACACACACACACACACACACACACACACACTCAGCCGGTCACAGTATCGATCGCGTCCCCGTCAGATCAGATCAGATCAGTTCAGTTCAGACGAGATGTAGATGAGCAGCCCAGACGAGGAAACATCAGTGTGTGTGTGTGTGTGTGTGAGGGAGAGAGAGAGATGTTGGAGACGGAACCCGCGATCACACACACTCCGGCCCGTTTATTAAGATGAGTGTGTCTGAGTGAGACGACGCGTGAAGGCACACAAACAAGCAAGTCGGTGTCCAGCAGCTCGGTCCTGACCCTGATGACGGACGGATAATCAGCTTTATCTAAGCGGGTGCACGAGGCGCGCCGTTTAAAGCCGGACGACGAGTGCACGCGGGGAATCGCGCACCTGGCCATGCCGCGTCCACGCGTCCCGCACGCGCCGCCGGTGCTGCTGCCTCTTCTGCTCGTGACGGCGGCGCTCCGCTGCGCGAGCCCGTCGCAGTTCCCCAGCTCCGTCACGTGAGTACCGGCGCTTCTTTACACGCGGCGTGTGAGAGCGTGAGAACATGCGTGCCGTGACGTTTGGCACGGCAGCCGGGCGCGCTTGAGTGTGGCGCCGTGAAGTCAGTCAGCTCGGGTTGAGCTGCGTGTGTGTGTGTGTGTGTGTGTGGTCTTGTTTTGTGGTTTTGTCACTTGTTTATTGTGAGACCGAAGGATACACACACTAGAGTTAGTGATTTTTGTTTCGGATTTATTTAAAAGTATTCGTGAGAGAGAGAGAGAGAGAGAGGATACAACAAAAAACATAAACAACTATGAGGAGAGAGGGAGGGAGGGAGGGAGAGAAAGGAAAAACAAAGAAATCTGACAGCCAGACCGAGACAGACAAATACCGTGAAGAGCTGAAAGATACAAAGGACCAAATACGATAGATGGATAGATAGATAGAGCAGAAACAACAGAATAAAGACTGATAGAGAGCGACAAAATACTGTGAAGAGTTGAGAGTAACAATGAACCTTCTGTGAGAAGAGAGAGAGAGAGAGCAGAAACAAAAGATGGACAGAAAAGAAGGGCACTAAGACAGGCAAAATACCATCAACAGTTGAGAGATGTATCGGAGCAACTGAGAAGATGGAGAGACCAGTGAGAGTTAATCAACATGAGAGAGAACAGAGGAGCGGCAGAGAGAGAGAGAGAGAGAATGGAGAGACACAGGCATGAGAGAGAAAAACTAACAGAATTGAGAGGGAGAGACAGACAAGAGAGAAAAAAAGTGAAAAAAGATAATAAAAAAGAGAGACAGAGATATACAATAGTGCAACACAGGAGAAAACCAGAAAGAAAGAGAGAACTGAAGCAAAAACAGAGAAGGACAATAAAAGAGACAGAAGGGGAGAATTTATGAATGAAAGAGAGGGAGCACAGAGAGATAGTGGAGCAACAGACAATAGGAAGAGAGAATTAAAAATAGGAGAGAGTTACAAGCAACAGAGAAAATAGAGAAACTGAGGAAAGGAGAAATTTACAACAAAGCAACACTGAGAAAAAAAGAGAGGGAAAGAGAGAACAGATGAGACAACTGAGAGGGGGCAAAAGAAAAAAGAGACATAGAGAAGGATAAAGAGAATTAATGAAAGATGGAGAGCTGAATAAAGGTTAACCCGTGGTTGCGCCCGATTTTCACATCTGCTGACTTCAGGTTTTACCTTGATCAACGTTAGAAAGTATGAAAGCGTAAACAAATAAGGTGGTCATCTGCTGGTTGGATGCTTATCTCTGGACCAAAGGGTCGTGGGTTCAAACCCTACCTCTGAGGAAAAATGGAAGTCACTCTGGATAGTTACGTTGTCTTACCCCTCAAAAAAAAAAAGAAAAGCTCACTAACATGTATGTCTGTCTGTGAACTTTCATTGTCCCTAACCCATTTTCGTTAAAGTATAAAACTTAGTCGGCGGTGACTTGGCTTAACCACAGTTGTTGATTTTAAACTTAGCTTTACAGATCAAAGAACAGTTGTGGACTACAAAGCGCTGTTATAAGTCGCTCTGGATAAGAGCGTCTGCTAAATGCTGTAAATATAAATGTACATGTACAAGTGTGTGCTTAGTGCTGTAAATGTAAAGGGTTGTGCTTGGTTGCAGACGTGGCTCTAGTCCCGCAACAATTAGTCGCTGTAATCGACAAAGTTGATTAGAAAATTATCATGAAACTTAAGCGTTGATGAGCCATGTTTGTTACTGCAATTTAGTGATTTCTTGATTGATAGTCATTGTGAACACAGCTCAACACGCCACACAGTGCACCACAACGAAACGTGACCTCTTCATTTGACCCATCCGTGAAGGAGCAGTGGGCAGCTGACATGCAGCACCCAGAGAGCAGTGCTTGGTGACGGTACCTTGCTCCTGACTACCTCAGTGGTACATTTATCAGTCTGGGACTTGAACCAGCAATCTTCCGATCACGGGCTAACTCCTGAACCATTACCCTACTAACTGCCCTTGCAATAAATATTAGTATTTTATTACATATTTGAAAATATTTTTTAATTTGTGTATGAAGCCATATTTTGGGTTACCAGTCCCCTACTGCTATTTTGAGTGAATTATTTAATATAATGCTTTAAAAGACCTCTTGCACTTTAATTTGTATTATTCATTTAAAATGTCATTTCTATTGTGTTTATATGTATTAGTGTTACACATAAATTTTGTTAAAACCATTCAAATGTAACAAAAAAACTGCAACAGAACAGGAAGCAGAAATGAAGGGCGTGACTGAAATAATAATTGACTAATCGACTGACTGAAAAAAAAAATCAGACTGATTAGTCACCTACCAAAATGGTCATTTGTTGCAGCCCTGCGTAGCTGTAATCAGCACAGTTAGGAGGTGAGTTCTAGGGGTCCCTGCCCATCCCCCCGCCCCGTGCAATAGCCGGGTCAGAGCCAAGCATGTTGCGTGGTGTGGCTGTGCTGGTGTTAGTGCAGGCAGCGACTCCGTAATGATCTATTATTAGTGCAGAGGCGAGATGAGAACACAACTCCTGAGGGAGACTCGGGCTGTAGCAGGTAATTATTCCCCTGATGAACGGGGCTGCCACAACGTCACACGGCTTCTCCAGTCTCATATACACACACACACACACACACACACACACATGTTGGTACAACTAGGACATGCAGCCTGGCCTACTTACTGCACCCCCAAAACCCTCACAACACACCTCACCTGACGTCTGAGCAAAACACACAACGAAGGTGAAGAACAGGGCATAGGCAGCGATGCTGGAGTCCTGACTGAATGAGAGAGAGAGAGTTGAAAGAGAGGCAGGTGGGAGTAGGGTGAAAGAGTGAAAACAGATCATTAAAAAGAGAGACAGAAAACAGAGAGAGAGATAAAGAGAGAGAGACGCAGACGCTGGAGAGAGAGAGAGAGAGAGTAAAAGTAATTAACAAGAGAGACAAAATGTAGAGTGTGTAAGAGAGACAGACAGGAGAGAGAGATTCAAAACAACAGAAAGAGGGAGATAGAGAAATAGTTAAAGGAGATAATGGAAAACAGAGGTTAAAAATAGAAAAATAGAGAGAGACAGACAAGAGAGACTCAAAAGCAATAGAAAGGAAGAGACAGACAAGGGAAGAACAAGGACAAATAGTGAAAAGAGATATCTATCTGTCTGTCTGTCTATCTGTCTATCTATCTGTCTGTCTGTCTGTCTGTCTGTCTATCTGTCTATCTATCTATCTATCTATCTATCTGTCTGTCTATCTATCTATCTATCTATCTATCTATCTATCTATCTATCTATCTATCTATCTATCTATCTATCTATCTATCTGTATGAGAGAGAGAGTAAAAGAGAGCAAAACAACAGAAATGAAGTGACAGACAAGAGAAATACAGAGAGAAATATTGAGAAGATAACGAGAGAATAGAGAGCCAAAAACAGGAATGACAGATGAGAAAGACAGGGAGAAAAAGTAAAATGAGAATCAAAAAGAGAGACAAAATAGAGAAACAGACAACAGAAACAGAGAGACAGACAAAAGAGACAGAGAGCACGAGTGAAAAGAGATAAATGAGAGAGAGAAAACACAGAGAAGATGGAGACGAGAGAGACTCAAACACAACAGAAAGTGAGAGAATAGAGAGAGAGAGAGAGAGAACACAAAGTGGGAAAGACAGAAGAAGACAAAATTGATGAGAGAAAGTAAAAAGGGGGAGGACTGGTGAGAGAGAGAGAGAGTGAGAAAACGTACAAATGTGAGGACTGACTGTCAGAAAGTACTGTATGTAGAGAGGAGAGAGATAGACGCGAGACAGAGTCAAAAACAGCAGAATGAGTGGAGAGAGAGAGACAAAAGACAGCTGAAAAATAAAAAGCTGGAAAACGCACACGCGTACATTAATGAAAGGGCATGGAGCCCAGTGCCGGTGACCAGACTGATTGACAGAGATGGAGGAGGAGAGAGAGGGAGTAAGTCTGAGTTGTAGAGGAGCGTTTTAGGCATAGTAGACAGGCGCCTCGATGGGGAGAGTTTTATCTTTAGACGAACGTAGGTGGATCCTGTCATTCTGTTTCCTTTCGTCTGGATACAGGCTTAGCTTTAAAGCGTTAAAAGAGAGTGTGTGTGTGTGTGTGGTGTGAGAAAGAGACTGAGAGGGATCATGGACGGATTTTTGGTGTTTAGGAGAGCATAGTTGTACCTTAAAAATAGAGGAAAACCTGAGATTTGTCATATTTCTGTGGCATTGTTACATGAACATAATGTTTTTATTTTTAAAAGTTCCACCTTTTATTTGAAAAAGTACAAGAGTGAAATCTCCAAGTTTAGAGTTAGGGTTAGATGTAGTAATATTTACATCTAGTAAATACCCAAAGATAGCAATTTGGGTGTGTCTGTGTTTGGGTGAGTGGGTGGGTGTGCATGTCCCCAAGACTACTTTTAGGAGCAAATATCAAGATTCTAAATTCTTTAAAAAACATATCTAAGCAAAGGTACGGAGTCTGGTATAGAGTCCGTACTTGTAAAACAGTGTATGTGACAAATAAATTTAAGTGAGTCTCACCCACTCACCCACTCACTTAAATTTATGTCACATGCACTGTTTTACAAGTACGGTCTCTATACCAGACTCTGTACCTTTGCTTAGATATGTTTTGTTTTCAAAAAAATGTGAGAAAACTAAAAGAGCAGAAAAGTCTCTTTTTCGTTACTGAGCTTGTGGTTAGGGTTAGATTTAGGGGCAGGCAGAGCGTTTATTTAGCCACAGTCGTCATTACATCTATGGAAAGTCCTCAAAAGTATAGTGAAGTACAGGTGCGTATGTGTGTAAGAGTGTGTGGTTGAACTCCTTATTTGTTCAAGCCTTGCATCTTCTATTTATTTCTAAGGACTAATCTCACATCTGTTTAGCAAGTTCAGGACAATTCTACAAAAAAAATCTAATTAGAAAAATCTCTCATTTACATGAAGCAGCTTATTGTGGTTCTGTTCTATCAGTTCTCCTGTGTGATTCTAGTGGTTAAGGGCATTTTAAAAAGCCAGAGTCACTCGTACGCTGTTCTGCACCATGCTTAGCTGAGCTGTAATCCTCAGGCTGTAAAAGGATTAAATGGCTTATTATAGAAGAGCCTGGGGAAAGGCAGAATGGTGAATGGGCCTGGCAGCGTGTGTGAATGAAACCTCATGTTTGCTGGATTAAACTCATTATGGCTGTCGACAAATTCTGTGTTTAGGCATAAAAAGACTTTTCCTCAAAATGACTCTGGCCATTTTTGTGACTAAGAATATTCCTTTTTTAAATGAATGCTCTAATTCAACAATGGGTCATAGCTGATGTTTTGGTCAGCGGAGGCCGCATCATGGGGTGCGGTTTTCATCTTCTGATATTCGAAAAAGTTCTCCTTTTCAACACCATGACACTATACAGTTAGCAACTGACAGTGTTTCTTAATATATGATGATCCTGATGATTATTTTTTTGAACGATCAAGTAGTTTGACTGTAAAAACAAAATGTAAAACAGACCAATTTACATTAGCTATTGTAGCAGAAAGGCCATTTGTTTAATATTAAGAGAGGGATCATCTGTCGTGGAAGAAATGATACTTTTGGGACTTATATTAAACCATCTCAAATTGCAGTAATAACTTTATTATCTATAGACTCAAGGCTGGTTTACATAAAATTACTTTTTAACCCAATATTTGCCACGATTTTCAGTAAGATTCATTTGCATTTCACGCAGTGTGTGAAACGTATTACAATACACAGACCCAGAATTTGGAAAGTATTGTGAAATTGTGAGTGCAATAGATCCTCAAATCCATCAGCCGTAAAGATTGATGTCAACATTCAAAATAGCAAATTTTCCAACACAAAACCTAATTGAGTGTCTCCAGCACTCTGATTTGGGGCATTTAGTAATGTAGTGGTCATGTGATCGGAAGGTCGCCGGTTCAAGTCCCAGACGAGTAAAGCTACCACTAAGGTACTCATGAGCAAGGCACTGCTGGCAAGCACTGCTCACTGGGTGCTGCCCAAAAAGCTTCCCACTGCTCCTTCACCGATGGGTGAAATGCAGAGGTTACATTTCGCCATGGTGTACTGTGTGCAGTGCTGTGGGGTGTTCACAACGACAAATGATCACACACTTAAATTCATTCACTTAAATTCATGAAAATATTAAATATCATTTCCGATCACTGGCCAGGCAGATAATCGGTGGACCCCTAAATAAAGATATGGATAAATCCTGTCTGGCCATTTTCACTGTTTGAGGCCTAAGACCCCTGCTGTGTAATGTATTTTTAACGCAGTGCAGGCACACAAACACACACTACGGGTCAGGGAAGTGCCCACTGCTCCATCCAACTCTCTTTATTAGTTAGGATTCACTGGTGTGCCGGCTCCATTAGCAGAGCGCTGCTGTGGTGCCGCGTTCCTTCCGAGCTTCTATTTCCTGAGGAGTGTTGAGGAGATGATGGGGCTGCTGAGTGCACTCCACAGGAGACAGATTTGCACCTTTGCTTTAAACTCGGCTGTTCGGCCCTCTCTTCTTTCTCGTTTCCACCCCGTTCCTGAATGGGGGAGGCACTGAAGAGGGACATTAAATTCTACGAGCAGGCTTGAAGAGCTGTTACTGTTTAGTTAAAAATGTTTTGCACAATTTTATAAACAAGCATTATGGCTGTTTGGTGCCTCCAGGCTGAATCACATAGGATACCAAACCAAAATTGGGCAAAATTTATGTTTAAAAAAATGAATTAATAATGCATGATTGCAGGTAGAATATCAGAGTGCTGTTCTGTGCTGCTAGGTTGTGTTGCTGTGTTACCAAATTTAATGAGGCAAATATGAGAATCTAAAAGTGCTTTTTATTCATCTGAGATTTAGCTGATAAGGACCTCAGATTACACGCTGCACGGCACTTTGCACACAAAGCAAATAATTCTTTCACAATTATAGATAGAGGAACAAAGTGGATTCATGAAAGGCAAATAATTTAGATAAAGTACGTGCTGTAATTTATGCAGCCATTATCAGGAAATTCATTTGCTATATTAAAAGATTGATACAACTGTAGCCTTTTTGTGTATGTGTGTGTGTGTGTTTGTGTGTATGTGTGTGTGTGTTTGTGTGTATGTGTGTGTGTGTTTGATTGCACGTTTGATTGTGAGACTGCAAAACAGAGGAAGGTCTTGGCCTCACAGAACCAATCTGAGGTGTCTGAACGAGGCTGCTGAACTTTTGCCTCTTTGGCACTTTGATGTGAAGAACAGCCATTTGGTCCATCACTGCAAATACATCAACCCTAAGAACTGTGTGTGTGTGTGTGTGCGTGTGTGTTGTTGTCTGTATGTGTTTTAGCACTAGACTTATTTTGAGGACAAATTTCAGACTCTACACCAACAGATTGGGGGTGGCCCTACCTTTTGGGAAGAAAAATGGCCTCATTTGGACCTTGCCTATATATAATCTTTTAATTCAAATAAATTTAATAACCTGTATTGGTTTTTCAGAGTCGATGTTGATATAGATTATTGCAAATTAACAGGGCCGATATCCGGAACTGATGTGCAAAAACAAAAAATAAAATTTCTCTCAAAAATGTTTATTTTTACAAACATATGTGTGAGTGTGGAAAGTGTGATAATAAGGCTTCAGCATTGATTGGATACTACTCGTGTAACATTTAGCCAATCAGAGACTGTTGTGGGCGGGCATTCAATGAAGCAGGGAGTTGAGAGCAAATGGCACAGAGAGAAGAGACGACTGTCAGCCTGGACAATAATCAGTCGACACTTACTCAAGTGGGTGTTGGTGGCCTAGTGGTAGAACACTCGCCTTTGAACCAAGAGGTTGTGGGTTCGAATCCGACCTCTGGTGTTACCAACACTGGGTCCCTGAGCAAGACCCTTAACCCTAAGTTGCTCTCAGGATAACTGTCCCTGAAATTAGGAAATGTAAGTCGCTCTGGATAAGAGCGTCTGCTAAATGCTGTAAATGTAAATGATGCGAGGATTCAAAATGTCTCATTGGAGAAAAAAAAATTGGAAAATCAGTGAAAATTGGAAAATCAGAAGATTTGATGATACAGATTCTAAAAGTGTCATTTTTACTTCTGACATTGTGTTTAGGCTAATCTTTAGGGGCCGGCATAGGTTTATTTGGTTACAATAATCAAAAAGTTTTGTGAACGTAAGAACCGGTTCCAATTGATCAGTTCCACCGGAATTGTACACCTCCATCGTTATCGTTTCTTGTTAACGATTCTTTCATTTCCCAGCACACGGTTTTCCAGTTTTCCCTGAGTTTTGCGTTGTAAAACGCAGGGTCAGTGCGTTGTAGTACATTATGTCACTCTCTCTGCGACATGACCTTCAACCACGAGAAATCATGACGCATAAATGCTGTTTTTCACATTGTAAACACACGTGCTGCGTTTGTTAGCGCGCACGACTCTCTCAAGGAGGTTCAACATTCACTAAAACGTTACATTTTGTAATTTTGGTTTTGGAAACAAATATTGAAACTACATTTTTGGGATTTGATGTTTGCTTTTAATATAAAAAACAACAAGCGAATGATAGATTCTAAAAGTTTTATTTTTACCTCTGACGTTGTGTTTAGGCCAATCTTTAGGGGCTGGCATAGACTAATTTGGTTACAGCCATAGTGTTACGTTTAGTGAACGTAAGTGTGCATGTATGTGTATTGTATTGTGTTAAACCCATGCTTATTTCTAGTCCCTACACTTTGTCAGTATCTCTAACCCTTGTCCTATATACTGGAGTCCCATACACCACCTTAGGTCATAGATTTAGCTTCTGAACCCACTTTTGTTGTGTAAAAAATACAGTTTTTGATGTTCTCTTTGAAAGCTTGTATCTGTGTGTGATGCATTTTTCATTTGTGTAATTTGTACATGGCTGTGTGTTCTTTTCATGTGCAGGATAAAGGAGTGGGTTGATCAGATGCAGCAGGAGCTGGTGACTTTGGTGGACACAGCCAGCGCTGGAAGGAGCCTAGCACAGGTTAAAACTCCTAAATCCTTCTCCCTCACACCAACCACACACTTGAGAATTTAAAAATAATTGAAATAATCATCATAGTTAATATTATGTTGATTAGAGGTTCTGAGAAATGTTGGTTAGAGAAATGTCAGTTTTGATTAATTGCCCAGCCCTACCACACACACACACACACACACACTCTCAATGCATGTTATGCTTGAATGTTCAGTCTCCATTCTGGTGTGATTTGAGGTGAATTGACACTGAAAGATTTTCCATTTTCAGCCGAACTCAGAGCTCGAGATGGTGTAAAACTTTAACACGCTTGGAGCCTGCGATGTTATATGTATGCAGTTCACTGAAGCGGTTGTCAGGCTGAACACGAAGACAAATTTGGGCTGGCAAGAAAAAATTCTTTCACTTCCCCTAATGCTTTGTAGCCTTAAGATCGTTTTAAGGATTGACTGTGTCATCCTGCGGTGAAGTTTTGCTCTAGTGTGGTTGGAAGACACTAGACACCAGACCCCAGTAAGTGGGGATTTAAGTAAGAGGATCCTGCCATTCAGTTTCTCCCACCAGAGAAATGGAGAAAATGACAAGGCTCCTTCTCTTAAGAACAAATATGGCACAAGACATGACTTACATTCCTTCCAAATCAATGAACAGTTTACTGTAGCACCACTTTTCGTGTTCTGTTATAGTTTTACAGCATATGACTGCAACACAGTTTTTTACTTTCACTTTGTCTTTACTTGTAGGGGTGTAACTCTGATTCTTATTACATGTTCAATATAGTGTTGGGCGATAAAACAATCAAAACAAACCAGTTCGGTAAGACGGGGACTGGGGGGGTGGGAATCAAAAACCAGTTCCGACTCAGAACCGTTTGATCAGTTCCATCGGAATTGTACACCTCCAGCATTATCGTTACTTCTTGATTCTCTCATTTATCAGCACAACGTTTTCCAATTTTCCCTAAGTTTTGCATTGCAGCACATTACACCAAACTCACACTCTCTTTTTCATATTATAAACACACATGCTGCGTTTGTTAGCATGCACAACTCTCACAGGGAAGTCCAACATTCACTAAAACGTTCCAGTTCAGTGAAATCTTCCCCTTTATTACAGACGAAACTTATTTTAGCTGATAAATAACAAAAACAACCAGCGTTCAACTCACAGTACAGCTGTTTATTTGATATTTATTTATTCCCGACGCGCGTCGGCAGCGCTATTGTGCCGCGGCTCTCATACGGAACGCCCTCATGGCAAAAATGTACTTCTCTCCCAGAAATGAGTCATAAATGAGTTATAGGCCAAAATGAGAACAAATGTTCAAAAACTGCCAAAATTTCAGTATTTCATTTTCCATTAATCAGAAGATGTTTTTCCATTCTATAATGTTAGAGTAAAAAATAAAGAAAGAAAAATGCAGCTTTGTTATTAAATAATTTTATTCTATATCCAGATGGATTCCAAATGGATGAAGAAGTGTTTCCACCTGCACTAACCTTATTTTTCTTTATAGTACTAAGCCATAGAATGTCTCTGTTTAATAAAAACTCTGAATATGAATGTGCTCACGTTCACAGTCTTGTGCAGACATCATTTTGGGAAAAATAAAATGGTTGAATTGATAAGGAATTGGATTGATAGGCAGAATGGGGCAGTTGGTGGCGTAACGGTAGGGTGTTCACCGCGTGATCAGAAGGTCGCAGGTTTGAATCCAGGGCCGGTAAAGGTACTCTTGAGCAGGGTACCATTCCCAAGCACTGCTCCCGGGGCGCTTTTTAGCTGCTCACTGCTCCCTCACGGATGGGTTAAATGCAGAGGTCACATTTCCTTGTGGTGCACTGTGTGTTGTGCTGTGTTGTGTTCACAATGACAATCACTCACTCACTAATAAAGAATCAACAATGGCATTGATATTGATAAAATCTTATCAATTCCCACCCCTAATAGGGAAACAGACGTTGTGCACACATCCTAACACACTAACCAACTACAAAAGGAATTATCAAAATTATTTTTTTGCATATACTGTAGTTTGATACAGATGGATAATTTAAAGAAATTTAGCTATAACGAGCAACTTTATTTACCCCATGTGAATTAGTAATGTATTTGGTCAGTTTACATTGTAAGAAGTATGTATTGTAATAAATATTGAGATCGATCAATATAGAAAAAATATATAATAATATATTTGACCATATTGCCTAACAACCATTGCTGTTACTCTCAATACTAGGCTCCGATTCTGAATTCATGCACATCAGTAATCAAGCAGTGAGGAATAATTGCCTTTTGATAGTGCTAATAGACGAGTTGATCAACGGATTAAGACAGAAATGCTGTATATCTTGTTATAACCCTTTCTGTGATTTCTTTAGACAGTTAAACTCATGTTAGTTTTGTTTTTTTTTTAGTGGAAACAATTGTGGAAATATCAAATATGTTTTAACAGCCCTTTCTGTTTTGTACTTGCAGATCTATATGGATAATCAGAATTACTACACTGTGGAGTCCAACAATGCAGCAAAGCTGGTGGAAAACGCGGCCCGAAACATAGAGAACTTTCTCAAGAAGCGAGCCAAAGCTCTGGAGGTAGATCACTTTTCACAACACTCAACAATTCACGCCTGAAAAAGCGTACAAACGCTAAATCATACTATAAATGTAAATGGGTTAAATCACTTTCACACGTTTTCTAGACGACGAGAGGGTGTAACATGTGATCGCACCGTGTGTGAGGTAGAGACCTGAGACATGTTCTAGTTATAGACTGGAGAGCTCACACTTCTGTTTATGATGGAAAACTGGAGATCGTTTTTTCCTTGAAGTCGGTCCATGTAATTCGCAGGGACAATTATTTCACTCCAGGCCTGTTGCTGTGGGCGCAGATGTGTAGATTGTCTGTGTGAGATTGAGTGAATGTTTGCATGCACGTGTGAGCCAACTGGCATCGCTTTTGGACGCCACAGCTGAGGGATGAATTATTGTCTACCGTTAAGAGCCTGAGCTTCAGTGCCCACTGCAGATGTGCCATGTTCTGTCCCACGATGCGCTGATGTTGGTAGGCCTGGGACTTTGGCACATAAGTGTATGTGTGTGTGTGCACGTGCGTGCGTGTGTAAATTTTATGAGTGTTTTCGTGGCATCCTGCAGTGGGTCTCTAACGTTGTCCAAGCTGTGGGGTGAGTAAGAAGTTTGGCGTGATAATAGTGTTTGTGGTTGGAGTGGGCTGTTTATATGAATGGCTGAGTGCTGGCCATCAGTCACACGTCGGCTCGTGTTCCGGAGAGAGACAGGTCGGCCGGTGGGATTATCTCTCCGTCACGCTGTGCTGTCTCAAGGCGGAGGAAGTGATTTAAGTCTCGTTTGGAGTTTGAAAACATTTGTGAGGAGCTTTTTTGTTTTTTTAAACAGTTCTTTTTTAAACTCTCCTGCCACTCAAAAGCAACAAGTAACAAATTCAAAGTAGCATGGCAAAATTCTTAGTGAATTTGAGTGATTATTTGTTATTGTGAACACAGCACACAGTGCACCAAAGCAAAATGGGACTGCAGCGCCTGGATAGGGGTGCTTTGCTCATGAGTACATCATTGGTACTTTTACCGTTCAGGGACTACAACCGGCTACCAACTACTCCATTGTTACAAAAAGAAAAATATATATTCTTCTCTCTTGGTATTTTTAACTAGAATTTGGTTCTGATTGGTGTTGAATTGACATCTACATTACCTTGCCTGCGCGATATATGCCTATTGCATCAGAGCGCTCAAGATGGAGTCTGACGATGGAGTCCACCTCTAGCAAAGCAAGAATATGTAGCCGTGAAATAGCTTTAATGTAGTTATCTACTTTTTTGTCTGTAACTGTAGTGTTGCTAACTGCTATATTAAGCTTCGCTGTAGTTATCTACTTTTTGCCTGTAACTAAGGCATTAGATACTGGTGACCATAACACACTAGTTCATAGGCCGCTCAGTATAGGTATGTCTCAGCAGTCTGTGGACTGGTTTGTCAACTACCTCACTGATAGGATGCAAGTTGAAGGCCTGACGTCACAATTTGTATCAGTCTGTAAAGGGGTCCCGCAGGGTTCAGTTTTAGGACCACTTTTATTCACTATATATCTAAACTGTGTGGGAGAGAATGTCCAAAATGCATCTTTCCATTTTTATGCAAGTGACACTGTTATTTATTGTTGTGCGACTAATGTTAGGAAGGCATTTGAGTATCTGCAAACTGCTTTTGACAGAGTGCAAGCACAGCTGTATCAACTAAAGCTCTTTTTTAATGTGGAAAAAAACTAATTAATGGTCTTTTCAAACTCAAGGAAGAAGGAGTTAGAGCTTAATATTTTTACTGATCAGGGTAAAACAATTGAGGCAGTTTCATCTTACAAGTATCTAGGATTTTTAATTGATGAACATCTTTCTTTTAAGCCTCATATATAGAACCTAGTAAAAAAGCTAAAACTAAAACTAGGTTTTTATTTTAGGAACAAGTCTTGTTTTACTGTGTCTGCGAGAGGAATGCTAGTTTATGCCACGTTTTTGCCTATCATTGATTATGGTGATCTGTTGTACATGAATGCCCCGTCACAGTGTCTTCAGATGTTGGATGCTGTGTATCATGGTGCTTTAAGGTTCATTACATATTGCGGACCCCTCACTCATCACTGCACACTCTACGCCAAAGTGAATCTGCCTTCTCTGTCAATTTGCAGGCTTACTCATCTTTATATCTGAATTTTTTTCATTTAAACAGAGTACTTATGGTTTAAGGTCTCAGGACTTTATTTTATTGAATGTACCTCAAGCCCGGACAGATTTGTTCAAAAAGGCTTTCATGTTTGTTGCACCCTCTGTTTGGAATGCCTTACAGAAAACTCTTAAACTACAGTGTCTAATCTCTTTACATGATTTTATAGGTTATGTTTAGGGATGCACCGATACCCCATTACCGATACGAGTACGAGTATTTTTATTTGTGTACTTGCCGATACCGATTACCGATACCAATAATTCTTAGATTCTTAGATGTAATTAATTGGGAGGCAGATTTTATTTTCTCCTTTGCAGATTTTAATAAGGCTAAATATCAAATTATTAACATAAGGCTATTCCACGCAAAAAAAATAAACAGATCTTTCTGGTTGTAACAAAAAAGTGTCATCAAATGTAGGCAAAATGTAAATATAAGCAGATAAATGAAATGAAATGTACTGCATAGTTAACACAGGCAACTTAAAAGTCAGCAAAACTTCCTCTGTTGACACATTCAGACAAAAGAAAGAGGTTAGCAGCCTGGCTTATATTTACATTATGACTAACGCTTCCTCGATTTTGATTGGCTAGCAAAAGAGAAGCGATATTGACGAGAAAAGCGCTGTTCTAGAAGCTGAACAGATTTCAACTTGCACTCTGAGCGCTGCAGTAAAAATAAATAAACAAATAAATAAATAACCTGTCCACCAAACGCTTTTTTTGCGCTGAGAGTGGATCAGAACCTCACTTCCAAAGCACTTTCTCGGCGCTTGTTGTTGCTAAGTTACAAAAAGCGTCGGGAACTTCCGCGTTCGGTCCTATTTCATATAAACATCGTAGCATCTTCCTTTGAGTTCGGAAGTTTAGATACTGCGATTCGGCTTCATCGTAATGCGGTCTTCTTTTACTGTCTATGGATACAGCAGGATTTTTATGTTTATTTATTTTCCCCGCCGGGGACGTAGTCACGACGGCCACCTTAGCTATAATGCGTTGCAGGAAACGCTGGGGCTGAGACTATCTGCCCATAATTAAAAGCCGTTTCTTGCTTCTTTTTAAAAATTCCCCATGGATTGAGAGAGACAGTTGCCTTTGGTGGCTGGAAAGAACAAACTAGTTGGAAAAAAAAATCCGGTCACACTGGCGAACATTGTAGTCGCCGTCTGGAGCCCTGGATTTCACACGAGCATGTGGGCAGGACCTCTGAACCTAAGTTTCTGGATGGTTGTCTCCCCCTAGTCATTGAAGTCAGGTAGGACAATAAATTGCATCCGCTGACTACGACGTTGTTGTAGTGAAATACCATTGAGTGCTGTTGGTGCGTGGTATCGGCAATTATTTACGAGTACGAGTGCGAGTATATTAATGAAGTATCGGCCCGATACCCGATACTGGTATCGGTATCGGTGCAACCCTAGTTATGTTAAAGCCATAGAACATGAGTCCATCCATACATGTGAATGTTTTAAATAATTGCACTTTGAGATGAGATGTCCTTGCCTTTTTTGTGTCTGTTTTGTGAATGTTGTATGTTTTTTTATGTTTACGTTTTTATGTGAAACTATTCGTTCTGCCACCTTGGCCAGGTCTCCCTTGAAAAAGAGATGTTATATGTCAACGAAACTAGCCTGGTTAAATAAAGGTTATAAATAAATAAAAATAAAAAACTGTAGTGTTGCTAACTGCTATATTAAAACAGTAGTTTGGCCGTAGCTTAGCTGTTTTTAATCACATGTAGCTTGCAGCTTGAAAAGTTACTGTTTAAGTGTAGCTTTCCCCAACGCTGCTTATAAATGTCAATTTGTCTTCATGAATTAAGCACAGTCTCCTGTCTGCTGTTATCTGCTCTTTTTCACATCTCTTTGTTCTGATTAACTATAAGCGTTTTGCTGTTTTGTCACTGTTAAAGTCGTCATGTATCATTAACATAAAAATATTCCTGTTTCACAATATATTGCTACACATTTAGAAATTTACTATCAGAAATTGCCAAGCTCACTGTGAAGGCTCTGACCAGCTGCAGCTTCGTCTCTTTGCCCCCTTTTAATCCATTGAAGGTGACAAATGATTTCTTCTTGTTCTAGTTTGGTTTGGCCTCTGCTTGTTAAGATTCCAATAGAGTCTTGCCATGGGCTGGTTAAGGAATCATGCTTTGTTATTTTCTGCTCCAGGTTTTGTACGTGCACTTATTGGCTGCTGGTTTAGCATATGCACCTAATGGGTGCTCATATCGTGGACCTATTAATTTGCACAATTTGCCATAACTCTGGTATCATAGGTCTGGCTTTATAAGCGCAGAGAGGACCTCTCTGCTTCATTTTACATCCATTTTAACGGCCTGCATGTCTCTGCAAGGACGCCCACGCTTTCTCCAGGCGGCTGAAGGATTTGGTCTCCGGTTCCTGTCGCGAATGTTCTGCCGTCTCTTGGGGATGTCGTTTGCTCTGTATTTCCCTGCTGCCAGTGCGTCTTAGTGAATATATGTACAGAATACTTTAAGTATTTTGCAAATGTGGCTATTATTTCTGCTTCTTCCTGGCTTCCCCTTCCTTCCCACTCTTTCCTGCTCTCAGCACTTTGCAGTCTCGCAACCTTGTTGGCATTTCTCCGCTTGTCTTTTTCCTCTTGTGTCAGTAATGACCCTTGTGAAAGTGCCACCTCAAGTTCTCCCCCAAGTTCCTGGCACTAATACCCATTTCCCTCAGGATTATAACCCTACAGTTTCTACATGTGCATGTTTGCCCAGTGCTATATTGCCTCTGTCTTATTGCTTAGTTCTTTGTTTTCTGATGCTTGGATTTTATTTGTTGAGTTTTGTCAGCACTGTGTTTCATCCTTAATGATGGTTATGGTTCCCATCCATATTGCAAAATATAATGTTATGAAAAGAGAGACTTATGTACCTTTCAAATGTTGACAGATTTTTTGCATTGTTTCACTGTTGCAGAAGTAAATTTGCAGCAGTTATATTTGTTGCTGTCCCAATCTTAAACTTGAAGCTCTAAGCCCTTGCAAACCCTTAAAACGTTAAAAGCATCATTGACAACAATCTGCTACGTTGGCACCTTTGTGTCCGTGGAGATTTTAAACATTGCAACTTGTAATTTAAAAAGCAGAATGTTGTTGTTGAATTTAATCATGAATGGACATTATAAATTCTTTGATAATTTCATTTCTTGAGATAATGTATCTACACATTTACGGTGTGTTGGACAATATTATAATCATTTTCGTTCTAACTTAATTCTCAGTGCAATAGTGAAAGGTATTTTGAAAAGTTATGTTTCTAGTATTGATGCTTTAACAGAACTGTGCGAAGGCAACGCCTCAATATTTCCGAACCCTCTTCCAACGAGTGAAATACAGTATGTATTTTTTTATTCACAGAGCGAAAACTGTGTTAATGCAAATTTAACATAAAATATTAGTTCACCCAGCGTTGTTTCGCAAAAGAATCCATTCCACTTAATCGATAGGAGAATACACATAACACTGGAAATCCGCTCCGGGTTTGCCTCCAACTCACCACATGCAAGTGAAGTGAATCGTCAGTGCATAGACAGGCTGCTCGAAACTGCAGCAGGTAACGTCAGCCCCATTGTGCACAGAAAAAAAGTTTGGAAACCGCTGCCCTAGGCCACGTTAAATGAATGCTCAACTAAACAATGAAATATTAGGAGCAAGCTTTGCCTTATTTAGGCTACTTAAACAGTAAACATAGGGTATTCTTGGTTGATGAACAATTGTTTGCAATATTTGCTCCCTCCCCAGACACAATGGACATAAGAAAAATCTTTACAAAGAAGCGGAAAGTAAGTCAAAATTTCCCCACCAGACAGTTTACGCAAAATAAAAAGTAAAATGCACCCATAAAGTCATTGCTGGTGATAAATTGTGTCACATTAATTTCATTATCTGCATAGCATAGCATATATGCATAGCAGTGGGGTTAAAAACGGGCAGGTGAATATATGGACTAGTTGAATTAGTACTTGTTGAATTGTTGAATCTGTCTCTAAAATAGTCCTTGAATTAAGTCACTTTTGTAGGTAAAATTAGGTGTTTAACAACCTGTTAAAAATACACCAGAATGCAGGAAATGGTATCTAATTCATTAAAATCTTTCGGGGGGAGGGCCCGCGGACCCCCCGCCAGTTTGTCATCACCACATTCTGAATGCCTCTGACGCCCCTGCCTGGAGTACAGCAGGGTGCATATCTTAGGAAGTGGAAGGGCATAAGACATGTTACAGAAGGCTTTTGAACCCGTATTTGTGTATATATTATGCTGTGTGTTGCTGAGATATGTGTGTCATCGCTGTCCGCAGAGGGACGGAGGGTGAGAGACGGGGAGAGAGAGAGAGAGAGAGAGAGCGCGAGAGAGTGTGAGAGCAGGAAAAGAGAGAGAGCACGCGCGAGTGATCCTTAGCTTCACTCTTTGTTCCCCAATTCCTTTGATACGACAGATAACAGAGTGTGCTGACTTTGTGGCTTACTTTATGTCTAAGATTTGAAGGGGTCTCCTCCTTTTTTCTGTGAGCTAGAAATCTGGCAGTGTGTAGGCTAAGTGTGTTATGTAGCTACTTTTAAATGGTGAGCTTTTCAAGTTACAAGCTACTTATGATTGAAAGCTACAGTGAAGCTGCTGTTTTGAAACAGTTGTAAGCTACACTACACAGAAGAAGTAATTGCATCGAAGGTATTTCATGGACACGGATTCTTATTAATTTGTGACCCTGCACGGCAAAACCAGTCGCTTGTTGCAAATTGTCAAATTGAGTTATTATGTTTTCATGAAAGGGCATAAATCAAGCTTCAAAACGATACCTATATCGAATGAATCGGACGACATATGACTGAGATATCAACATTCAAAGGAGTCGGGTTTCTCCTGTTACGTCAAGTGAGAAACTGAGAAATCTGCCTTTGAAGTTGTCTATCGACGTAGCACTCACAGACGTTTGGTGCGGTCGCGGCTATGTTTGTATTTACAGTAGCCTACGCTGCATTCACAGCCACAGCCTACCTGCGTTAGGTTAACTGAACTCGGGAGACGAAGATGGATTCCGGAGAAATATCTTCACACTAGTCAACCAGTGGATTTACTGTAAATATTGAAGTAGAGCGGTCAAAACAGAAACTTTTAACATTCTGCTGGAATTGAATTCCTCACCTCAAGAAAGTCACGTTTTTAGGATGGAAAGGGTAAGTTTTTCAGCGAAATTTATTCACAATAGTACAATATAGACCTTCCACTGTTTCAAAACACTGAAAACAAAAAATCCAAAATTTTAGCCCCCGCAACATAAACGCTCGTTTTTCTCGGAAACCTCCGTTGCGATAAGCGACTGGTTTTGCCGTGGAGGGTCACATTTCTTTGCCAAGGTGGATCCTGAATCAGTTTCGCAGTTGCTAAGAGTGCACTGTGAAGCAATGAGTGTGCACCGCGTGGGCACGGTAGCCTGTCAGCTTCTTTTTCTGCTAATTCAACACCAATCAGAAACACCTGGTAGTTGAAAATAAAGTCTTCGTAAAGAGAGACAAATCTTTTATTATTTGTTAGCATTTTGCTCTGTTAAATCACTGTTTTTAAAAATGCTTAAGTTACTTTTAAAGCTACAGCATTTATAATGTAGCTTTGCTAGTAATAAGTTAATAAAAACAGTAGTTAAGTTAACCGCTTTGCTACTTTTAGTTTGCTACTCCTCAGCACTGTGTATGTGGATGTGTGTGTTCATGTTTTTGCTTCCCCAGCTATTCCATCTCTTTTTTTTTTTTAAGGGATCATCATCCGGCACAGCAGCCTTTTAAAAACCCTGTAAAATTATCTCTTCCGCTGAATGTGTGTGCTGCATGTAAGCAAATGTTTTCAGCACTCTGTCCTTCCTCTCCCTCAGCCTCTTAGGCAAAGCACAAGCATGGCTGTGTATTACCGATGTTTTATAAATACTTCATCAATTATTTATTTATGCTTTATTAACATTTCATCAATGCCGTCTGCTCTTAAAACTCGCACCCTCTAATATTTTAGGATGTGCTGCCAGATCTCTGACCCATATCACACACAGCCAGCTCTATGGTCAGCATCAAGAAAAGCTCTCAGGAGAAACAGCGTTCGCCCAGTAGCTGCATGCAACAGGTGAACAGCAGGGCAAGCGCCTGGTTCTAATACGCTGCCAGCGAGGAAGCCAGCTGGAAGGCTTAGCTGTAGTTAGCATGCAGTAATTGTGCTTTACTGCGGGGAACCGTCACCGTCACATGCTTTAGTCTCATCCAGGCTGATAGGATTCTGTGTGCATGTGCATACACACATATGCATTTACACAAGTTTGCTTTAGTACACTTTTGGGGACATTCCATAGATATAATGATGACTGTAGCTAAATAACAGCTGGGACAGTTGGTAGCGTAACAGTTAGAGTTGGCCCTGTGATCAGAGTGTCGCTGGTTCAAGTTCTGGACTGGTAAAGGTACCGCTGAGGTACTCATGAGCAAGGTACCATCCCCAAGCAGTATTCACTAGGTGCTGCCAAAGCTGTCCATTGCTTCTTCGTGGATGGCTCAAATATAGAGGTCACGTTTGGTTGTGCTGTACTGTGCTGTGTTGTGTTCACAATGACAAATAATCACTCACGTAAGTTCACTTAACCCTCATTACACTGTCCCTTAAAAAACACGCAAGACGAAATGTGAGCAGTGGGAGGCTGACACGCAGCACCTGGGGAGCAGGTGGGACGGTACCTTGCACATGAGGACCTTGGTGGTACCTTTACAGGTTGGGGACTTTTGATCATGGGGCGAGCTACCAACTGCCCCAAGTTTTCCCAGACGTCCTCAAAATGAGATGAAAATAATCCTTTTAAATAAACAAGACAAAAATAGTATTATTAATATTATAATTAGTCATCTATTTATTGAGGCAAATGATCCAGAAGTACATATCTGTGTGTGTTTAAAGTTTGTGTATCTCTAGGATTAGCAGTTAATTTGAAAGTGAAATTGGAGTTGGCTGTTTACAAGCATTAGCATATGTGACTCTCCACGGAAAAACCAGTCGCTTGTCGCAATGGAGGTTTCCGAGAAAAACGACCATTTATGTTGCGTGGGGTAAAATGTTGGATTTTTTGTTTTTAGTGTTTTGAAACAGTGGAAGGTCTATACTGTACTGTTGTGAATAAATTCTCTACTTCAATATTTACGGTAAATCCACTGGTTGCCTAGCGTGAAGATATTTCTCCAGAATCCATCTTCGTCTACCGAGTTCAGTTAACCTAACGCAGGTATGCTATCCGTGTGGCTGTGAATGCAGCGTAGGCTACCGTAAATGCAAATGTAGCTGCGACCGCACCAAGCGTCTGTGAGTGCTACGGCGATAGTCAACTTCAAAGGCAGATTTCTCCGTTTCTCACTTGGCGTGACAGGAGAAACCCGACTCCTTTGAATGTTGATATCTCAGTCATATGTCATCTGATTCATTCGATATAGGTATCGTTTTGAAGCTTGATTTATGCCCTTTCATGAAAACGTAATAACTCGATTTTGAAAATTTGCGACAAGCGACTGGTTTTGCCGTGCAGGGTCACATATACAATCTGCAGCTGTACAGTCTGAAACTTGTACCCAAAATTAGTATAGGTCAGAAGCACACACACATATCTCCCCCGACACACACAAGGAGTAACGACAAAAAGCCTCTGGCCAAGTTGCAGACACGTTCATTTATTTTACCTTGCTCAAGAGCTTTATTATAAGCCAGCGATGCGTGTATATCTATGGCTGGGTATGGAAACATTGTGTACAAGAGATGTTCATGTATGTGTTTTGAAGAATGTTTGGCCCAAATATTAACAGAATATGAAAGCCTGATATTTTTGATTTTCTAAGAACAGTGTAGTGACGCATGAAAAACTGCAGTATTTTCCTCTTAGTCACTAAGGTTAAGGTTGTGATACGGTTCACTTGTAGGGAGAGTATTTTTAGCAACAGTAATGTGCAAGTAAATAGAAATTGCCAACAAAGGTTCCAGTGCAAGACTTTCTTTCTGTATTAGTTTGTGTGTGTGTGTGTGTGTGTCTGTGTGTGAGTGTGTGTGTGTGTCTGGGTTTGTGTGTGTGTTAAATCGCTATCCTCTGGCTGCTTGGCTGTGTTCCTGGTCGTCTAAGGCCGGTGTTTGATCCTCTCTGTTTGGCCCATGCATTATTGAGCAGATTTTCCCTTCTGTGGCCACTAGTGTTGGTGATTTAAGCAGCCCCCACCCTGTGACCCCCTCCCTCGGGGCCAGACGTGGCCTCTGCTTGGACTCGGGAGCCACAGTTTCCCCGCTGAGCTCTTCAGAGCTCACTTCGTTCTTAACATGATTCCGTTACATGAGAACAACACCCCGCTTTGACACGAGAGAGACTATAAAATGGAGTCTTGCGGCATTTTCTCAGGCCCATTTTCCTGAAAAATGCGTTAAGTGCTGGCTGGTTTCCCTAACAAAATGAAACAATTCTTTATCCTCAGTGCAGTGAGGGTGCAGCTTTTGGGGGGGGGAACGGCCATTGCTTTTGTATTATGTTTCTAGCATCATTGCAATTCCAGCCATAATATCTGCCTCTACCGTGGTGCTTTAAAGTTTGTGAACCCTTTAGAATTCCCCATGTTTCCTCATAAATATGATCTTAAAAACCTCATCACAGTTTCCTCAGCTTTGTCCCTAAAATATGTGAAGAAAATCCATGCAAAGAAAAAGAGACAAAATATTATAACTGGTCATCTGTTTATTGAGAAGAATGACCTGATATTACATAGTCTTTCCTAAGGGTCAACCGATTATCAGGGGCCGATATTAGGCATATGGACGATTATTGTATCGGTGTTTAATTTTGACCATCACAGATATTCAAGTAATTATAAGGTGCGCTTCTGTGGCTCCACTGCCGTCTTTTCTCTCTGTGCCGTTTGCTCTCGAATCGCTGCTTCATTTAATGTCCCATCCGCAACAGTCTCTGATTGGCTATATGTCAGACGAGTAGTAGCCAGTCAACGCTGACACCACACCACACTCACACACAATAGCACAGCGTGAAGCTTTTTTTTGCATATTGTTTCCAGTTCTTGGCCCCATTAAATAGCAATAATTAGTATCGATATCGGCCTGAAAAACCGATATCGGTCATTCTCAAGTGTTTTCAACCATTAGTTAAAAATGACATTTCCTTTAAAGGCATTTTAACTAGTAAATACTGCCCAATTTTTTATGATGGTATAACTAAACAAATGCAAAAATGAACCATTATAAAATGTAATGTAAAAGTGCACTACGAAAAACACCTAGGCATATATCTGTGTATGACACAAGCTTTACATGCTGAAGCGGTGTGTGATATATCCAGGCTACACGCACCGTAGAGAGGTGGAGAAAGACACTCAGACACACATACAATTTTCTTTTATTAAATCCCCTGAGGGTGAGCCCTGTGTGTGAGAGTATAAGGGCATATGGGTTTTATATTGTCAGCCAGTGATTGTATGGCCCCGACTTTGTTAGATCCTCTCTCATCCTCATCTCCATAACGCCAGCAGGAGGTTGACCAGGAGAAGCTCAGCAGTCGCAGTTCAAGACATATTGACATCCATAGAGCTTACTGACAAAAAAACAAAACAAAACTGGGGTCTAAACAGAACAATCAGCCATTATAAATGATTGTTTATTCCATAAATAAATCTTGTAAGCTGGGATTGTTTTAGTTATTATATCTATTTTGGCTTGTGAATCAGGAAACAGCAAAGAGACGACTCCATTCACCGAATATAGATTCTCTTTAATCACCACCACTATCACAGAATCTGAAATCATTACATAAACTACCATCAGAAGGATATAAGGAGGAGTTCTCCTCCAAACACCAATGGCCTGTTTTTACACATAATGAAGATTTATTAGTGCAACATTATGCTAACACTGTATGTAACAATGCTGATCACACCCAGAACCCACTCCCTTGCTTTGGAGCAAGATCTCAGCAGTAATGCAATGAGGTTCATGAGGAAAAGAGAAGTAGATAAATTAGAGAAACATACTAGATAAAATCCATGTTACATCTAAAGATGGGACCGATGCGATGCGTGGATTGGATATCGGTCCGATAACGACTCAGATAGCTGGATCGCGTATCGTGGCATTGGGCCGATCTACGGAGCCGATCTGTAAATGTGCGCACGCTCAATTTGTCATGCATCAGAAGTGTCACTGCAGTGTAGCTGGTTTATTGTTATTCACGCTAATTTTTACGTATTGATATGATAATGTGCAAAACAAGCTACGCAATGCAACCCCAAACGCAAATTACACTGTTTAATTTCCTTAACAACACCAGCTCTCGCTCGGCATCTCTGTGTTCCTGATGGTCTTAGTGCCGCAAGATTAGGGAGCTTCTTAAAATTACAGAACTGTGTTTAAATGAATAATTTTTGAGATGTTTTGTTTAATAATAAATAATTTAGCATATACATATGGCTGTGTAATTATTACTTTATTTTAGTTAGAAAAACAGTATTTAAGTCAAGTATTTTCTTAAGCATAACAGAATAATCTCAGTTATCTACTCATACATTTTTAAAGCATTATTTTCTGTTTTCTAATTAAAAAAAGACTGTATCTGTATCAACAGATATCCAAATTCACAATATCGGTATTAGTATCAAACATAAAAAAGTGTTATCGTGATACCTTTAGTTACATCAGAAGATCCTGTCCATTTACACTTACTTTACACTCCTATCCAGAGCAACTTATGTTACCTAATTACAGGTACAGTGCAACCGGAGCAACTTGGGGATGAGGGTCTTGCTCTGGTGCCTAACATTTACTTTAGGTCGAACCCACGATTGAAGAATTTCTCCAAAAAATCAACAATTTTATCAAAACAAGTTTTATATGGTGGTCTAGATAGTTAAAAAGAATGCAAAAGCCACAACACGAGGGCAAAAGCCACAATGGAAATACAAAAGCTACAACTCAAGTGTGAGAGCCTCAACAGAAATGTAAAACCACAAGGTGAAAGTAAAAGCTACCACGGAAATAATAAAAAGCCACAAAACAAGTGCAGAAGCCACAGTGGGAATACAAAAGCCACAAACGCGGAATGCAAAAGCTTTCGCATTCTCATTGTGGCTTTTGTGTGTGTGTTGTAGCTTTTTTAGCGTCTAGTCTTTGTCTCTCAGACCACTACACCACCCACATCCATGAAGTGATTATAAGCTGATCTGTTACAATATTAGACACATCATACAAAATAGCTGAAATCAGAGTGTTGTGATTACAGTAGGCAAGACATTCTATTTTTGCAGACAGCATGTTAACTATTATTAATCTCAATCATTTACCCACTGAAAGCCATAAGCACTACTGACAAAACTAAAAATACAGACAGTGTGCAACTAAAATATAAGCTTCTTCACACATCTCTGTTTTAGCCAAACACTCAGCAAAAGATGTGGGCGGTGTGATCAGAGCTTCACTGTCGGCTCTCTTTCTTACTCAGTTACACAATTTATGCAGCTACCATAACATGATATAACAGAAGGATGTTCTGAATGTACACATTGATTCTGATCCTTTGCCAAAAACATGATTTTACTGTAGTATTTTGTGCTGATCTCACCGAGTGTTCACTGTATATTACATGAATTTTGATGTAAGCATCTAAAAGGATCTGTTTTATTTCAAGAGAAACGCATCTGCATTCGAGTGATGTTTGATCTTGTCAGGGAGATGTGCACAGGGTGAAGCTTGTTAATAGTTTTGAGACAAAATGCTTCAGGACATTGACCTAAAGGGGAACGAAATGCGCAAAAAAATCTAATCTGAGTTGTTATCTTTAATCTGAGATCTTTCTTTCTCTCTCCCCCCATTGGTTTTTGAAAACAAATAGAGAATACAAATGTGTTTCTGCTCTGTGAAGCAGGTCTTTGGAAACTGTGAGGCCAGAGCTTTGCTGAGTTTATTGTCCCTTTACCCAAAACGTTGAAAATAATTTCAGTTATTCTTCTTTTGTGTAACTCTAACCATATTCCATATTCCTGTTTAAAGGGTCATGGCATCAGTAAAGTTCAGCTCTCATCACAATTTAGAAAGACGCTTGAAACTGTAATATTTAAAGGGTTAACGGATCTTGCTTGTTGCTACAGCAGGATGATCTCACTTTATCAACATAGTCAACATTGCTGTGTCCCCAACTTTGTGTTGCGTATTTGGATTATGTCCCATGTTGTGTCTCAGTCAATGGAAGTGTCCTTTACTTTATTCCCTGGTGCCATATTTTCACTTCTACCTCCACATCTCTAAGAAGCTTAATACCTTCAAATATCAGCACCTGAAACTAAAAACACGTGCTACCAAAGAAGGTCACAAAAGGAGACTAAACAAATAGTTGCACAAACGGCTACTGGATAAATCGATTTTTCTGAATCTAATTCTAAAAAGTGAACACATGTTTGAGATGCAGCATTTCCCTCTTTAGAAGAATGATGGTTATAAAACAACAGTGCACCAGAAATTTAATTTACATTTTATTTGTTATAATTAACTACATTTTACTGCACTTCTCTAACATCTTTATCCAAATCACCTTACATTATCTCGATTTACAGGGACAGTCCTGTGCAACTCAGCACTGATATTACCGGTTTAGGCCCTCCTGGGATCCAAACTCTGATTTTACGGTCACTGGTGCAGGTTGTCCAGTGATTAACACCACAGTACTGCCACTGTAAAGTAAGATATAAAAGTGTGGTAAAAAAGGGCTGTTTACATGTAGAACGCTGTTGGCTTTGTTCTTAATGAGGGAGACCGATGGCAGGCTGCCTTCTTCCTGTGTTGCCATGCAACGGACCAGCCAATCGTTCATGTGCATGATGTTGGAGTGGAGCACTTTGTCTTCTCCTCGGAGGACGTTGAGCGCAGCGTTGGACCAGGCGCGTTCTGGCCTTCAGCTGCCGATACACTAGCGATCTTCGGAACTGGGGATTGGCTATGAATAAAGCACTAGTCCTAGTTTAGCCACAAAATCTCCCATCTTTGTATTCCAAACTTACAAAGCATGCCGTTCCTTGATAGTTCCAAAGCATGGTGCAGAATTAGAGCCTTCCGCCTCAAATCTTCCACTTTCAGACGCCAGGCTGCGTAGGTGATGAGATCCCGCGATATCCCGCGGCTTTAGCATCCTGGCATCTCCGTGGCGGCGAAAGTCTGCTCTCTGGTTTCTTTCCACCGCGGTTTTAAAACTCATCAATTGCAGACAAAACACAATAATAACCCGCATCTACGGGATCCACTGTCACAAAACAGATTTAATAATTGGTGATGAGTAATTGCTCGTTTGTCATAGTTTGTTACCTAATTTGTAGCAGTATTTATCTGTTGTGCTCGTAGGAAGGACAATTAGATTAGCAAGAACTACGTTGTGTTTGCACTTGTGTTTGGGGCTGGTTTCTGCGCTCATGTCCCAGTTAATGGGGATTAATCTGGCAGAGGAAATAGTGTGTTTGTTGGGGCTGCTATCTGCCGAAAGTGGTGGTGAATTATTCACACCTTTCATGTTCTTATCAATAATGAATGTGAGCCGTTTGTTTGGGAATATAGACATCATTATCTCTTTGTATTAAGAGGGTTTTTTTCTTTTATTTAGGTATGGGATTGAAAGTGAAGAGTGGGCCTGGTTTTTAATCTAATAAATTACACGTTTGCCTTGAGCATGTGCTGAAAAATTCTGCTTCCAGTATGCGCCGGTATGTTCTGTAAGGACGAGAAACTACCTTGAACTACCTTCGATGTAGAACTCGGGTGTACAAGGCTGAGTGAGTTTGTTATGTGGAAGCTGTGAAAGACTTTTACTGCTTTATGTGCTGCTCTGGTTCAAGGAAAGCTACTGTGTAGCCTAACGTGTTGTAGTGTGATATTTTTACACATTAGAAAATGTGTGTGTGTGTATGTGAAAAAGTAGAGGGTGAGATAGAGAGAGAGAGGGAGTATTAGAGAGAGATGGAGAGGGAGAAAGGGTGAAAGAAGAGATGGATGGATGGATGGATGGATGGAGTATCAGAGAAGGGAAAAGGGGCAGAAAGACAGTAGAGGTGTATAGGGAAAGGAAGGCAAAGAGAGAGGGGGAAGAAAAGAGAGATGGAGAAGGGATAGATATAGACATAAAGGAGAGGAAGAAGGAGGGAATAAGAAAGGAGAGAGGGGGGAAAAATACAAAGAGGGTAGTAAGAGAGAGGTAAAGGAGAAAGGGAGGGGGGATAAAGCCATAAAGGAGAATAGGCAGAGAGAGAGGGGGAGAAAAGCAGGAAAAGAGGGAGAAAGGTCTATAGAAAGAGAGATAAAAAGAGAAGGTGCAGAGAGATAAAGGGGCAAGATAAAGAAAAGATAGAGGGAGATAGGGTAGTGAAAGAGAGAGAGAGATAAAAGAGAGGGAGTTGGTTAGAGAAAGCGATAAAAAAGAAGGGGCAGAGAGAGAGATATGAGAATAGAATGGAGAGCCACAGCTGCGGAGCTGGATAAACAAAAAAAGGAACAGAGAGAGAGGAAAGGACAAAAGAAAGGGGGAAAGGGGAGAAAGAGGGCTAGAGAGAGAGAGTTGTGAAAGAGAAGAGGTTGAGAGAGAGTGAAAAGAAAGAAAAGAGAGAGTGAGGGAAAATCAGTCAAGGTAATAGGGGATGGAAAAGAGGGAGAGAGGAAAAGTGAGAGGGAGTCAGTGAGGGGAGAGACAAAAGAGAGAGCGCATTGAGAGACTGATAAAAGATAAAGGGTGGAGAGAGAGATAAAAAAGAAGGGGTAGAGCGAAGGGAACGAAAGAAAAGAAAGGGAGAGGGGGTAGAGAGAGAGAGAAAAGAAGGAGTTGAGAGCGAGATTGGAAAAGAAAGGCGAGAGAGAGAGAGAGAGAGAGAGAGAGAGAGAGAGAGACGGAGAGAGAAAAGGAGGAGGAGTAGAGAGGGAGATGGGAAAAGAAAGGGGAGAGAGAGAGAGAGAGAGAGAGAAAGAAAGAAAAAAAGGAGTAGAGAGTGAGACGGGAAAAGAAAGGAGAGAGAGAGAGAAAGAAAGAAAGAAAGAAAGAAAGAAAAGAAGGACGGGGGGGTCAAAAGAAAGAGCAGAGAAAGAGAGGTGTGGAGAAAGATGGATAAAAGAGAAGGGGTAGAAGGAGAGAGAGGGAAAAGAAAAGAGAGGCAGGGAGAGTCAGTGGGAGAGAGAGAGAGAGAGAGAGAAAGAGAGAGTTTCTCCGACACAGCATTTTTGTATTTCACCCTCCGTACGTGTTTGTGTTTGCAGAAGGGCACCAAAGGTGTTTGTGTTGTAATTAAGAGCTGAATTATTGATGTGTGCCTGTGTTTGTGTCTGTGTGGATGAGAGAGAAAGAGGGAGAGAGAGTCAGTTAGTTTGTTCCATTTTGAGTCAATTAAAAGCTGAATTATTTATGAAAAGTCATTACTGTGTGTGAGCGAGAGGGAGAGTGAGTGTAATTAGCAGTTTAAGGCAGGTCTGAGGCTGATGTGCCGTTCACTCGTCTCTATTGTATTTGTGCGTCTTGATGAATAATTTCTCCATTTCTCTGTCTACATCGTAATCCAAGTTCTAGGCTAAAACCACAATCTAAATTGATAATGTAATTACTCAGAAGCTGGAATTCATCTTCACTTTATTCTTTAAACTGGATCTCTCTCGCTCTCTCTCTCACACACACACACACATACACACGTACGCACATGGGCAAGTGTTCCCTTACTAAATTACTCATTAAAAAAGAGGGGCAGTCTAAATGTGACTAGTAGTGTAATCTTACAGAAGCCGATAGAGGTCTGTGAGTTTGGAATCCATCGTCTGGTCCAGTGCTTTCCAGAGTTTCATGGCAGAGGGGAATCTCGATCTACTCACACGTCTAATTTCAGCATTTTTACAGCCTGCTGTTGCTTATCTCATCCAAATGTTTTCTGTCACCTTTTCTGTGATATCACTACTGCTGTTCTAAGCAGACATAATGAGAAGTGTCGCGGTCCATGCTGTCCGAATGTGTTGTGTGTGTGTGTGTGGTCGCTCATGCGTGTTTGTGTGAGTGAGCCCATGTGAGAAATGAGAGGGGTTGATTAGAGAGTGTGTGCTCCTATAGCAGATGCTGCCTGTTTCCCTCCTGCGAATATTCCACACATCAAACAGCAGCCCAGAGCAAAGCTTCCTCACACACACACACACACACAAGCACGCACACAGACACACACACACAAGCACTCACACAGACGCACACACTCTTCAGCTGTCACAGCCGCAGAGCCGTACAATGCTGTGAGCCAAAACGTAGCACTCTGCATAATAAGCACATCAGGACATGCATCACTATAACACTACACTATCACAATAACAATTAATAACCAGATGCATGGCTTGAGAAAATAATAACATAATAAATGAATAATCTACAATAATAAGCCATAACAAAGAAATGATAAACAGCTACTAATGATTAAAAGATGCAGCAAGTTATAAAGAAAAGGTGACTAACTATATCAAAGCTATTTCACAGCCACGGATACTTGCTTCCATCGTCACCAAGGTGGGCCCTATCCTCCAACTCTATCTCACAGTTGCCAAGAACGTGCTGTGATGCAATGACCATGCGCCATGTGGACATGCTAGGCATTCAGATGCGTCACGTTTGGGTTTGCAACTTTCAAAACAGAGAACGCAGATGCAGGTTTCATTTCAGACTAAACATTCTTTTAATGTCCGAAAAGTTGAAATCAAAACACACACACAAACTCAGACGTGGAAACGCGCCTTCCCTCAAGGTCTCTAGCACTTGAAACTCCAAAGCGAAAGTGAAACCGAAACCAAACTTCCAGCAAACAGGCGGGACTTCTCCGTAAACAGCTTGTCTGTAGTATCTCCGTAGGAACAAGATGGCGCGAGTCCGGCCGGCTGTGGTAAAATGCTCTCCAAAACTGAGAAACGCAAAACCTATATTAACGGGGATTGTGAGGGTGAACGGACGCCGACGTCCAGGCCGAGCTGTCTAAAATAATCCAAAACCCGGTGTGTGTGTAATCAAACAGAAACCTGTCAGTGAATCAGTCCCGAGAAAGGTGACGTGCTACCATCAGGTAATCTGGGCAGGAACAGGGAAACCAAACAAGACTAGGTAATTCCAACCCAGGCGTGTGAGAAAGGCGAACAGCAGTACTCTGGCAACTGGCTACACCATTTACATTTATGGCATTTGCTAATTGCTCTCAGGGGAACAAGGACAGTTCCTCTGAGAGTATTTTGGCTTAAGGTTCTTGCTCAGGAACCCAGTGGTGGTAGTGCTGGTGGTAAGATTTGAACTCACAACTAGCTCGATCCAAAGAGGGAGTGTCGTAACTGCTAGACCTCCACCACCTACAGCGTACAGCGTTTTACAAGTAGCTTTGCTGCGGATAAGCTGTTAGTAGTGTAGTAGAAATGTACATGGATGTGTAACATTTTCACTTATTTTGCAGGCTGTCGTGCAAAATCACTAAAACTTATGAACCTTATGAAAAAAACCAAGCATGGATTTCTTGTTACATCTTTGCAATGCAGATTGTCATGTTTTTAAATCCCAGTATATTTCGCCAGGACGCAACGATAAAACCCTAGTGCGGGACATAAAATCTTTGACGGCATCACAGTTTTTATAAATGCAGTACAACTGGATAATGATTTTACATGTACCGTAAACTGATGGATGCAAGAGTGTCCCAGAGTCTTACTCTGTACAAAAACATTCGTGCAAGTACAATAATGTATCTCTTAGACGCAGCTTCACATAGTCTTTAAAAATGTCTATTCCATTATACATTGTTGGATATTTTTGTATATTCTTTTACATTGCCATAGTTTTCAATTCCATTGTTATTATTATTTTTTTTAATTTACCTTTGTTAAATAGATATTTAATTTATCTTACTTATTTTAGTTCCAAATTCCTTGGATGTGATTGGCACTTAGCAATAAACGCAATTTTGATTCTAATTCTGATTCTGAGATTCAGGGTGTCGGATGGACAGACGCTCTTGTGGTGTTTGTACATTAATGAGAGTTGTAACATTAATTCCAATTAAATGTGTGTCGACAGAAGGATGGGCACGTGCTGGCCTAATCTCACGGCTGTTGTCTGTGCCTAACTCTAACTCTCCCACATCAATCCCGGCTATGCACACAGGGTGGTTAATAAGACCACCGGGAACCATGTGACAGCTGCATGAAATTGTTATTATTCTGTTATTCTCGCCCCCACACTGCTTCATTCGTACTCTCTCTCCCCTGCTTATTGATGGATCTCAGTGTCTGCAGAGGGGGATAAGCCATTATATGGCATGACTAGGAGATCAGGTTAAACTAAAACTGATTGAGCATATCAAATTTGAACAATTTTGTTTTGTAGACTTCCTTTTTTAATCAGCTCACTGTTTATGTAGTTTCAAAATCAACAGTGGCAATTTCTTTGGTGACCAGTTTTTTTTCGTATAGTTTTTGAGTTTCCACAAATTATACTTTAAAAAGTGTATTCTTAGTTATTTTTAGTTATTTTCTTGTACTTTGGACCTATTATTGCCAATATGTACATGCAAAATGGAGTATGTTATGTTTAGTTTTTCCTAATCTGCTGCAGAAAATGAGACACAATTTAGAATATAACCACTAAAGTGCAGTAGAAATTAATGAAAATCACAGTTCTCTAAATATATGAGTCACTGTTTACCAAAAAGTAATAACTGCAGGCTAATACGATGGTACAATCTGAGCAAGGTACAGATTTCACAGATGTTCAAGTGCAAACAAATAATCAGATGCAGTGCTGCACAAAATTAAAAACTCCAGTACTGATGTTGTACTGATAGAGAACGGGCTGAAGTGTTCAAACGTGGAATTTTTCCCAGATTGAATGTTTTCCTCTGAGATGCTGTGTGGGTTTGTTAAGAGGCTGGCTGACTCTTAAACAGTGGACTTGCTCTCTTCTCTTTTTGCTTTATGCTTCTTTCCAGGATAGCCTCTATGTCCATTTCTAGGAGGTGTGCTGGGTTTAAGAAACATGGTTTGAACCTTTTCATAACTGCCATGTCGTGGCCTGAGCCCCACTCTGGGTGCAACTCGCCGCACGCGTTTAAAGCCGTTCTCTAACCCGTTAAGTGATCGGTGGGGATTTGCACTCATTAGACGAATGAGTGTACACACACGTCACCGAGTAATAAGCGCCCAGCCGTGGCGTCTTTATTGTCCCTGCCAGTGTGTTTTGGCCTTTGTGAAAGGCCACTGGAAAGAGTGAATGTGTCCCCTGAGCACTGTTAGGCCAGCCACAGAGCCATAAATCCACTCACTCTAATGCACCACCATTCAGCCTATTGGCAGATACACCAAATTGGGAGCTTTGCATTCCCAGCCAGCCTCGCTAGAGATGACCAGGGTCTGAAAGCTCCTCCGCAGATGTCACTGCCCTCCTCACCTCTCTCATTCCCCCTCTTTCTCTCTGGCTTCTCCAACCTTCTGTGATGGTGCTGTCCTTTTCGGCATTTTCCTCCTTGCTTTTTCATACCTTGTACACTCTTTGGAGCCGTTTAGCGTACTTGATATAAACTGTAACGGTAGACTATATTATAATAAACCTTAATAAATGACCTATGCCAAATAAATGTGCTGCTGGTTTTCCAACGTGTTACTTCAAACTCACAGCAGTTTTCGAACAGATGCATTGGACACCACGATGCTGGGTCTCTTGGACACATGAGTTCTACATAGTCCTTGGCATGTAGAGCCAGCAGGGAACTCTTAAATCTTAATTTATCAGCTCACAACTAAAATCTTTTGTTCTATGCATGCACTCACACTTCAAATGCTGAACCCGACATTACCCAGAGGAGGATGGGATTCCCTTCTTGTCTTGCTCAACATTTCTTCCTTATTACCACACAGGGAGTTTTCCCTTCTTGCCTTGTCACTGTGGCCCAAGGCTCGCTCGTTAAGAGCTTGGAGCCGGTAATATGTAAAGCTGCTTTGTGAAAATGTCTGTTGTAAAAAGCTCTATAATAAAACTGAAAGAACCAGAGCTGAGTATTTGTCAAGCTTTAATATATATTATTTATATCATTTTTCATTTTTTTTCATTTTTTATTAAATAAATGTTTTTAAATATAACAAAGTGCTTAAAATCATGTCCCCGAGATGTTTCATTTTCAATAAAAATTAATAGATTTACCTAATCTGAATATTATTTGACCTTTCTGTGCAGTGCTTGTGTCTTTGTTATCAAATTGTGCATCGACACAGCACATCTCATGACATACTAGTGTACTGATGGAACAAATACACGCCTGAAGGAAATCCAGTTTTTTTTTATCCTCAGTTCCTGCACAACAGGTGTCTCCTGTCTTCTTGCTCCTTCGCTAATTGGAACATCACTGAAACATCGCACAGCTGATAAACCCAATTCTGAAAAACACAGAATATGCTCGTCTCTGGAAGTCGAGATCTATATTACTCAGGTTAAGCGTTCTGGTATCAGCGCAAATTGGAGGCTTGTGTCTCAGGATGCCAGACGTTGAGAATGGCTCATCGATCTGCAGCCTAGTGGATGGTTGACCCCGGTGGAGGGGAACGAGGGAAGAATCTGTCTCCTCGTTCCAGCCTATCGGCAGCCTCATTGCCTGGGCGGTTGGTCGATTGTGTCGCGAGTCTGAGTACGACTGCCGGCTGACAGAGACAAACGCGAGTGGAGCTGCATACTTAAGTCTTACACTACCTCCGTCTTCATGACCATATGAGGCACTTACCTTAAATCTCCGGAATGTATTCTTATAGATCACGCTGACAAGGAGGTGTTTCGCACAAGCTTAATAGCTTCAGAAGCCCTGTTACGATATGACTGGTTAACTACAGGGCCAAGATGTACTATCTGGACTCACAGTGGAGAGTTTTCGGGTTGATATCGGAGTCATGAGTCAATTATATTACCTATTATTGTTGCCGTCGATCCAACACTTGATGCATGGACAAAGCGGGTGCTATTAAGCGCTACTTGTGTTTATAGCACATTTTCATCGTCACCTTGGCAAGAAGGAATCTGTAATCATAGCGGTAGCAGCCATCGTGAGGAGATAATTTTGGCAAATGAGCTTACAACCCCCCAATTGCTGCTGGTTTGCATGGCTGGTGCTGGCTGCTGTGTTTAACGATTAGGCCTGGTAAATAACGCGGCCAGATGTAATGCCTCGGAGGTAATTGGATCACTCCGCTGGCCCGCTCGAGGGAAAAGGGGGAAACAGTGCTGAAAGTCAGCCAGGAATGGAAGTCTGATGTCTGTCTGGAAGCCCCCGGGGGAGTGCAAGCTTAATTATAGGCACAACCTCTCCCCTCCCTTTCATTTCCATAATTACCACGCACCTCAGGGTCACGAGGTTATTTGAATTTCCCATTTGCAATTTTAAAGTAGCTCTTGTTGACAACAGTTGGTAATCCATCTGTAAGATTTCATATTCCGCTGCCTCCTTTCCAATCGCTATTGATTCTCCATGCACAATGGGTCATGCTTAAATCTGCATAAGGGGGCGGCTGGCTGACTCTTGGTATTTCCGTGAAGCAAATCATTCTCATCGTTTTCTTGATTACAGGAACTTTAATAATCCGGTTTGGCATCTTCTCGCATGCCTTCATTTGCTATTCTGTGTTAATCAATCATACTATAGGTCTCTTCATTGTGTTTTCGTCTTTGTTTATCCATCTTCAACCACATCTTGTGGTTCAGACCAAAGCTGGAACGGATTAAAATGACGCTGACATTCAAAATGCCATTGTTTGGGATCTAGAGGTTGCAAAATTTCAAAAAGGTTCTGTTCTATTAGCTGAAGCCTATTGCAACGTTTACAAAGGTTTTTGAATCCTTCTGCCCTAAACAATTTTAAAATTCCAGCCTCGGCACATCCTATAGCTCATAAAAAAACTGATAATTATCTGGCGAATTGAGTAACATAAAGTTTGTTTTGCCATACAGCAGGGGCTGTTCAAATTAATCCCATAATCAATGCATCACGATGCAGATGTGGACAATCCTGCATCGATGCAATGGCAGACCGTAATCAATAATAGAGCTTTTTAACCAGCGGTCCGTCGCAGCATTGCAGGTGATGCAATCCACTTTCACCTAATAATCGCAATCTAATCGAATCGTGAGACCAGTCTAGCAGACAGTATTTCAAATATAGCAGGATGGTGGTGTAACGATACCCACAATTTGGTTTAATAGATAATTCAGGAGTCATAGTTTGATGTACAATGTAACATTTGCAAAAACACTGTTCTCAAAATTTCTCTTGTATTTGGCAGACTCAGATTTTATTCCTGTAGAAAATAATGAATTCAAATAATGAATAAACGGATGAATGAATGAATGAATGAATGAATGGATGAATGAAAAGCTCTTAAACTGCTTTAAAAAACAAGCATTGATTCCAAGCTTCGGTGCATTGTCACACCCTTACAATGCATGTTCTCGTATTTTTTAATCTCGATATATTGCGCCAGGATGCAGCGTTACAACCCAAGTGCGCGATATTGTGTTTTAATCCCATCTCCATATTACTTGATTTCCGTGAGCCTCTCATTTAGTCACATGATGTATGGTTACAGTCTTGCCGTCAAAGTAAGAGATCCAGCTTTGTGGAATAAAATCTGGACCGGCACTACTCGTCCCCAGCTGATATCTATGCACGGCCCTGTGCCCAAAGAGTTTCCAAACCGGGCAACGTCTTCATCTGTGACCAGACATGCGCATCTGAATCATTTATGAAGCTGCTCTGCACCGGAAAGCACAAGCAAACAGGATTTATGACTGAGAGGTGTAACTCAATGACAATGCCCAGCCAAAGCCTCCCATTAGAAGGCAATATACCTCAGGCCTTGCTTAGTTTATGGCCTGTGTCACATCACTGTCTGCCCAGCCTTTTGTTTGGGAAATAATGGACCGGCTGTATTTTAAGGTCAAACACTTGCATCTTTGGTAATGACCACAATGAACAGCGAATGGCAGATGACCTGTTATCTGCAAGAAAATAGAGAGAAAAAGAGGGTGTTTATTTTCTGGTCGTGTGAAATCCTCTCATAATTTGACGGTAATGAATTAGGCTGTCAGAGGCGTCGATGCATCTAGCAGGTTGCCGAACGCGCCGTGAACATATGAGGGGCTTAATGCGCGTTACGGTAAGATGAATGCGTCCGTGTGAACTTACACCTGAGGATGCCATTTATTATGCTGTCGGGCGCCTATGGCTAGAATAATTAGGGATTGATGTGGGTGATATTCTGGCACTGAGGTCTGAGCCGGTCTCTTCCCTCCTGTCTGCCGCACTCTCAGTCTAACCACGCACTGCGGCTCTTGCAGTAATACATCTCTCTGCTTCAAGGGTGTTTTGAATATATGAGGCTTTATGTTAAGGGCCTGGTCTGAATTTTTTAGACTTTAAATGAAAAATACCTGGCTTGAATTTGAATTAGCATCTACAAAGGCTCAGCTCCCAAGCCGCAGCCGCAGGAGGTGGTTTTAACTCCTTTTTTCCCTTTCACTGGAAATGTGGCTTTGTTTTAAAAGGCTTGAATTTGCTAGACTTGGCCATTAATTTGTCATTCATATTTGCAGCGTGCATGCTAAGTGGGCTAGCAGCTGCAGTGGATTTGGGAGTTAATCAAGTGTCTATGTAAAACGGAGACTTTCTTGAACGCTCACCTCTCGGTTAATAACCTGCTCACTGCCCAGACTGGGGGATTAAACTGGAGAAAAGTTATTGATGAATCTCCCCTGTGCTTATTGACTCACTCCACTGTGTTCGCCGTAATCAGTTTGATGAATTGACTGGGGGAAGGATGGCGGAGGTGATGGGCGATGGTGAAACGTTCTGGCCTGACTGAATTGTAGACATGACAACACATTTTTTCGATTAATTGTGGCTGTGTGAAAAGGTCGGATAACATAAGTTTTGACCAAAAGTAGATGTGGTGACCCTCTGCCCCTGGGTGGGGTGGTGACTGCCTTTGTCAGTTGGCCCCCTCTGATCTTCCGGTGGTGTCCCGGTGGTCGGTGGGCTGTGTTGCTGCGGTGGGCTCCGTTTCGTCCCCGCTAGGCCGGGTCGGGGAGACGCTGCCGGGGTGTGGCGACTCTCCGCCGGGGGCGGGGTCGTGGCCCTGGCCGCCGGGGGCCTTAGCTCTGGGCCTGAACCGCACTGGTGGGGGGCTGTGGGCGGGACTGGGGGCTTCACCACCCTGCCCTTTTGGCGGGCCTCCGTGGTGTATTATTATTATTTATTTTTTTTCTGTTGCTATTCCTGTTGATGTTGGTGTTTTGTTAACCCTTCCGTTTTTGTTCTCCATCTTCTATTTCTTCTTCTTCTTATTATTATTATTATTAATTTTTTTCCTTCTCTCTTGTGTTCTTTCTTTTTTGTTTGTTTGTTTGTTTTGTTTTGTTGTGTTTCTTTGGATTTCTGTAATTCCCTCAGTCAGTCCCCTTCTTTTCTAAAAGATGCGTCAGGGCTTGTATAGTTTAAATTTGCTCAATGAAATTTGTTATTAAATGAAGTTGTCCTCCGAAGAGGGGGGGTGGTGGCGGGATTATTAAAAAAAAAAAAAAGATGTGGTGACCTTTTATGTCCATAAGTAATGAACAAAGACCAGAGTTTTGCATAGAGAGGTCTGCATTGATTATCAGCATCAGTAAAGGAGCACAACAAAGAAACTGATAAAGGGGCTGAGAAATGGAAAAGATGCTCACAGTAGGACCCTAAAAGAATTTTAGAAGCCTCATGCTCAAAAAATAACCACTAGCCTCTTGGCAGTCTCTTTGTTTGGTATTAGCATACTAATGTCCTGCCAAGACTACATCAAACCGCTGTGTGCACATTAATCATTTGTTTAGTTTCACGTCCAGCAGCAAACAACAGTAACTGACGACATCCTGAAGTCTGCTTTCTTTCATCAGCGAAAGAATCCGGTTCAATCTGGTTTTATGCTGTTGCTGGGGTTCTTATAGTGATCGCAAACTCTAAACAATGTTTTGAAATATTTCAGTGGCTTGGGAATCATAATGCTCCAAATGTGTTTCAGATCATCATGTCAAACAGTTGGATGTGAACTGCACCTCTTCAGTGTAGTAAAATGTCACCATCCTTCAGACAAGATGTTAAGTCGAGGTCCTGGCTCTGTGAGCTCAAAAGTAGAAAAAAGATCCTTAGGTATCTTCCTAAAAGATTTGCTGATGTCCTGCTAAAATGAACCACCATGGCCTTCTTACAAATGTGGTCTCCTTATCATCCGCTATCTTTAATTGGTGAATTCTCTTCTGCCCCTTCACCATATTAACTATTGCAGTGTGTAGTCAACTTTGAATCATTATTTTAGACCAAAATGTTTATTCATTTTAAAATGGCCAATAACATGGGCTATTATTTAATTTTATTTGCTTCTAGCAGGACTTATCAGCTTACCTCTTGAGGTTTGTTGTCTTTCCCATTTCATTTGGAGCGTCTCTTCATCTTTTATTAATACAGTGCATTTTGTGTTTTGTTCAGCTGAATTACAAATGCAGTGTGTCTGTAGATTTAACTGCCTTTTTCATCCAAATGGCCCTGTTTGAACTGAAGCCAACGTTGCCATACACTACTTATATTTATATTAATCAGACCCTTCAGGATTTAGCGATGTTGCGATCACAACTATTAACACAAATTCTGCCAATTCCGCAAATTCATTGTGACCTTGACAAATTACCTTGACAACCTTTCCATAATTTTTAACGGCTCGTTGTCGTTTCCCACAAAGCGTTGAGCCATACGTCAGCGAACTCACTTCCTTGTTACGTTTGGAAGATGCAGGAAATCTGTGATGAAAAACGCCTCAGATTTACCTTCAAAAGTATCTAAATGGTTAAAGGTTAACAAAAATAATAGTGGTTTTGTCAGCAGAACTGCTTCATCTCTATCAGGGTCTCTGGACTATGGGCGTGAGGCGGGGACCAACCCTGGGCGGGCGCCAACACACCGCTCACAGAGTTATTTATTTTATTTATTGTTAACAAATAATTATAAAGGAGGAAAATCGCAACTTCTTTCTACAACTTTGACTTGCTTCCGCAACTTTATTGCAATAAAACGCCTAAAAACAACTTTCAACACAATTCTTTTAAAAAGCTGCCACAAAATTGGGCATTTTAAGCTGCAACAATCTCAACAAGACCCAAGAAACCCTGGAGGGACAGATTTATATTTTATATTGTAGTAAATTGTATTGCATTGATATTGGAATTAGGGCTTGAGCATCTCTACTTCCACCTGCACCAGAGATTCCATCGGCACACGTCAACAAACAGGGCTTTATTGCATTAAATCCTTTTACAGACAAATTTGCGCATTCAGAGTCCTCAAATTAACATTAAAGTCCAGTTTCATCTTGTTAACAAAAGCATATACATTTTTGTCACAACTTTATCATTGATTACTGATCATTTTTAGCTTATCGGCATGTCTTGTAAGTAATGATTTGCGGGTGAACTTTTTCGTTATCATAACTAACACTGGTGTCATGTTATGTGATATCAAAGGCTAAAGCTTTGTGCTCTTCAGTAGTTTGTTTATTCTTCTTACATTTTACAAAATGGTCACAAAGGGAAAACAAACCTGCCTAGTTATTGAGTTTGGCAGCGCAAAGTAAGAAAATGGACGGATCTACTCATGGGTCTACTCAGTATTTTTGCTGTGTTTTCACATTTAGTCTTAATTAGTGATCGAATGCCAAGACATGCGCTGGCATAAAATACAAAGTTGGTTATTTTAAATGATGCCAGATTAAGAGTGTGGAAAACTACTTCTTCTTTTTTTTTTTTTTTTACTTTAACAGACTCCGATTCCTTCTTTCCTTCTTCTCACATATCTGGCCTATTACTAATAATGGTGTTGTACAATATGTGTTGCTGGGATCCAGTCCACTGTGCTGAGAGTTATTTCCTTTAGAGAGAACTAAGGTCAAATCTCTTGTCTTCTCTACTCTCCGCTCAATGAGGCCTAACGAGTATCATCCGAGTTAAGTTTTCCTTTCATGTGCAAATGGGCACCTGAGTCTCGTTTGTTTTCTTGTAACTCCTTTCCCATCACGGTGGTAATGAGCAGAGGGCATGCTTCAGGCCGGGTTTCCCTCAGATCCCCCACGGAGCATCACTCCACAGCCTTAACAACCACTCGCTTCACATGGCTGTCATGGAAACAGTTGTCACTGATGTATCGATTCATATATATAGACATGAATGTGCCAGAAGTAAAGCATGTGTGCAATTGCTTTAAATAAATGACCAACTGTCCAGTTTGAACCAGGACGTGCAGTAGTGCAAAGTTCACAGCATGAGAAGCGTGAGTGGGGTGGGGAGGTATTAATATCTTCATGTCAGTATTTATTAGTTATCAGATTTGAATTGATGCCTTCAGTGATACAGACTTTATACCGAAGAGATGCTTAAGATGTGTGTGTGTGTGTCTGTATGTTAGAGAGAGAGAGAGTATTTTAGTCTCTTCCAGACTGTGCAGAGGAGGTGAGGAGACTGTTGGATATTAGCCCAGAATCCTAGCTCCAGAGTGTCTGTCTGTGTGTGGTTTGTGTGTGTGTGTGTGTGTGTGTGTGTGCGCTTGTCTGTTTGCAGAAGCAATGTAGGAAATGTGTGTAGATGGCAGGGGAAAAGTACTGTTAGCACAAAGGTATTTACAATGCTTTAAAGAGTGTGTTGACCTTGAGACCGTCGTTCACAGGGTGTTTTAATTAAAAATAATTGTGAGCGTTGAGAAAATCATTAAAGGTTATGAAATCTTTTTATATAAAGGCATTAAAAAACAGTGTCTGTGAACACACCTGTTGTCAGGGATGTGGAGAATAACGTGCAGAATCTGAGCAATGGTGGAGAAAATCTTACATTTCTGTTAACAATGCTGCTCTAAAATGCACTGAAATAAAAAAGCTAAATCACAAATTAAACCTTAAAATTATCTCCTGAGATTTCACAGTTCTCACTTTTTGCAATAAAAACCTGTCGGAAAGATTAGAATCCATAAGGATAATATTTTCCATTCCCTGTTCTATTACACAGTAGATTCTAATGGGATTTTTTTCAGGAGTATTGCTCCTACTGGTTAATGGTGTTTATGTTGCTTTGTTTAAATAAGCTTCCAGCTCTTTAGGAGAATATATTGACTTTCATAATGACAGTCCATATATAGGGTGTTGGTGGCCTAGTGGTAGGACACTCGCCTTTGGACCAAGAGATTGTGGGTTCGAATCCGTCCTCTGGCATTATCGACACTGGGTCCCTGAGCAAGAACCTTAATCCTAAGTTGCTCGCAGGGGAATTGTCCTTGAAATTAGGAAAATGGAAGTTGCTCTGATAAGAGCGTCTGCTAAATGCTGTAAATGTAAATATATACTCGAACAAAAACTTTAGTAAGAACACCATAATGGTGTACACTAGGATCATAAGTTCAAGTACCATGGTGGAAGTTTTTGCAATAATGTTGGTACTTCACTAGGTCTTTGGTACTTTCTACTGGTTTAGAAAATGTCAGCAGCAAGAACTCTGCAGTTATGATGTATTAAAGTAGTGGTTCTGAAAGTGAGCTGTTCCAGGGGGCAAACAACTGAGAAAATACTGAAAGCAATGAAGCTGTTAAACAGTAAAAATTTGTGATGCATGTTCCACTGTAAAGATGATTTGTCACTTTGTTCTGTTCAATAAGAAGTTGGAGTTTTGTATGAATTACAATGTTTGGAATAAATTCTAGTGTAATTTGGAAGGTAAAGACCTGTATGCGCATGTCAGAGTAGGACTATCAAAATACTCTTAAATAATAAATGTGGGCTGTGCAGAACAAAAAAGGTTTGGGAGCCACTGGATTAAAGCTTGTCCTGTTAAAGCATAGATCATTCTATGAAGTTCTAATGCAGTAAATTGTACAGGAGATGGTTCTCCAGAGAAATTTGTCTAGACTGCGAGCGTTTGAAGCCTCTAATCCCTCCAATCTTTTGTGTGACAAGTCTTTTAAAGCGTACAGGTAGAGAGTTCTGACATTGCACACGTTTGATACTAAGCACTCTCCACTGCTGTAATTGCTGCTGTCCTGCAGATATGTGTTGGTCCTTTAGATTTATTTGCCTAGACATTGTGCTTTTGAGGGTCACATATCTCTTTTCTGGTCTATGGCAAATCTTTTAAAACTTACAAGTACAGTGTGTGACACTGAATGTTTAATACGGAGTGTTTTCTCTATTTTGTTTTTATTTTTTATGTTTCAATTCTTGCAAGGTTTCTTTAAATTAGCCTGCTGTTAATTTCTCATTCCTAAAATTCAATATTAATTTGCACACATTAAGGAACGACCAGAGTGCATTTCACTGCAGGGCGTACTTGTATAATTATATGACAAATAAAGAATCTGGCATAGTGAGACTCGTGGATGCCTGCTGTAATATCTCCTGTGGTGCGGACAGTGTTCAGATTAACGTGTTACAGAAGTTGGAATTACAGTAATATATTACTTTATGCTGTAGCACAGTAATGTAAGACATTACTAATACATTTTCATTAATATTATATTTGTTACATATTTCGGTAATGTTACAGCACGCTTTTAAGCCGAAATTTAGTGCTGTTTTGTTTTTATTAAAAAAAATCACAAACACCACAAGAAATCTGGCACAAGAGAAAAAATTTATTTTATTTTTTTCCCCTAAATTTCCTATTTCCAGTTATTTTGCTGCACCAGATCACCCTCCACTGGATTTAGAATGAGCGGCAATAAACTACATTTTAATATTTTAGAATGCCAAGTCCTACTTCCGCAGTTATTTTGGTGAAAGTAACTGAAAAGTAATGCAGGAGTGGTGTAATAATGTTGTAATGTAATGAGTTATTTGAAATAACAGTAACAGTATAATATCTTACATTTTGGAAGTAACTTTCCCAACACTGTGCATCTAGAAACATGTTGATCAGTAGAGCTCTGCAATGCCTGGAATTAACTCCAGTTTTTCTTGCTGTCAGACGTGTGTGTGTGTTTATTTAAGGCAAGCGCTGGGCTGACACTACAGCCACATGATAACTGTTTACTCATGTTCCTCAAAACCAGCTCAGGCCGCTCAGGTCTCTTCACTCGACTCCAGAGCTGGCCGTAGTTAAAGGTGTGAGTCGAGTTTGGCCAAGTGGTGACCTTTACAAAATTTCCTGGACTAATCTTTCTTCAGGGTGTGGAAGTGACATTACAGGGAGTTATTGTAACATTTTGGAAATATGTTGTAAAAAATTTTATATGTTCGATAATGTAAAACAGTTAATATTGAATGCTCTTTTATTATGCAGTGTAATAATCTTTTTTACATGATTATGACCTCATATTCTTTGAAGGTCTAATATTATTTTATAAAATATCATGCATATTTGGAGATTAATCACATACATGAGACTCTCTCTTACACTCTGTCCTGCAATATGTTCATCAATCAGCCATAACATTATAACTATTTTGAATGATTTTTATTACGTTCAAGAATTTGCACATGATTTTAGTTTTTCTTCCTTAGACCACATTTGGTAGTTCCTAACCTCTGCAAACCAGGAACATCTCACAAGAGCTGCAGATTAGAAGATGCTCTGACCTCGTCGTCTAGCCATTAACACCTTGTCAAAGTTATCCAAATCCTTCTGCTTGCTTTTTTTTAGGCTTCTAACACAACCTTCAAGGACAAAATGTTCACTTTGCTGCCTTCACACTGCTATAATAATGAAGTGATCAATGTTATTCACTTTGTCTGCCAGTTGCTGTAGTGTTATGGCTGATCGGTGTATGTATGTGGCTTCTGTGATTCTTGCAGAACTTTTACATTGGGATGCACTTCATTGGAAACTAAGTTCACGACCTGAATATGGCTGGATCGTCTACTTTTGCAGTTTATTAAGTCCACATGAGAAATCTTTTGCACACCACTGACAGACCGGAGAGTAAATATGAGTTCCTGTCAATGCCCAGCATTACTGTCCTGCAGGTAAAAGCAGCGTAGTCGGTGTTGAACAGATTGGACGTGTGTATGACAGGACTGGGAGCTAAATGTTCTAATATAAACTCAAGTGTCCTGCTCTCCCCTTTTTTGCGCTTGAGATCCTCCGGACTGAGCTGCAGTGGCTCAGCGCTCAGCTGTTCTCTCTCTCTCTCTCTCTCTGCCCTGTCAAACCACTGGCTCCTGCTCCTGGTAAAGCTGTCCAGCAGCGGCACACAGCCTCTGCACTGATGGCTCATTAGTAGGGGATGAAAGGTAAGTGAATAACCTCAGGGGAAGGCAGGAATCTCAGACTACTGTCCACCGCAGACGGCTTTTGTCCTGCTCTTGACAAGCACGGCATTATCAGCCTGAATTCACTCACATTACTTTCATAACTGAGAGAGAGATAGAGATAGAGAGGGAGGGAGGTATAGAGACAGGTAGAGCAGCGTTTCGTAGTGTGCTGAGGAAAAGTGCGTTCCCATTCCTCACGTTTCAACAAAAATATTTCAACGCTGAGCCGTTTGGTTCACAAAACGCACCATAAGGTGACATGTGTTCAGCACTTTCAGCGTTGGAGTGAAGCTCTTAATTAAACCCAGTGAAGGAGTGTCTGATTTATTTTATCTGCTTCTTTTTTTAGGCGCTGGCAACTGCTGCAGAGAACTTCCAGATGGTGCATCAGTGGAAAGATGAGTTTGCAGTAAGTAATTGATCAGGATATTATACGGCCTTCTTAATAATAAAAAATGTCATACAGCATAACAACCCCAGCCCCTAAATCCCCGGTGACATTCACCGTGTTTATCATCTGATCTGAAAAGACATATCACATTTTATTTAAGACCATAAGTAATTTTTTAAAGAATTTTAACCAATACTACAAACACTATCCAACACTAACCCAGTCCTGAAGAAAACGGAATGACTAAAGAGTGACAAATAATCACTTACTGCAGTTAACATTCCGTAAGTGTATACATTTATACACTCTTAGAACGAATGTGTAGAAATATTACACAAATCATATGTAGCACTTTAGTTAACGCATTTACACATTCGTGTAGTTTTAAAATGTACACAACACACACATTTGTTCACAGCATTTAACACAATATATGTAACCAAGGACAGCTCGTTTTAATATTATGCATGATTACACATCTTTGTGTTAACTTTCTTTACACTTTCAGTCTCAAAAGTGGTAACACAGTGAATGTGAATGTGTTAAAATCAACACAAGAAACACATTTCCCAAAACTCATCCATTAATGTGTTGGAATTTGATACAGTTTTGAGAGTGTATGTGTTAGGGTTAGACTGATTATCACAGCTGATACTAAGTATTTTTATGGTTTTAGAAATCTGTAATTTTTTTAAACAATATGCCAATACAATCAATAATTATAAAATTGTCATTACTGTTTCTCTCACCATTCACTGCTCTAGAGGAATGTTCCTGTATATCAATTTTATTTTCATGGGGTGGTTTCTCGCTCATGGATTGAGCCTAGTCTTGGACTAAGTTATTATACCAATGGAGATTTTCTATTCAGATTCAAAGCTAGTCTAGGACTAGGCTTAATCCTCGACTGGGAAATTGGCCCCATAAATTCAGCCTTATGCCCGATGAAAATCTGGCATTCTGACAAACATTCTTGACATTTATTTCTGTTTTGAACAGATGTCAGAATTAAACATATCTTAAGTTAAAAATTGAATTAAGTTTGGTGATGGATTATTTTTTATTCTAAGTTTTGATAACATTGTTTTACAGCAGACTCATATTAGTAAAAATATTGGTTATTCGCGTTCCTATTTTAAAACAATCAGTATTGGTCCTGAAAAAACATTTCGTCAACCACTGTAATATGTGTGCCTCTGTCTATATGTATATGTGTGTATATGTATGTCTGCCTGCAAGCATTCATTGCAGCTTGCTGTGTCTGCTTTCACTCGGCACATTCCCTCCCTTGGTCTAGATATATGATTTTACTGAATACACATTCTGTCTGCAGTCTCCTGCAGCGTTACTTAAACATTACACTTCGGACATGCAGTGAAGCATAAGCATTGGGACAGTGAAGCAAAATTACTTTTCGTTGCATATTCATGAAATTCTTATCAAAATATGAACCTAATATTTAGCATGTCATCTTTTATTCATTTATTATACCAACTCACACCATGCTGTCCTTTGTCTTCTTACAGTCTGGTTTAAGCTAGAAGTAAGGATTAGTGTAAATGAGCGTCAAGGTTTTCTAACCGATGTGGAGGTCTAGTAGTGCAGTACTCTGCACAAATCAAGAGGTCGTAAGTTTTCCATTTCCACTCTATCCCACAACTGTAATTGAATCCCAAGTTCCAAACTAGTGTGCTTGTAATTTCCACGTGGAAGGATAATAGCAGTGCAGAAAAAATCCAGTCGAATCGAATCACGATTCTTTCTCTGCCGATTCAAAATCGATTCATATTTTTCAACTAATGTAATGGTACTAGTTTTTCCTGACACAAGTCGACGACAGAAGTCATTAAAGTTTTGCCCTCTGTACCGTGCAGGGTGGAATTCCACATGCACACACAAACTTGTACAACTATGTTTGTGGGGACATTCCATAGACTCCCGTAATGACTAGATCTATATAATTCTACAGCTAATCCTAAAACTAACCCTGACCTTAACCTCAGTAACCAAATGCACATCTTTTACCTCTTTTAGTTTCTCAAATAAAACATGCATATTTTATATAAAGTCATTTTTCCTCATGGGGACCTTTCAGACCTTTCCCCACAAAGCCATAAAAAATGCATTCAAGAGATTTTAGGGGACAAAAAGGCTGAAAAGGTCTCCACAATGCATAAAAAACATGGTACACACACACACACACACACGCACGCTAGGGGTGTGCCATATCCTACCATTCACGCTAATCTTGGGATAAATTTTGATCCGGGGTACAAATTAATTTTACAATATTCTGAGTTGGCGGTGTAATGAAATCACATTGTTACGCTGCGAACGTAAGTTAACTTAGGCTACACCTGCACAACATAATTAACATGGCGGAGTGAGGTAGGATTTCAGCGGTGCCGGCCTTACGGCGAAAAAATGCGTCCCTGCTGGCGCGTGCACCACTGAAAACAGTGAAGGGAAGCGGTTTTTTCTTTTTGTAATGTTACACACAGTACGTTACACAATATCGTATTTGGCTAAAATACAGATGTACAACTTCGCGATTACTAAAGCATTTAGTTCCTACTACTTTTCACATGCATGTTAATATAGATTTACTACAGACATCCCAAGTCTCCCGCATATTAGTAGCAGCTCCCTGATGCCTGCAAATGAGATAAAATCTCCCGGAATCTAGAGCGAGGAGTGAACAAATACAGCACACGACAAACAGAACCAAAGCAGACTTCAGCTTGATTCTGATTGTAAAATAGTGTTACACAATAAAACGTACTTAATGCTGTGGGCGTAAATTGTAGCGTGAGAATATTTCTTTTAATGTAAAGCCGTAAACTGGGGAAACACTGCGTATGCATTACAATTAGTAAACTACATTTGAGTAACTCAAAACAACTGGAAACAGATACATACATGTATTGATTTGTGAATCGCTTATGAATCGTTAATCAATTTTAAATCGAATCATGAGCCCAGGAATTGGAAATGAATGGAATCACCATATTTTCTGAATCGTGCACCCCTAAAGAAGACGATCATCTGCCAAATGCTGTAAATCCAAATGATGTAAAAGTTGTCCTTTTGAAATCACATATAAAAAAGATGTGAATAATTAGCTTGCGCTGTTGAAATTTAGCTTTTTATTTATGATTTTCTGTTCAAATGAACCAGAGGAAAACTGGGTCTAACCATGATATAGACGATGCCAATTTGACGAAGAGATAAAAAGCAGAAGTAGAAGCCAGTAAGAGCTATTGTGGGATATCTTTTAAAAGAATGAAAGTACTGGAGGAGTAAGCAATTTGCGACAACCAGGTCACCCAAAGAAGGCCACAGCAGCTGACGACAGAAAAATCATTAGAGCCGTGCAGGAAAAAAGCAGCCAAAGGAAAAACACATGCAATCTGCAGAGATGAAATGTAGTTAGAGAGGAGAAATATGGCAGATGCAAGCTAAGATGCCAAAGAGAACATTTTTGGGACAAAGTTTATTGGACAAGCAGAGGGAGTGATAAAGGTTTATTGAACTGGATTATCGAACTGGAAATGTGTGGAGAAGGAGAGAGACGAAACCCACCAGGCAGTGGCATGACCCGTGCATTAATGGCCGTCTCCAGAGGCCGAGCCCCGCTTTTTAGAGATGATGTAAGTGATGGAACTAGCAGCGAAATGCGTTCTGTAGTGGACTGGAACATCTTGTTTATTTCCCAACATGTCTAAATAAAACTTCCAAGCTTATTGGGCTGGAAGTTTATAATGCAGCGGTTCAAACAGTCCATACTGCAACCTTAACCACAGAGTTCATTAGAAAGAAAAAGGAAGGATGGCTTCGGCTGGGCATGTCTCCAGACGCCATTTCAAACAACAACTGTTACGGGCCCGACACTAACTGTAAGGCTTCACAGATCATCTCAAGAGGAGATGTCAAGAATTTGGTCAGACGTGAGGCAGAGTTACACCGTATAATAAACATGTGAAGAAAAGAACTATCTGCTTTAGTTATATATATTTTTGTATTTACGCTGTTCCAATAATTATGCTCAATCAATCTGCTTTATTTCTCACAGGTTTGCCTGTTTTTCCCTTTACAAGTTATGGAAAGGTGCAATTATTCTTGACTGTGATCTGTAATAATTCAGTTTTAGATATGCACATTCTAGTGATGGTGTGCTGGTGTCAATTCCGTGGTTTTTGTCATGGAGACACTGTTAATGGCTTAATATTTTCAGCTCATTAGGGAGATCTGGGTTATTCCACTCATTGTCAGCCTTATTTTTTCCCTTTTTTAGGTCAGAAAATTGTTCTTTATTTTGGCCACAAGGGCGCATCTCCATTAAGGAGGACTGTGCTATTACTTTTCATGCTGATATTAGAGCTGTAATATTCAATTCCTTTTTAGGATTCGGCTCCCTCTGAGCCACTATTGTATTGCCAAATTGCACTGTTTGTTTTTCACAGAAGATAGTATACGTGGCTTGTGATGAGAATGAATGCACTTCCAAGTAAATGACAAAGTATCAAGACAAGGCTAATTTTTATTTTCAAGTGGCACTAGAGGAAGTTAAACAGCGGAATCACTCTGTATGTGGTTTCGGGAGAGCTATCCCCGCTTGTGTGAGCGATTCAGATTGGACTATATGTTTCCGGGTCTAGAGGAAGTTAACCGACAGATTCACTCATGACTATATGTGCTTCGAGGAGCACTACCCCGCTTGTGTGAGGGATTCAGATTAGATTAAATGTTTCCGGCTCCAGAGGAAACTAAACGACAGATTTACTCATGAATGTGTGTGTGTGTACCGCGCCGTGCTACTGATTCGACTGACACGAGTTCCATACAAAGAGGTTTCTTCTCTGTAGGAAGTTCTTAGGATCCCTCTTTTGAGTGTGGTGGTGCAAACGAACTGTAAGTTATGAGATTTTTAGCAGCTATACTTGCTACTATGGCTGTATTGATCTTGTAATGAGTCTGAAATGATTATAAGAGGTATGTACATGGTTGGGTTTATATTCTAGTCATGGTGTAGTTAGGACTCAGGTTAATGGAGACCTCAGATTCGTGACTTGTGTGTTATTTAATGGATTCAGGTGATTAAGCTGATATGAGCTAAACAGCTTTAACAGCTAAGTGAACTAGAATCAGGAGAAACATCTCTAATTAGAATTTATCGTTTCATGATATGAACTTTTTCACCCTTTTATCAGTGTCTGTGTTTTTTAGCACACAGTTGATCACCTCATTGGAATTCTGTTCAAGTAAATCCATTTTTGTCTTATCCACACAGGAAGAAGAAATCATCTATTACAACGCCAAGGACAATGTAAGTAAATATATGTATTCTGGCTTGTTACATGCAAAACGTTCCCCTGTTTAACTCTCATTGTCCTTGTTGTCGTTCAAAGCTTTTTTTTGTCCCCCGCCCCTCCCTGACTTCCTAGCCGCTTCCCTGTAGTGTGCAAGCACAAATCTAATTAACACAGGTAATTGTTGAGGCCAATAAAGAAAAGGCAGGGAGCGTGTTTGCAACATCCAAAGAGGCTCTTTTCTTTAAGCTGCCGCACATATGACTGATATTCCCAGCTCATTAGTCAGACCGTCTCTCCGTACTTGTCTGATGATGTATGGATCTCTGCTCATCAGCTCCGAGGAGACAGTCGGTGAAAAGACTTCAACGTCTCTTTCCCCCTCCCTCGCTCTGACCCTCGGTCTAGAGAATACGCTTTCACCCAGACGCTATACATCACACCTGCCAATTAGCATAGAGCAGAGCGGAGCTACATGGGGAGAGCTGACGTGTTATCAGAGAGAGGATTGTGAGGCGCTGGGAGGAGGATCCTCAGCTAGAGAGTCTATTTAGAAGGTGTGAGATCTTTTCCGAGGAGTTAATGAGTGTCCAACCGATTCCCATGTACAGAACATTTCGTGTCACGCAGCAGCATGATCCGGCATGGTATGAGAATAGCAGACACGGACTAGCGTTTGATTGCTTTTGACTTTAAAGTCGTCCCGTGGTTGATGTCAACCTTTAAAGGAACGCCGGTGAAACTGTCAGTGTCTGCGTTTACATGTAACACATTTGACCCTCGGCTTTGTCTTACAGCTCGAAGCCAACGAAACCGAGTGGAAGAAAAACCGCATCAGGCCGGAGTTTAAGGAGGACCCTTCTTTCAAAAACCACCTCATCTCCTACAACCACACGGCCGTGCACATCCCTACAGACATATACGATGGCTGTGAGTAGTACACAGTTCACTTAAATTCAACATCATGTGTAGGGCTCCTTTTTTATGGAGCACATTATTATAAACTAGCTCAGTGCAGTTCCAGGTGCTAAGGATGTTAAGGAAAAACTTACTCATAGTATTTGAGGAAAAATATTGGGCCTCATTCACCAGCGGTTCACCAAGAGAGTGATTATTTGTCATTGTGAACATACCACAGCACAATACACAGTGCACCACGGCGAAATGTGATCTGTGAAGCAGCAGTAGGGCCACTGAAATGAGCAGCATCCAAGGGGCACTGCTTGGGGACAGTACCTTGCTCATGAGGACGTCAGTGATACCTTCTCCAGTCCAGGATTCAAACTGGCGACCTTCCCATCACCTGGCGAACACCCTAACCGTAATGCTACCAAGTGCCGACAGACGTACTGTTGTTTAGAACAAGAACTTATGGGTATCAATGGAAGTACTTACAGTAGATTACAAAATATGTGTGTGTGTGTGTGTGTGTTTTGAGCATCTGTTTTTGTGTGTGCTTTTTGTACTTGTGAATTAGTGAATGTATGTGTGTGTGTGTGTGCGGGTAGCAGGTCTGGCTAAGCTCTAGACTTGCTATTTCAGTCTGTTTTGCCTGCTGGGACAGCGTCTGGCCATGTGGCGCAAGACGTCCCTTCCCTATTGACCTTTCCCACACGCACTCGGGTGAACTTGGGTAATTGTGAGTTTTTAAAATAAGAAACTAAGGTCTGAAGTTGGTACTCGTTGATTAGGTGGTGCTAGTAGAATTGATGCTACGGGCATCAGCACTTCTAGTGCACCTTTAAAAGGCAAGGCTGCTGTGCCGTGCATCACACTGAAAGGTTGATCTTTTCATAGTTCACAGGAGCAAACCTCCAGGCAGGCTTGAGCCTGTAAGCTGTGATTTAAAGCCCTCTATTTATTTTTATTCACAAACCTCCCATCTTGGTGAGGCAGCAGGGCCGTTTTCTTAAAGAAATGGTCTCGAACATATAGAGCAGGGCTGCTGCACATACTCAACCAGCTGATGGCGCTAACGCTGAAAATGACGTCAGTATTTTAAACCGATTGTTAAATGCTTCAAGTAGTTGTAACAAATATTGTGGTGGATTAAGTGGTAGAATACTGAACCAAGGACTATGAAGTCATAGATTCAAATCCTGCTCTATCCCTTTGCCAGAAATGTGACCGTTGGGCCCCTGATCAAGACCCTGAAGGCCAAGTTGCCCCTGAAATTAGAAAAAATAAAGTCACTCTGGATCAGTGTCTACTAAATGCCATAAATGTGTTGTAAATGTCAGTATTGTTTCTACAGTATCAATTAAGTATATTCAGTATTGGCTCCAAGGAAGAACGGAACAAGGTTGAAAGAGTAAGGATTAGTATAAATTCTAAACAGAAACTGAGCGCTGATAACAGTAGATTTGCTAAGGAGGTTCATTATAAAATGTAATTCAAATGATCAGAAAACAAAAAAGTGTTTTGTTCACTGTGCATAGTCTTGTGGATCACAGGATGAACATGGATGAACCACCAGAAAGGCAAAACCAGACTAAATTACCATTAGTACGAGAGAATTTTCATCTCAAATTGTCCATGTAGCTGCTAAATACATTCATTATTAAAGCTGTAGGTTGTTTACTTGCTGCCCTACATTTCCATTAAATAAGTGTTTCAGAAAAGGCTGGAAACTGGTCTCATTCTACCAGAATTTACAGCACCAGTGTGTGTTCTTTTGGTTTGTTGCTAACCCTAATTATTTTTACTCTGCAATTTTATTTTTTAGGTGCAGTAAATAGCAGAAATACATGTGAATTGATCATTATGATCAGTATAATAAAGCACAGTGAATGCTAATACTTCTATGTATTGATTAATAACAATCAGTTGACTAATTGATAGTCAATAGATTAATCACTAGAAATATCAATTGATAGCAATATTGTCGTTAATGGCAGCCCTAATACACCAGTCAGCCATAACATTATGACCACTGACAGGTGAAGTGAAAAACATTGATTACCTTGTTACCATGGTACCTGGCAGTGAGTGGAATATATTAGGCAGCAAGTGAACATTTTGTCCTTAAAGTTGATGTATAAAAATGGACAAACGTAAGTACTTAAATGACTTTGTCAAAGGCTATGGCGGCACAGTGGTTAGCGCTGCCGCCTCACAGCGAGAAGGTCCTGGGTTTGATCCCCGTGACGGTCGTAGAGCCTTTCTGTGTGGAGTTTGCATGCATTCCCTGTGTTCGCATGGGTTTCCGCCGGGAAGCTCTGGTTTCCTCTCACAGTACAAAAGCATGTACTCTAAACTGGCCCCGTAAGGTGTGACTGGGAGTGTGGTTGTTTGAGTGTGTGTGTTGGCGTCTGCCCAGGGTTGGGCCCTGCCTGTAGTTCCCGGCATAGGCTCCGGTCCCCGCTACCTTGATAGGGATTAAGCGGTTCGAATAATGTATGAATGAATGAATGAATGAATGAATGCCAAAGGCCAAATTGTGATGACGGCTAGACGACTAGGTCAGAGCATCTCCAAAACAACAGCTTTTCCTGGTCTGCAGTGGTCAGGAGCTTCCAAAAGTGGTCGAAGGAAGTTAAACTGGTGAATCGGTGACAGGTTGATGCACATGTGGAACGAAGGCTAGCCCTGTGTTGTCTCATCCAAAAAAATTGGTGAAAATGCTGATCACGCTGCTAACCCTGGTTCTGACAGAAATGTGCCAGAACACGCATCTCGTCACAGTTTGTTGTGTATGGGGCTGCATAGCTTCAGACCTATTCAGTATTAAGTGGACAGTCACAGTGTTATGGCTGGTCAGTGTTTGGGGCAGAGAAGCCCTAGCAAATTCGTGAAGGGAGGAGAATGCACAAGCCTCAGAGAAGCCAGCAACGGCAGTGTAATTCAGTGACAGTCATAATTACGTGCAAACAATATTAAGCAAAACAAAGAGCAATAAGACATCAAAACCAAACTAAAGCCAGTGGGGTGGCTTCAAGTCTCTTCTTTCTCGTCTTTGCATTGCTCTTTGTTTCCTACTGCAGGCTGTTGCACTGTTCCCTTTATTAAACCCTGATGAGTGCTCAGGGCACACGCTCCACCCAGACTCTTAACACAAAGGGCCGAGCTATTGACGAGACGACCGGCCTAATTAATCAGTGCCAGGGGTGTTCTGCGAATCCCACTTTCACCGCCTCAGCTCAGCGAGGAGGCGGTGAAACATACACAATCCTGCGAGATGCATCCTACTCCACAAGTAGCGTGAAGAAAACAGAAGACGATGGGAGCGTGTGCACAGGTGGAAATATGCTGCCGCTGGTCACAGCCCGACCTCAGGGTCAGAAAGAGACGCGTGCAGAATGAAGCAGGAATCTGTGTTGCTGAAGGGGAAGGGGAAAATGGGAAACTTTCGTTCACATGGTTGACATTCGGTTCCGTGCAGGTCGGCGTATCACAACTAGAGCTTGAAGAATAAATTGGCATGGAGATATGAAGTGTCTCATAAGATTTTTATAAGGTCATAATCATTAAAGGTGTGAACCTTCACCGGTCTCACAATTCCATTCGATGGCAATTATTAGGTCAACATTCTCACTGCGTTACGATGCATGCCGTCAATTTTTTTACATTACTTCACATTGCACGCAGAATGGGCAGCCATAGGTGCTACTGGGATGTTCTTTTTAACTTGAATTTTTATGACGCAGCCAGAAAATCACCAAGCAGTGTGCAGGCGTGGGGGGGGTGTATATATACACTATATATATATTTGCATTAAATTAATTATTCATAAAGATACCCATTTCATCTGGAAATATTAGGAAAAACCTGCAATGCCGCCGCGGACCACTAGAGGGCAGCGTATCGCCGCCTGAAAACCTCAGTTATAATCGATTATGGTCTGTCATTGCATCAATGCAGAATAATCCACTTCTGCATCGCGATGCATCGAATATGCAATTAATCTCAACACCCCTAATAATCATATTAAACGTAGCTGTTTTTTGTACTGTTGTACACAGTGCTATTCATGAAAATGTATTATTTTTATGACATTTTTAACCTGCATAAAGTCATGTTGTATTGTGTGAATTGTACTTTAAGTGTTTAGAAAAATATCAGATGTTTAATCCTTGAATTTTCAAAATAGGTATCGGTCTTAAAAATCAGTCAGACTGTGACTAAAACAAAATGATGGAAATGTATTACATAAGTTGGTGCTGTTGGTGGCGCAATGGTAGGGTGTTCACCACATGATCTGAAGGTCACCGGTTCGAATCCCGGACCAGTAAAGGTACCACTGAGGTACTCACGAGCTCATGGTACCACTGAGATACTGTCCCCAAGCACTGCTTCCTGAGCGCTGCCCTTGTTAAGAGGTCAAATTTTATTGTGGTGAACTGTGTGCTGTGCTGTGGTGTGTTCACAGTGACAAATAATCACTCACTTTCATTTGATAGAAATATGAGTATTTGCTGGAAAGAGGAAGAGAGAGACAGCACTTGCTTAAAAGAGTGGGTGAAAGTGTGTGTGTGTGTGTGTATGTGTGCTTATTGTCCTTCAACAAGTTTAATGAATGTCGCTTGACTGTCACTCAGGGCGTGAGAGGATAGTGATTCTAATCTAACAACACTCAGAACCAAGCACACACACATCGACCCCTATTATACACACACACACACACCCCAGTGCGTCTACATGCACACAGGCCCACACACACACACACCCTGAAAGAAATAGCTAAGGCCTGTGGCTCCCGTAGGGGAGAAAATTGGATTTTCCAGGATAAAGTGGCACACCGTTTAGAGGAGAACGGGAGAGGGTGGGCTCCTCCTGCCCCGCGCTGAGAATGCAACAAAAACCCGCCGTCATTAAGAGAAACACTGAATGAAACAGGCATGGGAAATAGCTTTTCCACCGGGGGGAGAGAAAACAACGTGGGAAATAGATTTCTGTGTGTGTGCATGTGTGTGAGCGAGTTTTGAGGAGCTACTGCACTGAATAACATCGTTTTCCTTTGAGGATGAAACAGTAAATACGCCTTTTACATTGCATTTTGGTTGAAGTTATTTTACACACTCTGTGTGTGTGTGTGTGTGTGTGAGAGAGAGTGTGTATGTGTATGTATATGAGTGGATGGAATTTACCATGTCAAGTAGCTTCAAACCAAAGGAATGTAAAAGGCTTATTTTACATATTCATATTCAGAATTCATCTTCTTCCACTCATATGCAAACAAATTGAGGATAAAGCATTAAAAAGCCTGTTCAATTGCATCTCAGTTGAAGCTATTTTACATATTGTGTGTGTGTGTGAGAGAGAGAGAGAGAGAGAGAGAGAGTAGAAGTAGATGAAATTTGAATACCACAATCATTCTAAACACAGTCTGTTATAAATCATAACTTCTCACCTAAAGTGGTTTATTCAATATCAGTGACGTTTTCTCTAAGGAGTCATGAGGAAGTGTTACTGACACCCTGATGAACACATAACACCCCCCCCACACCGCTCATAGTCTGCCCAACCGTCTCTCTCTCTCTCTCTCTCTCTCTCTCATTCTCTCATTCTCTCGTCCTCCCCATACGTCCTATAAAAATGAAATATGGCAAACGCACAACGCTGAAATTTCACTGGCCCATTATTTATTCCTGGTGTGTATTTGTGGACACGCATCATGTCTCTCATGGCTGTCTGACGAGGCGGCTCTTCACTAACACTTGCAATGACTTCTGGCCAATCAGCATGCAGCCTTTACTCAGATAAGAGATTTGATAGGATGATTATAGGTTTCCATGGTTCCCTCACTGATGATGTAATAAAGTCAATCTGTCTGTTCGCTGCTGAGGAGCTGGAGATCCCTCTGGAGATAATACACAATTACCCTGATGTTCACAGTCTCACGATCTCAAACACACACACACACACACATACGGTCACGTCTTGCTATATTTGTCAGATGCTTTAATTGACTCCTACGTATAATTACTATCTACATAATACGAACTCTATATCCTATATAAGATCTATATTATACTCACTATAATCCCAACCTTTACCTCCGAAGCCAAAAGCAAATCTTTTCGCTCTTTCGGTTTTGCAAATAAAAGCTAGAACTTTTCTATGAAATTATTTTTCCTCATGATGATATAAAATGTTCTGACGTATAAAATCTAACCAATCGGTTGACAAATGTCTAAAACTCATACATCCTCACAGACACTCTGAGCTCTCACACACCTTCTTTCTAGCGGTGACCGATTATCCGCCCGGATGGTTGTTGACATGGATATTCAGCATTTTCATGGTTATGGTTATCAGCATCAGCCATTTTTCAAACTGATATGGCAATAAAATGACTACATTAAAAAATTTGCTACTTAGGCACTGATGCCGCCTTTCGCCTGAAGTCGCCACTCTGGCACCACAGACCAGTTTCATTTTGGGGGGGAGTTGATAAGACGTGTAACAAAGCACAGTTAAGTGAATGATATTTAACCTATTCACCAAGTGAGTTGCCTTGCTGCCACCTAGAAGTCACAGATGGAAGATAAAACACCCTGCAGTCTGTGATGGTCACTATAAATGATATACATTTTGGGAAAAAAAGTTTTGATTCTTTCTATGCGGCCCAGCACAAAATGACTTACGGCCCGGTACTGGTCCGCAGTCCGCTGGTTAGGGACCCCTAGTCCATAGATGAAGTTTAGACCATCAATACTGACCTGTGAAAACTTCAGGTGTGGGTGTGAATGTATGTATGAGAGAAATGAAACACACTGCTGAATTAGATTTGGCCCATCTACATGCAAGCTGAACAGAAATGTGTGTGTGTGTGTATGTGCGTGTTTTTTGGGGGGGATGCGCTGTCCAGCCACCATAGTGCTGAACGAGCTGAACTGGACCGAGGCTCTGGAGGACGTGTTTAAGAAGAACCGGGAGGAAGATCCCACTTTACTCTGGCAGGTGTTCGGCAGCGCTACGGGACTCGCACGATACTACCCAGGTACGCTCTTCCATTGGGGTGTGTGTGTGTGTCTGTCTATGTCAGAGAGTGAGAGAGAGAGAGAGAGAGAGAGAGAGAGACAGAGAGAGAGAGAGAGGGAGAGATAAAGAGAGAGATGTGGGGGCAAGAAAGATGGAGCAGCCAGGAGGGGGTAGAGAGAGATGAACAGAGGAAGAGAAGGAGAGAAAAGGGGCTAAAGGAAAAGAGAGAGGGAGAGACGGTACAGAGAAAGCTGAGAGGGTGAGAAAGGGGGTATAATTAGAGAGAGAGAGAATAGGGCAGAAAAGTAATAAAAAGAGAAATGTAGTGGAATGAGAGAGGTGGAGAGGAGCCGGCGAGAGAAGAGAAAATGTGTAGAGAGGGGGAGAAAAGGAGATGAATGGAGCGATCTAGAGCCAAGAGAGAGGCAGAGACAGAGAGGGACTGGAGAGAGAGAAGGAGTGAGGACGAGAGGGGAGAAAATAGAGAGCAATAGACAGGAAGATAGCATCAGAGGAAGAGAGAGAGAACAAAGTGAAATGGAGCACGAGACGTAAGGAGAAAATGAGAGTGAGATGCACAGGGGTAGAGACAGAGATGGAGCGACAAGAGAGGAGAAGAAAACGGTGGCATGGCCAGAACGAGACAGGGAAGAAAGAAAAACAGAGAGAGGGGTAGAGCAAGAGAGAGAGAGCGAGGGAGGGAGAGAGTTGATAGGAAAAATATAGGGAAAAGATCAAGGAAGAGACAGAATAGGAGGAGTGAGAGAGAGAGTAGGGCTAGAGGGGGATCCAGGAGGGGGGTGGAGAGATGAAAAAGGAAAGAAAAGAGGAGAAAAGTGAGAGAAATGAAGGGAGAGATGCAGAGGAAAGAGCGAGGGAGAACCATAGGGGATAGAGAGAGAGATGGAGAGAGAGATGAAGTGGAGAGTAGAAAGGGGATATAGAAGGAGGGGGTGGGGGGAGTGATGGGAGGGGAGAGGAAAAGAAAGATGGAGATTTTCCCCCCAGTATCCTTTATATTAGATTCTGTCCTCAATTTGGCTCTCTCGGTAACAGACGTGTGTGTGTGGGTGTGTGTGTGTGTGTGTGTGTTTGCCTGCTGATCTCTCTGCTGGTTGTGCCTTGCCTCTGATGAGATGATCCGTTTTCCACTTTCTGTCTGTGAATAGCAGTGGGTAGAGAAATGACCCGAGTGTGTGTATGTGTAGTGTGTGGGGTCCAGTGCTGCCCAGAACACACTCCCTCTGTCTCTAATTGGTAAACATGGCATGTGGTCCCTGCTCAAATTACACTGACATTTTAATATTAAATTATAATGTCAAATATGCTAGCAGCTGAGCGGTGGGCTTCCTGGAGCCTCCCGAGCCCTAATCATGATGAAGTAGACGAGTAATGAAGCACTCAATTCACTTGGATTACTTTCAGACACATTTGGTGACTCTTTAGTTGAAAGTTTGCATATAAATTGTGGATTAACCATGTTTTTGTTTTTTTAAAAGTGTAAATTCATTACAGCAGGGAAAATATTGTATTACTGTGGAAAATCTTTTAGTGGAGTCTGTGTGGTCTCCCCATGTTCACGTGGGTGTGCTCCGCATGCTCTCCCACAGTCCAAAAGCATGCAGTTAAGGTTGATTGGTGACTCTAAATTAAACTCTAAATGTGTGTATGTTTGTATGATTGTCAAACACAAGTAAGTCCAAGTTTTGGCTACAAATGTTCTTCAAAGAGTTCAGATTAGTGTTCAAACTTCTACTGACCTTTAACATCTCCTTCTTTTTACCACACACAAACAAGCTGGCATAAATGATAAGCACTTTATAAGAAGCAATATTTGATATACACATGACGTGTGTTGGCGCCCACCCAGATTTGGTTTCGCCCACCTCGCACCCAAAGTTCCGACTCCGGTCCCTGTAAGACTGCAGTAAGAATTAAGTTGTTCAGATAATGAATGAATGAATATATTGGGCTTCGTTCATTCATCCCTACGGGGCGGCGCAGTGGCTCAGTGTTTGAAGCGGGAAGGTCCTGGATTCGATCCCTGGGTCGGCCGTACGGCCCTTCTATGTGGAGTTTGCATGCTCTCACCGTGTTTGCGTGGGTTTCCTCCAGGTGCTATGGTTTCCTCCCACCGTCCAAAAGCATGTGCTGTAGGTTAACTGACAAATCTAAAATTGGCCCCATAAGGTGTGAATGGGAATGTGATTGTGTGTGAGTGTGTGTGTGTGTGTGTGTGCCCTGCGGTGTGTTGGCTCATGCCCAGGGTTGGTCCCCGAACTTGCGCCCATAGTTCCCGGGATAAGCTCCGATCCCCGCCCAACCCCAGTTGGGATTAAGCGGTTTGGTTAATGTATGAATGAATGAATTAATGAATCATTTATCCATCCCATCTCTCTGTGCCCTTTTCTCTCGCTCTTCTTTCTCTCGCTCTCTCTCTCTCCACCCTCCCCCAGTCAATAGCACTCTTATTCTGTGCTGTATGAACATGCTACAATAAGCCACAGGCAATAAAGGTGTCAGAGTTGATCATTCCTTCTGTCAGTCAGACACACACTCAGCTCACACTCTCATATTCAATATGTCCAATCAACGCTCCCCCTTACTCCTCTGAACACAGACTGCGCTGAAACGTATTACACACAACCCTACTTATCCTGCCACACCTTTTCAACAGCGTTAGTGTGAATTCTGTCTGTGTTCTTCTTTTTCCCACTTTTTGGCTGTTCAACTCCAGATCAGATATCATTCATGGTTTAAAATATTCAGCTCACTGTCCAACTGCAGTCTTCTTATTTTGGCCACAAGGGGGCACAACCATGTACTTACCAAAAGGCAGGTTAACATGACTCCAACAACTCAAAGTTTAACAGCTAGGCAAGGCAAGTTTATTTATAGAGCACATTATCGTACACATGGGTCATTTAGTGTGCTTTACAGAAACAAGAAAAAACTTGTTAAAAATTAAAAGTAAAGATAAAAAGAAAAAGTAAAGAGAAAATGAGTAAAATTAAAGATAAAATAGAAATAAAACGATTAAAAGTGCTACTAAAATATTAAAAAATCAGGCACAGGTAAGATGTTAACAGCTAGGTCAACTGTAACCAGCAGAAAGGGGTTTAAACAACATTTAATGATTTTCTTTTTCTGCCTTTTTCATCTTTTATCCCTTTCTGTTTTTAGGATACATCAATCACACATTTGCCTCAGGAAGTTTCCCTAAAATTATATATCGTCACTTTCGGGCGGAAACCTTTTATGTCCAAAACGGTTATTTTTCTGCACGGCTCCTCTAGATGGAGATGTAGCATCCAATGCAGTTGAGAGATGTAGCTGTTATCAACACTTTTCATTGGTTAAACTGTCAGGCCAAAGTGAAGACTGACCAACAGAATTGCTTTATGACAAAAAAAATTTAAATGACCCAAAATGGACTTGCGGGGTTTCCGCTCGACAGCGACGATATGTTATTCAATAGCACGTTCCCACTAATACACCAGACTTTGCTGTAATAAGGCCTGGTTTCATTATAATTATATTACATGCTTTTAAATGTCATACCAGGCTGCTACTTTCCACTTTATTTAACATATTCTGCCATTAATATCTACTTGTTGGAGTTTATTTCTTCATATTAATATACAGTATATTATTATGTAAATTAAATGTATATAAGCAGGTTGTCTGGTGCCCAATATGGATTAAACCTGTAAAGTTGTATTTTTTCACAGCAGTTCCTTTATTTTTTTATGTATATAAGTCTCCTTTTTTCCATTAGCCTCTCCTTGGAAGGACGCCAGGAAAATGCCAAGTAAAATCGACCTGTACGATGTCCGTCGCCGACCCTGGTACCCACATTCACACTCACACATTCAGTTAAGAGAATCTATAAGGTCTCTGTTTATTAATCTTTTTATTGGTAGTTAGAAGCTTGCATTTTAATTAACACAGTGAGTATTTATTATGAAATCTATAATATATGAAGCCTGTGAAGTGTTTTTCTGCTTGTGTTCTTTCAGGTACGTTCAGGGCGCTGCGTCTCCTAAGGACATGCTGATCCTGGTGGACGCGTGAGTGGGTTTCATATTTGAACATTTATCCCATATCAAACCACGCTCTCTTTCCCTTTGTCCGCCACTACAGTGTGCTGTGGGAGGCTGAATAGGGCTCAGGTGCTGAAGTGTGTGTTTGTGCGTGCATGAGTGTGTGATGTTTCTGTTACTGCGTTACAGGAGCGGCAGCGTATCTGGATTAACTCTAAAACTCATCCGAACGTCCGTCAGTGAGATGCTGGAGACTCTCTCTGATGATGACTATGTCAACGTGGTGCATGTAAGTGTGTGTGTGTGTGTGTGTGTTATTGCAGGTTGAATGGTTTTAGATATGTAAAAGCAAACCACATTATGGGGGAGTTTTGGAAAGTATATTCACAGTGTGTATCTGTATGTGTGTGTGTGTGTGTGTGTTTTTGTGTTTTCTGGAAACTGAATGGTAAGAGCTATTAAAGACATGTATCACACCATGTTTTGAGGGATTTCTATGTATGTGTGTGTGTGCGTTCATCACAAGTTGAATGGTCTTGAAAGACATTAAAGATCAAACCACCTTTTTGGGGATAGTTTATGGAAAAATATGAATTAGTGGGTGTGTATTCAGTTTGTAAGTGTGCCTTAACAATGTGTGTCTCTATAGGTGTGTGTGCATGTGTGTTCGTGAGTCCGACAGAAAGGGATGGAGGTGAAATAATGAAATATGGATCTAGCTTCAGTTTGGCACTTGAAAACAGGCTCTTAATGAAAAGGCTGCTTGAGCTGGTGTGTGTGTGTGTGTGTGTGCTGAATTGGAGGTGGGCAGGCGGGTGGGAGAGCAGGCTGAGGAAATGCCCATCTATCATTTGGGCGAGAGAGAGAGACGGTAAGGCCCCGTGGAGACCCGCGGCTCCTGCTGGATTAATCGGGGCTCTCGCCCTTCTCCTCGAGCGCTCCAGCATCCATCCGTCACGATCTCCTTCTCAAACGCCTCCCGACCCGTTCTACCTGACACATCTGCCGAGCTTATTGGGAATTTTACAGCCTTAGTGAAGAGGACGGCTTTTAGATTCAGCCGACATACGTTGTTCATATTTTTTTCTGATGAGGCTTAATGTTTTTTCCCAGCTCTCTTTTTACTTTTTAGTCTCATACAGTCACATTTACATTTCATTGCCCTTTCAAAGGATACGTCGCTTCGCCTGAGATCTGAGAGCCGACTTCAAGGCTGCGCTTCAGACGTGTGTATGGGTAGGAGTAGAAGAGTAGGAATAGAAAAGGAGCGTACACAAAGATCATACTTTCATTCCCTTTTAGGATTGATAATAGTGACCCGCAACCCAAGCCCTAGTGTTAATGTCCAGTTTAGGTTGAAGGCTGGGGTAAAGAATATAAGGATTTTAGGCAATTTAAGGAGTGTTACTAAGGGTGTAATTTAGGGCGTAGAGCTGGTGTAGGACATGGGGCGATGGTGAGGATAAGGTTCTAGGTGACAGTGGAGGAAGTTGGTGACACGCGGTGACGGTTTTGAGAAGGGTGCTTGGCACTAGTGCAGGTAGGCAGCATGGTGTTGGTGTGGGTGTAAAAATGTGGGTAAGTACTGGGTCATAGTGCAGGTATTGGTGCATGTAGGCTCAGAGTGACAATGCAGGTATGGCACAGGACAATAGTGCCGGAAGAGCACAAGAGCCTGGTGGACATACTGTAGGGTGCAGGGCGATGGCGTAAAAGTTATTGGTGGATGTAGGCACAGGGCAGCACTCCAGCACAGCAGGTCCAGTGCAGGGTGACCGGTAGGGTGTCGGACATCAGTACAGTGCAGGCACAAGGTTCTGTTTTAAAACTCAGGGCGATGGTGCCGTAAGGACACAAAAGTGAAAGATTATTTGTCATTGTGGAAACACCACAGCACAGCACACAGTGCACCACAATGAAATGTGACCTCTGCATGTGACCCATCTGTGAAGGAGCAGTGGCCAGTCAACAAGGGCAGCCACCTGGGGAACAGTGCTTGGGGACAGTACCTTGCTCATGAGTACCTCAGTGGTAACTTTACCGGTCCTGGATTCGAACCTGCGACCTTCTTACCACGGGGGCGAACACCCTACCGTTACGCCACCAACTGCAATAGGCTGTGGCATAGAACCCGCTCTAGTGGTCAGGGTGAGGGTGTAGGTAGGGCACAAGGTGTTGTTGAATGTTGAGTACATGGTGGCAGTGTCTCAAGGCACAGGTCTTCGTGCAGGACTCCTGGTGCAGTTGGTGGTGGTGGTGGTGCAAGTAGAGCACAGGGTGGTGGTGTTGGACTCATGGTCATGGTGTAAGAGTGGGGCACAGGTGGTGGTGCAGGTAGAGCACATGGTTCTTATCCTAGGACTCCTTATCTTAGGAGTGGGGCAAGTGCAGGGTGCCGGTGCGAATAAGGCACACCGTGATGGTGTAGAACTCAGGGTGAGGGTGTAGGTAGGACACAGGTGGCGGTGCAGGTGGAGTACAAGGTGGTGGTGTCAGTCTTTAGGTTGCTGGTGTAGAATATAATGCATTGTGCAAGGTTTAAGTTGAGATGTGCAGCTGGAGCCTGATGAGGCATTATGTGAAGTTACAGCAGGTTTCATCACTCAGTCCATCAGCTCTCAGTGCAGCAGCAGCTCAGTGACACAGTGCCACTCAGTCAGTCAGCCTCAGGGGCCCTAAAACCCCCTCCATTATCCATCCATCAAGCACAACTCGCCATCGATCAGAACCTCCCATTATGGATTACCTACATGAGGGGGGGATACACACAACCACACACACACACACACACACATGTTCAGCCTTGTAAACTAAATTAGCACATGACCAGTGTGTTGACGTTTCACCTTTTAAAGGGCAATTTTTAGTGGAAGAAGTCCTAAAATCTCTCACACACTCTCATTCTCTCTTTCTCATTCCTCGGGAAGTCACAAAAATCAGACAAATCTGGTGTTTTTCTTCGCACCCTGCAGTGACTAAGTAAATGGGCATCGCTTTTTCCTTTATTCTTATAATTTAATTTTTTTCTGAACGCTGCGTGTTCCTGTTTGTTTCCCTGGGTGCTGTGCGGGACTGTGAAGTTAGTAGTGTGCTCATGTGGTGTGTTAATAAATGTAAAGTGAGTTGTGGTTACTGATACTCGGGGAAACAAATTCTGAACAATCCTCGCTAATGAATGCCGACTGACAGGGACAGGTGACATACGGGGCTGTCTGAAGTTTTTGATTGAGGTCTTTATCAAGGCAAATATTTAGTCAGGATTATTGCACCGGTCAGCACAATGGTGTACTCCAATACTGTTTGGGAATATTGCTCTGTGTGTGTGTGTGTGTGTGTGTGTGTGGGTCTGTGTATGTGTGTGTGTAAGAGAGAGAGAGAGAGTTATGGCCAGATCGTCTGGAGACAATAGGCAGGAGAAGCCGAGTGCTGCTAAAACAAGCCTGACAATGAAATGAATGAATGGGCCCGCAAGGCCTCTCTGGATATTTGGTTTGTTTTCAAGCCGACTATATGATTCTTCTTTCCTTGCAATTAAACCTTATTGCTTCACTCTGATCTGGAGCAAAACCAACCCAGTCTCTTACCTCCCACCCCAGAGGATCCTGCAGTTACAAACAGTCCAGGCTTGTGTATAAGCAGGTTTTACTCCACTTTACTTCTGACAGTGTGTTTTCCTAAGTATGGGGTGGGAGAGGAAAGTTTTTTATATATCATTTTAGTATGTAAGCGGCAGCTCTCATAAGAAAAAAATATATAAAACTAAAAAAAAGAAAAAAAACATAAGCTGTTTAATTATTTAGACAATGTAATTTATGTCAGTGGATGTATCTCACAGAACTTATGTGTGTGTTTTGGCTTTTTGGTAAGAATTGGTAGCATGGTTGTTAGGGCGTTGGCCTCCTGATCAGAAGGTTGACAGTTCAAATCCCAGACCGGTAAAGGTACCACTGAGGTACTGATAAGCAAGGTACCGTCTGCAAACACTCTAAAACACTTTATGATGCTCCAAAAGCTGCCCACGGATGGGTCAAATGCAGAGGTCACATTTTGTTGCTGTGGTGTGTTCACAATGACAAATAAGTGGGGAACCAACACTGGGCAGACGCCAACACACCTCATGACACACACTCACACAAACACACTCTCAGTCACAGCTTATGGCCTAATTTAGAGTCATCAGTCAACCTATATTGCATGCTTTTGGACTGTGGGAGGAAACCGGATCATCTGGAGAAAACCCACACGAACACTGGGAGAACACGCAAACCACACAGAAAGGCCCTGTGGCCGACCCGGAGATTCAACTCGGGACCTTCTTGCTGTGAGGCAACAGCACTAACCACTCTGCCACCATTCCGCTCCAGTAATCATTATGTTTGTGGAATTTTCCCAAAAGTACACTGAAGTAAACTTCAGTCCATCTCAGTCTCAGATATACTCTGCTATGAGAGTGTTATTACTCCAAAAGGCATTGATGTTGAAAGGGCTGTTTAGAGGAACGCGGGAGACTTTTCCATGACTCATCAGTCCTGCTCACCTGCTAATTCATCCTGGACTCCTGCAATCAATTACCCACCAGCAGCCCACACCTGCACACCTGTTTAAGTCAAGTGTTAATGGAAACTAATGCGAGAGCTAAGTGGATTTTTTGCATCATTAAGCCCTAGACTGAATGTGTTTACTGCCGGTATTGGTACGTGAATAAGCAGATTGTTCGTTAGCTTTAACGTAAGAGATCACTTTCTCTTTCTTTCTTTCTTTCTTTCTTTCTTTCTTTCTTTCTTTCTTTCTTTCTTGTCAATGCAAGTCTAGACTTTTAGACTCTTTATTCTTTAAACTGGATCCTCTCTCTCTCCCTCTCTCTCTTTCTGTTGTCACAGTAATAGGATCGCAGGGGTCAAACACATCAAGTGACAGATCACAGAAATCCATTTCAGAGTTGGGGAGAGGAAACTTTTAAGTTAATCCAGCTTGTCAAACCAAATTCTGCTCATTACAAACCTCATCTCCTTTGATGGAGTGGAATGAAATACACTTTGACTATAAATGCCTTAAAGCACCGAGCCGGAGAAGAGATCTGCTTTACCAGACTTTTATTGATCTTCCCTGGGTGTGAAAGGAGAAGGTGGTGTGTTTTGATAGTATTATTGAAGCTGTTTGTGTGTGTGTGTGTGTGTGTGTGTGTTTCTCTCTCCTAGTTTAACACAAGAGTGAACAATACAGCATGCTTTGACCATCTGGTCCAGGCCAACGTTCGCAATAAGAAAATCCTGAAGGACAGCGTGCAGAACATCACAGCCAAAGGCATTACAAACTACACAAAGGGCTTTGAATTTGCCTTCAAACAGCTCTCAAATGTAAGTGTGTTTGCTCTTTGCCTCATTTGTGCCGATGATAAATCATTCCCTACTCTAATGAGCTGATCAAGTTAATCGTTTTCACAGAGGTTTGATTTTATGACTTTATTGTGTTGCTATAGTGCCCTCTCATTATTCCTATTATTGTGTGCTGCCCTCTTCTGGTGCTTTTTTGTAACTGCGGTTGCTTTAATTGTGTTCCAGCCAAACGTGACCAGAGCAAATTGCAACAAAATCATCATGCTGTTCACTGATGGAGGAGAGGAGAGAGCTCAGGAGATCTTCTCCAGATACAACCCTGATAAGAAGGTGTGAAGAGAAGCACCTCTTCCGCATGCACACATTTCCAATCCTGCACCTGTATTCTGCTTTGCATGACTTTACTTGTTAAGGTATCAGAGTGGTCGGTAATGAATTTGGTGATTAAAGTGTGAATGTGGCTCTGAGCCTTGTTTTAAACCTCAGGTTCGCGTCTTCACGTTCTCTGTCGGCCAACACAATTATGACACACGGCCGATACAGGGGATGGCCTGCGAGAATAAAGGTGAAATGTGTGTGTGTGTGTGTGTATTTTTATGTCCGTGCATGTATCTGGGTGTGCATTTGTGTTTTGTATGTCTGTGCATTTTGAGAGTGTGTGTGTATATGTGCATGTGTGGATGTGTTTGGGTCTTTGTGTGTCTGTATGTGCATGTGTTTTGTGTGTGAATGTATGACCACAACCTCGAGGGGATCCATGTCTGTCTGTGTGTTTTAGGTAGTTATGAGGACTTAATTGTTACAGGATTCTAAAATATAAGGAAATTTGGTTTGTCAGATTTTTGTGGCTTTGTGACAGCATTTTTTATAGCAGAAAAAATATGCTCTAAACTACTTTTATTTGAAAACTGTAAGAGATTTTTGGTTACTGAAATTCAGGCTCATTTCCATGCTCTTGCCTATGTATAGGGACACTCTTCTTTATGCTTTTATTATTATTTATGGAAATACTAAGATTTCTTTTTGGCTACAGGTGTGTGTAGAAGTGGGAGTGGGTGTTTTAGTAGGAGCAGGGCAGTACATGATTATACACAAGTTATTTATTCCACCTGAATCACATGCACACCGTTACACTGCACTGCAAGATTTATAGGGTGGTTAGTAGTTTATAAAATTATAGCAGGGCAGATTTACTGAGCTCCATCTGTTCTCCTCAGTACTGCTCACACATCCTGAGGAAAGGAGTAATGTGGCCCCCTAGTGGCACTATCAGAGTCAGAATAAGGCTTATTGCCAAAATACAAGGAATTTGCTTTGGTTGTTATCGCTAAAACATTAGAAGTTAAAAGATTGTTTGACCTGTTAAGCCCTGAGACTGTTTTACGGATTTTTGCTCTAAAAATATACCCAAAATAAATATCTCAGCAAACACAATGTCTATTTTTATGCTTTTGGTATCATTATAAAGGTAACACTTGTGAGATTACTGTGGAATCGGCATACATGTTACTGGGCCAGAATAAAGGAAGATGCAACACAGCACAACATGAAAAAAAATTCATGTTCGGCAAAAAAAAAACATATTATCTGCGTAATCTGCAGAGTCTGGGCTTTCATATGATATACGGTATGCATGGTTAGCCATAGTAGTATAGATTCTACAGCCGTATTTCTTCCATGTAGTCCTATGCAGTGTTTTTGTTCTTTGTTTATTTATGTGTTGGAATTGTGTTATGTTTAGGTGGAATTTGTTTGAGATTTTTAGACGAGATTCTATCGGTGATGCTGATGTGCCGCATGCATATGTTTGTTTACGTTTACCGACTATTTAAGGCCTTACCGTTCTGCCCCCGGTACCGGGGCGATCGGGCTCAAGACATTAAATGTATCCAAGGTACTAATATAAATAGATTTAACATGTGGATCTAATATCTGTAAAAATAGATGTAAATAGATGCAGGGTTACATAGTTACAGAATGAGAAACACGGAAGTTACAGAATGAGGAAAAAGTCATGTTCAGAGGATTTACATAAGTAACCAACCGAACCAGGATGTGTACACCATGTATGTCTTCAGGTCCAAACGCAGGAGTGTGGAGATCTGACTTCTTATTCTCTGATATTTTTTAGGATACTTCTATGAAATCCCGTCTATCGGAGCCATCCGCATAAACACACAGGTTTGGCAGATATAATCATGGACTATAATTCTATTGTGAAGACTCGCTTTGGAAATTCTTTAAAAAAGATAAACAGAAGAGTGAAATATGGTTTTAGAGAAAATTTGTGTTAATGTTGTTGTTTCTAACTGTGTTGATTAGGAGTATCTGGATGTCCTGGGCAGACCCATGGTGCTGGCTGATGCTAAACAAGTGCAGTGGACCAATGTTTACCTTGATGCCTTGGTATTATCTCATATTTCATATTTGCACTCACCAGTCACTTTATTCAGAAAGTCTACCTTGTAGTTACAGTCTTTGGCCAGGTAATAAGCGTTTTTACGTATGTGCTTTAAGTGCATTTTAATCGTACTGTGCGAATGGAAACAAACACAACACACTGCAACTTTTTTCTTGCATAATTCAAAAGGTAAACTTGTTTTTTTATGACTAACATACAAGAGAACTCTATCACTTTATTTGCTTAGATTAAAGGCTTTTTAGATAATGTTCAAGAAAGGATTTTTTGCCGGCTCCTCTAGAAAAGGTCTAAAAAAGTATAATTTTGCCAGATTTTAAAATAATTCTATACTCCTTAAAGGAACACTCCACTTTTTTTGAAAATAGGCTCATTTTCCAACTCCCCTAGAGTTATATAGATGTGTTTTCCATTCAGCCGATCGCCGGGTCTGGCGGTAGCACTTTTAGCATAGCTTAGCATAAATCATTGAATCCGATTAGACCATCTAATCATTGAATCCGATTAGCATCTCACTAAAAATGACTAAAGAGTTTCGATATTTTTCCTATTTAAAACTTGACTCTTCTGTAGTTGCATCGTGTACTAAGACTGGCGGAAAATGAAAAGTTGCGAATTTATAGGCCGATATGGCTAGGAACTATACTCTCATTCCGGCGTAATAATCAAGGAATTTTGAGTTTGCATTGGTCATGCTTCAAGTAAACACGTTTGATCTGTTCATGCATGGTGTCCACTTGAGTAGACTTTAACATAGTGACTTTGGGCAGTTGGTAGTGCGGCGGTTAGGGAGTTGACCCTGTGAACGGAGGGTCGCCGGTTCAACTCCCGGAGCGGTAAAAGTATAACTGAGTTACTCACGAGCCAGGTACCGCCCCCAAGCACTGCTCCTTGGGCGCTCCCAAAAAGCTGCCCACTGCTCCTTCACGGATGGGTAAAATGCAGCAGTCACATTTTGTTGTGGTGCACTGTGTGCTGTGCTGTGTTCACAATGACACTCACAAAATATCATGCAGTAAAGAGTTGATTGCAATTTCAAAATAAATGTCCATTACAGCTTAATGCGTATTAAGGTTTGCAAGACTGACCAACTCTTTTTCTTTAACCTTTGTTTGCCCTCAGGACTTGGGTCTGGTCATTACAGGAACTCTGCCCGTCTTCAATAAGACCAAATCTAAGGAGGACGGCTCTCCAAACCAGGTCTGCAAACTTGAGCTACAAACTCTGAGGCCTTTAACAACTTGTTGACCTGGCCGCAGAACACCAGGCGTTGGAAATCAGCCACAAACGTTTATTATTAGCCCCGTTCTCGTAAACGTGCGATATTTTTGTCACTTTTCGTTGGAAATTGTTGCTAGTGACGCAGAAAACCAGAGCTTCTTATCTCCCAGACGTAGTAACCGGAGGGACAGTAGCCTTTTGGGAAACCAGAACCAAGAATCATGTTTCGGAAGATAAATATTATGTGACATTTTGTACTAAAGAACAAGACAGTGACCATCTTAACCATGTTGTCATTAGTAAGTGTGTAGAGATCTGTCTCTATAATGATTATATAACTTTTCATAGTATAATTTTCATCATAGGAATATCATTCCACAGAAAATATCCTTTGACATCTCATTCCAATGCCATAATATGATCTCTTTTACTGTCGTACAGCACCAGAACCAGCTAATTCTGGGAGTCATGGGTGTGGACGTTTCTCTGGATGACATAAAGAGACTGACCCCACACTTCACCGTAAGAATACATCCTGCTTTATTTCAAACCTCACAAAACCCAAGGGACTGTGATCAAAAAAGACAAGAAAGTCTCATTAGTGTGTTGAGGACAGTTGGTACAGTAACAGCTAGGGAGTTGGCCCCATGATCGGAAGTTTGCCAGATCATGTCCCCGACCGGTATGGGTACCAATGAGGTACTCATGAGCAAGGTACCGTCCCCAAGCACTGCTCTCCGGGCGCTGCCAAAAAGCTGCCCACTGCTTCTTCACGGATGAGTCAAAAGCAGACGTCACATTGTGTTTTGTTGCATTGTGTGCTGTGCTGTGTTCAATCACTCACTTTTTACCATCCTGTCTTATAGCAGGTCCTGTAGGATTTCAAAAGCTAAATTAAAAATTATTAGGGGCCATTGGTGGCATAACGATAGGGTGTTCGCCCTGTGATCAAGTTCGTAGGTTCGAATCCAGGGCCAGCAAAGTTACCGCTAAGGCACTCATGAGCACGGTACTATCCCTTGGTATCATCTCCACTGTGCCACGGGAGCTTGCTAGCTGCCCACTGCTCCTTCACGGATGGTCAAATGCAGACATCACATTTCACTGTGCTGCACTGTGTGCTGTGCTGTGCTGTGTTCACAATGACAAATAATCACTCACTTTCACTTTTTTTTTACTCCACATTTGTACCCTGTACAGTCCCTTATGAGAAATGTAAATTGATGCAAAAAAGGTTTGTCGGTGCTCATAACTGTGGGGAAATCTTGACATTTTCAAAATTCCCTTGCTGTTGCATTCAAAATTAAATGACATTTCCAACAAAGTGATGATAATATTACTCACCACACCTTACAGTGTAGCTATAATGCCTTGTAAAAGAGGGGACGCCCCCGGGACGCCGGGGCCCGGCGCTGGAGGGAAATTGTCAATGGCCTATGCTCCGGTAGGAGCGAGTGGCTCTAGCAACAATGCCTCGTGAAATTACAGTGATCACAACCAATACATACATTTACAATATATGACACATTTAACAGTGAACAATAAATGTCATTTTATGACCAAATGTCCGTTTTAGCTCCCAAAATGAGACTGTATACACAAAAACAATCATTTTCCGTTATTAAACTGAGACACACTCACTCTCACACACATATACACTCTTATCTCTACATCGTTATGATGTACCAAAAACCAACTGCATCAATTAGTTTCCTTTGTACTTTTAAAGAGAAAAACAGATGAAGCAAGTAGCCGGCTAATGCACGTGAGCATAAATCATAAGTCGCGTTCGGAAGCACGTAATCCTGCACAGAACGTGATCGCCGGCGCTCGTCCTCGTCCTCTCTACCACCGTAATAGCTTAGGTAGAATAGACTATTGTTCCATCTCCTGGTCTTCTGTGGCCTTCTTTTCTCAAGGCTTTCCTCGGCAGACGCACGCTGGAGAGGAGAGAAGCTTTTATCCTCTCCTCATACGTGGTCCAAGCATCTGCTTGTACTTACATTTGATTTGTAAATGCTTGTGATTTTCCATTAAGCTCCGAGGAGTGTTTCCAGATGAACAGACACTGTTGATTAACACACACACACAGCAAGCGGATGACTGACAGGTCAGGCCAGCGTTGAGTGGAGATCTTGGACAACGCCGGCGCTCGCTGGGATTAAGCAATGCATCACGCCGAGAGACTCCCACAGAGGGGCCAAAACGCCCGTTAAGACCTAATGGGGATTCGGGTTATGACGGTCGTCCTTTCAGCGAAAGTGCCACTCACGATTTGTCTCTCTGTCTTTCTCCCTTTCCCTCAGATTGGTCCTAATGGCTATTATTTTGCGATTGACCCAAACGGCTACGTGCTGCTCCACCCAAACCTCCAGCCTAAGGTACGCAATTTGTCCTTGCTATTAGGTATTAGGAGGCAGGGCTTTTATTTCTTCCAACAGCAGAGGATGTTACTATGGAGCCAAAAAGGGACCAGTGAGGAAAAAAATTAACACAAATTTTGTGTGTCAATGAGATATTTTTTGAGTGCGTGAAAGATATTGTTTTGGTTTTTGCGTTTTCCGTGAGCGTTAGATGTTTTTCTGCAGGTGTCAATTTGGGATATTTTAGTGATTTCGTGAGAGGTTTTCGAACATGTGATGTTGTTTTTGCATGAGCACAAGACGTTTTCACATGAACACAGGGGATTTTCATATGAGCGTGGGATGTTTTTCCATAAACATGCATAGAGGACATACAGCGGTTTTCTTGAATAAGTGATGTTTTCATGTGAGCCCAAGATATTTACGCGTAACATTTCTGTGTTTTCACTTGAGCAAGTTTTTGCGGGAGCGCAGGGTGTTTTTGCTTTTGTTTTCATGTTAGCGTGGGATGTTTTCACACGCGCCCAAGATGTTTTCCACATGACCATGAGAGGTTTTTGTGTGAGCATGAAACGTTCTCCCGTAAGCAGGGGATGTTGTCATGCAAGCAGATGTTTTTTTTTTATGCACATGAATTGTTTTTATGAGCATGAGATGTTTTCGTATTGTTTCTTGGGCCTGGTTTTTTGTGTGTGCACATACAGCTATTTCCAATATTCACATATCAAATATCATCGCATTTACAGATATCTAGTAGTTACAGGGAATTTATTAGCCTTTACTGCTCCCCGGGTGCTACATGTCATCATCCCTCTGCTCCTTTATGAAGGGGTCGGTGGCAGCAATTGGTAGTGTAACAGTTAGGGAGTTGGCCCAGTGATCAGAGGGTCACAGGTTTGAATCCTGGACCAGTGAAGGAACCACTGAGGTACTCCTGAGCAAGGTACCGTCCCCAAGCACTGCTCCCCGAGTGCTGTGCGTGAGCTGCTCACTTCTCTTTCACAGATGGGTCAATTTAAGAGGTCACGTTTCGTTGTGGTGGACTGTGTGCTGTGCTGTGGTGTGTTCACAATGACACATCTTCACTCACTTCACTTTGAGACATCTCAGACATCTCTGTCCTTTTTTGTCTTAGTCATTTTTATGCAGTCTGTTGTATCTCTCTCTGTCTCTCTCTCATTTCTGGCGCAGTCTTTCCCCCTATACATTACATCTCCTTTTGATGTGTTTAAATAGCCTTATAAATGGCCTTATACAGTCTAATAAATCTTGCCTGGAGAGACAAGAAAAGCCCATTTGATCATCTTTTTCGTCCTTTGTTTTGAGTATGTTAAATTTTTTTTGCATTGACTTATATACATCCAAACAGTTTTCAGCACCTCTAAGGATGTCACGGACCTGCCAGTGATTGTGCTCGAGCTTTACACCCGCGTATCTCAAACTCCCGGTGTCAGGTCACAGACTTTGAATGCATTAACATGCATTTGCAGCGCAGAAATGGGCGTAATGGCGGCTCTGGGACGGACCCTCGGCACACGCACACGCGGTGTTCGGCGTAAACTTTTTGCAGTTCGCCTGAAGTAATGCACAGTAAACTGGCAGTGAACTCGCATATATGTTTCTCAATTGATCCCAGCCATGTTCCTATCAGTCGGTCTGTGGAGATGCTTGATGCTGGTATTCCACACACACACACACTCACGGAGCGGTATGCATCACTGAATCAAAGCATATGTGATTAATGCGAGGAAGACAGAGTTTTGTGTGTGCCGTATGCTCTTAGTGGGGACCAAATGTCCAAAATGATGTCTAAAGATTGGAAAAAAGGATATTAATGTGATAATAATAATACAAATAAAATAATAATAATAATAACAATAACAAAATAATAATAATAATATTAATATTATTAATATTAATAATAATAATAATAATTATTATTATTATTATTATTATTATTATTATTAGCTTAAAGTGCATTAGAATGAGGAATTGCAATATAAATAAATGTAAAATGATAAAAATAACAAAATAAAATAAATTGTTTGCTTTAGAAGCAGATTTTCTTACAAAACAACTTGTTCAAAATTAAAAGAGCATAAATATTTCCTTTTTGGTTATTGATATTAAGTTTACATCTTCAGCAACATTTTCTGCTTTTCATTATGAAAACCTTCAGATGTTTTTCTAATATAGATCTCACAGCTGTACAAAAGATTTTGAAGTTGAGAAAACCTTAAACTTAGCTTTTTTCTTATTAAAAAAATAAATCATAGGAATGAAAAACTTACTCACTCACTGTTATTACAAATATTACAAGAATATAGTAAACATAAATTTGAAATAAATTAAGATACATTATGTTTGCTTGCTCAGTCAACCATTTAACATATATATGTAGATTTAATATGTCCGTCCAATTAGTTCAGATTCAGTAATGTTTCTTTTGGAATTAAAAGAGATAAAATTTTTATATTTTTGCTGTAATTAATCCAAAAATTTTCCTTTTAATATTTATTGTTTTTGTTGGATTTTAATGTTTCTGTTGGATTGGATTGTGACAAAAAAAAACCATAAAAGGGTTTTCAGTAAAATTCTTGCCATGCAGCTGAACGTGAACCTTTCTGCTACCTCTATACACTCCAAAAGCCAGACTTCATATAGGTAGTACCATGAGCGTGTTAGAGTGTGTGTGTGTGTGTGTGTGTGTGTGTGTGTGTGTGGCCAAATTGTATGATTGATTCTGAAGATAAGCAGAACTTTTTTTTGGGGGGGTGCTAAAAGCTCTATCTATCTCCTCATCATTGACAAGTGCTGACCAGCTGTGACAAACTGTGCTCAGGCTTGTGGAGTATTTGACCCGCGGTGAATATGTTGAGTACAGTTTACACATTCTATGATTTAAAATTGTGGCATAATCGCAAGCGATAGCGCCTGAGTTATGCACTCGTAACCCTGCGAGACTGTTTTTAAACAAATTTAAACATTTTCTCCGCTCTGGAAGCCGTGCGTGCCAGAGGATGCATGGCACGTAGAGCCGTTGCCGAAGCACTGAAATATGCCTGTATCGGAGCTGCAAAAGTTGAAACGTCAGAGAAGTGTGATGTTTGCTGTTAAATCCACATTAAAATAGCAAAGCTCCAGGACAGATGTATGGAGGACATTACATTTTAGGAACAACAAGTCAAGTCGAATAAGTAGAACCATCACCCAGCCTTTCATTTCTTATGATTGGGTGTTATGACAGACTTCAGTCAACTGCTGAGTTCTACCCTCTAGCCTTTAGATTAGAGGAAGGAGCCGAGACGTGGAGCTTTCTTGCTGTTTCTCGTTTTCATTGTTTTGCATTGTATAGCTTATGGAAACAAGACAGACGGCATTGCACTTACAGCGTTCCTTTCTTTAACAGGTCTTTTTAGCCCCTTTTACTTACTTTGGCTACTTACTTTGCACTTACTTGGCTATATTTTTTCTTTTAGGAATAAATAAAACTTTTACCAGAAGCTGTTAAATTTTTTGTCCTTAAACCCACTTACGATGTGTTTACAAAGATTCTGACAATGTGTTCTTATTTAAGATGTGTTCCGACATAAGAAAAGAATGCACAGCTGCACAAATTTTACACAACTCTTACACAAGTATTGCATATATTTTAGTGTAAAACAATAGCTTATTCTACAGTTGTGTAATATTACCTGATTTAAGGGCCTCTGTCCACCAAACCTGTTTTTTCCCACTCGCAGCGCATATTTTAAATACAAATCCTGTGAGCTTCAGTGTTTGGAAAAATAAACGCCAGAGGGCATCTTCAGAGCGCTTCAAGTTGAAATTCAACTTTTAAAAAAGCGCTGTACTTGTCAGTGTCAAGGGGCGGGACTTTTACTTGCATGGTTTATGTCATGCACCTAGTCTTGTCTCGAAGACATGTAAGAATCTGTTTCAATGCAATTTCTCTTCGTATTGTTGGCTAAACTAGCAGTCTCAAAGGAAGATGTTGAAATGGGAACGAACGCGGAAGTGCCCAGTAACAACAACGAGCGCTGAGAGAACGCGCAGAGAAGGTGCTCTGGAAGTGAGGTTTTGACCGCTCTCAAGCAGAAAAAAACACATTTGGTGGACGCAGTCCTAAATGTCTTAACTTTCATATGGAAAATTTAACAAATAACTATCAAATAAATATTGGTAAATAAGGCCTACAGTACCTAAAGAGTAATTTCGAAAACGGCACTTTGGTTAAATATGCTAATATCTTTAAAGGTACAGTACTCTGCAAAAGTCTTAAGCCAGCTCTAATTTCTTAATATTTTGTCTGTTCCTCAAAATTACATAAAAAAAAAACTAAAGAAATTCTGGCTCTTTGGAACCCAAATATATGGAAAAGAAGCAAGACTGACTCGAGACTTCTGCACAGTACTGTATATTTACACCAAAACGTGTATTGTGCCCATCTAATGAGAGTCCTTTTCGATTCAGATGAGAAGATGGCGAGCAAAACGAATGCATGGAAAGGTTAAAAAGCTGACAGGCCTTCTTAAGCATAAGTTACACATTCCGAGAAAGTTACTATTAGCTTTAATATGTTTCTAGACGTGCAAGCATCTTTCTGGAATGCTTTTGTAAATGACGTTTCCCCGTCAATGTCGAAAGAGTTGGCGGCCCTAACATGCTCCAAAGTAAACGTTAGCTCTGGGAGGCAGATCTAGACTTGAGGGGATTGCTGTGTTAAGTCCATGTGGAGAGCAGGCCATAAAGATTGAGTGTGTTTGACTTTTCCTCCCAGGAGTCGGCTCTCCGCAGGCTTGATCTCGTACAGGACAAATGGTACAATATGATCCCAGCATGGCTGCGGCTCTCGCTCGCTGATTGAGTAATACGCGTTAGGGCATGGATTGAATCTCCCCACTGCGGAAGCTGCACTTAACCTGGAGCATCTGTGTAAGTTCCTATACGTGCAGGACACGGTCATCTTGAGAGCTTGAATTGAGGGCAACTCAACTTCTTTTGACGTTTCATCTCTCATCTGTATGGCTTCAGTTCTGGAGAGCTGATGGGTTGGGTGGAGTTCTAGGCATTTATCCTGTAGTGGGGTTGTCACCTTGAAAGTGCTTGTTGACACACACTGCCATCCAATGGGTTGTTAGGGTCACACAATGCAAGGTGTGGATCACGGTGTGACTCGTTGGCTTTACCTGAGCCCAGATGCAAACCATTTGTGGGTTGTTACTCTTCACATTTAAATAATCTAGGAAGGGTTCCCAAGATCCTTCCCAGATTGGTGATGGTTAGGATACTCAACTCTTGGACCAAGAGGCCATGGGTTTGAATAATACCTCCAGCACTAACCCCAATTCGCTCTCAGTGAAAATTCTCTGAAGTCCCTGAGATTAAGAATGGAAGTCACTCTGGATGAGAGTGTCTGCTAAATGCTGTAAATGTTAATGTAAAGCTGAGTTGCAGGTGGCTAATAATTGGTGTCATCATTTCTGCTGGATGTAAGATGGCCCCCTTTACTCATTTCTCAACCATCTGTGTTCACTGTCTAAAATGTAAACATTTGTAACCTCAAACTTGCGTCTCTTCTCCTTTAAGTGCAGATGTACAGCTTGTCTTTACTAAGTCCTAGCATTACTCATTGCACTGTATAACTACTGTCGGGGGAGCTATTTTTAAATGGTAGCTTTTTAAGCTACAAGCTACTTATGATCAAAAGTAGTTAATCTACAGCCACACGGGGGTATTGTACCCTATCTGATCTCACGTTTGCAAATTCAGCACCAAGCGGAAACACCTGATATTTGAAAACACTAGTATTGCCATAGCATCAAGGCAAAAATTAAAATCTAGATCCGACATCACACATTCTGTAATGTCTCACAAACAAGTGCAGAGACATCAGCAGGTTTCGTCACAACTTTTATTAAGTGTGATAACACAGGCTACTGTGGGCCGTAGCTTGGGTATAACAATGTCAAATGATATTTGATATGAATAGAAGTGATTGTGTGAAATTGGCATCGGCAGATGTGATATTGGTAGACATCAAATCATTGTCATTTGAAAAAAAACATTTTTTTGCTCAGCTTCTGCTTAGGTTTCATGATGCTGGGTCTGAAGTGCATTGGGATGTTGTGTTTGGAGAGAATTCTTCTTAACCCAGAGCAGCGCGGCGGAGCGAGAGCGAGCCCCTTTAACCTGAGGGGGGCCCAGATCGGCTGGAAGCAGTTCAAAGTGCTGTGTTGCAGGGTCCGGGGATAACCGGCGCAGGAGGGAGTTCGGCTCCCGGAGTCTTGGGGAGGGAAGTTAGTTTGCGAAGTGATGTTGTTTTTCTGAGAGGTGGAGACGTTTGAACGCCTTTGCCAGTGGCTGATTTGATTTTGATAGTGTGGAAATGGCTCACCTTTTTTCGCAGCATGAAAGCGCTGTGTTGCCAGCTACCATCAGCGCTCACAGGCAGTAGTTCAAAGACGGCAGCTTTCGCAGCATCCGAGGAGGGAAACGCAGAGATTATTGTCTCTTTATAGTTGGAGGAGTTTTTGGATTTTCTCCTTGAATTTGTGAATAACAGTTAATGGGAGTGATTTGAGCTTTCTTGTGTAAGTCTTTCCATTATTAGACCTATAAACCAGCACCAAAACATTCATTTCTATAGAATATACTCCCAGTGTAGCGGTGGCTTAAGATAGTTGGTAGTATAACAGTTAGGGAATTGGCCCCGGTCATTGAAGGGTCGCTGGTTCAGGTCCCTGACCGGTAAAGGTACAAGTGAGGTACTCATGAGCAAGGTGCTATGCTGTGGTGTTTTCACACTGACTTTAATTCACTTTTATTTAATTAAGAAATTTATTTTATTTTTTGTTAGTTTATGTTATATTTATGACTATAATGTGTCTGTGTGTATACCTTGTTTCATGCCTTTCATTAGAAGAGGATACGTAATCGACACTTCAGATTAAGTAACAAATACGCGATAACTTACCATGAGGTGAGACAAATGTAGACCGTGCCACAGTAGAAAACTATTAAATTAGTACTGTAAATTTGTAGAGTGTAGAGTAGATTTTAGCTGCTGCTAGTCACACTGCCACTGTATCACCATCCCGCTGTTTGTTTTTCCAAGAACACATAGTGGAACCAATTGGTAGTTCTAGCAAATGTGGTGCTCTGTGGGAACCCTTCTTTGGCAACCAATAACCCACCCCGCCAAACACTGTACCACCTCCACCCTGTCCATCCTGCCCCTCCTAAAAAGAAAAAAGAAAAAGAAATACCATAAACAACAAAAACTGAAAGACAATTACTAAATGGCACAAATCCTTTATCAAGCAAATACAATTACACAGTGAGTGACAACACGTTCACCAAAAGTCAGAACCAACCCAATGAAACAAATACTCAATAACACCAGTCTCTTCCCGCCAGCATTACGCTTAGGTAGCATTAGCAGGCTAACTTCATGAGGTAAGCTTACTATGTCGCTACTCTTATGTCAACTCAAACATACTTTTATGGTGATAAACCCAGTCTACCAGGTAGGATTAGTTAAGGTGTGCTACTACATAGTTCACGCAAAATTATGTAGTAGCAAAATACCAAACAAATTACCAGAGACATGTTTTACTATCAACCCACAGAAATCAGGTACCGTTAGCTGAGGTAACTTAGCTAGCTGATAACATCTTAACCTCATAGCTGCCAATATAAGAGGAGGGTTTTGTCCAGTGTGCTGTCTGGTTTTGTTGACGACTTGCAGATCTGGTGGACATCGGATGCAGAGGTGTGGGGGAGCTCCTGCAGACATCTGCTGTAAAACGTCATTTGTTGAAAGTATTTGTGTAAAAAGTAACCACAGACAGAGAGGTTGTTCAGAGAAGTTATTCAGAATAGTGATGTCGCGCCGGAAAAGAAGTCACCTGTTTAACGAACAAGTAGCTAATGTTGCGCATACACATCAAACTTCTCAGAGTTGCGAAGTTCATTTAAAAATGCACTTAACAAACGCAAACATTATAATTTGGACAATCATTGAAGAAAATTAGGTTTACTTGGTACCTTTTTGGGCAGTTGGTAGCGTAACGGTTAGGGAGTTGACCCTGCGATCATGATAAAGGTGCCACTGAGGTACTCATGAGCAAGGTACCGTCTCCAAGCATTGCTCCCCGGGTGCTGTCCATGTCGGCTGCCCAATGCTCTTTCACAGATGGGTCAAAAACTGAGGTCACATTTCGTTGTGGTGCTGTGCTATGGTGTGTTCACAATGACAATCACTCACTTTTAATTGTTCTGTTATAGCAGGTCATTACACTGCAGGATTTAAAAAGTTAAATAAAAAGTCATTTCTCTAAAGAAACCACAGTAGCGCGTGAAAGCTAAAGGAGATGACTTCAGTAGGTTCAAGGACGAAATATCCCTTTAGTCTTCATTTGTTTCTAGCAGAGCAGTTGTTTGCATGTTAGGCCGGAGGGTCTTTAAGTGAGGGAGAGAAAATTGCTTCTTAAACACATGACTGGATGTCACTTTTATGTTTAGTTTAGAATTGCTGTGTTTTGTCCCTGGTGAGGTGCGGTTGACCAGCAGATGATTAAAAGAGAGATCTGACATTTTTGGTATTTCCTGCTGTCTCCGCCACAGCGTGCTGAAGATTGGACAGCTAATGATGTTATCGTGGCACTGTTTTCCAGACACTTCATCTCCATGCTGAGCAGTAATTACATCCATTTCGTGTCTCGATGCTGTGCTCTGCAAGTTTTGATGATGCTGTAAAATTCTTGTCGACTCAACCGGGTTCCAGATAATCTCCCTCCTGTAGGCAGGATTTTGGCCTGAATGCTTGACTGACGTGAAGTGAGATAGGCATTTAAAGAGACAAAGACACGCAGCCCGAAACCTGTTATGTCTTCACCTATTATGTCTTGAACTATATATAATTATGATGTACGTGCTTTCTAAGTATAGACTCTGCTTTTCCGTGATATTTTGGTGATGTATGTACAGGAGTGACATCCGCTGTTGGTGAAGGGGGTTTGGGTGGGACACGGGAAGTGAAGAGTCTGGGATAATTCTTCTTCAAACATGTCTTTCCTGTTTGAAACAGTCAGCTGGAGATGGAGTGACTAGTGAAGATTGTAAAGTTGAACAGAAACTGGTCAGATCTGTGTGCAAATACCGTATATGTTGCATCATTCTAGCCAATGGAAGCGTATTTACTATTTTTTAGATTCAGATTTTGTTTTAACAATAGAAAAAGTATCAGTCAATATTATTTTTGTTTCAGAAAGATAAAAGTTTGTCCTAATTTTCTTACATGTAGTTATTTAAGAGTTCATATCCAGCTAATGAGACGCAGTACTGCCAAAAAAGTTTTTACTTTCATAAATAGCACTGTTGCTCAAAGAGCAAAATAAATAGTGACATATAACTATATTCTAAACACAAAAAGAAAACTGCACAATAACAGCATTTAATAACAATAGCATGGTGAAAGTTTCATCTTCTGTCTCTCCATCTTATTTGCTGTTATGAACATCACCAATTTATCAGCCACTTGAAGACGTCAGCTGATTACGCCATCACCCTGATTTATCACTTGGCCTCTACTGCTGTTTCTATATTTAATACATTTTGATTCAGACATGTTATTTAAGATTGAGGGCCTGTTTACACGAATGCGGATATTTTTGTAAACGCCTATTTTTTATACGTTTATTTTATTAATTGCGTTTTCATGACATTTGATTTAAAAAATCTACATACACACTAGAACACAAAATGATTTCAAACTCATCAGGCGATATGCCTAGCGTGGATTACGATACAGTAGACATCTTCATGGTTACTTGTGGAATGTAAGAAATTTAAGGTATTTAATGGCTTGAGCCCAATCGCCCCGGTACCGGAGGCAGAACGGGAAGGCTTTAAATAGTCGGTAAACGTAAACAAACATATGCATGCGGCACATCAACATCACCGATAGAATCTCGTCTAAAAATTACAAAAAACAACAAACTCCACCTAAACATAACACAATTCCAACACCAAAAACATAAATAAACAAAGAACAAAAACACTGCGTAGGTCTATGTGGAAGAAATACGGCTGTAGAATCTATACTACTATGGCTAACCATGCATACCGTATATCATATGAAAGCCCAGACTCCGCAGATTACGCAGATATGCGTATCTTCCTTTATTCTGACCCAGTAACACGTATGCTGATTCCACAGTAATCTCACAAGTGTTACCTTTATAATGATACCAAATGATACCAAAAGCATAAAAATAGACATTGTGGTTGCTACATATTGTATTTTGAGTATCTGTTTTAGAGCAAAAATCTGTAAAACAGTCTCAGGGCTTAACAACTTAAGGCATCAGCACAAAGAGCTAAACACGTCATCCATAGACACCCTAAAAAGTTCCTAAACCCCCCTATAATTATAGGTGATTTTGATTTATTTTCATATAAGAACTTAGGCATGCACATAACACAAACCAGCAAGAACATGAGTCGAAATAAATAATAATAGGCCTACAAGTTGTTATTGTCTGATTAAAATTATCGTTCTCTTTCCACCCCGGATGCTAGGCAGGTGGGCAGGCATATGGACCCAGGCGGAAGCTGCATGTCATTGTTTCTCTGTTAGGTAACGTTCCTGATGTCAGCAGGCTCAAACGTATAAGAAATATGCGTTTATAACTAAATCTGCATACATTTAAACAGGCCCTGAGAACGAAGAGCATTTGGTGGATTTGACCTCTTTGTAGCAGCCAGACTGAAGCCTCAGTGCAGTGCAAAAAAAAGTGAACTCAGATTCCATGTCTCAAGTCCTATAATTAGCGCCCCAATTTTATGCATCACAAAACCTGCTCTACGTGCCCTTATCCAGGCAGAATGTGTTGCTACTTTATCCCCAATCCGTTTCACTTCCTCTCTTACGAGGACCAGCAAATTTGTTTCCTCCGCCACAGCGACTCGCAGGAACCTCCGAACGATGTTTACATATTTCCTCTGCATATCAGATAATGGAGGAAGACGTCTTTCATATGCCAATCTCACGCTCTGTATGGCGCACATATATTTTGGGGATGGGCGGGGGACCCGGAGGAAGATTGACACGCGTAGTGGACACATGCCAATCACAAGCCCAAGAAATTTGGGCCCCCGGCGAGGGTTGTGTGTGGGGGGGCGGGGGGAGGGGGGCGCGGTAGCCGAGCGAGGGGCCGACCTCCACACTTTGAAATCCTCCCGTCTCTCTCTGCCTGGCTCTCATTACGAGCTCGGCTTTCATATTCAGCACTCCCTCCCGCCCTCCCTGTCTTTGATTCCCCCTCTTTCTCTTTCAGATGTCTTTCTTTCTTTCACTTTTTTCCTCTTAGCTCTCCTCATCTTTAATACATGCTTCTCTCTCTCTCTCTCTATCTCTCCCTCCCCTTTCTTCTTCTTCTTCTTCCTTGAGCTCTTATTTTATTCATCCCTCAGTCTCTCTATCATTCCAGCTCAGCTGTCTCTCTTGCCTTCCCTTGCTCTGTGAACCTCCTTGCAAAATGAAAAAGAAAAGATTCAGTGCTTCTTGTATTATTCCAACTGTTCGTGGGCTTGTAGCGTTCGTGTGATCGTAATTCTCATATATTTGCTTTTCATTCCATCTTCCTCATTCTCGTCCGTGGCCGTTTGCATGCCCGCTCTGTTCTCGGCATGTGTCACGTAAGAATCTGACACTTTTACTTTATCTATTTAGTAGCTCGCACTTCATTTGTTTGGTTTCCAGCGTCATTTCGTAACTTTTCTGACACGTTGATGACTATTAAAATACATGAATTACAAATGTTTTTCCTTCCAAAGTCTTAACCTAAATGAGGGCTGGACGTTTTCAGAGCCATTAAATTAAAGCTTTATAGTCCTGTACAACCATACGGCTCATGTGGAGCCAAATATATCACCGAATGTGTATACAGGCTGTATATTTGAAATATTCAAGCAAAAACCCTTTTCTAATGAGACCTTTTGTTTATTACATCAATCAGTTAAATCCTGCGATAACTCTGAACCCTGTGGGGGATCTCCACTTAAACTCGAGCTGATCCTGCAGCCTGGGCCTCCATTAATGTTGAAGGCTGAATGCACATTTATTCTTCATATGTAAAAGCAGACGTTTCTGAAGCCCTAAGCAAGAACATTTTAGAACATTTTAAACTATAAGTAATTTCTAATTGTTTTGTTGTGCCTAATTATTTGGAGACAATTCTGAAATTTATGTACAAGGTAACCAAAAAAGTTCTTTTTTATTTTCATTACAAAGGGAAAGATCTCCCGACCTGGACTTCTGGAACCAATGCCTGGCGGTGCGTTTATTCAGAGAATTATCCCTAAAGGCTTGGCAAATTTGGCGAATTTGGCGGCAACGCCAAACGGACTGCTTCGACACCTCCGTTTCTCTTCACCCCTACTCGAGCTATGACTGCTGTGTTTAAATGCGCAAATTGCTGGCATAGGACAGGGTCAATGTCCTCACTCCCATCTCAAACGCTTATTTCCGTCTCAGTGATGGCTTCTTCCAATGCGAGGTCAAAAACAAGAAGAACTTTTTTGGTTACCTTATAGTAGTCACTTAAGATTTTGTTTTAATAGTTGTAGTTTAGCAGTTCAGTAGTAGTGTGTATTACAAGAACATTTAATCACTAATGTAAGAGTGAGTGTGTTGTGATTAATCTGACTCTCTAACTCTAATCTTTCTTGTTAGAATCCCAAATTCCAGGAACCTGTTACGTTGGACTTTCTGGATGCTGAACTGGAAAATGATATAAAAGTCCAGGTAAAGACCCTCACACACAGTGGTCTTGCTCTCCATTAGGTGTGAATCTTCACTGGTCTCCCGATTCGATTCGATTCGATTACGATTATCATGTCAACGATTCGATTTCATGTGATATCTCAATGCATCATGATGCATCCCATACATTTTTCTACATTACTTCACATTGCGCACAGATTGCGCGGCCATAGTTACTACCGGGGTGTTCTTTTTAACTTGAATTTTTATGCTGTAGGCTGAAAATCACCAAGCAATATCATTATGATAAAATCTGGGGTTTTTTAGCTGCTTCTGTGGGGATGGGGCGTATTTTTTCTATTATTTTTTAGATATTTGCATTAAATTCATTATTTATAAAGATGCTCAAATCATCAGGAAATATTTTGGAGAAAAAAAAATAATTAAGAGACTTCACTAGGGAAAATGGATGGCATGTAATGCAATCATCTGCAATGCCGCTGCAATGCCGCTAAGGACCACCGGGGGCAGTGGCCCGCTGTTTGAAATCCTTGATGCAGTCTGCCACTGCATCAATGCAGAATCGTCCACATCTGCATCGCCATGCATTGATTATATGATTAATTTCAACACCCTGACACTTTTTATTACTGTAACTACAAAACACTATACAAACCCTAACTTTAACCTTAATCACCAAAACCAATTCCTTTGACTTTCACTTGATCAGCCATGACATTATGACCACTGACAGGTGAATTACATTGATTAAATAGAAGAAGAATCTTGTTACTATGGCTAAACGTGGTGCAAGGATGGAAATCTGGTGAATTGGCAACAGGATGATGGGCAGGGCAACTGGTGCTCATCGATGTACAAGGGGGTGGAAGTCTGACCCGTGTTGTTTGATCCTGTAGTAGAGCAACTGCAGCCCAAACTGAAGTTAATGCTGGTTCCTACTGAATGGTGTAACACCACACCACGAATGCTCTCAATATCAGGCGTGTGGTCATAATGTTGTGGCTGATTGGTGTAAAAGGTGTCAATTTTCTATAAAAGCATTTGATGTCCAGATTGATGCAATCTGACATATCTCAGGTTTTCTTGCTATGTAGGTGACAATCATGTTCTTAGAACTACACAGTGTATAGAGAGGCCTGATTTATTATCATTAAATCTTACACTTAAACGTAGACTTGTTATTATTTATGGATTACTGCATGGACCATAAATTCTGAAATTTGATTCAGTATGTAGTGGATGGAGCATGTTTATTGTGTTGTTGTTGCCCAGATTTAAAGCTAAACAGTGGGGTCAATATATGCATACCAATGATTTCGAGTGTTACGCACAGCTGTGATTCACTGTCAGCAGAGGCACAAGTTTCAAGTTAGAAGCTTTGCAGTAAGGATCACATGTAGCACTTTAGAGTATCTCTGTGCATCTGTGGTCCTGATCTGGGTGCTATGTGGTTGATGTATGTGGGTGTCCTGTTGAATATAAACAGCCCAAGGTAACGGCAGAGTGTTTGGTCTCGGAAGGATGAATGCAGTTCTTTCCAAACCACATCTAAAATGCACAAAACCTTTCCAGATCAGGACAGAACCTCCCAGACCATAACAAGTGTCACCTTCACTTTTCTTATCTTGAGCCTGTAGAACTGGCCTATCTCAACATTACGCCTGGCCCTGAATCAGAATCTTTTCAGACGTTTTTCACATAACTGCACTTTTTTATTTGGATTGCTTTAGTGTTGCTCCAAAAGGAGATTTGTTTAGTTTGCGTATACAACACTGACCATTTTTGATCTAACAAACAATGACTTTTTTTTCCAGATTAGAACCATGATGATCGACAGGGATCCAGGAGAGAAGACGATTGAAACTCTTGTAAAATCTCAGGACGAGGTGTGTAGAGGGTTTGTAATATTTTCATAACAAAAGCATACTTTTTAGGCATTGTCTAAAGATTTCTCCATCTGTTATTTTGCGGTGTCAGAGATATATCGACCGAGCTGTGAGGACTTACACATGGGCTCCAGTTAATGGCACAGACTACAGGTATGTTCAGACCTTTAAAGGAGCAACGGAAAAACCGAGTCTAATGGGACCGTTCAGCTTAAATCCAATGTGACCTTAATGAGATAAAGCACTTGTTAAACTGGTTGAATTTTTATTGGTAATTACTTTTATATAAGCAATTTGAGTTCTGTTGATTTGTGCTTGTGTGTGTGTGTGTGTGTTCTCCAGCTTGGCTCTAGTTTTGCCTGATTACAACATGCACTACATTGAAGCGAGCCTAGTGGACCTAAAACAAGCCATGTGTGAGTATTGCTGCTTATTTGTAGCGGTTGTTTCGGAATGTAACCCCATTATACTGCCTTTACGTATGATGGATGATCTCAACAGCGTTGGTTCATAGGAACACGTTCACTCCGGGTCTCAGGACTCGTGTGTAGGTGTGTCTATGAGTGTGTGTGAGTGTCTATTTCTGTGTGTGAGTGAGATTGAGTGATTTCACTTTTTAAAGACGCGTTTTCTGTGTGAAGCTGAGGGCCAGCTGGCCTCCACCCATACGCCAGGCTTTGATCTGGACTCTCACCAGAACCGAAGCGTGTGGACCGGGCAGGCAGAGCACACACTCTCTCCCCTTGAGCTCTGTTACAGTCAGCCAGCCAGATCCACGCCGTACATATGCTCATATACCATACGTGGTGCACGTGTAACACACGCTCAACTGCACACATTTGCATTTACAGCATTTGGCTTTTCAGTGCTTTAGTGTTCATTTTTGGCAGCTATTTTTAAATTAGCCTTAGTCTTTAAATGAAGATGCACATTTAGGCTTATCTGTCTTTTATAGTTTTAGTGAATGAAAACTTAAATTTTGGTCAACTTTTAGTCATAATATTTTAATTGATTTAACACATACAACCACCAAAAAACATATCTCTGAATAAGACCTTGATGTTTGACTGTACATGACCCAAGTTCTGCTTGAACAAATATACAATCAGGTTCTAATCTTGGAAACAAAAGGCTGTATATTGTACAAGTGTATATACAGTAAGCAGAGGTGGGCAAAGTAGCTAACTTCATTACTTAAGTGAAAGTACAGATACCACTAGTCAGATGTTACTCCAATACAAGTGAAAGTCGTACAGTCAAATTTTTACTTAAGTTAAAGTACTGAAGTACTTGTTTAAAAAATACTTAAGTATTAAAAGTACATCTTTCACCACATTGTTGCATTATTGCCACAAAACTTATAATACCTAATGCCTCTGACTTGCTTGTAGAAGCTGTGGAATAAGGAATTGGTAGAATGTTACAGAATGAAACACAACCTCAACTGATAAAGAAGGGTCATTAGGGTCTTTTTGTAATTAACTGACAAAATAAAAACTACAAAAAGACTACACACTCCCACAAAACAGCATGGTAGTGTTCTGACACAGCTCTGGCAATGTGTGCACACATATTTTAATCAGGAGGATAGTGTAATCAACATTCCAACCTGCTTAAAACCCAGCTCCACCAACAGCAACAATGTTTTAATCAAGACAGATCTTCATGTTTTTAGAAAAGGGATAACATCCACTTTACCACAGATTTGAAAGTAACGAGTAACAAGAACCTTCATAGAAATGTAGTGAAGTAAAAAGTACAGTATTTGTCTTTTAAATGTAGTGAAGTGAAAGTCATAAGTTTCCAAATAAAATACTATTCAAGTGAAGTACAGATACTCAAAAACTCTACTTAAGTACAGTACTTAAGTAAATATACTTAGTTACTGTCCACCTCTGACAGTAAGCATTCATTTTAGACAACCAATGGTTTGCATCAGAAATATAAATACAAATACAATATATTTGTTGTCTAAAAATACTCTTAAAATACGGTAGTACTTCAACTTCACTAAAACTTTGAGACTTTCATTTGTACTGAAGTAATATAATCACCAGAAGTATCTATACTTTGACTTAAGTAGTGGACTTCTGCACGTTCTCCACTCCTTCTAGATGGTCAAATGGGCTTTTGATTAAAGCTAATAAGTAAGGAGATACACACCATCCAGTGTTCCCATCCCTCACTAAAATTCCCCTTAACCCATTACTCTGGCTACTCTGATCGACCTGCTTGATGCTGGTGATCACTCACATTCCTACATTCCGCTCTACCAGTAACTGCTTTTGTAGTTAATGTTGTGCATGATGAAGTATCTCTCAGTCCTGGAGTGAATGTTGGACTGCGTACATGCTGATCCGTATCGCTTTTTCCTCGCTCCTCTAGAGGGGCAGGTGGTTTTGGGCTCTCTGAACAGAAGACATCCAATATTTATACCGCGCACAAGGACCAATGAATATGGAGATGCAATTCTAAGCCTCAAGCGAGACCCCCAATACCCTCGACTCCAGTTAAACCCAATCTTACAACTCACTTATTCATCTTGTGCAGGGGTTACTGACAGTGTAGAGAGGGGTTCTGGAGATGGAAAGCGTAATGGAGCGCTGAATGAGGTAGAGACAAACAGGGGCGGGTGTTTGCCCGCCCCCCCCGACTGTAATTAGACTTTTGGGGGATAATGGGGCACAAGCATGCATGCAGTTTATATAAGAGCACTCTTCAGCACTTGTAGATTGTGTTCTTATCTAGAAACAAATCTCAAAAACAGTGGGTGAATGAGGACCAAACAGAACATTTCCAATTACATAATCTTTATCTCACTTAAGTATGTATTGTAATCTGATTCACCACCTTTAAAAAACCACTGGCTACTGGCCTGGCATATGATTGACCCTGACATTGCCAAACCAAAGTGTATCTGCCAGAGCAAATAAAACAGTAGCAGATTCTTCTGGTTCCTAAGCTACAGTGTGATTTATGTTCAAGCCTTTCATCTGCATTTTTGTAGCCAATAAAGGCTGTCAACCAATTTACAGCTGCTTGTTTGCAGTTACTTGAACTGTCTTGGATATGTTTAGGGTAATTATCATGACTAGCATGGCACCCGTTAGCATACCACACTCTAGGGTCATTATGTAGCCCAGGATTCAAGCAGAATGTACACATGCAAGCTCCAGTAACCCACCTAGGGTTTAAAATATATAGAAAACCACTTAGGTTAAATAAAGACTCTTCTAACCAAGTTCGCCATTCCCACATCATGTTGAACAATTAATGAATAGTTTTAATAATAATTCTGGTTGATTTCCAGTAAATGTTGTTAATGAAGTGGTCAGTGAGAGTTGAACAGTACTCATCATTTTAACAAGTGTTCACTACTTCATGTCCCTGTGCATTTATAAACCATTAGTCCAGACCGTGTTTGATGACTTCAGATTAGAGCCCTTTGTGAAGAGCTAAGGCGGTGTTTCAGTCAGTGACCATCGAAAACCAAACAATAGCAATTATACCATGATGAACATGCTTAAAATCAACGTTATTATACTCCAGCTCTAATGGACAGAACTGTTTGGTTGTGTCCTCAGTTTCAGCATCAAACATGTTCATGGGTGTCCATGTGTGAGAGATGCACACACATCAGCTCTCTCCTCCCTCAACCCATGTCCCCCCTTGTATACGGCAGTGAGGCACATGTTTATGGTCTTGTAAAGAGTCAGTTCCAGGTGGGGTTGCAGCGTGGTGGGGCAGGACTCCCTCTTTCTCCTTTTCCAGGACTCCAGGGTGATCTCTTCGCACTGCAGTGCAGGAGTTAAGAGCTGTCACTAAAGACCACTCAATTAACCTGCTAACAGATTTGTCAGTCCGTTGATTGATTGTAAATAATGACTACTCTAATTGCAATCATTTTGAATGGGCAAAACATATGTATTATAAAGTCACAATAATATAAACTGTAATAATTATTAGTAGAAATATAGCATTGGTGCTGCTGCGACATTTGAACAATGAACAACAAAACTTCTTAGAAACTTTGCACTAACCTACACTGAAGGCAACATGGTCGGACCTGCTGCTGTCGGTGTTACAACAATTTTGGATTTGGTGACACTGGGGTAGCTGTTTCACATTTTCCTGCTAATATTGGTCCCACTTCACTGATGTGAAAACAATCAGAATTATAAAATGAATTCTCTATGATTGAATTGCTTTGCATGGAGTATAGGTTTCCTCAAGGCTTATCATGATTATACTCGTTGGATTACGTGTCATTACACACTGTTCTAAAATGCATGTGGTAAAACATTAACGATCTGTGCAAGTCTTGCGACTGTAGCAGTGTGCTATATAAACTGATGGAGGACTTTTACATAAACGGTGTTTCAAACTCATTCAAGCAAGCAACTCTGCCTTCGTTCAGCAGCACCTCTAGGTTCATATCGACTTGATTTTTACAACTTTGTCACATTGACTGGAGCCAAAAAGATGATTTATGCAACATTTACTTAGAGATCCTGTAGAAACAATATTTGTTACAATTATTTTAGACTAAAAACCTCATTCGAAAAAAGGGTTTTAAATACTGATGCATTAGTCGACTACTCCCAGCAGCCTTACTGGAGTTGAACTCGGGAGGAGCTCCGCTGGGTTCGCTGAGCAGAGTTGAAAGACCTGAGTAAAAAAAGAGAGGCGCATGGCTCTGGGGAGCCGTTGGGAAGCACTGATGAGAAGAGCAGGTGAACAGAAAAAGCCAGGGCCAAGCGCTGTTCTATTTCAGCTCTAATACCTCATCGTAATGGCATCTTTGCTGAATCTGTCGACTCGTACGCAAACACGTCGATGAGGCATGGGAGCAGTTAGACGAGCAGAAAAGGACGGTGTACAGATGTCGCTCTAAACACTGACACGTGTCACACAATTCTGGATGTGCACACTGACTCATATTCTTCTAAATAGACACAAGCATACACCTGCAGAGCGTAAACCAACAAAGAGGTCTGATTGCTTCAGTGTGGTCCAGATAAATCCAGAGTTTTATTTATTCTTGTAATGAAATCAAGGGCCTGTTTTGGGCATAACTGAACAGCGTTGCTTGTCCTCAGATTTCCAGGTGTTTCTGCAACCATCCGATTTTCCTGCTGAGCAAACACAGAGTCATTTAAAGGTATGGGACTGGTAAAGGTAGCACTGAGGTACTTGTGAGCAAGGTACTGTTCCCAAACACTGCTCCCCGGACGCTACCCAAAAACAGCTGCCCACTGCTTCTTCTTGGATAGGTCAAATGGTGCATTGTGTACTGTGCTGTGCTGTGTTCATATTGACAATCACTCACTTAAATCACTCACTTTTATTTTAATGTTATTGGCTGCTTCATTGGTGAATTGTTTAGCACAGCGTATAGTTTATCCACAAGATCTTTCGTTTTACTTATTAAATTAAGTGTTTTATGTATTTTATGCCAAAGCATAAACAGTCTGTGTAAGTCTTGCATCTGCATGACAATAGCAGGCCAACCTCGACCCGGTGCAATAATACGTTCCAATCACTTTAGGAATTTTGCGTAAACTGCATATCAAGCTTGTGCAACCAAAGGATGTTCTTGTGGTCGCAGAAATCTGTGTAACTGACCTGATTCACATCACCATTTCATTTCACCACATCACTACAAATACTTACATTCAGTCTCTTCACAGTCGCAGAGGCTTAACTCATGCTAATGTGGAAACTGTGGATGCAAAGCCAGTTTGGTTTTATATGGCTTTTCTGTATTTGGGGAGCTCTCCATTTCATACGTAAATACTAAAGCGATATTTTGAATATTTTGTTTGCACATGTGGTCCTTTTGTTTTCTCTTTTTTGGAGATTTGATTGGAGAAATAAGAGGTGTGAATGATTATTACAATTATTAGGTCAACGATTAGATTCGATACAATACGATATCTTGATGCATCCCATCAATTTTTCTACATTATTTTACACTGCACGCAGATTGGGCTGGATTGCAGATTGTTGCTACCGTAATGTTCTTTTTAACTAGAATACTAGCAATGGTATTATGATATAATCCAGGGTTTTTTTAACTGCTTCTGTCCCAGGGACCACCACTTAGACCAAGCAGCATATTTGCATTAAATTCATTACTCATAAAGATGCCCAAATCGTATGGAAATGTTTTAAAAAATGGAAAAAAAAAAAAAAATTAAAAGTGATTTCAGTGGTGAAAATGGATTGCATGTCACGGACCACTTGCAATACCGCAGTGGATGACTGGGGGAAAAAAAATATAAAAATATAAAAAATATAATGTCTCAGACGCTTTGCTCTAAAGAAATAACTAATGAAAGCCTCGTTTCTGTATGTTCTATATTCTCAAGCTCAGTCATTTCTCCAAACTTCTTCAAAGCTAAGAATCAACCACGACTTGATAAAATGCAGAACGAAGCCAATCTTTTGGTGTTTACTCTTGTCAGATCGTTGTGTTTGATCTCTACATCCCTTTGTTTCTCTGTGTGTTTAAAGGGACGATTACACATGGCTGTCTTCGCTCATCATCTGTCTTACTCACACACACAGCAGGAACCTTACACTGCGTTTGTTTGGACGCCAGTCCGTGTCTCCAGGACAAATTGTGTGTCGTCTCTCCCTGCGTATTTTATGCCGGATGACGTGTTGAGAATATCGTATGCACAGTGTTGGCTGACTCTTTGAGGATAGTAACTCTTGTCTTTCTTTCTCTCTTGTCTAATCTACAGGGCATAAGGGCAAGTACAGCGCTCTCTTCTTCCTCTCTCCTCTTCCTCTTTTACATTTTCTCTCTATTCATTTGTAGCATTTTTATATTCCCATGCACTTGCATGCCTCAGTCATCTACTGTGTTTGGAGACCTGTTAAGTCGTTCTGCAGTCGTTGCCATAAAGGGAATATTCCGTGTTTTCATTTTTGCATGAACTTATGTCCATTGTCTCTCACCTCAAGCGTTTTGGATACATGTCAATTTACACATGAGATATCAATTTTTTATGTACTGTTATTTGTTGTCTGTACGGACATTGTTGTTTATTTATGTGAAGCTCTTAGTGTGTTTTATTATAATGGCCATTCTGGGTTCTAAATCACCTCCCTCTTTTCCTGCAGTCTCAGAGACTATGCAAGTGGAGAAATTTGAGGAGTTTGGCTACACCTTTATAGCACCTAGGTAGGTCACACACACACACACACACACACACCCAGCCACAGACCTCCCGCAGCTTTTTAGCAGTGACAGCTTTACATGAGCAGTATGCAGACCCTATTGCTGTGTGACGGCTCATAAATTCACACCTTAGGAAATGGCCTCCCTCCTAACTAGAGATCTTAAAATCAGCAAGAGAGAAACTCACCACTCCCTGATCAGCCATAATATTATGCCCAGTGACAAGTGAAGTGTATAACATTGATTACCTCTTTATAACAGCACCTGGCAGTGAATGAACATTTTGTCCTTGAAGTTGATGTGTTGGAAGCATAAAAATGGGTAAAAGTGTGAGGATTTGAGCAACTTTGGCAAGAGCAAAATTGTGATGATGGCTAGACGCCTGAACCAGAGAGTCTCCAAAACGGCAGCTCTTGTGAGATCTTCCAAAAGTGGTCCAACGAAGGAAAACGGTTGAACCGATGACAGGGTGATGGGTGGTCGAGGCTCACTGCTGCATGTGGGGAGTGAAGGCTGGCCTGTGTTTCCAGTCCAAAAGAAGAGCTACTATATACAATATACTATGACTGACTGACCAGGTTTTTGTTGGTTCAAAGCCCAAATGTTTTGGAGTGCTCTTATGTGCGAAGTGCCAACAACATTCCTGATTTCTTAGAGAACCCTACGTTTTTAGCAAATGCTACTTTTTGGTTGAGGTAAGTGTTCCTAATGTTATGGCTGATCTGTGTATACACTGTATAGGTTTGTGAAAATACACAGAGCAGTGATGTGCCATAATTAAAGTCCATAGATAAAACTTTCTGATACTGACTTGCCTTGGTAAATTTCATGATGTCTTTACACAGGGAATATTGCCAGGACCTTAAATTCTCCTTCAACAACACACAGTTCCTGATCGACTTCAACCAGTACATCGACAGAAGGACTCCCAGTGACCCCATGTGTGAGTGCAAATTTAGTGTCTGTTGTTTGACTTCAAGGCGGCACAGTGGCGCAGTGGCTAGTGCTGCTGCCTCACAGCGAGAAGGTCCTGGGTTCGATCTTCAGGTCAGTCGTAAGGCCTTTCTGTGTAGAGTTTGTATACTCACCCCGTGTTTGTATGGGTTTCTGCCGGGGGCTCTGGTGTGATTGGGAGTGTGATTGTGTGAGTGTGTGTGCCCTGCAGTGTGTTGGGGCCTACCCGGGGTTGGTCCCCACCTTGTGCCCATACTTCCCGGGATAGGCTGCGGTCCCCCGTCCTTCGCAGTTAAGCACTTAGGATAAAGATTGAATGAATAAATGTTTGACTTCATAACGCCTATTACAATCAATAAAAGCGTGAAAAATCAAAATGATGTCAGTACTACTCCTAGTGCAATGTCGACACACATAGCAGTCATGAGTCAAGAGGCAAGTCCACCTGAAGAACGAGCCTCGATGGTTAGATCATGTCAGATTATCAAACGGCCTGTGAAAGCCCCTTCAAAGCTCTGATACGTTTACCCTTCCAGAACCCTTGTGACTGTGTATGGCTCTGAAGCGTAAATCAATGGATGAGCTCACACTATGAGAGATGAGGTGTCCTCTCTCCTTTTTAAGGGCTGACTCAGGTGCTTTCCCACTCACGTGACGTCATCGGGTGTCTGATTTGCTTCACAATGTTGTGAAGGTGACCCCCGAGTTACGGGATGGAGATCTTGTTTGTTCCCGCTCTCCGACTGCCGTCATCACACTCTGCGCATAATGCATCTCTACTTTTCATCAAAGGATGCATTATGATTTGGCCACATGCCATGAAACACATATACAAGCACACACACTCACACACGTTTACTTTACTATATTGCTGAGGACATTCCACAGACATAATGATTAGTGTAGCTAAATAAGCCTCTGCCTTTTCTCATACCTAACCCTAACCACAAGTTAGTAATGAAAATGAAACTTATATGCTCTCTTCGTTTTCTGGCGTTATTTTTGTAATCAAATATTCTATCGATTTTTTTGATCAATCAAGCCATTGGATAAATTATTTAGCTTTTGCCCTTTCTAGAACGGAACTATATTTCTCACAGTCCCTCGCAGCTTGGAGCCATGTCACAGTAACACGAAGGAAGCACATCTGGAACAAACACTGTAATAAAGGGGAAAATTTGACTGAACTGTAGCGTTTTAGCAAGAAATGGCATTCCACGAGTCATGAGCGCTAATGCACACAGCTACTATTTACATCGTGAAAAATGTCATTTATGCATTTCTGTTTTTGTGCTCGGAACTACTCACAACAAAAGGGATCTGTTAAAGGAATAATAACCCACGCAAGACGTGTGCGCCGTTTTTGAAAAGTCATTTGTTGCGGTTAGTGCATTTAACTTCAGTGCCATATGAAACAAATACTTCCGCGCTCCCAGACCTTGGACATTTTTTTTCTTCATAGACGGTAATCTTGGCTGGTCCTGCCTTTATTGCGCCACTGAAATCACTGAACGTCGCTAATAAGCTCCCTTGTGAAACACAAGCAGAGCATGCTCTAGCAAAATGGATAAACAAACCTTCGATTTTAATAAAATTGCCTTGACCATTTTTTGTAATCGAATTATTTGAATTATTCGAATAATCGTTTCAGCCCTAATCCCAGGTTGCTCTCAGGGAATCTGGGAAATAGAAGTCGCGCTGGATAAGAGCTTCTGCTAAATGCTGTGTATGTAAATTGTAACACCACACCACATCCTAAGCATAACCTCAGGAACCAAAATCAAATATTTTCTCTCTTTTAGCTTTTTCGAAGAAAATATGAAACATTTTCTCAAAAAAGCACTTTTTTCTCATGGGTGAGTGCTTCACAAATAAATATGTCCTCCACATAAATCCCTAAAAATCTCAGGTTTTCCTGTCTCTTAGGAGCCAATCAGATCCCTAAAGCCACCTAAAAATTATTGTCTTGTTTAGAAGATTAAACATCCTTTCTCCAAGTTATTGACATGTTTGAGGTTCTAGATCTTCAGAACGCCAGAACATTACTATAAATATGTCTGAATGACTGATAAAGATAACCATGAACATGAGTACTACATAAATGATTTTCCCCCGATGTCTTGTTTCCAGGTAACGTGACTCTAGTCAACAGGCTGTTGCTGGATGCTGGTCTCACAGCAGACCTGGTCAAACACTGGATCGAGCAGCCTGTGTAAGTCATCACTCCAGCCACACACACACACACACACACACACACCCTGTAAAATCCACTATGAAAGCCATGTTGCATAAGAGCTTTAAGTGTGTCAGTATGTAAATGTGGAAGTGTACTGATTTGACGAACAGGCAAAATATCAAACGCTGCCTACAGTATAAATGTCTGTCTCCTGCCAATTAGATGCTTTCTCTTCTTCCAAAGCATCGTGTTGCCCATCACTAATAAAAAATCACATCAAAGAATCCAGCCATCTGGGAGAGAGAAACATTTTAATCTGTACAATATGCTCAACTGTAGGGGGTTTTGAAGCGGAGGAGAAAAATAGAATGTCATTTTGAAGAATGGAGTTGAGTTTTTGCTTCAGTTTACTAATTAGACACGGAGCACTTTATACCCCCAGAAGCCTAACCGCTGACATTCCCAAACCTGGGATCCATGAAATTTACAGAGGAGTCTGTAGTGATTTATATAATTATTTATGACATTAACTTTTAACTTTTGTCTATATGTTCCAGAGAAGGGGTGTTGGCCAGATTTGTGGCTACTGATGGGGGTGTGACCAGAGTTTACCCCAAAAGGTGAGAAACATCATTTGGTTATTTATAGTTTTTGGTGCAGTGTTGCAGTTTTTGTACCAATAGTACAACATTTTGGGGGGATAATTGTAGTTCTTGTAGGCCTGTAGCGAATGCATTCAACCCATGTTTTGATTTGATAGATGATTTGTGACAGTGGTGGTCTAGAGGCTAGGATAATCTGACCTCCACCATTACCATCATTGGGTGACTGGGCAAAACACTTAACCCCAAGTTGCTGTCAGGGAGACTGTAATTGTAATTAGGAGAGGGAAGTCACTGTGGGGTACGTTTCCTAACTACGTTAGCAACGCCATGTTAGTTGCTAATGAACACTATTAATTGCTGATGTACACTATGTTAGTTGCTAATGTACACCATGTTAGTTGCTAATGTACACTATGTTACACTATGCTTTTGGGAAACACACCCCTGTTTAAGAGTATCTGTTAAATGCCATAAATGTAAATCCATCCACAATATATTTGACAAAGTAAGACTCTAAACAAGCAAAAATCTCACAAACATACAGGACTGTACATTTACAAACAATATTTTCAAACTGATATTCTTTTGTGCGGTTATTCACTAATTCAGCAGATTCAGAGAGCAGTATGCGTTCATAAACCAGTGCTTATGATTTCACACAGACTCAGCGCAGCTGCTCCGGTGTGTTTTGTCATGTTCTTGTTGTTGCTTGCTGTTTTGGGACGTGCTGCATGATAAGCACTGCTCTTCAGAGTATAGTTAAATCATGCAATAATTAATCTTGGAGGCTTATTCCAGATAACACAATGTTTGGGCGAACAGTTGAAATTTGCCTTTGTGTTTTGAGATAATATCTTAATTATAACAACTTAAAATGATTACATGTCATTTTTAATTATCCATATATAATCTCAAATGGGCCTAATAGAGCATTATTTATGAAGTCATTTTAAATGAGCAGTTTCTCTGTTCCTACCTTTCTCTGTTGTTATGTCTTATTTATCTCCTCTCTTTCTCTCTCTCTTACACACACAGTTCTGGGGAGGAGTGGAGTGAGAATTACGAGACCTTTGATTGCAGTTTTTACAAGCGGAGTTTAGACAATGACATATACATCTTCACTGCTCCTTATGTCAACAGTAAGCCCCCACATGCACTATAACTGCTGTGTGTGTGTGTATGCACGTGTGTTCTTGCATTATACCACTCCTTGGGTTTTCTTTCTCTTTGGCATGCAACAGTAATAGCACAGCTGTTCTTCTAGTTACACAGACACACACACTCATTCATCTTCTTCCAAGTTGGAGTAAGCCTATATTACATAGGGATTTCTGTTAAATGAGTATTCCTCACCTGTGTACATGTGAGGACTAAAGCTTTCACCAACTCCACCCTAACCTCCACCACCAAGACCACACACACCAGAGCTGGGCGATGTAGTCAAAATTATGATCATGATATAGAATGTCACATTCTTGTTTTCATGACCGTTTATGGTACTAATTCACATGGACTAAATAAAGATGCAGGGCAGCACAGTGGCGCAGTGGTCAGTGCTGCCACCTCACAGCTACAAGGTCACAGTCTCGATCCCCCTGTGACACCAATGGGGACTAAGCAGTTTGGATAATGAATGAATCAATAAAGTTGGTTATTAAAGCATAGATGTGTTTTATTATCAGTATCAAATGCTTTTATTGATGTGTCCTTTTTTATATTATCTCAATGTCAGTGGTTAACACATTTACCTCCAGATTCTTCAAGTTGGAGGCTTCGCTAAAAGGTGTTAGAGACTTTGTCACCAGCGTAGACTAATGGCAGAGTCGGATATTGGAGCCATACATATGTTTGACTAGACTCTAAACCACATTGACTCAGAATGGATTTTACATTGTAAACATATTTTCTAGAGCTGGGGTTTTCAACCGGTGGTCCGTGGCAGTAATGCAGGTGATCTGTGACATGAATTCCAGTTTCACTGCTGAAATTACTTTAAAAAAAATCATTTTATTGATTTATTTATTTAATTTAACGTTTCCAGATGAATTGGGCATTTTTATGGATAACGCATTTAATGTACTGTGTGTATCTAAAATGATTTAACCCCCCTGTCTGAATGGTGGTCCCTGGGTCAGAACCAGTTGAAAACCCCTGTTCTAGAGGAACGTATGCCAGTGCTTTTGTCTTTACGTGTGCGTCATTCCTCACGCACAAATTGCTTTATGCATGTACAGTATATGCTGTAACTGTTACTTCTACTTGGGGCGGACCGATATTGCATCATGCAACATTAGTTGACTACTACTTCAACGTTAAACCAACCCTTAACACTTAGCTCACCCGATAGAATGTACACATTGTCCTTTCTTATCCAGCTTCTAAAGATTCTAAAAATTTCTCTACTACAATATGATCTAAATCATATTATCTCCCAGTATTTACACCCCCTTACATGATTCTGTTGAGCATCATATAGTGTTTCCAAAGATAACCAATTAGACCATAACTATCAAATTTTCTGGCCTGCAGTAAGCTGCTGAGCTACTATGAAATTCGGCTTTGGTTCGGTACTAGAATTTAGGTCTGGATCTTCAACATGCACGTCAGCATAAGCTTCAAAATCTGTATGTCTGTATTCTCTCTTTGTCCAACAGAAAGCCGGGAGTCGGGCTACGAGTCTGGCATTCTTGTCAGTAAGGCTGTGGAGTTAGACTTCAATGGAGTCAAACTCAAACCGGCTGGTGAGTACACAAAGGAATTACTGATCAATGGGAATTTAATTCAATTGATTTAATTTAATTCAGTGCAGTTCAGCTGTGTAATACCATGTGGTTATAATGTATCGCAACACATATGATAAGGATTTAAGAAACCCCAAAAGATCGAAACATTTTCATTAAACCCTTTGGTGGTGTCTTACTGTACTAAGTAGACAGTGTTTCGTAAAACAGCCTATGGCTTGTAGTCAAACTCACCGGGCCTATGTGAAGGACCGGGAGACGCCGTGTGTCATGTTTCTTGGGGAAAAGCCGTGAACTTTCCGATCATTACTGTCAGTCCTCATGCCCATGTGGCACGTTGATAACCGCAAGTTGTACGCTCGTGACGCTAGCGTGTTCTTTCGCAGTGGTGGGAGTCAAACTCAACGTATCCGCCTGGATGAACAGCTTTATGAACGCCACCATGAAGATAAACGTAAGAGAAACGACTCCCCTTATCACAGCATGTGGAAGCCATTTAGACTGCAGACCCTGCAGACAGGCTTCTATTGTAGTGTGGAAGCCGAGAGAAGACTTGAGTCACTCTAATAAATGATGCAAAGCCTGTTCGGCGAATTCTCAGCTTTCACCTCTCACGATTTTTCCCTCCCTGCAGTGTAAGGATGAGATCTGCGGCTGCCTCAGGAACAACAAGGTACAGCTGGTCTACACACATGCATCCTGGGGGTTTAACAGGACTTTACAGAATTGTCAAATATTATAATCATACTGTAATATATGAGAATTTGTGTTAATGTATGTTCAGTATGATCAGTGGTGATTCTAGAGTCTGTTGAGGCCCAAGGCAAAAATTCACAGGAGGCCCCAGCAACCAGCGCTCATCACCATTATGTTTTAATAATCATGACACTAACAAAAAAAGGATAGGTCAGGTCTTTCCTACTGTCAAACTTTGCACATTACCACTGCTGTAGTTTAAAGTTTGTCAGTCCTCGGGGGGGCCCCCGACTAGCCCATGGCCCCAAGCAGTTGACAGCCTTAACTTTTGGCAAGTGGGGACTCTGAATATGATGCTCTGAATGATGATGATTATTTTCTTGCTAATATCAAAGGACATCATGTAGTTAAGAAAAATACCTTTAATTTTAAAGAAGTGCTAAAACTAAATAAGATGTACAAAAACGCATAAAAACACAAAAAGCAACAGAGGACGTACAGGGAACCCTCTGGTGGACAAGCTACTCAATGACAGCACTCACATGATCGAAGGATACATCTTCCATCTCAGTTTCCATTTTTATTGTCATTTATTACCCTTTTAAAATACTAATCTCATATTGCTCAATACTATCAGAATGTGAATATATCGACCTGACTCTATTTCGATACATTGAAGGGAACTAAACTTTCTTTGTTGGCTTGTCTTCTGATCAGCATGTGGACTGTGTGATTTTGGACGATGGAGGCTTCCTGCTCATGTCCAACCAGGACGACTACATCATACAGGTCAGAGAGGCAGTGCTCACACACCAGCTCCTCACTTCACACTGACTGGAGAAAACACAGCACAGCACATAGCAAAATGACAAACTAATTGCACCGTTGAGACCGACCATTTTGTGAAGAATCTTCTAGAAGATACACGGCAAAGCAAAATAAGCTGTTCACATGTTTAATAATACAGTAATTATTTTCCCTACCCAACACAACCGCAGTCCATCATGGGAATGAGCGAGATAAGCGGTAATGGAATGTGGATGGGAATCGTGTAAATTACAGCAGGGCGACTGCACTGCGTCATATGCTCCGCTCACAACTGTTGCACACACATATTGTTGTACAAAACTCTGCATGTCAGAGTGACTGTGTGTGTGTGTGTCCTGTTCAGATAGGTCAGTTCTTTGGTGAGGTGGACCCTATGCTGATGATCAGCCTGGTGAACACGTCACTCTACTCCTTTAATAAAACCTACGACTATCAGTCAGTCTGCGACCCAGAGAGAGAGACCAAAGCTGCTGCTGGACCTCGATCTGTCTACGTGGTACGAGAGGGAGAAAAGGAGAGAGGAAATAAATAAAGAATACTGTTTTAATATTTACAATAATCAGCCATAACATTATGACCAGGTGAAGTGAATAACACTGATTACCAGATTGCAGTGAATGGGGTACATTAGGCAGGAAGTTAAATTTTTGTCCTTGAAGCTGATGTGTTGGAAGCATTCAAAATGGCCAAGTATAAGGACTTTGACGCTGCCCAAATCCTGATGATGGCTGGATGAACTGTTGGCTGGTGTTTAGTTATCCAAAAGTGTCAGAAACCAAAAGATCCCAATATACAGTACTGTGCAAAAGTTTTAGGCAGGTGTGAAAAAATGCTGTAAACAAAGAATGCTTTCAAAAATGGAAGTGTTAATCATTTATTTTCATCAATCAACAAAAGGTAGTGAATGAACAAAAGTGAAATCTAAATCAAATCAATATTTGGTGTGACCACCCTTTGCCTTCAAAACAGCATCAATTCTTCTAGGTTCACTTGCACACAGTTTTTGAAGGAACTCGGCTGGTAGGTTGTTCCAAACATCTTGGAGAACTAACCACAGATCTATAATCCTATAATCCTACAAAATAATATAATGACTATAATCCTACAAAATCCCTGACTTTGTGCAAGTGTACCTATAAGAATTGATGCTGGTTTGAAGGCAAAAGGTAGTAACACCAAATATTGATTTGACACCATTTTTTCACACCTGCCTAAAACTTTTGCACAGTACTGTACATTGTTTATATCTCATTATTAACTCCACTACTAACCATTTCAATCAATATTTGATGTAATGGTGTTATTTACCTCTCACAGATCATGGTTTAATGAGGATAATTCACTCGTTTTTCATTAAAAAAAAATGCACATATGTGAAATGAACCATATTTTATTTTACATGTTGGTTACCCTTATTAAGCCAAGCACAAGAAGGTTCATACTGAAAAAATACTTTAAACTATTTTTTTTAAGATTCCTTAAATTTAAAATAACAGGAGGGTTAAGAAAGGGAATTCGGTCCGCGTAAGAGTGTCTACTAAATGCCTTAAATTGGATCGTCGTTAGGTGCCAGAACACACAGCGCATCACAGTCTGTTGTGTTTTGGGCTGCATATGGTACAAAATTAGACTGGTGGTCATAATGTTATGACTGACCTTGGTATAATGGTGTATACATCACATGTCTCTGTGTGTGTTCTGTTCCAGCCTACTATAGCTGATATCCTGAGTGTGGGCTGGTGGGCCTCCGCTGCTGCTTGGTAAGGGGTCCTGCATGGCTTCCTCTGTCTTATCTTAGTCTCATCTCGAGTGGAAATGAAGCTTAACACTCCACGCTCACACACAGTGCCGCTACTCTTCCCTCAGGTCAATCCTGCAGCAGCTCCTCGTCAGCATCACCTTCCCGCGCTACCTGGAAGCAGGTAGATTTTACACCATGCAGCTTTTACCTGTATATAGACACACACGCATACATATTTGTCTACAGATAGTGTGTATGTGCGTATGTATGTATGTGTGTGTGTGTGTGTGTGTGTCTTTCAGCCTACTCAGAAGAAGATCTCTCAGATGCATACTCCAAAGAAAGCTGCATAACAGAACAGACGCAGTACTTCTTTGAGAACGAGAACAGGTCTTTCCATGGAGTGCTGGACTGTGGAAACTGCTCAAGGTGAGAAAAAACATGTTGTGGAGATGTTTTGAAATCACCTTTATAAAACCATACAAGCAGTCTAAGAACAAAACATTGAGGAAGTTTAGAAACCCAAATTTGAGAAACAATCTTAGAACACAAAATTATGAATGTTTAGACAGACCCTCCAGGATTTCGCCATGGTGCGATCTCAACTATTAACGCAAATTCTGCCAATCCGTGTGATAAAAACGCCTCAGATTTACTTTCAAAGTAACTAAGTGGTTAATGTTTAACACAAATAATAGTGGTTTTGTCAGTCAGTCAGTCATTATCTGAACCGCTTAATCCCTCCCCCGGAACGATGGGCGTGAGGCGGGGACCAACCCTGGGCTGGCGCCAACACACCGCAGAGCGCATAGTGGTTTTGTTCCCTATATTTTAATTAATTGTTTAAAAATAATTGTTGACTTTATTGCAACAAAATGCCTAAAAATACTGCAACTATTCAGTCAAATACGCAATTCCACAAAATCAGGCTTTTTAAGCTGCAGCAATGTCAAAAAAAGTCCTCGAAATTCTGGAGGGACTGTTTATTAAACCAAACTTAAGAAACGTTCTTAGAATACAAAATTACAAATGCTCATAAAACCAAACTGGAGAAACGTCATTTGTCTGCGATTCTTTGTGCAGTGGTGTTTTTGTTTGAATGTTTGCACATCACTTACCCAGTGTATCTGTGTTTTTTGTGTGTCTGTCTTGCATACAATTGTGAATTTTTCTGTGAATCTTTACTCCTCTGTGAAAGAGTATCTGTGTGTGTGTTTTAAAAGGATGTCAGTAGCTGTCCTCTCTTCCTGGATAATTGCCCATCTCAGTATGTTCAGCGTTGGCGTTGGCGGTCACTTTCCTCCTCTCATCTATCCATGATAGCTCAGCTCTGCACTCCCCACCCTTTCTCTTCTTCCTCTCCTTCTCTCCCTCTTCCTCCTCACTCCCTCCCTCCATCCATCCGCCTCTCCTTGATGTGTCTGTCGTCCCGCCGGCCGTAAATCCCTCCGTCAGCCGCTGTGACGGAACCCCTGTAAACTGAGAGGTGTCTGGAGGTTCGGCCCGACCTGAGCGCCGGCCTTTTACGAGCCCCGCGTGCGACTCTGCGCACCGTAGTTTTTCTTCTACGCTAACTACTTTAGACATGTAAAGTTTAACGAGAGCCATAAAAAAGAAATCCATTTGTGAGATCTCGTGACCACGGCCGCACATTCGGAGCGCGTAATTCAATATCGCCCCTGGCCCACCCAGCCCCCTCCACCCGGACCGGCGGAATGCGGCGCTGTGCAAAACCTGAATATCTGAATTTCAGAGTGAGAAATTGGCCCTCATTCACCAGCGCTTCTTAAGAGGACTTCTGTTCTTAAAACCCACGTTTGCCATTTTCACGAAGGGTTTGACATTTACCAATGGTTTCTTTTTTAAAGTTTGTTTTTAGGTAAGAACGGGATCTAAAACAGCTGAAAAGCCATTTTAGGCAGATTTTATTGCATGCATGCAAGTATTTTCTCCAGTTCTACAGTTGTATAATATACTATTTAAATGCTTTGACCTAAACAGTGTGGGCCATTTTCCCAGACTATGATTAAGCCTCTGCCTAGAGTAAGTGTCAGTGGTGAATCTCCACTGGTTCTGCAGTTCTGTCCAAGATTAGGCTTAATCCTAGCCTTATAAGATTATAGAACTGTAGAAATGAAGAAAACCCAATAAACAAACATTAGCTTGTATTTAAAAATGTATTACAGTGTACAATGTAAGATATTTAAATATCTCAAGAGCAAATTTAACAAAACTTGGTGAACTTGGGGCCCATTGTTTTCTTTTAGCATATTATTCCTGTCAAGACCAGGGATGAGACGATTAGACGGTTTTATGATTAACCGTGATTTAAAACGTAACGGTTAATTAATTGTAAAATAAAGTTACACCAGCAGCACGCACGTGAGGCTACTACATGCAACTGCGGTTGTTTATGGCTCCACGGCTTCCTATGTGACTATATCAAATAAGGGACCAACGACGACTGTATATTTATTTTCTCCAGAAAAATCTTAATTCGTCAGTGCGGCAAATTTTGGTTAATCAAAAAATGACAAGGATGTCACTGAAGATGACGGATTTCCCATCTGAAGAACCTGCAGAAAAAGAGTTTCAGCAAAGGGGGCTAAGGGCCTGTGTCTACCAAAAGTGTTTTTTTTGCGCTGACTATGGCTGTTTTTAACACAAATCCTATGAGCTTCAGCGTTCAGAGCACTAAGCACCATAAGCGGAAAAAAAGACGTCGGTGGAGACGGTTTTTGCCGCAGCGCTTAGTGCGCTTTACATTGAAATCTGTATAACCCTTAGAACAGCACTGGGCTCAGTAATGTCACTTCTCTCTTGCTAGCCAATCAAAATTGAGGAAGGGGCCGGTCATACGTCTAACTAACAGTAAAGATAATCTTATTTATGTCGGCTAAACTTCTGATCTCAAAGCAATACTTGTTTACATGAAGTAGAAACGTACATGGAAGGGCCCGATGACACTTTTCGTAACTTAGCAATGAGGTGCGCTGAGAGAAACGCTCTGGAAGTGAGGTTTTGACCACTCTCTGCGCAAAAGAACACGTTTAGTGGCCACAGGGACGCTGGTTTTGTTCATTTTGATTTTCACTAAAAATATGTAATAATTCCGTGTTAATATAATGCAGAACCCCTGTATTTTTACCAATAACAAAATCTATGTTATTTCTGTTTTATATTGAGAACATAAGGAACAAACATAAGGAACTGTGCGTTGTTTCCATGATTTTTATATATTTGTACTTTGGTCAAATTAATTAATGCATATTATAATAGTTGTAATAATCATGAAACTGTGATTATTTCTCAGACAATAATCGTACCTTTAAAACTGTTAACGTATCACCCCCAGTCAAGAATCCCTTTTCTTATATTCAGATCTCAAAGGTTGACGTACACTTATATATGCTATGCAAATCACAGCAGAGTTTTCTCAACCCTGGGGTACTTTCAGTTTCAGATAAACTTTAGATCCAGTAGATAAAAAGAGAAGTGGCTCTCTAAGCTGGGGCTGATGTTTTATATGCAGGAGATCGGGTTATCTAAGTGCGACCGAAGCACACTCGCTCCCTCTTTTTCCGCTTCTCCTGAATAAAGTGTTCTCTAGTGGACGGGGAGAAGTGCACTTCAGGGAATGAAGCACCCTTCTTTCGAGGACAGGATGCGCCACGTTCCATTCTTGTCTCTGATCATCTGAAGTCGTGAGTGTGTTCTGCATTGCAGGTGTTTGTGTGAGTGCATAGCAGTCCCGTGTTTGTGTGTGTGTGTGTTTGGGTGTGTGTATGTGTGTGTGTGTGTTTGTGCAAGCCCTAATGACCACCAAGATCAGAGGTCTGTTGGAGCTCCGTTTGAGCGTGTTCAGCTGCAGTAAACAGTCAGCGATTACTAAGATAGCAGGTGATATTTAATGGAGTGCTTTCACGAATCCACACACACATGCAAAGAGTCACTTTCTCCTCATACACACTCTGCCCTACAAAGCAATGAGTCACACGCTGCTCCAAAGCGAAGGGAGTGGAGAGAGAAAACAGAGAGGGATGTTGTAAAGAAGAACAGCGTTCCTGCCCAGAATCCCATTCAGCGCTGACAGCGTGTAACAAGCCTCAAACCGTTGCCGTGGCTCCAGCAAGACGTGCTGATCTAAGATTACGCTCGCTGAAGACTTTAACACATGTCCGGCGTGTTAGCGTACAGCCAAACCCGCAACGCGCCACGCTAATGGGTGTGTAACAAAGCACCGCAGTGACTAAAGCCTTGGACACATTGACCAATCCAACAAGTAAATGATTCGATTTGCGCGGGCCTAAAACATTCACACATGTTTAAGGCTGTTGACATCTGAACTGTCTTCCAGGCATAGAGCTGTTTTACTCTTTGTTTCATTCGTTTTTGATCCTCTCTTCCTGAAGTGTCATGACTGTGTGTAATGAGTGTAAGGCAGGGAGGCCGACCAGCTGTGGTATTTTTCCCGCGTGTTTTCATACATCGTTAGCCACCATTCGTTCATCGTTAAGGCAGAACCGATAATGTGGCTAACAATGAATAAAAGAGCAGACCGGTGATCTGTGTGGTTAAAATCCTTTGTGTTGGTGACAATTGGAAAATTGGAAATTCGAATATTGAGAGAATATTGAAAAGATGGAGTAGTAGAAAAATAATAGTGACAGTAAAGTTGGGCTCCTGAGCAAGGTCATTAACCCCAAGTTGCTCCAGTGAGACACTTCCTGTTGTCTCATAAATTAGCAATGTGGCTGAATGACTTTTTTAGGGAGTGAGGTAGGGATGTAAAGTTTCTGCACATGGAAAACTGTGATACAAGCGTTATTGGTGCAACAAAAAATGACTGTGGATTAAGAAAACCGTAACATACTTAAAATGTAGAGTAAAATGTTTAATATCTGGGTTTTTTTGTTTTGTTTTTGTTTTCCAGAATGTACCGGGCGGAGAAGCTCCCCAGCACAAACCTGGTGTTTATAATCACCGACGCCAGGAGCACTTGCACCTGTGACACCAAACTCCTGAGGCAAGCCGAGCAGCCTTGTATCCTTCTGCAAAACCCTGACAGTCTCCTGTAGGGCAGCCACTAACCCCTGATTTTCTAACAATTAATCTAGTGAGTCTTTTATCAGTTGATTGATCTAAACTACTCATTTCCATATAGAAACATTAATCTCTAAGTTTCTACTGAGTAGAAATTAATAAGCAAACATGAATATATAGTTATGACTATACTATGTTTTTTGTGGTTGCGATAACCATTCTGTTAGCTAATGGTTGTGGTTTTACTCGTGCGTGACACTGTTGCTGCTGTGCTCCAAACTTTGCACAGCGAACAAAACACAGAGTCGCTCCGGGGCATCTGCTAAATGCTATAAATGTAAATGAGAATTTATATTTGTGAATTTAAGTGAGTCATGGGGAAGACAGTGCACCACAGCAAAGTGTAACCTCTGAATTTGACCAGTCCGTGAAGGTGCACTGGGCAGCTTTTAATAGCACCCGGGGAGCAGTACTTGGGAAAGGGTGCCTTGCTCCCAAGAACCTCACTGGTACCTTCTTTACCACTGGTTCTGGACTTGAACTGGCAACTTTCCGATCATGAGACCAACTCTCTAAGTGTTATATCACCAAATGTAAACGATTAAAGGGTAAAGGGAGCCCAAAGTACACTCTCGGCCTATGTAGAACAACCCATCAGTGATTACTGATGGACCGCTCATAGTAATTTCTGTATTTAGTGGACCTAGAGAGTGAAAGTGAGTGATTATTTGTCATTGTGAACACACCACAGCACAGCACACAGTGCAGCACAACAAAATGTGACCTCTGCATTTGACCCATCCGTGAAGGAGCAGTGGGCAGCTGACATGGGCAGCGCCCTGGGAGCAGTGCTTGGGGATGGTACCTTGCTCATGAGTACCTCAGTGGTAACTTTACCGAAATGAGATTCGAACCGACGATCTTCTGATTACAGGGTGAACTCCCAGCTGTTACGCCACCAACTATAGCAATAATAATAATAATAATAAGTGCTTGGACCCCTAATAATATAAATATTGTGGAACAATCTTCATGTTTCTATGCTTAACTCACAGACATTGTCACAAAGCAACTTTACATTTTACTGGGACCAAGCTCTTGGACCAAACCAGCGAGACTAGAGTGAAAGTGGCAAGGAAAAGCTCTATGCTAAATAGACAGAAACGTTGAGAGGCACCAACACTTAGGCAGTGGCCTCGTCCACTTTTGGGAGATGAGCTCATACATTTAAAGTGTGTATTTAAGTGTGTGAGGTGGACGGAGTCCCTTTCTGAGTTTTGGTTCTTCTCCAGGGCTCATCCTGTTTATTATAAAAGCACTTTTTCCTTGTCAAGGTGACCCTACTCATCTATGTGCAGCTACTTTGTGGCACGGTCTGCTGTATAAAGCTATAAAGCTATAAAGCAGCATGCAAATAAAATAACATTGAACTATTCTTGTGATGCGAAGTCTCTACAGAAACAGGAGGGAATATCTGAGTTAGTAAGATGTAGTGCTTAATAGATAGAATCCAGCTTCTGAGCTCTTTACAAAAGGCTGTACAATAGAAGCAGAACACAGGTCCCGAAGCGCAAAGCATTGTCTCATTTCATTGTAATATCCCTCTACAGCTCCCCAAAGCTCTGTTATGTGAAGTAAATGTAAAACAGACTGCACTGGTATCATCGACTATGTATGCAGAGGGAGTGCTCGGTGAACTGTGAGGGTTTTTTTTTTGCCTTAACGGACTTGAATCAGCTAATGGTCCGGATCCCTGTATACTGGCCCAAAGCCCACGCTACCGAAAAGGCCCAGATGCCTGCTTTGACAACAATGAGGATGTAAGTTAAACAACGGGGGCTTAATGTGGGTCTCAAGATTCCACAGTCTTTCATAAGGAAAATGTTATTTTAACGTTACTTGCAATAATTATCTTGATAGTAAATTTGTTGCTTTAATTGCATTGTATTTGAAGTGAGGTTGTTAAAAAGTTCTGCACATGTTTGTTCCTTGTAATCATATGAAAGATTTTTGTTTTTGATTGCAGTGCCCTTTTTTAGTCTGAACTGTCTTGATCATGGTCTTGAGTGCTTAAATCAGTTCTGAACTCAAGAAGCCACTTGGATCTGAGGTGGAACGTCTTCAAAAAACTTAAAAAGTCCAGTTGCCTTTGATTTAAGCACTCAAGACCACCATGTCTTAGATGACTGTGAACCTACACAGACATACTGTATTGTGATCATGGAACGATCCATTATTTAGGCAAATTAAGCCATATTAGGAAACAAAAACAAGACTGAGAGGGTAAAGTAAAATTTTTATTAAATACAGACTTAATTAAGTATCACTTAGTCACCATTTAGTCATTAATTAATCAGTTGACAACAGAGAAATTCACAGTTTCAGAATCACAATACATCAATTTTCAGCTTTTCTACATTTTCCATGCTGACTGCTAATGTTAGCAATTGCATGTATGTTTCTGCATTCATTCATTCATTCATTCTCTTTTTTCATGTGCTCATGCTCCACAATATCGGCTGCTTGTCATGCCCGTCATTCTCAGGATGAGCCTTTGTGTCAAGTCAGTGCGTCTTCTGCCTTGGCTTCAGCTCCGTCCCTCATTTTGCTGCCGTTTCTCTTTCTCTGTGTTTGATGGTTAGTCTCATTTGCTTTCTCTGTCATAACATCTTCACATAAACACTTCATTTCCCTTCTGATGTTCATAAATCACAACATGAAGGTCGTAGACTGATAGCAGACCTCAGATAAGAAACAAATTGCCTCAGAGAACGTTATGACAATTGATTATTGGCTTGGCTAATGTGCGTAATGAAAGCTAATGGGGATGTGTTAGCTTCCTATCTGATGTCACTCTTTGTTACTCGCTATAAATGAAAGCTAATGGAGGCTGAAAATTCCACTGGATTTTGTGTATTGTTAGCCACGTTAGCGTTCATCTTTGAGCGGACTGCTCCTTTAATGTTAGCATTGCAGTGGGAGAGAATCAGGACGCCGCAGCTTTCCCTCTGCCGTGGCAATAGGAAGTGGACTTTCTGTTCTTGCCCTGAGAGATTTGTGAGGAAATAAACATAGGAAGTTCCAGATGTGTTTCCGCTCTTTTGAGAACAGCCAGCGCCTTTTCTTCAGCTGGTCTACACACACACACAAACACACACACAATCAAACACACTGGCAAATACAGTCACACACTGACCTAATCATCTACCTGACCTCAATAACAGAAGCAGGGATGATGTAGACATACAATGTTGAAAAATGGACCCCTTGACCTCATGATCAAAAGCCATCTCTCTAAAAGAGATAAAAGAACCAAGAGACCTCTTTTGCAAAGACAGCTGAAGACAGTTTTACTCTTTAGCTTTTAATGGCGTGAGGAGTGATTCAGTGTGAGTTTTTATTCATATCTGTATCTCTCTTTTTGTTTTACGTTGTCGTGCTGTGTCATGTATGTTTCTTACAGCACTTTGTAGCTTTTGCTTTATGCAAATTAACTTACTTTACACCGTATTTTTGCCTATAACATTGGCAAATGTTGACTGATTTTCAAAATTGCTAGATATTAATTGATATTGTAGCTGCAATACTTCAAAACCCTAAAAATGTTTCAATTGTCTGGAGCAAAGCATAATCGATGTCACCAATGGAGATTTTATCACTCTTAAAGTTGTTGTATGTCATTAATAGGAACTATAATTGTTAATGATAATAGATGTTTCACAAGATACCGTAGATACACATTTAAGCTGTGGTGGGGAATATAACACCTTTTTTGCTAATTTAATTCTGAATACATCATTTTATACAGAGGTATAGAGGTGTCTTTTTGATGACAATTTCAATGACTAGTCAGTTGATCTAAAGCAAGAATTTTAAATATAGAGAGCTTGATATTCTGTAAGTTTCTGAGGAGATTATAATAAATATGGATATAGATCTTATTGTTTTTAGGTGGTCTGTTCTCTAGGATAGTACCAAATTCATGAACAAAGGTACTGTTTTTGACTTATAGTGAGTATTTCATTGACACATCGGCTGATCTAAACAGATATCTTGCAGAGATATTGCTAAGTTCCTACTGAGGAGAAAGTAACAAACAAATTTGAATATAGTTATTGTTTATAGTTGGTTCATCATTCAGAAGAGTACCACAGTTTTGAAAAATGGGACAGAGGTACTTTCTTGACTCACTGTGACAATTTTGTTAATTATTCTAAGTTATTCATTTTCATACAGAGATCACAGATATTGATATTCTCTTATCTGCAGTGTAATAAAGTGGTGGTAGTATGGTAATGCTGAAACACAGTTTAGGTGTTGGGAATTGATTATGTGTGTGTGTGTGCGTGTGTGTGTGTGCGTGTGTGTGTGTGCGTGTGTGTGTGTGTGTGTTTGATGGCTGGTATTGTCTGCAGGAGGACGATTCGGACTGTGGTGCTGGCTGTAGTCTCTCCCCGTCCCTCTGGTCCATGCTGCTGCTACAGCTCCTACTGCTCTGGCTGCTCACAGGACCACGAAGCTGCTCGTCTTGACCAGGCCACAACCACGCACACACACACACACACACACTTTCTCTTACACACACATGAATCCTGTCACTAATCGTCTCAACCAGCCCAGAGTTCCAAACCAATCCCAGCACAGAAACAAAAGTCAGAATGGTGCACTTCTTACTAGGACCAAATCATGTTCCAAAACCACAGACAGTAACAGTCATGTAGACTGTGTCACACACACACACACACACACACATATACACACACAGGATTAATCAGATCACAACAGCATATCTAGTGCCAGAGCGGAGCAGGAGCATGTGACTGCAGTGAGGGGGAGAGAGGGGAAGGAACTGTGAGAAAGAGAGGGAGAGACAGAGACAGGAATGGAAGAAGGGAGAGAAAGGTAGAGGTGGGAGGGTGGGTGGAAGAAAGACAGAGAGGGAGAGAAAGGTATGAAGAGAGAGGGAGGAAGGGAGGGAAAGAGATAGAGGGAGGAGGCGAGAGAGAGGGAACAAGGGAAAGGGAAGATAAGGATAGAGCGGAAGGGGGAGAGAGAGGAAAAAGGTGAGAGATGGAGGACGTGAAAGAGTGAAGGAGAGAGACAGGGGAGGAGTGGAGAAAAAGAGAGAAGGAGGAAAAGAGAGAGACATAGATTGTGGAACGGAAAGAGAGAGAGCGAGAGCAAACTGGGTCAGCTTCATACTGAGACATGATTGGGTTCCACCCCGGCACTTCAGGTCCTTTGGAGAGAGAGAAAAATACTATTATTTTGTCAGAAAAGAGCTACATTTTCCTGTTGTTTTTTTCCCTTTTGGAGTCGTCTTAGTTTCCTCCCATATTATTTATGAAGTGGCATAAGATGACGCTGGGGTGCTAGCACGTAAAGTGAAGATTAATCTCAGTAGATGTAGCAGTCTATTATTTTCTTTTGTTTTGTTGCTTTGTATTTTGCTTTTTGCCTGCTACTGCTGCTCTTAATTGAGGCTTGCAGGCGGTCCGGTTATTAATCAGTTTTCAGATGGACACTCCAACCCGAATTAGGAAGTGCAGCGTGCGATATAAAATCTGATTTTTGAGAAGCTTTATCGTGTTTCTTTTCTCTGGCAGGAGTCAGGCAGACCGGGCAGTCCCCTGGCGAAGTCAGCTCTGTTCCATAGTTATATATTAATCCAGTCTCCTGGCCCGAGCTACTGGACCATTGTGTGTTTTATTGTCTGTCGTCCAGGCTCTTGATCCACTAAAAGTTGTTCCAATATGAGTTTACCATGATATCATATGGATGTCCCTTATTGCAGACATGTGAATCAATCTCTTTATGAGAAGCACAGTACAGTCCAGATGCTGTTCTCATGTCCTTTATCCGGGATGACGTTTTTTTCTGTAGATCTCTGAAAAGATGACCACACATGGCTTTTATTATTATGTATTTTTTTAAATTTCTTATTTATTGAAGTTCTTTTGTATTAACTTATTCATAATTTACTGAACCTGCTTCTAAAATAATAGCCGGTGGTCAGCCGTCTACATCCATATCATCAAAGAAACGGCAAACGTTAACAGCACTTCCCTCTGTTTAAAAGAAAGTGTTAAAAAGAAATGTGTTTGACTGTTTGAATCCCTTGCCGGCCGCCAGCAGCAGCGTCGCGTTGAATTATTACAACCTTTCCTACTGTGTCCACAAATACAAACCCTAATGGAGTTTTCACTCTTCTGATTTGGATTAGACACATTTGTTGAGGCTGCACTCAAGCTATGGTTCCCTCATATCCTAATAATGTTAAACAATGCTGAATGTTTCGGGGGAAGAAAAGTTCACACGTCGAAGCGACTGCCAAATGAGCGTGAAATACGGCATATTGGAATATACTTTCTGTTAATCTGTAGCACGGCGGACGGGAGGAGACGCTGCAAACTGGGGAGAAGCCTGTCAAGACGGTTTTCCAGAAACCAACTCATTTTTGTTGTGTAACGTGCGTCTGCTTGTAAGATGTAGCATCGTAAACCCAGTGCTATTTTATGAAGCTCCAAAAGATTTCGTACGGTCCAGATTTTATGTCTCGGTCCTGTGGTGGACGTAATTGCATGTGGCATTTCATCCCGGACGGCGATTTCGGGGTGTGAGATTTGCCATGGAGAAGAGAGAAAGCTGCCCTCTGTGCCCTGTCTAAAACATGATGTATATATATGTTCATTCCAGGCGGTGGAAAATCCAGGTTCTAAGAGTGGAAAAGCTGCCCAGAGATTTGCTCCAACCATCCGAACTTTAGAAAACTAATGAGGCGTTTAAACATAAAATCTCCATTCATTTATTTTTGCAATCGACAAATATTCACATTCGTTTTCCGATGTTAAAGGAGCAGCTGCAGAAAACAAACTGGCAGGACTTTTTGAAGCTGGATTTATCCACTTCCGAATTTTTCAAAGAAAAAGAGAAAGACATTTCAGTGTTTTGTCTTTCACCGTGTTCAGTAAAAGAAGCACATCCTGTATCGTGTGAAAAGTCTTAAAAAAAAAAAAAAAGCAAAATCACAGGTCAATGACATTTCTGATAGTGTTGAAGCTTGAACTAAAAATTTTGACAGTGCCTCTATGGTTTCGCATGTTGAATAACACAGTCGTGCTCATTTTGGGGGATTTTTTAATAAACACAATTAAGTGTTTTCCATACTGTGCTATGTGTGAGCGAGTGAATTGCAAGGTTGTTATTGCTATAATTATAATGAAAAAAGTGTTCAAATAAATTGCTATATTTGGAGATTCTGCAAGAAATATTGTCGGTGTAAATTATGACGGCGAAGTTTCTCTTTCTGACTAACGCCCCGTTTGGAGAGAAACTAATCTTTATCAGCATCCCTTGTGGATTCGAATTTTCTCATACCAGAATTCCACCTTACATAAGAGGAAATGATATATGAACTTCTGGATATTCCCATTGTTACAGAGCACAAGCTGTGTGACAGTGTGAACTTGCATGTTTAAATTCAATGTGTCGTCACAAGTCCCCCTTATGTAAAGTGGGATGCGTAGATGTGTGTTAATTTAATGAATTAATTTATTTTGGTTTGTTGTATGTTCTCTGAATGCTGCTGTGCTGTCCTGTTGGGCTGCCATGTGTATGTGCTCTGGTCTCACTGCTGGCGCTGACCGTGCTTGACCGTGCCAGGAGGGTGCTCGGAGACGTCGCTTATCTTCTTTCGAGTGTTTATCGAATCGCTCTCGATGTGTGTGTTTGCTAACGGGAGGGCGTGGCCCGTGCATCTGTAGCCCCGCCTATCTTTCAGGTTGTGCTCTACTACAATTTACTCTCCTTTTTTTGTGGAACCCGACAAGCCTGAAAAATGATTTTGTATACATTTGTACAATGTTATTAAAGAAGACGACAAACGAGAAAAAAAATGTTTCTATTAACCCAAATGTGTTAATTCTTGTGCAAATGCAATATATTCACAATAAAAGTTTTAACTTTGACTTGACCTCTTTTTTAAACCCCTCCAGAATGAGCAAACAACTGTAAGTCTGCTTTAAGTTACCATCAATCAATAAGACTTGCTTCCAGCAATACATGATATCATAGTGGTGTCTTATCACTGCTACAATATCTAGTTACTGAACGCAACTTTAGCCCAAGCCTGCGATGTTGTAAAAAGTCATTTCCGCAGCTTTCACAGAGATAAAACACTAATAAGACCCACATTACAGACGCTGTTGAGTGACACATCAGATAAGTGTACGAGTGTATCACGGATAACTACTTATAAGCACAGCAATGGCTTTCTATCCAAAAACAACTTGAGGTCTATTTGTCATAATGAACACAGCACAGCACACAGTGCACCACAACAAAATGTGACCTCTGCGTTTGACCCATCCGTGCAGTGGGCAGCTGACATGGACAGCACCCGGGGAGGGTACCTTGCTCATGAGTACCTCAGTGGCACCTTTACTAGTTCTTGGATTCGAACTGGCGACCTTCCGATCATGGGGCGAACTCCCTAACCGTTACGCCAACAAATCCCTTATATACTCCGATCAGCCATAACATTATGACCAGCCGCCTAATATTGAGTATGTCTGCAGCTGCACAACCTCATATGCAACCTTTTTAAAAAAAAAAACGTTTAAAAGGGGCAGTTGGTAGCATAAAGGTTAGAGAGTTAGTCCCGTGATCGGAAAGTCGGACCGCTTTTGGTAGCTTCAGACCAAAGTGGGATCATCCCAGAAGAGCTACAGTTCTCGAAATGCTGTCATCCAGTCGTCTTGCCATCAATGTGGCCCGTTTGGTCAATCACTCAAATCCTTACGCTTGCTCATTTTTTGAAGTTTCCAACACATCAAACTGTTGGTGTGTTGCAACTGAAAATGTTCACTTGCAGCCTAATATATCGCACTCACTGCCAAGTAATGTTATGATGAAGTGATCAATATTACTTACATCACCTGTTATGGCTGATTGGTGTACATTACTCCAATAAGGTTCCATTAAGCTGGGTTTATGTGATCGCCATTAGCTTGAATGCTTTATCACTATAATGGGTGGAGCAGTGCATCACAGCACAAAATCTAAACGGCTCGTTTAAGCACACGATTTCTGACATTCGTAAATGAATACTAACACAACTGACCATTTTTACCAAACTTACAGTGTGTGTAGAGGCAGTACAAACACAAATGGATGTCCAAAGAACAGACAAAGTGAATTTTTCATAATATGGGACCTTTAAGAGATTTTGATGTTTCACTTTTGCATGTTGCACTTAAATGTGCCAAAAAACTACATGCAAATTGGTGCTGAAAACACTGTAAGCACAGAAACGTCTGACAAAAATAATCATGAGTTGACTGACATTAACCCTTTTCACATTCTTTTCTATTTAAATGCCTGTTCTGCCTACGTTTAGGCGCTTTATTTCAAAAGAATGACTACAAACAGTTTTATTAACTCGAACATAACCAGGTGTGTGCCAAAAATTTGTTTAATCCTAATATGTCCACCCTTTGTATCTAGTGTTTATGAGAGGGCATTTCTGTGGTGCCAGCGCTCTCTCTCCCACCGCACTTCCCTTCCTCCCTCTCTCTGTTCCACAGAAGCCAGTCTGGTCTTTTTCTCTTTAGGGTTAGCACAAGCATGAAACAGCCATTTCCTGTTGGTTCTGCCCATTTCGCGAAGGGCATCGGGGCAGAAAGGCGTGCCACGGAGTTGCCCTCGCGGCTCAGAGGACGCTTCAATCGACAGATGTGAAGTGACCGCTGATTGGGAGTGACGAAGCGTGGGCCTCGGACCAGATTGGGCGTTCGAAAAGACCTTCGGGAGCTCAGCACTGGCCACTTGATTGCTTTTAAAAGCCGATTCCGTGACGAAAGTGAGGTTTTTTTTTCCAGGCCATTGAGCGGAGGTGGGCCAGATGTATGTGGGTGTGTCCTTTTGCGGCTTTTAAGAGTGGATTAGTTGAAGGTTCCCAGATAGCAAATGTACATTGACCCAGCATTTCTTACTAATTTCTTACCTACTAATTCATTTGCATGTTGATTTTTGATTGAGTTAACATTGATTCAAATTCAAATTCAAATTTAAATTTATTTATGTAGCGCTCTTAACAAGAGTCATTGTCACAAAGCACTTTATTTATAACCGGCCTAAACCCCCAACAAGCAAGCCTAAGGCGACAGTGGCAAGGAAAAACTCCCTCTAATAGGAAGAAACCTTGAGAGGAACCAAGACTCGGAGAGGGACCCCATCCTCCTCTGAGCGACCGGGCACACGAACATTTCATACACAGCAAGCATTAGTTCAAGATGAATTGTTAGTTATTTAAAGATGCAAAGATACAAAAATAGTCGAATGTTTTCGAATCCCGAGTTGTTACTGGGCCACTTGCAGGACCCTCTCAGCCACATTAAGCTGAAATTAGTTCAGTATTATACTGCTAATTCAGTAGAGGTCCATAGGGTCCAAATCCCAGTTGGTTTCATGTTGTCTCCATCCTGCTGTGGGTTCAGTCGGTCAGCATCAGCTCAGGAGGGTTGAGCTGGTCAAGGGTCAGCTCGGGACATCTCCAGGGGGTCCTGGTGAGTTCAGTTGGTCAGCATCAGCTCAGTAGGGTTGAGGTGGTCAAGCATCAGCTCGAGACAACTCCTCAGAGTCCTGGTGAGGGTTCAGTTGGCCAAGCGTCATCTCGGGAACAGCTCAAAAAAGAAGAAGAGCGTTAAGAGAGTTAATTCAACATAGTATTATAACAATGCAACAACAAATTTAAGTAATATTGAATTAAGAGTAACTGGCATATATTTTTCCATCCTTGCTTCAGTGTACTTTTGCTATGTGAGTTTTTATTCCCACCACTGGTCACATCTTGGTTTTACAGCAGGATACACTAAGCATAGGCATTTCACTATGTTGGGTTTGTCAGTGCCATTAGGAAGGAATTATGAAGTGAACACACCACAGCACAGACCAGCACGGTGCACCACAACTCTGCCCTTGATCCATCTGTGAAGGAGCAGGGTACAGGTTATGGCAGCACTTGGAGCTGCTCAGGAGCAGTGCTTGGGGACGATACCTTGCTCATGAGTACCTCAGTGGTACCTTTACCAGTCCTGGACTTGAACCACACTTTGTGCACAATGACCATGTTTTTAAAAATTAACGGTTAATGTCGATCGAACCAAACTATCGCAGTTCACCTGGGTATATCCGACCGAACAGGGCGTACTGAATGGTTTGGTAAAACGCTGAAAACCGTTGTATCCCTAAAAAGAGCATCTACTAATAATGGAAAAGTAACCATCATTGAACACAGCTTCATAAAACACCCTTTTCTGTACATTTTGGATGTCTTGTGATAATTGTGGCTAAGCCAGTTGCATTTAAGAAATTTAAGAAATTTAGCGTTTTTTAATATACACCAGTTACAGTTAATTCAGATTTACTGTAAATACAAAAACAACAAACAATAGCTGAAAATAAGTTGCTGCCTTGTTAAAATATAATGTTGAATCAAAGTTAGCTCAAATCGATTGTGCAAATGAGTTAACTCTAATGTCAGATATGACGAAAAAAGAGGTGCTGGTTCAGAGTACATTTGCTGTCTTGGGTGGGTTTTTTGGAGGGGAGGGGCAGGATATTTGTGTGGGTGAGAAGGATGCTTTTAAGGGCCTGGTGAGGGGTTTAAGATGGTTATCTGGAGTGAGACCGGGGGGAAGAAGGTAATAAGATAGCTTTGCTGGTGGCACTGAGGTTGTGACCTCACATATAGTTACCATCTTAACACATGCCAGCCACACACCAATAACAAACAAACTGCGAAAGGAAGACACTCGGCTGTTTTCTCGCCCCTTTAAAGGCTGACCCCGTGACTCATCCGTAACCCCCAGAGTTAATTTCACCGACTAAATAATAACATTGTTCCTTCCGCAAACACAAGAAATGAAGACATTAACAATAGTCACATTTATCATGCGCAGGGATCTTACATCTAGTCAGTGTTTGGGTTATCAATAAATATTGTCTGGATGTTTCCTGAGCTCATTTTACCAAGCCAGGATGTATCATCAGAGCACTCAGCATCCCTTAAAGTAATCACTGAATTTGGCTCAGCTTATGCAGTCTATAAATGAATATCTCAGTGCAACATAAAGTTCTAATTCCCAATTAGCCTTTGTGTTTGAGATGTCAATTCCCCTTTAATTATTAAAGCAGTACTTTGTTAAAAACATGGTTATGTTGCTAACAATAAAAGCTCATCTTAAAGTTTAATAGCTAATTAACCACAGATTGCAATGCTTATTGATCCAGCAAACATTGTTGTTACTTGCATCCAAGAATAAATAACCTAATGAATAAAGAAAGTTTACAGTAAAAAAGCAACTGAGTACGTTTGTTTCTGTAATATATATTTGGGTGCATGTGTTCCAAAGCTTTGGTGGTCTAATCCCCCAAACTAACATTTATACTCACATAACTCACATCAGTCCAGATGCAGCCACCTTTTAGATCTGACGTTCCAGCAAATCTGCTGCCACACATGCACACAGCCCAGTCCATGCTTAAATAGCTACTGATTTGTTAAACCACCTTCAACTTGCACTAAACGTTTCAGGTTCTTGTTCTGGTGAGTCAAGGAAGTAAGTAAGTAAGTGTGTGGTCAAAGATGTGTTCCAGTTACTTGTCCTAAATTTATTTCAGAGGAGGAAACCAAGACTGAAGTCTGGGGCTTACAGATTATCTACATTTCACAAATGTTAACAAGAGCAAGAAACAGAAAGAATCTTGGCCAACATCATTATCTTTAGAGCCAGCATGAGGAACACCGTAAAAAAAAAAAGGTGGGCGTTCGGTACTCGTAACATATTTTCTGTGTGTTGCACAGGTTTATTTCCTGAGAATGTCCATATCGAGCTCACTGTGATATCCCAGTTAGCTTCCCAGATTGAATAGGGCTCATGCAGAGGCTGAAATGTATTAGTTCTAATTTTGGAGTAATGAAATACTAATGAGCACACATTGGCCCGTCCCTGATGTACAAGCTAGTGTAGAGTCACTGCTCATGGCTCTAACTCCTCCACGATCGTTAGCAGTGGTGTGTTATTCTCATTACAGCGGCTACAGTAATTAGCCATTAATATGCAGAAGGGCTGCAATTACCCCATTGAGCTTTTCTGGAGACTTAATGATTTGGGCCAGGGCGAGCGTTCTCCGATCAGTCAAACTTACGCACACAAAAGTAAACTAAATCTAGCGTGATAACTGCTTTTCTTTGATGCCTGTGAGTTTAATTTGTGGTTATGCAGGGCATGTACACATGTGGGGAAGCAATTTGGAAGTGGGGTTTCCCGAAGCCAAAAACATGACCACATAAACCTCTGCTCATACCTCTTTAGTAATTAGACTCTCGTAGACTCTCTCTCTCTCTCTCTCTCTCCCTCTCTCTCTTCTCTCCCCCCTCCACTGCCAAAGTGATGCTGAGCCAAAAGGAGTTTGTACTTTTAACTTAAATATCTCTTACGTCCCTCATGGATTCCCTCATGCCTGTCAGGTGTAATGACATTACAAGTTCAATCTTTCTGGAAGGGAAAACAATAGAGATATTTTGCATTGGTGCTTGACTGTGTTTAGTTTTGAGGCAATGCTGGTCTCAGGACGCAGACAATTTGCCTGGTGAACATATTTAGGGTGTGACGATACTGAGGCAGACCTGAGTGCAGAGTTCAAAGGCCATTTGTTTTATTAACAGAAGGGGTGTCCAAAAATTGGAGTATGAGTACTCAAACCGAGTTGAGTACACATGCCTAGTTCACTAGCAGAGAAGACCGTCAACAAGGACAAACAGAACACCAGAACAACAGGCAAAATGAGTAATCCAAAAAAAAACAACAAACAAACAGGCACCATAATCCAAAACCAACAGATCATCAAATCAAATTGCCAGGGACAAATACAGAGTAATCTAAAAGTACATAGCAAGGTTTGCTACATGGGTAGTCAGGATGGAAAACTGCTCCGGATCCTGTATGGGACATTGGTAGTACATCCCGCAGACAGACTGGAAACAATGCATTATTTATACAAAAGTTCAATGAAACTGGCTAGAATTTAGGTGATCTTGATCTTGTTCTTTCAAAAGACCGGTAAAGGTACCACTGAGGTACCCATAAACAAGGTCCTGTCCTCAAGCACTGGTGCTTCACAGTGGTGAAAGTGAAAGTGAGTGATTTTGTTTATCATTGTGAACACACCACAGCACAGCACACAGTGCACCAGAATGCAATGTGACCTATGCATTTAACCCTTCTGTGTAGGAGCAGCGGGCAGCTGACATGGGCAGTGACTGGGGATCAGGACCTGGGGACGGTATCTTGCTTACGAGGACCTCAGTTGTACCTTTACCGCTCCTGTGATTCAAACTGGCAACCTTCCGATCACAGGATGAATGTCTTAACCATTATGCTACCAACAGCTTATCTTCTAAAAGGCACTATGAGCTGCGGCCTGCCGTGTTTTCACAATGACAAATAATCACTCACTAAATCACCAACTAAGAAGTTGAGCAGGTGTCTGAAGCGGAACAACTATTTTGTGAAAGTGCGTTCTGGATCTCTGCTAAGACCTTTATAGGACCTGTTATTTTGATTGCTGTGTACCAGCAATTACCTTGTTCTCTTCATTATTTTGTCTTCTTCTTCCCACTATTTCTCTAAACTCATTTCACAGTTTTTCTTCGACTTTTCTTTATTCTTACATAAACTTATTAAGAACAGCTAATACTGATATTTTCACTCCTGCCTCAACGACCAGAGTATCCCATGACCACGGGGTAAATTGTCTGACTTCAACAGCCATATTCACCACATCCAAACACCACACATCACATGCGCTAATGATTCATCTGTTGGTCATTTAGTCTGAAAGGAAATTATTATGGGATTCTGGAAGGTCCAAAAGCGCACCAGCCGCCCCTGCCGTTTGTTTTAAATGTATCCATCATGAAAGTGATTCAGGCCTAATCGTGCTGAGAAGAGTGTGTGCTTGTGTGTGTGTGTGTGTGTGTGTGCGCCTTAAACCTTTTGCAGATGGCCTAGCCCTGCCTCATCAAGAGTTAATCACGCAAACATGGGGCCACTGCAGATACACTTTTCCTTGTGTGTGTGTGTGTGTGTGGTGTGGTGTGTGGTGTGTATGTTTGTGTCCCCAAAGGGGCAAGCCTAAAACAAACGACAGAATAGTTATACAAGTGGAAGTTAAAGAGGGGTTTTGCTGGCTTCTTCATGATGTGCTGTGGTGAAGAAGGCCACACACGGCTCTTCAAGCACACTGAAAAAAACATTTTGGTTTATATTTCAAACTTTATTCAGTCCAATTGTGTGAAATTTCCATCAAACTGAATGATAAAGCAACTTGATTTACACTATTTACTATTTAACCAGATTTACACTATTGAAATTGTCTGAGGGCCAGAATTAAATTAATTGATTTGTAGAAATTTTTAATAAAAATGGAGCTGTAAGCAATCTCTCTTCTTAAATTTAAATTTAATGTAACTATGCATTTAATAAACATTCAATTCATTAATTTTCTTATGATTAAAAGCATTTTAGTTTATAGTGTTAAAATTCATTCAAATAATTCAGTTAAAATTGATTAGCGATTTATTTTATAAAACATTGTGAATTCCTTTCATATATCTAATAGAGTATAATTTTGTAAGCGCTTAAACATGCACCTTTATGAGAATTTGTATGCAGTCAATTTTAATGATTTTTTTATTTAAAATAATCAGTTAATTTATAACTTAAAATGGTCACTGTTTCTTCAATGCAGGTGGAGCAAGAATTCTCATAGAGCTGCCCCATAACAGGCCTCACGGAGTGGCCACTATCAGAAGACTAACTGGGCCGATGTGGACTGACATGACATTAAGACATAACATTTAAGAGAAAGAGACAGGTTTGGACCGGTGTTTATTCTGACAATACCCTGCTGATGTCATTGATATATCCATACGTTTCCAGACAATTTTATTAGCAGCGTTTGGCGCCAGATGAGTGATAACGTCCGTGATGGGATGCATTTCTGACGTCCTCTCAATTAATGTTTGTGTACTCTATAGACATTTAAAGACAATTGCACCCAGCAATTTAAAACATTTTATGATAATAGAGCTATTACAAAGCCTGTAAGTTTAGTCGTGCTGAAAAGGGCGCAACCAATGGGACTTCGATTTGAATCCCACCTGTGCCATGTGTAATCTGCTGTCAAGGATTTTTGAGAAGATACTTGGCCATACATGCAGAACGGAAAACGTCTTTTCACTGAGCAACATATAGGGTCAAATTCGAGCGCTCTCCGCCAAGAAGAGATTGACAAGTTTTCTGTCTTTGTTGGAACAGATACGGTTGTACAGACAGTGCAAATGCAAGTTGTGATAATAATCAAGTGAGTGATTTTTTTGTCATTGCAAACACAGCACAGCGCAGTGCACCAAAACGAAATACAACCTCTGCATTTAACACACCTATGTAGAAGTCGTGGGAGCAGTACTTGGTGATGGTATCCTGCTCACAAGTACCTCATTGGTGCCTTTATCTGGGATTTGAACCAGTGACCCTCCAATCACAGGAGCAACTCCCTAACCATTACATGCTTAAGCTCTCCTGAACCACAAATAATTACAGACACGAGAAACAAAACCCACTGATAGCTTTGTCACCCAGTGATTGGCCTGCGCATGATGGTGCGTGGCTCTGGTTGGCTACTGTGCCAACTGAGATGGACCAAATTGAAGGTAGTGGAATTTGCCATTCTAAGTGAGCTGGAGTTGGGGCAGTTGTGCTGTGAGGCAGTTGGTAGTGTAACGATTAGGGAGTTGGATCTGTGATCAGAAGCTCACCGGTCCAAGTCCTGGACCGACAAAGGTACCACTGAGGTACTCATGAGATAGGTACCGTCCTCATGCACTGCTTCCCGGGTGCTGCTAGAAATCCTTTACACTGCAGCTTCACAGATGGGTCAAATGCAGAGGTCACATTCCGTTGTGGTGCACAGTATGCTGTGATGTGATGTTCACAATGACAATCACTTCTCTTTCATTTAATTAATCTTTGGGATTTGAACCCACGTGTGCAAGGCAGAACTTATTAAGAGACCATCTCTGTGCCACCATGTCTGGCATATCCAAGCTTTAAATTTACAGCATTTAGCAGATGTTCATATTGACAGTATCTAAATTGCTCAAATACAAGGACAGTAATTCTATAACGAGCTCATGTACACTTGACAGAAGATGGTCTTCTGCATCTATTGTTAATTAAAACTTTCTTTAAAGGATGTCAGACTCAATGAAAAGGAAAGCAGTCGAGAGGAAAAAAAGTGAGACGATTTTTTCTTTAGCAATACACACATACTGCCATTATTAAATTGGCTACAATATAATTAGAAAGAATGCTAACAATTTTATTTGAAGTGCCACCCTCAGTAAAATAAGGACATTGACGCTCATACCCAGTCGAAAATGGCTGAATATGCCTGAAGATTTTTATCCTTAAAAAGTACGTTTTTACTTCAAGCTTTAACCTCATTTTAATTGGATGTGCATGTGCATCATGCATGATAATATCTTAATTCTCTGTGCAGATATGATAACTTATAGAAATTTGCATCAGCATCCAGGCTGTTGATGAGGAGAAATAACGTCACATTTCTACAGTAAAGGATGCGACATCTAAACATTAGCAGCGATTTAAACAAAAAGAAAGCCTTTGTTGCTGGACTGCTCTGCCTCTGCATACAATGCAGTGGGACTGTGGAGCAGCAACACCCATAAATACTGGACATGATGGACACATTTTTTGCCATGTGAAGTAAATGGTCAGGACTTTCAGAAGGTTCAGAGGCATTATCGCAGGAGGAAACAGGACTCCAGTCCCCGAGCACAATGCTGTTTACAGCAGAACTACATCCTAAACTCTTGCCCTGCAGAACCACATCAAAAAGCATTTCTCCAAACACTCTGTAAAGTGAACCAAACAACGGTTACAATTGAGAATTTCTCCGAATGCTGCAGCGCAATCAATTGAGTCTCAGAGTTTGTAAATATTGATCAGATCTGCCTCCCTGCGATGCTAGATCATCTCCGACATGGCAACCTCTGGTTTCCTGTTTATTGCAGCCCTTTTTTGGATTTTTTCCATGCTTCAGGTGAGCGTCAAACTGCTGCCGTTCTGGAGTGGTTGGAATGGCAATTTACGGGCAAAACTCGCAGGAAGTTAGAGACAAATGTTTGCAGAGATTTTCCATAAGAATTCTCACATTCTGCGTCAATGATACACTCCTACAGATATAATCAGTGTTGGAGATGTTACTTCCAAAATGTAATAGCACACATTACAGATTACTAGTTACTGTTATTTCAAAGTAATTAGTTACATTACAATTTTACTGTCTCAGAATTGTAATGCGTTACACGACTCCCGTGTTACTTTTGAGTTACTTTCACCAAAATAACGGACTTAAAATATGACTTGACTAAAATGCTAAAATGCTAAAATGCGGTTTCCTGGAGCTCATGCTACATCCAGTGGAGGGCGATGTGGCGTAGCATAATGACTGCAGATAGTTTTTTTACTCGCCAAATATTTCTCTTGTGCCAAAGTTCTCGCAGTGTTGGTGATTTTTTCATAAAAACAACCAGTTTAACACCGGTTAAAGTGTGCCGTAACGCATGTTACTGAAATATGTACCAAGTATAATATTAATGAAAATGTATTAGTAATGCCTTACATTACTTTGTTACAGCAAAAAAGTAACACATTACAGTAGTTGCATTACTACTCCCAACACGCCCTACACCCTTCACTTCTACCACCATAATATTATGTTCCTGGAAAGACAGTTTCTTGCAGACATTCTGCCAAAATCTCATTTTCACCTAAGTGTGCGTAAACACTACGGTTTTATTAATTAATTCACAGTGATTCCATTTGCCACGGCGTACCAATAATCTGTCATGCCTCTTCCAGACAGAGAAACAGACAGACAAATAGGGTGTGTGTGTGTTGTAAAGGTCAATGCAGGGTAATTTCTTGCAGATGAAACTCAACCCCAGCACCAGATCTACAAGAAAAATATCTAAAAGTGGCAGGAAATCTGTTAGCACCATTCCAATAATGTGTTTTTCCCTCCTGCATGTGTTGTTTTCGACTTTTTTTGTCTCTCTCTCTCTGTGTGACCATCGTATATTTCAGTCTTTTAAATGTGTGTTTGTGTGTGTATGTGTATATGTGTGTGTAGAAGCAATAATAATCCAGTCCTGTGTTAATGCTGAATTGCCCTGCAGCTTTAGACGACTTAACTACTTTCTTTACCACAGAGGAAAATGACTCATTTATTCATTATTTGTTTGTGTAGCGCAGCACATGGTCTTAGTTAGAACATGAGTGAAGCGAGAGTGGGTGTATGTGTGTGTGTTTTTGGTGTGACTATGTGTGTTATACGCAGAACGAGGCTAATGGAAAACACAACTATGAAAGATGTGTGTTGTTGCACTGCAATCAGAGCTGGAGGAGTAAGACCGTAATGACACAGCAGAAAGCTCTCCAGTTCTTTCCATAGTTGTGAAATATTTTTATATGGATTTATATCAGACCTGAGGTCAATAGAGTCTCTAACAAGTGCAGATTAATAAATGATTGAGGGGCAGATCGTAATAATAGCTGCTCACAGCCACAAAATATCTTGTTTTGTCATTTTAATGTCACATCCCTTAACCGAGTCATTTGTAAATCCATCATCAGCGTCGTCTCGCTGCACCAACCACAAACTTGTCGTGGAGGTTTCGGGAACTTGTAAAGTCACACTGTACATCTGCTGTTCGTTATTGAGGTGTAGAACACCAATCACACAAATCTGACATCATGATTCACAATATTTCCTTGTTTATGCGTTATGGGAACTGTACTGTCATAGACAGAGAGAATGGAGAAGGGCCAGTGTGTGCATGTCTCGTTCTGCGCTTCATTCTCTCTGCCTTTTTGCCTTCCTGTGTGTATGAATGTTTGTGTGTACTTGCATGTGTTTGTTTATTGTTGTGTGGGGGCGAGGGTAGAGGGGAGTAAGTGTGTGTGAGAGAGAGTGAGAATGAGGGTTAATGTGAGTATATTTGCATATTGTGTATGAGATGGAGAAGTATGAATGAGTGAGTGTGTGTGTACCAATGTGTGTGTGAAGATGTGCGTTTACATGTATCTGTGTGTGTGATAGAGAAATGTGAATGTGTGAGTGCACGTGTCAGTGTGTGTGCCTTTGCATACACATGTGTATGGGCAGTTATACATTTGTGTGATGTGTGTATGCGTTTGACAGTGTGTTTGTGTGTGTGAGTGCGTGTTGCATGAGTGTGTGCGTATATAATTTTATGTTAGTGTGTTTGAGTGCATGTGCATATCTGACATTCTGTGTGAGAGTGCATTTGTGTGTGTGTGTGTGTGTGTGTGTTGATGACTCCCCTGAGGCCACTAGCCCTGCTGTTTGGGGTCGTCGTTTGTGCTTGTCATCAGAGGATGCAGAGGCGTCACTGCTGCGACTTCCACATGACACTCAAATAAACAGCCGAGCTGCTAACGACACTAATGCAAACACTGATAAAGCAGCACAGATAAACACATGCCAAGCCCGGCAGAAAACTGATACACAAAGAAAAAAAAACACTTGTAAACCAACCCATCAGCACAACATCCAGTAATACCTGCTCAAGCTGTTTAATGCAGCAAACAAATAAAGCGGATGTTGAAGCTGAAGTGTCGAGAAGAAGTTAGAAATAATATATCTCTTGAGTTGAGTGGAGTAAAACAAAACATCCACTCCAGCCACCTTGCACAGGCCTAGTCTCTGCCGTCTGCTAATGCAGGGATGAAGTTGTCTCAAGTGGCATTTTCAGGATCCCACTGCCTCGGTGTGGGACGAGTAGACTGGCCTAAAGACATATTTGTTGCAATAATCCATCAGACACTGCAAGATGTTGCAAACAATACAAAGCATGTGCCTACAAGGAATTCACCTTTTATTAAGTACAGAACAAACTACAATGCACTTCCTACTTACATGCCATATCTAGAGACTTCAGGTAGACAGTAAACATTAAGGGCCAATTTCCCAAACTAAGATTGCATTTTTACCAAGACTACTGTACCTAGTGAATCTCCAGCAGAAGCGCACTTTAGTTCAAGACTAGGCTTAGTCCATGTTCAAGGAATTTTAATCTATAAAAGTTTAATCCATGCAGCCCTACTATATATAAAATATGAAATACCATAATATACTTAGTACACATACTGTATATCATTCAACATGATTTTGAGAGACCTTACAAAGCAGTTAGCAGTTAAAAAGTGTTGCAACAGGTAGAATATGAGATTGCAATTCACAGTATACAGTTTTTGTGACGGCAAGTGACAGCATATATTTGTGGGTGACATTTTAAAATGTGAAGTTGTTAAATAATGCATTTACACCACGTTGGCAAGTATCTAGCTGTAACATGAGCGTAAATAAAACAATACATGTAAAATTACAATGTCAAAGAAAAGAATATTCTTTTCACTTCCCTCTTCTCAGTTTTCTCTGTTGTGCATCTCCTGGATGCGTGTGTGCCTTCTAGGGGCCTATCTATCATTATAATTATAATGTAAATGTGTGTGTGTGTGTGTGCCATGTTTTTATGCGTTGTGGAGACCTTTTTGGGCCTTTTTGTCCCCTAAAATAACTTTTGTTCATTTTTATGGCTTTGTGGGGACATTTGAGAGGTCCCCATGGGGAAAAATGACTAGAAAATATACGTTTTATTTGAGAAACTAAAAGAGGTAAAAAATGTGCATTTGGTTACTGATTTGGCTAAGGTTAGGGAGAGGATTAGCTGTAGAATTATATACATCCGGTCATTATGGGAGTCTATGGAATGTCCCCACAAAGATAGTTGTACAAGTTGTGTGTGTGTGTGTGTGTGTGTGTGTGTGTGTGTGTGTGTGTGTGTGTGTGTGTGTGTGTGTGTGTGTGATTCCATATGTGCGTGTGGGAGCATTGGGTCCATGTAGCAGCAGAAATAACACATTCTTCAGTTAGGGCCGAAAATATATGGACGGTGCCACTTCTAAGGCAGAAAATATAACGAATGTATCACTCTTGACCAAGTGATACATTTCATCACATTTGATCAAGTTTTTGTTCAACTTTAAACCTTGTTCAACTTTTTTTAAACATTGCGTGAGTGTGTGCAAGAGAGAGGACATGCAGCACAGCTCAGCTGTATTTCCCTGAAGCTGCAATGTCCAAAAATAAGAAAATTGCCGTTAAATCTCCTCTCACAGCAGCACATCGGGCCCCGCCGCCGGTACCTTGTGAACAGATTCCGCGCTCTCACGTTATCAGTCACTTGCTGCTGTAAACTGCATTAACTTCCCGCTCCGCTCCGGGTTCAACGACCCTGAAGCCCCGAGCGCGGTCAGGAAATTATTCATGTGATAAAGACTGTTGTTCTTTCTGGACACTGACGCGGATTTACATGCGTGAGGAGGAGGAGGAAGGAGGAGGGATAAACACGAGGAAGAGAGCTGCTCATCACCATCGCCTCAGTATCGGCTCTCAGCGCCGACGCGACGGTCAGACTCATAACACTGGTGAAAGAACTCAAAACGTTATCTGTGGATTTATAAGCTTGTGCTGTGTGGCGGTACTGTTTACTCAGGTAGAGTTTTCTGCCACTGTTTGGAACATAACTCTTAAAAACCGCGCAGTTCAGGTGACAATTTGGGCGCAGTTTCACGCGCTCCCGTAGTGTACAAACTTCCCCACGGTTGTCTCTCATATATCTTGTAAAACGCGTGGATTCCCTGTTATACACTTTTAACTGGACGGGGTAAAAACGGACAGGTCAGTTGAGTAAACAACACGTTTTTTTTTTCCTGAAAAGCCCTGAAGTTGAAGTGACTCCGAATCTGGGTTAGGGGAATTATTATTATTGAACTGATGCTGGCCTAAAGGTTGAGGGGTGAATCTGAGCCGCAAAACAACTCGCTTCAGGGTGTAAATAAAAAATTATTCTTTATAAAATGAAGAACTCAGCTTATGATTTCATGCAGCATAATTTACTCAGATTGGAGACTTCTTGGATCAGGTTCAAGATAGGATGGTCCACACTTTTAAAAAGTCGAAAATGTTATAATAATAATAATGATAATAATAATAGCCATAATAATAATATAATAATAATAATAATAATAATAAACATTTTCAGAGTTAGCTATTCAAGTCATTTGATTGAAATGCCTCTATTTTAATTAGTTTCATATATATATATTTATATTTTGCAGTGTTACTTTCAGTTATTGTGTGTTGCATTATATTTGTGTGTTTGTGTTTTGTCCTTTTAGAGTTATTATTACAAATGAATGATTCAGAATGCTATAAGATTTGATGCAAAACAGCATGATGATTTAATGTTTTACAGACTTTTATGCTGTAGGATTTGTATGTGAATTGATGCTCTAAATTGTTAATAAGTGATACAGATTTGTGTGTCGATGCTGCAATGGGGTTATGTTTTGATTGGGGCTTGACATGAAGTGATGATTTGGAGTTGTGTTAAAATTGATGCATCAGAGCTGCGTGTGAACTGATGCAGAGTTGAATGTGAATCGGTACTTTAGAGTTTATAGGATAGATGTTTTGGAATTGTTGAGCGAATCGTTGTAGGGTATTTGTAAAAAATATTAGTATCGAATTGGGCTTGTGTGTCAATTGATTCATTATTAAAACTGGTGTGTTGCACTTGTCTCGTGAAGTTGTTTCCCATTAAATATCCAATGAAGTTTCGCTATGAGGGGTCAGACGAAACAAGAGTGTAGGCGAGGGGTTGTGTGTTAAGTCGTAGTTACTTCAGCACATCTGGATAGATAAAGTCACTAGGGGAAGAGAAGGACAGATGTGCTGATCTTTCTTAACCGGCTTCTGTAGGTTACACTTCAGATGTGAGTGATAAAGGGCGCAGGCTTGTTTTTGGTATGTGTGTGAGGTGAGTTGAGTTGTGGTTGTGTCATTTCTCCTGTGTGGACATCACGTCTGTGCAGCTGGAACACACACGTGGGAGTAAAGTAAGAGTTCAGTGAGTGTAGCCAGTGTGCTCGTCACCCAAAAGCAGGGCTGCGTGTGTGACGAAGCGGAGGAAAGTCTAGACTTATACTAGAGGCTGCACAGTATATCGACTGCTTCAACATAACTGATGTGCAATAGCCACTTGCAAGGACACGTCATTGCTACAACACAGCTGCAGATACAAAAGAAGCGCCATTAGTTTTCCTTTCCATGACTTATCTACAAGAGAAGTCTATCTGATGTAATGTAAATTTCAAGAAGGATGACTCAAAGCCAGAAAGTCAAAAGGTTGAAAATGCAAGGCTGTATCATTGTACATGCAGATGCACTCATACATGCATGAATACTGTGTGTCCATCCATCCATTTATCAAAAATCTATCTACCAGTGCTTCGATCTATATACTGGAACCAACTGCCCACATTAATATCAGATCTATGACAAGTTTTAAACAGATGCACTTTTTCTCTGTGCTTTTCCCCTTGGTGCTGAGCTACTGCAATATTTTTAAAATCTCAATATCTTACTGTGCACTGATTTAAAATATTTTTTATACTTTTTAATTATATTTCCTGTTTTATCTTTATTTTATTACCTTTCTCATTACTTTCTTTTATCATCTATCTATCTATCTATCTATCTATCCTATATCTATCTATCTATATGTATATAAATGCTATCTGTCTGTCTGTCTGTTAGTCATCAGCAGTTTATTCTTCCAACCCTCCCATCCATCCTTCCATCGAATGGGCTGTTTTAAGTCACTAGTTAAAAAAAATCAATTGTAAAATCTCATTAGTCTAGCAACATCTGTGTCCCATCTCTCTGTCCATTTGTCAACATTGCAGGTATTCATCTCTGTTCGCATTGTAATGCAGCACGTATGAAAGAAGTCTTACGTTTATTGAGGACTTGATAAGCATTACTTGTTTGCAGAAATTGTGAGCTTTCTCCAGATGTAGGTGTTAGTGAGGAATGATTTATGCCTGGTTCCAAGAGAGCTGTTGATGTTGAATTAAGATGCAGATGAGAAAATTTTATTCGTCCTCCTTCCCATGTTGTTCTCTCTTTAATATGCAGCCAGGCGAGCTACAGGCGGAATTAGATGTCTTTCGCTCCTAATGCAAAAATCTCTTCATGTCCTCTGGACATTATTATCTAAGACTAGGGTTTGAGTTTGAGAGGTTTGCCCTTGTTATTGTTAGGAGCAGTTGGGTTAAGTTGGTAAAATCATTGGCTCCTTCTGACCCTAAACTCGTAGCCACTCAGCCCTAAAGTCACCTGCTTAATCAGACAATGATGGATGTGCTTGCATCTTATTACACTTTCTAGATTAATCTGCACCAAAGCAGACTGAATTAGCTCATTTTCCGCTCCACTGCTCCACCGCTTTTCTTGTTTTACGTCTCACGCTGCCAGTAGCTAATGTCTGCCCAGTAAGGTTTGCATTAGGGCTGGGCAATTCCATGATATTTAGAACCTCTAGTCGACATAATCCTGCCTATGACGTTTATTTCAACTATTTTTAAAAATCTGTGAATAAATTAAAAGTAAGGAATTCGGTCTGTACTTTAGCCAGTGTGTGCTCAGGCACTGTCCCCTTAAAAATATACTTCAATGTGTGTGATTATGTGTCTTTGATGATGGAGTCTTAACGACTACATCTTTGTATATTCTTTAGTTATTTAAATTTTTTAAAATCAATATCAATGTCACTGTTGATTCTGCCTATCAATTCAATTCCTTATCAGTTCTCTTATCGATTCCCAAAATGATGTCTGCACAAGACTGTGAACGAACACATTCATATTTATATTTCATAGTTTTTATTATGCAGAGACATTAAACGGCTTAGTACTGTGAAGAAAAATAAGGTTTGTGCCAGACGGAGACACTTCTTTAGCCATTTGGAATCCATCTGGATATAGAATAACATTATTTAATAACAAATAATGCATTTTCTGTATTTATTTCTTTATTCTCTTTAACATTATAGAATGGAAAATAATATTTTCTGATTAATATAAAATGAAAGAACTACTGAAATTTTAACTGATCTTTGAACATTCAGACTCATTTTGGCTTAGGGCGATTTTGACTCATTCTAGGAGAAAGTACGTTTTTGCCATGAGGGGTGTTCCACTCACGAAACAGCGGCACAGTAAGCGCCAAAAATGCGCGAGTGTTCGTAATGTCTGGCGGCGCCAAAACTCCAGGAAAACCGGAAAACGTTGAGTTGGGAAATCAGAGAATTGTTAAGAAGAATCGAAAACATTGGACATGTACAGTTCCGATGGAACTGATCAATCGGAACCGGTTTTCAACTCCCACCCCTAGTCCCAGCTTGAAAAGTTGAGCAAATTCACTACAAACCTTGTCTGTGAACTATGAGGGCAAAACAAACAAAACACTAAAATAGGCGTGCTAATCAGGTAAAATGTTCTAATAATTATGATGGGGCAGTTGGTGACGAAAGAGTGTTCGCCCCGTTATCAGAAGGTCACAGGTTCGAATCCAGGACCGGTTACCACTGAGGAGTACTCATGAGCAAATTACCGTCCCCAAGCACTGCTCCCCAGGCGCTTGTTAGCTGCCCCCTGCACCTCCTTCACTGATGGGTTACATGCAGAGGTCACATTTGGTTGTGGTGCACTGTGTGCTGTGCTGTGGTGTGTTCACAATGACACAATAATCACTCACTTTCACTACTGATGAGGTCATATCAGCCAGTGCTAGGTTACACTCTTATTAGTATCCGCCATCTTCTTATAAGTCACTAAAATGCTCTGTCATGTTAGTTCCTCTTCCCTCTCTTTAGTGACCTCTTTTCAAGTGCTCCCGATTGTGTTTTGTTTTTGGAGCGGCAAGCAGGAGACATGCTCTTCAGGACTACCAGAAGAGTGATGGGGTGCGTCTGGCCGCTCCCTCTGACTTTGCGAGCAAAAGAGCAGAAGATGAGCTTAAGGAGAAAATATGCTTTCGCCGGTGCAGCACGCAACAGGAAGCTAGACTTCTGACCGAAACTCCACAAAGGTCAACAGCGGCCTCGTCCCCGTCTCATGTAGTCATTACTTTTTCACATTAAAACTAAAAAACACACAAAAACTATCTTTAAGGATTCATTTTCAAAATCAAAATGAGGAAACGAGTAACAAATAAATTTCTGTTTTCCGTTTTTTAAAGTGAGCAAAGGGGAGGACGAAGATTAGGTTACATCGCTACACTGCAAAAAATCAGTCTCAGAAAATAAGAAAAAGAAAAAGATAATAAGAAAAAAGGAACCAGAATCAAGCAAAATTATCAGGTCAGGATGTCTGAGCTGATGTCTGATGTCTGAACAATCACATGCCAGACATTTTTTTACAATTAAGTAATTAACAATTTCATATTGGTAAAGTGTTTTTAGAATGTTAAAATTTTGTTCCTTAAATGTTCAAAATATCCAGTTTTATGAACGTTTTGATAGTCTTTGGTACCAAAGAATGTTTTTAGTAAGGTTTCAACACTGTTCTTACAATGTTTCTGTATTGTTTGATTTATTCTTATTTTTGGTTTTATAAACGCTTGTTATTTGTGTTCTTACAATTTTTTTAAATTTATTTTTTTAATAAAACTTGGCAATTATGAGCTCTTAGACGTTTCTAAAGTTTGGTTTATAAACATTTCTAATTTTGTAATTTTGTAATCTGCCAATATAGTGAGAAATCTTGTAAAGATCACCTAAAACAAGAAAAGAAATCTTTCCATTTTTCCATGTTTTTAGCTTAAATATTCTTAAAATAAGCAAAGTTTAATTTCTTAACTCGTAGTGGAGAGCGTGAGAACCTGTCCGTTCTCTTAATTAAACTTCTTATTTCATTTTAAGAAGTTGTTATAATCAGTCAATTTTTCTTAATAAGATAATTGTAGCCAACGTTTCTTAAAATTAGATTATTTATCTTATACATATAAGTCTAGTCAAGTCAGTTATTCTTGAAATATAAAAACAAGATCTATTTTTTCTTTTTAAGATTTTCTGGCTCGTTAAGATTTCATTTTTTGCAGTGTAAGAAGTTAGGGGTGTAACAATATATTGATACAGCCTTTCAGCTACTAATGAGGATATAGTTTTGGTTCAAAAAGAAAAAAGCATGGATATATACATTTAATAATATGTGTTACTTGGTTGTATTTCAATATAAATGAACGGAGGATAAACAGATTCCGTGTCATGAGTGAAATCTTTTTGCACAGTGACCTCTAGTCAGTCAGTCACTGGAGAGAGGCGACTGACTGACACCTAGTTTGTGTCTAACGTTTCTCTTTTCCTAAACTTCCTCTGGTTTTAAATAGCAGTTTGCTGTCCTCAGAGGAAGCAGCTGGAAGCTACGCTATGAGTGGAAACCTAGGATCAGCAGATCAACTACTTCCTATTTTGATGTTTCGGCTAAAAGCCGAGCGTCTAGGACGGGCCATCTTAATGCATTAAGATGAATGATGGTCAGCGAGCTTTGCTTTTATTGCTGTTATGATGGTCATTACAGGAAACGGCATAAGAAATTCCAACAGAACCGGTAGCATCTGTTATTAACAGCTCTTACTCTGGGTTTTCTCTTCCACTGTTTTAGAAGTTCCACATTGAGAAAAGAAAGCACACTGAGGGGATGAATTAACTCAGTTATTCTTCCATCTTTCTCGCCCTCCAGGGCATTCATCTTTGATCAGAATGGCACCAAGTGTCATCTGCTTTCCTATGACAGCCTAACAGCAGGCGTGCACGCGGAGAACGACTTCAACTTTGATCTTTATGAGAAGAAAGGTAAAGAAAATCATTTTTCTTGCATGCGGTTTTGTCTGCTTGACTGTTTGTCTTGAGAAGAAATTCTCTTTTCTTATCACAAGACATTTTTAAGAGCACACAGTTAACATCATATGATTGCGTAACGCTGATGTTGACATGTTTCAACTCGGTGTCACTGTCACACAGAATCCTGAGTCAGCATTGCCCGGCTTTCTTCTCCGTTTCATTTTTCAGTGGACGGGGAAACACTTTTTTCTAGCTTGGGTCATACATTCCTACGATTATTGTGAGACGTAAAGCAGATTGGTTGACTCGCCATATTTGTCGTGTTGTTCTTGCAGACTTCGTAAGAGAGTGTATCATCGGCACGGGGCCGAATTACAAAGGCAGAAGATCAAAAACTGAGACTGGGGAGGAGTGCCAAAGCTGGGATTTAAACACCCCACATGAACACCAGTAAGACCCCCTCCCTCCCTCCCTCCCTTCTTCTCACTCTCTTTCTCTCTTTTGAGGGTGATTAGGGTGGTTCTCAAAATCCTCTCGTGTCTAGACCACTTTTAACACTGCACAGTAGAGTTTATTAGGTGCTCTTAAGCGCTACCATCGAATAACAAAATGGAAAACAACTTAAAAAGTTGGGTCTCAGATCTTGCAAGAGATTTTCTAGTGATTCATTCTGGATGTTATTTAAGCTGATTCGTTGGTCTTTGTGACTCATAGTTACCTCCCTCGTCCAGCTGTGGGAATGCACAGAGGTCAGGATGTCTGAGCTGATGTCTGATGTCTGAACAATCACATGCCACACATTTTTAACAATTAACTAATTAACAATTTCATATTGGTAAAGCGTTTGTATAATGTTAAAATTTTGTTGCTTAAATGTCCAGTTTTCTGAACGTTTTGATAGTCTTTGGTACCAAAGAATGTTTTTAGTAACGTTTTCAACACTGTTCTTATGCTTGTTATTTGTGTTCTTACAATTTTTTAAAATTATTTTTTTTAATAAAACTTGGCAATTATGAGCTCTTAGAGTTTGGTTTATAAACATTTCTAATTTTGTAATTTTGTGAACTTTGACAATTTCTGAAGTAAATTTTTAAAACATTTATAATTTTTTGGCATTAGATTGTTTCTACAAGTTAAAATTAATAAGCGTTTGTAATTTTGTATTTTTAAAACTTTTAGATTTTAGATTTTATAAACGCGTGTAATTTTATTTTTAAAACATTTCTAAAGTTGGGTTTTATAAACGTTTGTAATTTTGTAATTTTAAAACATTTCTAAAGTTAGGCTTTATGAATGTTGTGACTTATTAATGGTTCTCAAGTTTGCATGTATAAAAATTGTAGTTTTGTGTTCTTAGAGCTAAATGTGGTTTCAAAATGTTTTCACTAAATTGTATTTTTAATTGACGTACCTCAATGCCTCGGGAATGTTAAAGGAATGTCAGTAACATAACGTTGCAGAAGAACCTCCTAATAACCTGATATAAACGCCGACTGAAGGTTCTGGGAACTTCTCTGTTAACTGGGTCTACATTAAGCATGCATGTGTTTCTTGCAAATAACGGCCTCAATATGTATTTGTATACAAGAGATTCCAAAAATAATTGTGTAGAGCTGGGAGGGGGGTGTTGTGTTTGAAGGGTCAGGGCTGTGGTGGGAGTTTGACAGAAAGCAGCACAGCGCTCAGATAAGATAGCTAATGTGGTTAGAGTGTTTTTGTTTTTTGTTGCAGAGTTCATTATGGCGGTGCGAGTTCATTAGAGATGCTGAAGCAGCACAAAGCCTTGGCTTTATTACTGTACTAGCCGTCGATTACCAAGCAGGAGGAGAATTACTCAGGCCCTGTCACCCTGCCAAAGAGCTTTAAGGCTTCATCTTCATCATCGAAAAAGCTGCCGACACAAACGAAAACATGACTACCTTGGAGTGGCCTTGACTTTTTCTTCAGTATCTCTCTCTCACTCTCTTCCTCTTTCATTCAGTCTCCTTCAAGGCGCTTTTTTTTAATCTTTCCTAATGGAGCGCTGTACAGTTCAAAGGGCCACTTTGAAACTCCGCTCCGTGAAAAGCAGCAGGCTCGGTTTTATCTGCGTAAAAGCTTCTGCATCTGCACAGAAACGAAGTCACGGGTCACTCATGTCAACTCATTTGTCCGAGATCTTTCATTGTTGGTCCTGCCGAAGTCTGTTCGTTTACGTTAGGACGGTCAGGAGTCGGCGTGGAGAGGGTGAGCGCTGTTTGGTTAAAAGCAAAGGTTTGTGAGTATTTTCTATGAAAGCTGAACAGTTTATTTTTTCCCTCAGTAGGTTTTCACTTGCGTTACCGATTTCACGACAGTTTAAATTAGAGCCACAACAATTACTCAATTGCAGAGATGGGAAGTAACAAAGTACAAATACCTCGTTACTGTAATTGAGTAGAATTTTCGGGTATCTGTATTTTACGTGACTGTTGTTGTGTCAACTTTGAACTTTTACTACATACATTTTTAGCATGAATGTACTTTCTACTCCTTACATTACTCGCTTGGTTTAATTTAAGTGAAGTTTATTAGGCCATTTTGCTGCATTTTACCTGTTCCATACCAATAATGCGCAACATCCAGACAACTTGACTGATTGGTTGAGGCTTAATAACGTAGTAAACACGCACAGAAAAGACAATCCCATTGGTGTATTGGTCTTTGCTTGCACAACACGATAGACACGAAAAAGCGAGAGAGAGAGAAAGAAAAAGAAACTGAAAGCAGGCGGCAACTCGGTGGGAAATGATGTGGTGACTGCGGTGCAGAAAGAAGCTCAGCTCCACCAAATTCACTTCAGCTGAGTTGAGTTTATTTCCACAGCGCCCTTTACACCCTTAGCAAAAAGTAGTATACTTGAAGTTCATTTTGTTAAGTATGCTTGAGTATAAGTATAAGTATAGCAAGTATACTACGGACCATGGACCATGTACCTTGTAGTGTACTAGAAAGTAAACTAATTCAATACTTCGTTGGACTAAATTGGAACATTTTTAAGTTTATAAAAGTATACTTTATAAGGTCATTTTAATATTACAAATGTGACTTTAGTAGACTCTTCTTTATACTTACCAGTATAAGTCAAGTATCCTTCACTATACTATTCTTAAGCATATAAAATATAGTATATAAAAAGTAAACCAAGTACACTGCCTCAGTTTTAGTATATAATAAGTATACTCTTAGTACACTTGAATAAACTACTTTTTGCTAAGGGCAGCACTGTAATATTTGTTGTATGATGTGTTGAGGATAGAGGTGATCATCATGTATAATGATGGTAATGGCCGTTGGAGCTTTATGTATCATGTGGCTTTATTTTTCTCTGCTTGTGCTCTACATAACGCTTGGACATGGAGTCCAGTCAGCTTTGCCCTAAAATGCTGGTTTCATCCTTCGCAAGGGAACTTTATACTTTTACACTTTAAGTATGATTTAGAGCCTGTACTTTCAAACTTTAACTTGAGTAAAGAAGTCGAGTCAATACTTCAACATTTACTTGAGTCTTTTTAGGGTGCTTTCACACCTACAGCTGCGTTCGATTGGCGTTTCACTGGCGTTCGCAATAGCATCGTTTTCCTCGCGTTTGTCGGGATTTAGACGCCAAGAAAACGGTGCATGCAGCGTTTATTTGACGCCACCCGAACGCGTAGCCGGCCGAACGCCGGTGCTGAACGCCGGTGCTGAACGCCCGTGTGGACGCTTTGATTTGCTCCAATGAGCAGAAAAACGGTCGGCGTTCTGTCGGCACTCACCTGCCGCCACAAACGCCCGAAAAACGCCTGGTTCAGACATCTTAATCTCGGGTTAAACTTTGCTAATGTCATTATGTTTGAGAATTTTCTTAATTAGGCAAATGTGTAATTCATATTAGATAATATTAATTCTCCTAATTCTCAAAAATCTCTTTACTAATCGTTGGTTGCAGCTCTAGTTTAAATTGTGATGAGACGGTAAAAAGATTTTGTGACCTCTCTTTTCCACATCTTACATTTTTCATTTGTTGCGAACAGACATTTTTAGGGTCCGTCCTCCTTTCCGTGTCCTCGCATGAATCATCTCAAGGTCAGCTGCTGGTCCTCTCCGTATGTGAAGGATCAGGATCAGATTCCTGTTGACTCAAAATTCCCCGTTTTACAGTGACATTTGCAAGAGAAGTGTCATGTAAAAACGGGGAGTAACCGAATTCCCTCACACGTGAGCCAGCGCCGTTAAGTCAGATAGCGTCCTGATGTGATGTCGAGCATCATATTGATAAGCTTTTCCATATGTGTATCGAGGTTTGCTTTCTCTGATCCGAATGTGAGGACAGAGGTAGAGGCCTAAAGGAGTTTGTGTGATGTTTGAAAGATGTTCCGTGGTCAGAGAATTTTGATTGTTAAACAAAGTCCAGAAATGTGAGAGTTTCTGTCCTTTAACAGACGGATTTATGATTTAGAGTAGGTTACATCACTTAGACGGCAGGGCTGTAACGATACATCGATATTGTGATATTAAGAGAATATAGTTTTGATTTTTAAAAACTTTTAATAATGTATAGCACTTTTAATGTACTATTTTAGTTTGTAGTTTGGAACAAAGTCTCATTAGTTTGAATCCCAGATCGGTAAAGTTACCACTGAAGTACTCATGAGCAAGGTACCGTCCCCAAGCACTGCTTCCCCGGCCCTGCCCACTGATCCTTCATGGATGGGTCAAAGCAGAGGTCACATTTCGTTGTGGTGCACTGTGTGCTGTGCTGTGGTGTGTTCACAATGACAATCACCCACTTTCATACTTTGAATATTGTTAGTGTTTAAATTCAACCAAATTTGTGACCCTCAACGGCAAAACCAGTCGCTTGTCGCAACGGAGGTTTCTGAGAAAAACGAGCGTATATGTTGCATGGGGTAAAATTTCGGATTTTTTGTTTTTAGTGTTTTGAAACAGTGGAAGGTCTATACTGTACTGTTGTGAATAAATGAAAATCTCCGTTGCGACAAGCGACTGGTTTTGCCATGCAGAGTCACATATCGTATCGTAATGAAACTTGTGATTTACACCGCTGTCTTCATCAGGCATTTTTGGCAAATAAAGTATGACGGTTTCTTAAAGGTGAATGAGGAAGTTCACAGAAACACAAAAGTCTCAGTAGCACAGCTGTTTGTTGTTTCCTGAGTAAAATTCGAGAATCCCTTGAACTTATTCTTGTTCCTCTTTTCCTCATTCAGCTTCTTACCTCTGCGCCACAAGAAGAAGGACCTTCGGGGGAACTTGTGCCGGAACCCGGACAACAGCACCACTGGACCCTGGTGCTTCACCAAGAACCCCAACATACGCTACCAAAACTGCAACGTCCCCAAGTGTTCTGAGGGTAACGCATCCGACTTCGTAACGTGCAAACCCACTAGAACGAAACCATAAAACCCCAAGATTTGTTTGGCATTTTTCGATCTTTTACTGTTAATCCTGCCAAACTCTGTTTATTTACGTATGTTAGGACAGTCAGGAGTTTAAAATCATTTAGCATTACTGACTTAAGATTTTCTGCTTCGGTTTAAATTAGGGCTTCACAAGTTAATCTATTGCCAACTAATTTACTAATAAGTTAGTTGCTTACATTGTTGCTTATGTCATTGCTGTCAGTGATCTGACGAGGATTTAACACAATGCTAGCCGTTAGCCCGTGTAGCATGGATGGTTAACCCAAACGCGGCGTGAACGCGAGTAGGTAGGAGAACCATGCGAGTTGATCTAACAACTCTCTAACGCGTAGAGCAAGGGTTCCCACGAGAATCCGCGTTCTATCGGGCACACACTCAATCGAGGAGATAACCAAATAACTGAGAGTACTCACAGTTGATGCCGACATGAAATCGGAGGTTGGGCTGGTGACTCAATGACTGCCCTTGTTAGCTGCCCACTGCTCCTTCATGGATGGGTCAAATGCAGAGGTCACATTTGGTTGTGGTGCACTGTGTGCTGTGCTGTGCTGTGGTGTGTTCACAAAGACAAATAATCACTCACTTGCACTAAATGAGCAGTCTTAGGGCCTGTTTACACGTATCTAGATATTTTTAGAAATGCATTTTTCATACAGTTATTTTTTTTAATTGCGTTTACAAGACATTTGGTTAAAAAAAAAAATCATCCATAGACACTGGAACTCTGTGTCGTCATCCGCCGTTGTTATTGACCCACAGCTGATTGTTGTCGTCATGGTTGTCATTGTTACTTTTGGTATGTAAGGAATTTAAGGTATTTAAGGCACACGCACAATAGAACATGCTATCGTTTTAAGATCCACAGAATCCAGTGTTTTGAAAAATCTTACTTTGGAGGGTGTTTTTAAAAAAATATCCGCCCCAACGTATAAAAAATGTGTTTATAAAAATATCTACATAAGTGTAAACAGGCCCTTAAACAGGCGTGATATGAACTTTACATATCTATCATCGTGAAACAATAGATGATGCAGCTGATATTTCATCAGAGTGTGAGACAAAAATGAGGGGTTAAAGTAACGGATACAGCTGTCTTGCAGTGGCTTAACTAAACCAGATGTGATGGGACTGCAGGCAGAAATTATGATCTTCTCCAAACCTTTCTGTAAATAAACTCATAAAGTCACTGACGTTACCAGAGTGAGTCTTAGTCAGGCTATGCTTGTCATTATATCCAATATTTCTTTAATTTGACTGAATGTTACGAGCACACACGGAGAGGAGAATGAGGTTTCATGCAAAACTCACATGCAAACAAACAAGACAAAACCTAAAAAACATCACAATGTACAGATGATGCGACTGACATTCATTCATTCATTCATTCATTCATTCATTCATTCATTCATTGTCCGAAAGGCTGAATCCCAACCAGGGTAGCGGAGGGTTTCGAGAATTTAGAATCGCCAATCTACCTATAGTGCATGCTTTTGGACTGTGGGAGGAAGCCGGAGGCCCCAGAAATTTACGCTGAAAAACATCAAAAATATCGATTTTTCTTTTTTGGTCTTATATGAAAGAAAAGGTCTTCAAAATTAATCTGGTCTCCAAAAAAAATGATTTTTTTGATGTTTTTCAACATAATCGGCCCATATCTAAATAAATAGAACGCTGACTTCCAACTCATTATGGCAGATCGGGTCACATTTTTTAAATTAATTTGCTTTTCGCTAAATCTGGAACATGAGAGACGGTACATGTTGGCTACTAACATACCAATGAGGCTAAGTGAAGGAGGTACCACGCTGACGCGCAAGAATTCCAGTTATCTCGTCCTTTAGATCCATTTACGATAAAACTCCATCATAAATCCAAACCGTGCAGTGTCGGATACCAGTGACATAAAAATGTTGCAGAAACTCTTGTACAAAATGCGGTCAACAAAAATGTGCTCTCCCCACTTGCCTTTTTCTCCATATTCAGGTGGTGTCTTTCACAAATTAATACCAACACTCATACACTCACGTGACTTTCACACCACAGGTAAACAGCAAAATAAAAGCCCAAGTGCAACATCCATGTGGCCATTACATTACAGAACGGACGTTGAGCGTTCTCGTTGTGAGATAACGATGGGACAGAGACAGTCTCATGTCTAATCTCCGAGCGCTGTGGTGAAAAAGGGCTGGGATGTGGGGTTCGTTAATAAATTAGTTTACCGTAATCAGAAACACACACAGAGGGACATAAAAACTCACCAAAAGGGCCGACATCGACATCTGGTTCTAATACGCCTCGCTAGACTTTATAGAGGGGTGCGAGTCATAACAGGCTTTAGAGGGGCGCTCTGCAGTTTGGCTGACCCCTCGCTTCGCTCCTGAATAAGCTCCTAAATTTTCAATTACTCCTTTCTGTAACCTTTTGATCACCTGAAACGTGTGTGGAAGTTTGGAGTACCGACAGCGTAATGGGTGGCTTTCCCGCTTATTAAGGCGAGGTGTTCCCTGATTTAGCTCTTTGTCTTAAATAGTCATGGGCCGGTTTCCGGTTTCAAGGCGTACCGCGGTTTGAAAAGGTCACAGTATCAAAACCACTAAAATTTAAAGCCATGCCGTTCCTGCAGTACGAGATTCTTTTAGGACTCATCAAACACAGAGAGTGCAGGAATTACTCAGCTTGTGTGCTCGTAGATTAAAGCCTTGTTCGAACACCACAGTTTTAAGGCTGTTTTCGAGTCACCGACCAAAGCCCACAAATCAGCACAAATCAGGTTTGATCAGCGATCGATAATCGCCATGTGTCAGTTCTACAAAAACACGATCAAACAAGCTCTCAGACTATTTGGCAACTCCAGCAGATAGATGTCTAGCTACAGGCAATGAGAGCGCAGGAAACAAGTCGGCAAGTCGTACTCACCTCAAAGAGCAGAAATTGTTCTTTTCACACATTTTTTGAAAAGCACAAACGAGTGAAAGTGAGTGATTATTTGTCATTGTGAACACACCACAGCACTGCACCACAAACAAATGTGATCTTCTCATTTGACCCATCTGTGAAGGAGCAGTGGGCAGCTGACAAGGGCAGCACCCAGGAAGCAGTGCTTGGAGCGGTACCTTGCTCATGAGTACCTCAGTGGTACATTTACCAGTCCTGGATTCGAACCTGCGACCTTCTGATCACGGAGCGAACGCCCTACTATTACACCACCAAGTGCCCTCAAGGCTTAAGGCCTCAAGGTGTTTTTTGGGCCATTTTTAAACTCACCAGAGTTTCGCGAGAGGATTGTTCCAATTTCAGTTTCAGTATTATCAGTACTTCACATGACAGGGCGTTGTTTTGTAGAACAGACGGAGCAGTTGTGCTGGAAGATGGTTTGTCTGAATTGAAGTTGTTTAATGTGAACAGTTCAGCAATATCACCACTGTTACAATTGTGCAGAGAGAACAGGGCATGAAGGGATTTCATTTATTTTAATTTTATTCTGAAGAATTCGATTAATTGTTTGGTTTTTATTGTTTGTTTTACTATTGTAACTTAAAGGAACTATACGTAAGATTGTGGCCAAAACTGTTACTGGAGTCAAATTCAAAAAACTGTTGCGCGTTGCGCTCCTCCCCAGACTCGAGGTTGCCAGATAGACCAAATGAGGACTCATATTTGGCCAATCTAGTGTCTAATGTTACGTTTGGTATTGCCATAATTAGTGTGCTAATGTTTGCTCTGTTACCACACTGTCTCAGCTTGACACAATGCTGATGTTAACCATCACAAGTCACCATTTTTGTTTCTCAAACAATTCACTCGGTTCGATGACCCACCTGCACATGGGCTACAATCTATGATCCAACATGAAGAACGTTATTCAACTGTTGAAAATATTTGAAATATTCATCTCTATGTCTAGTGGTGATACAAGTTAGTCAACATTGGCTAAATCTGTCCTGTTCAGTAGAAAATTAGCAGCTTCTGCATGTCTCCAAGCGAGGCCTTTTAGTTTCAACAACATCCGACATTTGTAATCCAGGACGCTTGTAGCTGCAGCTCAGTGGTAGCTGACAACCTGGATGCTACCGACGTCATGATTGGGAGATAGCGGGGGGCGGCACTACAGGCCAAAACACAACATCAAAACCTAAACATGATTTGCGTGTTGAAAATTACATTTTAAGATGTTAATATTCTGGCTGTACTTATTTTGTCGGTGAGATCAGTATTTCAAATGAACTTGATTCCTTAATCTTTGGTGACATATTAGGTTCATTTTACGATTACTTGCCATAAATTTCTTACACATAGCTCCTTTAACATAAATGTTTACTAATTTCTGAATATGTTATGTGTTGTTTAAAGCAGTGAAAGTTTTTTTACTGTCAAAATTCAAATTTTACAGCTGTAATCACAATACCATAAGACTGTGAGACTGTGATACCGTCTGAATCACACCGAGCCATGTCTTAAATTTGGGGATTGGAAACATCATAACCACCCACTTGCTTGCTTAGACGTAAAATGATGCAAAAGATAAACCACATTAGCCTAGTTTATTTTCAGATAAAACGGATATGTGCAGTTGTGTCTTCACTATCCCGTCGTTTTCTTTTAATACCATTTAACGTGACAGGCTTCTCTTCTAGCAAGTTAATGTAGCTCAGCTGTGTGTGTGTGTGTGTGTGTGAGGAATTCCTCTGAGCGTGGGCCTTCAGAGCGAGTTTCTTACCAGCCGTGTTCCTCATCTGCAGTGGAATGTATGACGTGTAATGGAGAAAGCTACCGAGGACCCATGGACCACACGGAGAGCGGCAGGGAATGTCAGCGCTGGGACCTGGACGAGCCTCACAAGCACTTCTTCCATCCCAAAAGGTAGGAGCTCTGATAGCTAGAGCATGACTCACGGGACAGTCTTAGCTCATAAAGAAACTAGAGGCTTAAAAAGGCAGTTTAAACTGGTTTTCCAAACTGTTTCGTTGGCGGTACCAGCGTGAAGGGCTCCAAGATAGATCTTTAATACGAGAGGCAAAATGAGAATTTCGAAGCACTTTTTTGACCCATCCGTGAAGGAACAGTGGTCAGATAACATGGGCAGTGCCCGGGAGCAGTGGTTGGGGACGGTACCGTGCTCATGAGTATCCAGGACTGGTAAAGGTACCACTGAGGTACTCATGAGCAAGGTACCATCCCCAAGCACTGCCCCCCACCCCCTCCATCAGGTGCTGCCCTTGTTAGCTGCCCAATGCTGCTTCATGGATGGGTCAGATGCAGAGGTCATATTTTGTTGTGGTGCTCTGTGTGCTGTGCTGTGGTGTGTTCACCATAACACTTTTTGTGGGAATGTATCTCTAGTTTTTAAACTGTTTTCACTTTTAATGTGTAGTGTAAAAATTTCACTTGTTCACTTCAATTAAAATACAAATATTAATTCTGATTAACACCAAATAAAGTTCAGTTGACCCAGTACGACTTTCCTGACATTTACTGAGCTATGTCTTGCAGCAAAAGCTGTCATCCAGAAAGAGCTTAAAAGCTTATCGTTCAAAGGTATCAAGTCAGGAACACGGTACCAAAGATTTAATTGTGTTACATACACTACCACTCAAAAGTTTGAACACACCTTCCCATTCAATGTTTTTTCTTCATTTTCATTACTATTTACATTGTAGATTCTCACTAAAGGCATCAAAACTATGAATGAACTCTGTAAGGGCTATTTGACCAAGAAGGAGAGTGATGGAGTGCTGCGCCAAATGGCCTGGCCTCCACGGTCACCTGACCAAACCCAATCGAGATGGTTTGGGATGAGATGGACCAGAGTGAAGGCAAAAGGGCCAACAAGTGCTCAGCATCTCTGAGAACTCCTTCAAGACTGTTGGAAAACCATTTCAGGTGACTACCTCATGAAGCTCATCGAGAGAATGCCAAGAGTGTGCAAAGCAGTGATCAAAGCAAAGGGTGGCTGTTTTCAAGAATCTAAGATATAAAACATGTTCTGGGTTATTTCACACTTTTTGTTTACTACATAATTCCATATGTGTTCATTCATAGTGCCTTCAGTGAGAATCTACAATGTAAATAGTCATGATAATAAAGAATAAAACATTGAACGGGAAGGTGTGTCCAAACTTTTGACTGGTAGTGTATACCATCCTAAATTTATGAAAAAGACAAGACAAAAACTGATTATGAAGGCTGCCAAGAGGCCAACAGCAATACTGAGGCAGCTGCCAAAATTTCTGGCAAGTTATGGTTGTGTACAAACAAAGGGATGGCTTAACCAGAGGAAAATTGTAGAATGGAGTCCAGACCTAAATCTAATAGAGTGTTGGTGAGGTAACCGTAAGAGGGCTGTCCACAGGCAGTGCTCCTGCAATCTAACAGAACGGGAAAAAGGTTATTCAATTATTTCTCTTGTTCTTATTTTTATATCACGGAATTCTGACTTTTAACAGAGGCTTTTAGACCTTTTATATCTACTGTATATAACGACTGGGTTCTGTCAAGAATATACAGTTTTTATCCCAAAGCCAAAGTAGCACTTAACAGGGCAAAAATGTGACTTTGCACTGGAAGTTGAGCATTAAAATTTTCATTGTACCTACAATGACAATAAAGATATATTAATTCATTCATATTCATATTCATATTCATTATCGGTCAAGTGGAATGGATACTTTGGCAAAGCAATAGAAACAACAATAATTTGAAATGTTGGGGGGACACGTCATGGGTTTGAAACCTACCTCTAGCATTCTAGGCATTGGGTTTCTGAAAAAGACTGTCCCTGAAATTAGAAAAATAGAAAACTCTGTAAAAGAGCGTCTGCGGAACGCTGAAACTGTAATGGAAAGTGTGTGTGGTGTTATAGGTTACAAATGTGTTTTTTTTTTATCTGGAGGGAGCCCGAGCAGAGCAAAAGAACGGGCAAGTTAATTTTTGAGTTTAGAGGATGGGGCAGATGAATTGAATTGGTTCAGTGGTTTTACCGTCAAGAAGGTCGTCATACTGCTGTGATTGCTTCAGAGTGTCATCATTCGTGTGTAAAGAAAAGGGAATGTAGAATTCTGAATAGTGCAACAAGGCAGCAAAGCAGAACAGAAAAACACAGGACTTAAGGGTAACAAAGAACAGACAAATATGGGTCAGTCTGGCAATGCTTAAACAGGGGGAAGTCCAGGTGATGGAGATAATGACATCAGGGGTAGAACAGGAATCCCGGCTCGGTAGTTTGGGGATTGGGAGTGCTGTAGGGGCTGACTACTGGGCAGAGACCTGACACAGAGTTAAACTGAGCATTTAGGAAATGTGTCAGAGGAAAATATGAAATACGAAGAGGTGTTTTGTAGAGTCAGGGGATAAAGGGGCAGCTGGTAGCATAACCGTTAGGGAGCAGGCCCTGTGATTGGAGGGTTGGCGGTTCAAGTACCGGACGAGTAAAGGTACCACTGAGGTACTAATAAGCAAGGTACCGCCCCCAAGCACTGTTCCTGGGCGCTGCATGTCAGCGGTCCGCTGCTCCTTCACGGATGGGTCAAATGCAGAGGTCACATTTCGCTGTGGTGCACGATGTGCGGTGCTGTGTTCACAATGACAAATAATTGAAGTGATTTCAATCAATTTTTTGAAAAAAATTTTTCAATGACAATCACACGCTTATGGCTTAAAGTTGGATTAAATTACAAAACAAAGAGTGTTTGCATCCTGTCACATGAATAGGCAGCCAGCCAATGTTGCATGTTGTAATTTAGGCCAGCTGATGTCAAGATAGTGTTATAGCAGGGTACACATCGACAAAAGTGGTTAGAATATCAAGAAGCGAAAAAGAAACTCTGTTGCAAGATAAGCTGCTGATAGCATCACCAAATGAGATACGAATATGAATACAATGATTATTTTTATTTTTGTTTTTAAAACTTTGGTAGGGATTTTTTGTACATAGCTTGATAAAATCCTTTATTATGTAACACAATTACATATTGTTCTTTGCTTATTATTATTATTATTATTATTATTGTTCTACCCACTTCTTGGCCATGCTACTCCTCCGACAGTTTTTGCGCTAAAAACACTGTTTCAACTCTTAAACATGAGGGCTATAGCGGTGTAGTGCGCTTTCATGCACTTTATTGCTACATGCACGCATTTGTGAGTTATGTCCATTTTTCCTTTTTCCATTATTTGTGAGAAACCCCTTTGTGTTCAATGACTAAATGTTGCTGAGCGCATTTTGAACGTTTGAATCATAAGCGGGATTTGTTATGTGATTGCGTCGTTGTGAGAACTCCAGCCCATTATATGATAGCTCTAACTCTAAACCTCTTGCTGCAAAAAAGCAATCACATTTGTATTTTCTTGCAAAAATGCCTTTATTTATTTCCTACATAGAAGTTCTGTATAAACTACAACCAGAATGTGAAATCTTTGATCACGATTAATACGAGATCCATCAGTATTTTAAAAAAATGCAGTTATATTTTTCATAAATAATATGTATTGCAATATAGGCTAGAAATGTAGGAAAACTGTATGTCATCCAGTCCTAACTGTGCTAATCAGGGGATGGCAGCCAACTTTAATCATTAAGACCAGGAGGTAATGCTGATGAGAAAACTGTATAAACTTCGCCTTCAACGCTGTATAAACCTCCAGAACGTCTGTCCACAGTGTTCTATTCTAATTTCTCTCTCATGCTAAATATTTGCATTATCCAGCATGCAGTGTACATTCATCAAGCCAAAAGAACTGTTAGATATTACAAAATCCTGAGTGCTCAGTACAAACATCCCAACAATGCTCTAATCTGTGTTCAGCTAAAACAAGCAGTTACATTAGCGAGAGGGGCAGTTGATAGCGTAACGGTTAGGACGTTCGTCCCGTGATCGCCGGTTCCAATCCAAGAACCGGTAAAGGTATCACTGAGGTACTTGGGTACCGTCCCCAAGCACTGCTCCCCGGATGATGCCCATGTCAGCTGCCCACTGCTCCTTCACGGATGGGTCAAATGCAGAGGTTACATCTCGTTGTGGTGCACTGTGTGCTGTGCTGTGTTCACAATGACAGATAATCACTCATTTCATGTTACCTCCATATCTGATCAGAAATACCCTTTTACTTAAACAGTTTAGTTTTTTGCTTCGTGTTCTACACATACGAAATATGGATTAATAATTTGGGCAGAATGATGCACGCTTTTGGCTCGCGATCGCCGTTGCGGCTGCCTTCTGTATATGCGAGCGTCTCGTAATCTAATGAGCGGTAATTGCTTCCGACGTTGTCGTCACCTTCATTAACTACCTCCACGTCAGCCAGATGTGCTGTTCTCAACTTAGACCCAAGCAGCCTTGGGAAATATCCGAGACATGTTGTTGGAAATAACTGCGAGTTTGTTTAGCTGCTCTCCCATAAGAGTAGCTAAAATCGCAAGCAGCCGAAACTCTTTGAACTGAGGCGTAGATACTCCTGCCACGTTTACCTCATGAGGAATGGCATTTGCCAGCAACTTCTGAAAACATTCAAAAAATCAATAAAAGTGTATTCATAGCACTTGGCGCTGTGGGAACTGTGTCATGTCCTCGTTTAACATAAATCAGAAGAAAAAAAGTGACCGTTTTGTGTCAGCCTCCCATGGAGGCCAACTCGGCCGTGTTGTTTTAAGCTTTTCAGGGGCTTTAGGCCGCGTCCAAGCAGGTCGGCTGTCGTCTCTACTTGGCTGGGGCCTATTGTAGCTCCTCCTTGCGATACAGTACAGAATGTGGGCCGGAGCAGTCTGAGCGGGCCCAGCTCTACGGGGGGAGGGGTGAGGGGTGCTAATGCAGGGGGTGCCTGGCCCACCCAATCACAAGTGTGGCCCACCCACCTGAGGGAAAGATTTGTTTCCAACATGAAAAAACTAATTTCTGATTTCCCACTATTCGCTAAGATAACACACACTCATACTGCATTTAGGCTTAGCCTGTGTCTTGAGATAATTGCAGTTTCCACTTCTGAATTTTTTGCTGATGCTGGTGCTCTGTACAGAATTTTCTGACTGACATTTCTGACACCTAAACACTGCAGTCCACTGTAAATGTTGGTGTTCTCATGTCTCAAACAGCACTCTCGCTATGTCCACCCCGTCCCCTAAACCAAGCATTAAGTGGAAGCTTCTTCATCTCGGAATTTCACTTTTTTCTCTTCTGCAATTAAATGGTCACTTCCAATCTGGGTTATGCCACTTGCATTTGACAAAAAAACAAGATCAAAATTGAGTGAGTGATGATTTGTCACTGTGAACACAGGACAGCACACAGTGCACCACAATGAAATGTGACTTCTTTGTTTGAAGGAGCATTGTGTAGCTTTTTTTTAGCTTCTCCCGGGAAGCAGTGCTTGGGCAAACTTGACTAGTTTGAAAAAGCGTCCGATCACGAGGTCTAATTCCTTAATAGTCAGATAAGTAAGTGCCACAAAATGGAATATGAGTGTGTTTTCCCTTTTTCGCATTTTTAATGAATACAAATTTGGCTAAATAGGAAATTGGAAAACTTGTTATTAGTTATTATTAGTTGTTAATTGGTATTAGTGTGTTGTTGTTTTTTAGTTTTTTGGTTGTTGGTTTTAATTTGAAAAAGGTGTTGATGTAGCATTGCTCTCCCTCTAACAGGTATCCAGATAAAGGCTTGAGGGACAACTTGTGCAGGAACCCAGACGGACGTCAGAGGCCCTGGTGCTTCACCACCGATCCCACCGTGTCTTGGGAGTACTGCAGCGTTAAACAGTGTGGTGAGTGTCTTTGTTTGTGTTCATGTTGGCAGATACTTTAGATTTAGTCTCAGTCCTCAGTCCAAGTCTTTTGTCGATAATGCTTATTGGTCATAATCACATTTTAGCCGTTTATATATGTCAAAGTCAAAGTAAACTTTGTCATCTCTGCTGTATACTATACAGATATACAGAGAGACGAGACGACGTGGCTCCAGGTTTTACAGTGCAATAGGAAATAGGGAACAAAGAACAAATAAGGCACATGGAATAAACAATATATAAATAGAATACTATTTCATAGTTTAAACTAGTTTGATTCGATGTGACAAAGTCTACTATGTCATGATATCGATCGATTCATTTGCGGAGCTGATGATTGATTCGAGACAATATTATATGCTGATTTAACGCCATCACTACCATTCATATCAGTCATGAAAAGCAGTTAAAACATCATTTTTATTTCTGAGCTCAACTAGATATTTAAATGAAAAGCAATCTTTTCTTTTATTGATGTATCGTTACAGCCCTAGTTTTAGTCATTTAGTCAAAAAGTAGTTGCATTTTATTTAACTTCGTATAGCAAAGTTTACTGAAGTCCTGCATGCTTCATTTACACTTTGAAGCTAGCTGTTGTCGACAAACATTTTTGCTCGTACTTTTGGTTAACTGAAGTAAGACTAGTAGTCATGTATTTGTTTCTGTGTTTATGGACTGCTGTAGTAGTACAATAAGCTAGGGAAGTGTATGAAAAGAACAGAAAAGAAAAGGATAGTTTGCCAAATTTACAGCTTCCTGTTCCTGTAGCTCCCCCCCGTCCCTCATTTGGGACCCTCGCAGGAATGTTGTTTGCCGTGGAGAGAGGAGACGAGGGTTCGCCCATAAAACTCTTCTTCCCTCACCGTGCTCCCTCTCTCCCTCTCTCTCTCTCTCTCTCTCTCTCTCCTGTTCGTTAATGTTCTCCGCGTGTTTGTTTTTCCTCATCAGCGCGCTGGAGTGCCGCCGTATCTGCATGAGAGCCGGACTGCTGTGGTTTGGATTGCTGTGTAAACCTCCTGTCCGCCCTAAAGACATAACACGCGTGTGGCTTTCACCACCCGACTCCCCCTACACACACACCCTTCACACACAGCCGCCTCATATCGGCGCAGTTAACCTGTTATTATAATGACCCCACTTCTTCACCCTTCCTCTTCTTCCTCACTCTGCCTGGGGATATTTTCCTTAGCGTGACGACAGCGTTGGTGGATCAGAGCATAGTGACACAGAGAAAATCAGGTCTGGATTTTTGGGCGACTGATGTATGCTTCTTCTTGGATCTTGGTGTTTGTGTTCTGCTCTGTACCAGACTTTACTTTGGTATAAAGCGAGTAACTTGGTAGAAAGTACTTCTGGAAAAAAAAGGACCAGCAAACTCCAAACCGATCACTTGGCTTGAGCAAGTCCATTACACTTCACTTGAATTCACTTGGGACTGGTGTTGGGCATCGTGATGTTTTAGTACTTATTGGTCTGGTACTCTAGCAGTACTCTTATCTGTACTTTTTGGAGAAAGAGGTTTACAACGGTTTCTTTCACGCTTCATTTCTGAGTAAAAATACTTTTTTGGCAGAACCTTTTCTGACAGCGTTTACTGTGCAGGTACCTCCAAGTGATTTTAAAGGGCTGAAACTGAATTAGAGAATTTTAGAACAGTTCAGAGTTGGAATTTCAACCAGTTGTCCCCTGGTGGTCTGCGACGGCAGTGCAGGTGGTCCGTGACATTCAATCCAGTTTCACTATTGGAATCACTTTTTAAAAAAGATTTCAATTGATTAATTTTTTCAAAATGACAATTCGAGATGATTTGGGCATCTTTATGAATAATTAATTTAATGCAAATATATTTAAAAAAATACAAAAATTCGTTATTTCTATTATTATTATTATTCTGCACATGTGCGTGGGCTGCAGACTACTGCTCTGAATGTCGGCTCCTGGGACAGAACCAGTTGAAAACTCCTGCTTCACAGATGTTTTGACCACATTGGATGAGATTTGTGTTGACTGCACCCCTAACAGCCAGCTTGCATGTAGTTTAATCATTAAACCAAATTTGTAATTTAGATAATTGATCATTTCGATAATAGTGTGTGTGCTTCAGGCTGCACACAGAACACACCTGGGCAATGACAAAGGAACTTTGGGCCAGGCAAATGTAAACTCTGCCATTTTTCTCTCAATGTGATGGACTTTGGCTAAAGGTTTGTTTTTGGAACCAAAAGACCTGTTGTACTCGTGGCAATAAGTTTTAGACTCTAGTGAGGGGCAAGGGCCCCTGGCATAGTGATCGGCCTATAATTGGCGCTGTAGCGAAAGAAAACACGTTTTGACCACTTGGGGGCACTAAAACGCTGCATAAATTCCTGTGTCGTCATAACAGAGCTTTTATAATTTACATGAAATCGTAGAAAACCACCCAGTTCTTATGTAAAAACTCAAAACTCATTAAAGCAAAACAAAAAAGTCCCAAATTCTTTTTTCTGTGTCATTTCACTTTCTACATTCGAACTCCTCTCAATGTGGTTATACCTTATGTCATTTCACTTTACTGTTCTACACACATACACAGATACTGCTGATGGTCAGCGCTGACCCTTTTGGGCTGCTTTTTGCGTATTGTGCTTGGACCCCTCTTGTTGTCGCTTGTGGCTATATTTGACTTGTGCCTTTAACCATCTGACTGTCTTTAAGTAATATTTGAATTCAGTGATCACCGAGCGCATGGCGTTAATCTAAAATGAAAACATTGATCAGAGTGTAATGTCCCTCTTTACATTGAACAGGATGTTTATTTTTTATGAAATGAGAAGATTGTTTTACACTAAAATTTCTGGTCGACCTCAGGATTACAAATGTCCAATGATATTTTAGTTGCTCTTTGTGATTTGATGTGAATGGAAGTGTTCTATCAGCATATGTGACCCGATCTGCCGTAATGAGTCGGAAGTCGGCGTTCTGTTTATTTAGATACGGACCGATTATCTTGACAAACATCACAAAAGTATCGATTTTTCTTTTTTGGTCTTGTATGAAAGAAAAGGTCTTCAAAATTAATCTGGTCTCCAAAAAAGAAAAATCGATATTTTTGTCAACATAATCGGCCCGTATCTAAATAAATAGAACGCCGATTTCCGACTCATTACGGCAGATCGGGTCACATATGATCTTGTCTCATACTGATCGCCGACTTCTGAATTGAGTCAAATCGAATTCATCTTGTCACAGACTTTAGGATTATGGTACACATCAAATCATTGTCCATTAAATCAATACATTATTGTTTCATGACGAAACCTGCGATTTACACCCCTAATTAAAACCATGGCTTAAAAAATGTGCAAATCTATGCTGATTTCGGTACAGGAAGAGGTTAGAATCATCTAAACCAAGACGAGACACTACATCTTCAAAGTGTTGGACCTTTTTCTCACTGACTTGAGGATCTGAACATTTTTCTTGTTAGCACTAAAAGCTCTCGACAGAACTTGTGTGTCACCGCTGTGTGCTGTATCAAGCCTGTAAAAACGATCAGCGCATCTGCGTCTACCTCAGATGGATTTAGGCCACTTGGAACGTGTCCTTCCCGTCTATCTGATCCCCCTTCTTTAAGGCCAAAACACACTCTTAAAACCCACCCTGCTGCTTCGCAGTAAATACAACGAGGCCCGAAGCACACAGGATCCCATTGTTCCTGCAGCTCTACCTTGCTGCTAATGAGGATTAATGTGCTCCTGCACGACACGGCCCGAGCATGCGGCACCTCAAATTGGCCAAACAATGTTAACATAGCATTACAAAGCCCTGTGTAATAGGAGGAGGCACAATGGAATCAGATGTCTTTCAAATTAAGGGCAGGGGATTCTACTTCAGGGGGATTTTTGGTAGTGGGGGTCCGAGGGCATGTCAAACATATTACTGTACACCAAGATTTCTAGCTCAGAAATGGGAGAAAGCCTTTGGATGTAGAAAGAATTAAAGTGTATATTTCTGAAAGAATGACCTGAGTCAAATCAGGAGGTTACAGTTTTCCAGAAACCTCCCGTTGCCTGGTTCGTCGGCATCTAACAACAGTTTTGACTCACTCACTCGGGAAGCATCGCATTTTCTCTAGAGAAACTCGGCTATTGTTCTTGCATTCTGAACTTGCGCAGTGTGATTTGTGATTCATCATTTATCATCCAAAAGAACTGATGCTTATCTGTCTTCCTCTCTTGCTCTTTCTCTTCTCCCCTCCTTCTCAGACTCCGACAACAACAGCGATGTCGAAACGACTACGGCGTGTTTCCGCGGTAACGGAGAAGGTTACCGTGGGATGGTGACGGCCCCCCGCGAGGGTCTGACCTGTCAAAGATGGGACCACCAGTTTCCACATGAACACTCCTATTCTCCCCAAAACTACCGCTGCAAGTGAGTGAGCGATACAGTGAATAAAAGCCACAGCATTAGTCATCAAAATGAACTCTTTTGTTTGGCTGACATACACGTTGGACACCATTTTTGTGTCTGCAAAACATCAGACCTAGAATCCAGCTGTTGCTGGGTCTGATGTATTCCAGACGCTAAATAAATACATATAAACTTATAAATAATCATATTTGTTTACAGGCTTTATTTGTGATTGGGGCAGTTGGTAGTGTAATGGTTAGGGCGTTCGCCCTGTGTTCGGAAGGTCGCCGGTTCGAATCCCGAAGTGCTATACATACCACTGAGGTACTCAAGAACATGGTGTGTTCACAATGACAAGCGATCACTCACTCTCAGTTATTGTGAACGCACAACGACGAAATGTGACCTCAGTTAACATGGGAAGCGCCCCGGTTAAAGTGCTTGGGGACGGTATTTGCTGACGAGTACCTTTAACGTTCCGGGATTCTAACCAGCGATCTTCCAATCACGAGGCAAATGCCCTCACCGCTACACTGCCAGCTGAGTAGCTGACTATTTTGTTTTCTCTTTACAAAGACGGGAATTTCAACAAGCAGGTGTTTCTGATTAGTCTTGAATTGCCAGAAGTGGTATCTGATAGGCTACTGTGCCCACATGGCATGCAGATATTGCATCACAGTGCCCTCTTGACAGCTGCGAGACGGGGTCGGAGGATGGAGTCCACATTGGCAAAGATGCCAGCAAGACTCTGTAAATCCGTGAATTACCTTTTATGTAGTTAGCTACTTTTTCTCTTTAGCTTGTAGCGTAACTAACTACTGTGTCTAAATGGTAGCTTGACTGTACTTTAGCTACTTTTATTCATCTTGCAATCACATGGTAGAAACTACGGATTTAGGCACGTAAACGGAAAGTAAATGGAAATGGAGTAGAAAGTAGATTTAAGAGACCTTGAATGTGATTTAGTTAGGCCCGGATGGCCTGGTTTAAGTATATAATAAACTACTGATCTACTGGGATTTTGAGTAAATCAGTACTTTATGATATACCATCTGTAATTTCAACCATCTCTAGAAATTACACAGTACGGACTGGAAAGAAATCAACTGAGGGGCAGTTCTCTGACTAAATCAAAATGTCTTGACAGAGATCAGAGAAGAATCGTCCAGCTGGATTGAGCTGACAGAAAGGCAGAAACATACAGAATGGCAGCTCTGACACATAAAATGTCAAACCTTGAAGCAGATAAATAACTGAAGTGGACGCTGACACTATTAGACCCCTGTCAGCTAAGGAAAATGAATCTAGAGTGTATGGTGGGGACGGGCTCAGCAGAATTCAAATTTGAAGATTAAAGTCATTGCCTGGTGTGAAGTGGTGGCGGTAGTGCAGTGTTCAAGAGTGTGGCAGATGACCACACTGATAACATTGGAAGTTCCATAAAATTGGTGGCTCGAATCCTGACAGAAAGCAGAGAGATCTTCTGAACCTTTAACATATTATGTGTCAGTTTCAGTTGAGACATTTGAATGGTAGGCTCAGAATTCTCTGTGAATAAGAGGAAAGCATGGATCCATCCTGCCTTGTTTCAGCTCTTGCTGCTGGTGTACTGGTGTGGGGGATATTTTCTTGGCACACTTTGGACCCTTTAGAACCAAGTAGAGTAGGAGTGTGATTCTATAGTTAACTTGTGTTTTTCTTGAGTTCCCGTAGCCAAGCTGTACTTATCTGTGGTCAGGGTCGGATCGAGTTTTAGTAGAATACAAGTTTATAGAGTGTATATTTAGCCTAAATCCGTTGGTTTTTTTCACATTCTCAATCTGTATTTTATACGAACCATAATGTTGCTATATATGTGTGTGTGTGTGTGTGTGTGTGTGCTTGCACCCTGTAGGGACCTCAGAGAGAACTACTGCAGGAATCCCAATGGCCATCATGCCCCATGGTGCTTCACTACAGATCCTAACATCCCTTGGGCCTTTTGCACAAACATCCCACGCTGTGGAGCTGCAGCAGCAGAACCCGACGGTGAGATGCATTCACAACTAGTGGACATAGTCTTTGAGATAGATGCTGAAAATGCAGCAGCATCAATTAGGGGTTCATCAGTTCCCCAGGTCCACTGCTCGGTTAATACCTCAGCTTTATTTCTTTCTTCATCCATAAGGTAATGACAGGTGGTGGACGTGTCAATCAGAGCGTTAGGGCAAAGTTCAGTTTCAGAACTGTTACACCCCTAATGATAATGTTACAAATATTATCTTTTCACTATCTTTTTTTTTGTGGCATTTATCGGTGGTTTTGGTGAGTGACTGAGTGATTATTTCGCATTTAAAGAAGAGTGAAGTTATTCAAATGTCCCCTACTGTGATGTAGAAGTAGGGGAGAAATTGTAACGGCTCGTTTAAGCTAGGGCTGCATGATATTGGAAAACAGTGACATTGCAATATTTATTTTTACTGCAATATTTTTGAAAAATACCTTTTTTTAACCAGAAGACTTGAATTAGCTGTTTTGAAAGAAAGAATAATTCATGGTGATGAATGATGGTTCTGATCTTGACTGTAAGTGCATATGCATAGAAATAAAGAATAATAATAGTTTTTAAAAATCCACTTTGTTACCGTCTTCTCGTGGACTTTTTTTACATTTCAGTAAATGATGCCGTATCTGATAGATGTCTCTTGTAGATTATTGTTTAAAAAATGAGAACAGGGTGAGTTTTCCTTTTGTATCCAGTCCTAAACAAGATGCAGCATGATGTGTATTTGGTTTAATTTATCTTACTTGACATTGCAGGCTCTTGCGATGTGACTGTTGCACAAGTGCACCTTGCGATATCGATGCTGAAATGATATATTGTGCAGCCCTAGTTTAAGCACACAATTTCTGTCATTCGTAAACGAATAGTAACACGGTTGACCATTTTTATTAAACTTACAGTGTGTAGAGGCAGTAGAGACTCAAATGGATGTTCAAAGAACGGAAAAAGTTTTTTCATTAAAATGGGACCTTTAATATCGTCAGGTCTAAACTCATTCTTAAAACCTGAAGTCATTCAACTGCTGCATGTTACATTTTCATTATGTAAGTGTTTGAGGCTGTAATTTGGGCTTATTCTACTATGCCAGTGTGTGTGTTCCTCCATGTTGGGTTTGTTGAGACCCTGTTTTATTTCACTAATTATTTTTAGAACGCTGGCTTGTGAAATAAACACCATAACTATAACAAATAACATTTGAATGAATAATTGTGATCAGTGTTAGTAAAAAGTATAATTAATATCTCTCTTGGAAAATTAATGGTTTAGATTAACCAGCCAATCGATCAAATAAATTCTAGATTAATCAATAATAAATTGTCTTGTGAATAATAAAAACCCACAGCAGCATATTGGAACTTGTGGACTTTTAAGGAGTGTCATTTATCAACACAACATTGATCAGCTTCACCTTCCGTGATAACTGGTTTAGACTCCTTGAGATATTCACTATTTGGTATTTTATGTGCATCTGTTCAAAATCATCTGCTTTGTCTTGAACAACTGCTTTGTTTTGGCAACAGACCACTGACGAGGTGGTGAGGAATGAAACACTGCTTTCTATTTACGCACACAATCAGCATCTAACTATTCCACTTTCTATTCTTTCTCCAAGACTGTTGCGTAGGCTCAATAAAACCAGAGAAACAAGGCCTTACGCCTCTTCTTGTTTCCATTACTGTTTTGCATGTCAGAGTGTATAAAAAAGAGATGATTTTTTCCCTTGCTCTTTGTCATGTTTATGCTTGTGAAACACAAGATCTATTCGGTCTCTTTTGCATCAATCCAAAAATTTCCGAAGCCAGTTGAGAAGGAGCCATTGCTCTCTTTCTTCGCTGTCTGCTTCTTGGCATCGCTACAGGCGCGTCCCTGTGGTCTGAGCTTCGCAGCCTTTAATAGGTCCTGTAATAAGCCATGCATACAGATAGCAAGCAGTAGTGTGGGAATGAGACAGCACAAGTCAAACATTCATCAGCGCTGACAGTTGCGTGTGACTGGCTTTGGCCACGGGAGACGACTCAGAGAGGTGCTGACGCTAAAATCGTTTAGCTGCAGTGCTGAGTGAGGTCTCTGGGACGAGAGACTCGGGGACCGAGAGGAACGCTGAAGCAGGGACTGTCAGCATATTGTAAACTCCACACAGGATTTCAGCTGCTGTAAAAATGTCTTACTAGGCACACATGCAACAAAAGTAGACACTTCCATCCCCATTGATTCAGGATCTAAATTTCAGACTCAAGAATTAGACACGCCGGCCAGAGGTGAGCTACAAAACAGGTTAATAAATTGTTTTTCCTGTGTTATGTTCAGCCACACGGTCTTGCGTTGAAGACGAATATACAACTATGGAAGATCATACTTTCCATAACAAAAAAGCAGATTTTTATTTTTCACTTCTAGCTTTAATTTATATTTTTAGTTTGTTTATAGATGTATTTTCTATTTGCCTTCTTTGTGCTCTGTAAAAACTGGAGCCACGTCGTCTCGTCTCTCTGTATACTTGTATATAGCTGAGATGACAATAAAGTGTACTTTGGCTTTGACTAACTTCTGTTCGTTTTGACGATCTTTAGTTAAAATGGGAGCAAATATGTTATAATGTTGAAAACCACTAAAACATTTAGGGCTGGTTTCTTGCTCATGGTTTAAGTCTGGTCTTGGACTAAGTTGTAGCACCAAGGAAGATTTATCATTCAGACTCAAAACTAGTCTAGGCCTAGGCTTAATCCTTGACTGGGAAACTGACCCTCAGTGTTTAAAGAGAAATCAACATCTAGAATAAGACATTAAATTAGTTAAAGTTCAAATAAAATTTTCTTACCCAGTTTTCAAAAATTTACTATAAAATATTTATAAACCTGTCGTCTAACATCTCGGATTGCTGCGTATAACAAGCAGACATAAAAAGCTTCTACGTTTTTAATGATCCGAGTCAGCTGGATTTGGTAGAAGATAGCCTTTTATTATGATAAATTGGAACAGACAAAGATGTGGTCAATAACAGACGTTGGTTAGATGCTGCACGGAGGGAGTAACTCATATCATCAAGAGTGAGGCTGAATTACACCTCGAGAGCATCAACAGCATACAGAGTATTCATGGCAAGGCAAAACATTTGAGGTTCTAAAGATGATAGTGTGTTCACCCCGTGATCAGAAGGTCGCAGGTTCGAATCCAGGTAAAAGTTAAAATTATCACTGAGGTACTCATGAGCAAGGAACCGTCCATAACCACTGCTCCCCGGGCACTGCCCTTGTTAGCTGGCCACTGCTCTTTCACGGATGGGTCAAATGCAGAGGTCACATTTGGTTGTGGTGCACTGTGTGCTGTGCTGTGGTGTGTTCACAGTGACAAATAATCTCTCACTTTCACATGGAAAACAAGAACAAAGCAGAAATAAAGGCTTCACAAACTGTCACAAAGACACTGTGCTAGACTAACTTCCTTAAAAACAAGGTTGCTGCTTTTTAGGTAACATCTCTGACACTCTCGGGTGTCATAACGTAGAACAGCGATGCCAGACATTCTGAGATGCCTAGACAAGCTGACCCTTTAGAGTGGCGTTGGCCTAGTGGTAGATTACTCTCTTGCAGACTAAGAGGTTATGGGTCCGAAACCTACCTCCGGCATAGGGTTGGGTACTGAAACTCGGGTCCGGTATATAACCGGTGCCAATGTGAAGGGTAGTTACCGGACCAAACGCCAACGTGAATTTCTGTGCCTTATTTCGTTACCACTGAAATATGAGGTGCCTTCATGTAATGAGCTGCGCCTGTTGTGATGAGTTGAGGAAGCAATCGTGAGGTGAAGTTTACTTAAAAGACAAAAATAAAATAAGGTAAAATATGCTGTCGCTGAGCTTTTAAACCCATTATTCTATGGCTTGCACGGCACAAGAACGGTTGTGAGCTGCGCCGAGCAAAGCGCAGTGCGAGTTGGAAATGTTCTGTGAGCTGATGATTAGTTGAAACTTAACCACTTTTATCCACTTACATAAAAACATGGGACAAGAAGTTTCAAAAATCACGCCCACTTTTTTCCGAACCCTAAATTTGTATTTATATTAAGAATTTTTTTAGGTATTTAATTTTTTTTTTTTTTTGAATGGGAATATGCCTAAGAAATGAAAAAAAATATTGTTTTATAACAACTAGTACTATTTTAAGTACCGATTAGAAACCAACACTTTTTAAAAGTATCAATTTTGCACCAGTATCAAGTGAAACCCAAACAATACCCAACCCTACTACAGCACTGCCACCATTAGGTCACTGAGCAAGACCCTTAACCTCAAGTTGCTCCCGGAATACCGTCTCTTTACTCAGGAAAAGGCAGTTTCTCAGGATAAAGAAAGTTAAGCATCTGATTAAAGAATTCGGATTTTGACCAGGGCTGCACGGTGACGAAGTGGTTAGTGCTGGCGCCTCACAGCGAGAGAGTCCTGGGTTCGAACCCCACGGACGGCCTCGCGGTCTTTCTGTGTGGAGTTTGCACGCTCTCCCTGTGCTCACGTGGGTTTCCTCCGGGTGCTCCGGTTTCCACGCACGGTCCAAAGGCATGCACTAAAGGGTAACTGGTGACTCTAAATTGACCCTGCAAGGTGTGAATGCGTGTCATAGGGTGACTGTGTGTGTGCCCTGTGATGTGTTGGCGCCTGCTCAGTGTTGGTCCCCGCCTTGCGCCCGTAAGTTCCCGGGATAGGCTCCGGCCCCCCCGCAACCCCAGTTGGGATTAAGCGGTTCGGATAATGAATGAATGAATGAATGAAAGATTTTGACCATGTTTCTTTATCTTCTTGTTACGTTTCAGAGTGTTACACAGGCAATGGGGAGACATACAGAGGAAAGCAGATGAAGACTCGCTCAGGCGTCCTGTGTGCTCCGTGGCGTGATCACATTCAAAGGTAGGACCCTCAAAGAAAGAAACACTGTTGAGGACTAAAGACAGGCTCCTACTCTTACAATGAGCACGATTAATATTTACATTTACATTAACATTTACTGCATGTATTAGACTCTTATCCAGAGCGATTCCATTTCCTAATTAGAGGGACAGTCTCCGAGAAACACCTTGAGGTTAAGGGTCTTGCTCAAGGGCCCAGAGGTGGTAATTCTTAGGCAGGATTCGAACCTCACCATGCATTTATGTTCATACAGGACAACTTTGGAGCTGCTGATGTTCACTTAGTTTCCATGGAAACCAAAGTGGGTCCATTTGTTACACTTTTATGCATTGCAGGATCTCAAGGACAGCCCCGTAATTCATTCCCACTGCTTATAAGGTGAACCATCTATTTAGCTCTTCAGGTTCAAGGGCAGAACTCAGTAAGAAAAATACTGGGGCAGCAGGAAAGACATCTATTTCACTTATTTATTGCAGCATGTTTTTGCAGCCTTTCAGTGTGGTTGCACATATTTAATATTTGCTAATAAAGACAGAGATGTGTAGCACGGAGGACATAATAGTTACGAATGAATTCGGGGAGACAAACTCACATGCAGGCGAGTTGGATTTATCAGTGTATTTGTGGTTACAAACCAGCGTGGGTCAGTGCGGGGCAAACGGTAACAACACAGAGAATATAAAGTCGCAGTCACAAAACATGCACAAAAGGTCAAAAAGAGCAGCAAATATAAATGTGACCCTCCACGGCAAAACCAGTCGCTTGTCGTAACGGAGGTTTCTGAGAAAAATGACCGTTTATGTTGCGTGGGGTAAAATGTTGGATTTTTTGTTTTTAGTGTTTTGAAACAGTGGAAGGTCTATACTGTACTGTTGTGAATAAATTTGGCCGAAAAACTTACCCTTTCCATCCTAAAAACGTGACTTTCTTGAGGTGAGGAATTCAATTCCAGCAGAATGTTAAAAGTTTCTGTTTTGACCGCTCTACTTCAATATTTACGGTAAATCCACTCGTTGACTAGCGTGAAGATATTTCTCCGGAATCCATCTCTATCTCCCGAGTTCAGTTAACCTAACGCAGGTAGGCTATCCGTGTGGCTGTGAAGGCAGCGTAGGCTACCGTAAATGCAAACGTAGCCGCGACCACACCGAGCGTCTGTGAGTGCTACGTCGATAGTCAACTTCAAAGGCAGATTTCTCCGTTTCTCACTTGGCGTGACAGGAGAAACCCGACTCCTTTGAATGTTGATATCTCAGTCATATGTCGTCTGATTCATTCGATATAGGTATCGTTTTGACGCTTGATTTATGCCCTTTCATGAAAACATAATAACTCAATTGAAAATTTGTGACAAGCGACTGGTTTTGCCGTGGAGGGTCACAAATGTTAGAGATGAAGCACAAAGGAGAGTCATGGAACAGGCTTGAAACCAGGAGCAAACATCACAGTTTGATCCTTGTAATTAGAAGATCGCTGGTTCAAATTCTGTACCGATAAAGGTACCAACGAGGTTCCCGTCTCTATACACTCCCCCCTGGGCACTGCCCACAGCAGCTGGGGATTAAGCCAGATGTTACAACTTGCTGTGGTGCCCTGTGTGCTGTGCTGAGGTGTGTTCATGTCACACTATGCAGAAAAGCACGACAAAAATTAACCTTTTGAGATCTTAGGCATTTTTGAGTATTCTTCTGTGCTTTTGTTATTTGGTTTATGTTACTGGAAAAAGCGATTGCTAGACATTAGTGTTTTATAAAGTTTCTTAGAGTCCCAGAGCAAGCCATTTATGTTTATATTTGATGTGAAAATACCTAAACCAGGGGTGTCAAACTTAAGTGAAAAACTTGGAGCCTTGATATTTATTGACAAAAATGTCTACAATCGAGGAAGTTTTTCCTTCTCTTAACAAATAACGAGGAACCTTTTCATATGGAAACAAACTTCCGTTTTGCTTAAACATTGAATTTGGAACAAGCAAAGGTTAATACTACAAATACATTCGAAATCAGATGTCAAATAAAAGACATCTGTGGCAGTCATTTCTCAAATGGGTCGTGACTGACGCGCCAACGCACCAGCAGAGCATTCTGGGATTTGCAGTAATAGCGGTGCATGCGCTGTCTACCGGCGGGCAATATTTGGTATTATCTCGCGGACCAGATATAATTACATGAATTATAATTAAAATGATGACATCAGGTTAGTTTAGGTCATAGATGTGACCTAATGACCTAAACTAACCTGATATCATCATTTTAATTAGCACATTTTGGTTTTTATCAATGAAATATTTAAATTTTATTGCCTCAATTTCCAAATAAAATGTTTTCTTTAGACGTGTTTATTTTGAAATTTCCATCACAGATGTCCAGTATATATGTAATATTTGCAAGCTGGGACCTTCTATTCATTCATTCATTCATTCATTCATTACTCGAACCCTCAATCCCTATCGGGGTCGCAGGGACCGGAGCCTACCCCCGGAACTTATGGGCGCAAGGTGGGGACCAACCCTGGGCAGGCGCCAACACACCGCAGGGCACACACACTCACGCAGTCACACTCACATTCACACCTTGCGGGCCCAATTTAGAGTCGCCAATGGCACAGTTTACAGTGGGAACTACGACGGTATCCGACCGCCTTCAAACCTTGATTAATGAAAACATTCTTGGCAAATGCTTTCGCTTTTGTCCGTCTTATGCCGGCCCAAGAATTTCACCTCTAACGGTGCAATGTGAGTGCCCAGGCCTTCCCTCTTGATCACGGCCCTGGGCGGTGAGGCGGCCCGCTTTGAACAATTTTTTCAAAGTAATCGCTCCGGACCCCAAACCGGACACCCAGGTAAGGGCATGCGGGGGGGCGTCGGAAGGCTTGTGGTACTGGTACGCTTGGTACGCTCTGGTACGCTTGGCTTGTGGTACTCATGAGCAAGTGGAAGACTGGGGTTCAGTTCCCTGGTGGCAAGTGGTTGCCTGTTGTTGGCAGTGGTAGTGTAACAGGGTTGTGGAAGGTTGTTGGTTCAAATCCCGGCTCTCCGGGTGCTGCCAAAGCTCTCGTAAGTTTCATTAAGATGTGTTTCTTGTGCTGTGTGTGTGTTATTCCGATACAGAGGTACTCCGGGGTGCAAAAATTAAAGTCAGGTTGCATGCTTTAAAACTCTGGCACCTGTTACAGATTGTGGAACCGGCACCAGTGCAGTGGAAAAGTTGCCACAGAATTGCCATTTGCGCTGTTTAAAGTCTAAAGATTTTGTGTGTGTTTCATTGAAACAGACAGAGAGACCAAACCGCCAGCGATGGCCGTGTTGTCCACTCTGACCCCGAAATGTGTGGCGTTAAATAACTTCCCAGTTTTATGAACAAGTTCCCGGTCAGAGGTCGCCGCCCCCCGTCTCTGCAGTAACCCACCAGGGCAGTGAAACAAAGCGAAGGGGCGGTTAGTCCCGGACTGTCAGTGTGTATTTGTCTTGCTTGAGAAAACAAGCCCCTCACGTTTTTTTTGGGGGGGTGGAAGGAAAAGCAGGTTTTAGTGGAGGACCTCCTGTTTTTAGGGAGCTCTAATTGGCGCTAAAGTGTGGCAGTTGGAGTGACTTAATTCCCCAAGAATTGCAGGCAGGCTTTCCCCAGCTGGAGCGGCGGGCTTTAGTGCTAACCTCTGCCCTCCCCGTGCTCACGACTCACCCAACAGCCTCTCGCCAGCGCCACATCAAAGCTGCAGGGCTTTCTATTTATCTTTCGCCAAACGAGACATCGCCGAGGAGTCAGAGGTCACTCACCGCACAAGCTCAGGTGTGAGAACTTTACATTAAATGTGGATAGACATCAGAGAGAGTTTTCCCCTCTCTCTGGCCTCGTTCACACGGACGTCTGAACCAGGCGTTTCTCTGGCGTTCGTGGCGCCGGGTGAGCGCTGACTGAGCGCCGACCGCTTTTCTGCTCATTGGGGCAAATCAAAGTGTCCACACGGGCGCTCAGCACCGGCGTTCGGCCAGCTATGCGCTCCGGCAGCATCAAATAAACACTGCGTGCAACGTTTTCTTGGCGGCAAAATCCTGACGAACGTGAGGAAAACGACGCTATTGCGAACGCCAGTGAAATGCCAATCGAACGCAGCTACAAAACGCAGCAAAAACGCATATGGCATTCAGACAGCGTTCATTTCGAACGTCCGTGTGGACGAGGCCTCTCTCTCTCTCTCTGTCTCTCTCCCTTGGTAACTTTGCTTGTATGTAGGGCTGGGCGTTATAACCTCGTCAATAACATCATTAGTTGAAGATTATACTTTGACTAAACTGCAAACCTCAAATGTGTGAACTTTACATTAAATGGGGTTCGATGTTGGAGAGTTTTCCAAACTCTCAGCTCTCTCTCTGTCTCTGCATCTTAGTAACTTTTCTCGTTTCTAGGGTCAGTATCACGATTCATTGAAGATTTCACTTCAGTTAAGCCACAGAACCTCAGGTGTGAGAACTAGGGATGCACCGATCCAACTTTTTTTTTGTTCCTATACCGATGCCAATACTTTGACCGAGCGTGAGTACCGATCCGACACCAGTTTTTACAAATTATTTGTGTATGTCTTTGTGAGGAGGAGGAGGAGACTGGGATTATTTTGTTATGCTTAAAGAAACACTTAAATACTGTTTTCCTAATTAAAACAATGTAGTAATAATTACACACCCATATGTATATGCTAAATTATTACTTATTAAAATAACATCTCAAAAATGATTCGTTTAAGCACAGTTCTGTAATTTTGTGACTGCGCTAAAACCACCAGGAACACAAATTGAGAGTGGGAGTGATGAGAAGTGTTGTTAGGGAAAGTAACAGTATAATCATTTGCTTTCGGGGTTGTAGTGTGTTGCGTTGCTTGTTCTTCTCATTGTTATATCAATATGTACAAATTAGCGCGAATGTCGAACAGTAAATCAGCTTTACGCAGCGCCACTTCCCAGGCATAATCAATAGTGCGTGCATTCATACGCAGACATAGAAACCAGAGGTGGATAGTAATGCACTACATTTACTCTGTTACATTTACTTGAGTAACTTTTTGGATAAACTGTACTTGTAAGAGTAGTTTTTATACAACATACTTTTTACTTTTACTTGAGTATATTTGTGAAGAAATAACGCTACTTTTACTCCGTTGAGCGACATTCCGCTCGCTACTTTTATTTTTATTCATCTGTTATCCAATGCACGATCTGTTTGTTTTGTTGGAAAACTTCCTCCTAAATGATCGTTCCACCAATCAAACAGAGCTTGACCACACACAAAACACACGCAGACAAAAACACACGCAGACACACACACACACACATACAGACACAGACACATACACAGACACACACATACACAGACAGACACGCACACACACACACACACACACACAGGACAGTTTATGCGCAGACAGACTTGTTCTCGTTTACCTGTGTAATCTCTGCCTGCTGAGCCTTTTAATTTAAACTAAAAATGTTATGAAGTTATTACAGATTATTGTACTGTTTATTGTGGCTGAATTTGCCTTAATTTATGTTACTTTGTATAGATAAAAAAAAAAAAAAAAGTTTTTATGTAAAATTGTTTGGTAATATCACATTGCACATTATTTTATATGTTTGCATATTTTATTATGTGATAAACCAATTAGTCTTTAATTTACTCAGAAGTTACTCAGTACTTGAGTAGTTTTTTCACCGAGTACTTTTTACTCTTACTTGAGTAAATTTTTGGATGACTACTTTTTATGTTTACTTGAGTAATATTATTCTAATGTAACAATACTCCGACTTGAGTAATATTTTTGGCTACTCTACCCACCTCTGATAGAAACACCTACAAATTCATTGAACAGATCGACTTCATAAACCCTGATCATTTGCTAGACTGTGCAGTTTAGAAATTAATAACAGAGTAAGTTAAAAGAATCTTGCAAGAACTAAATCTAAAGAAAGTATATAAAGACAGAAAAACAGTATTCCATATTTTTATTTATCATATTCTATCTAATGACTTTGTTTTCTGTTTTTCTTGCTTATTTTTGATCTCATAGTTTGCTGACAAGGTTTTTACTGTATATATGCTGTTCTATGAAAAGTTGGATATGAAAATAATTGAAGGAAACATACAGGTGCCGTCGCAGAAGAAAAAGTACGAAAAAACACACTGGGAAAGTAATAACACCTTTTTAAAGTATTAGTAGAATTTAAAAATAAACAGATTAACAGACATGAACCAGATTATGTTGATTAGAGGCTCTGGACGTCAGTTTTGATTCATTTTCAATTAATTGCCCATCTGCTCGTATGGAATTCCTACTGAAAACTCGCGGTGTTTTGACAATGGAGGATTCCTGGCCGTTAATATGGGAGCGCTTGAGGGAGAGAGGTCATGTCAGGAGTAACCCTGAAGCCAAATACCTCTTCGTGCCTCCAGAGAGGAGCAACCTCACAGCTGGACAGCACAGGGAAAAAGGGGCTTCGTCTACACTGCTGAGAGTCTTCGATAAAAGTAAATGAATTTGCCATTAAAAACGGTTTTAGACATCAATAAAAACCAAACCTGGACGTTATCAGTGGCGTTGAACCCCCTGAGCATTGTGTTGTCATTTTCAAGCTTCACTATGTCAAGAACATTAGATAGATCTTTGCTGATAGATGACTGAAAACACTGACAGCTATGGAAAGAGGTTTAATCTGTAATTCAAGACATTATTGAGCAGCGATTTACAATGTCTAGTGCATGGACGTCGTTAGGGCTATTTTTTGGGGGGTAGGTGGACTGAACCCAGGCGGAAGCTGCATGTCAATGCTTCTCTGTATCATTCCTGAGGTCGGGAGTGTTGTTAAGAAGAAGAGCGATTAATTTGCAGTGAGTGATACACATAGTGAAATTGTAAATTGATGTCAGTAATTGTTTAACTTTACCTATGTTTACTTGAGGAGAAGTCAAGGCGGTATTGCAGCTGGCTATTTCAACATTAATTTAGACAGTTGAACGTTAGCTATAGAAAACGCTAGCTAGCATGACAAGCAAACCACATAGCAGCTGTCCATATTCTCTCCCCTCTCTCTAGTGTTTCCACACAATATCAGTACAATGTTGTTGTTATAACAACAACATTGCGGGTGAAAACTAAATGGCATAGTGGCATCAGTTATTGTCAGAGAAAATGTAATGGAATAGTGTCTACTGTACTGGTGTCTTGCAAGTCATTGGCCAGATGGACATGCGAAGATATTTTATGAGAGAGAGTGAGGAGCAGGAGGGTTAGGGTTGAAGAAAATCCGTTGCCTAGCCGAGGCTTGTGCAACGTTGTGCACAGGCCTTCCTAGGACAAGGTTTGAGAACCCCGTGGCCATCTACGGTTAGGGTTAGGGTTAGGGTTAGGGTTCCTCACCACACCTCTAGGGACTAAGCGCCCCCTTTGTTTCAATCCTAGTGACGTCCATGGCCTAGTGACTGTTATCTAGTCTAGGGACTGTTATATCACTTCTGATGTTGCTTTTACAATAGACATAAAAATATGCTTATTACTCTTTTGTTCTTGACTGTACAATATATTTTGCTTCATGCAGTCCAGTCCTCAAGTTCCTTACACATGTTCAGTTAAACTTTTCCCATTGGAGACATTGAGTTATCATCTGAACCATAAATCAGACAGATTCTGGAGACTTTGGAGCCATATGTTTTCTTGTTAAAAAATTCTTTAAAGAGGATTTCACTTCTGTTTTTAACAGATAGTCTTCAGACCCTCCAGGATTTCACGCAAATTCGCAATTTCAGCCAATCCCTGAGAATTCATCCCAATTCAAGCCTCCACAAAATCAGTCATTTTAGGCCAAAACAATCTCAACAAAGACGTGCGAAATACAATAAATGAATAATTAAAAAAAAGTAAAAATAACGTAAAAATTGTATTTTCTTGAGTACCTTAAAAAAGGTCTTTGTTTTTACAAATTCCATACATGTTTTCCTTAAGAACCAGTGCCAGGAAAAAAGCAAAGAAAAGACAAACCTCTTACAAGCCGTCAGAATTCGACTCTGTGTGACCTCACTGCTTTTATATCAGGATGTTTGTGGAGACGCTCTCCTGTGAGGAATATGCAGGCAATTATCCAGCTGTAGGTCATGTTTTATTTGCTGTCAGTAAGCTAACATCTTCTAATCTGGCCACTATCAGGAAGGAGCAGGAGGTGCTGACACTAAACGATGAACCGGAGGGGAATTACTGCAGGAATCCGGACCGGGACAAGCATGGGCCGTGGTGTTACACCAACAGCTCCCTCATCCCCTGGGACTACTGCACCGTTAAACTCTGTGAGTAAAGCAGCTGTCAGACGTCCGGAACCGTTAAACAGAGAAATGCTGCTGTTACATGGTGCTTTACAAATTCTGAAATTGTTACAACACACACATACGTCTTTATTACACTGGAAGTCATTACTCTAAAGAATATAACACATTAAAATAGCTTAGGATTAGTTCACATTAAAAGCATGTCACTTATGACGATCGCATCTTTGAAAATTTGAATCAAAAAGTATATTTTATTGCTGTGTAAGTCAAATGTTTAGTAGATGCATTACCAGTAGTGCTGTGCAGCTGACCAGTGTCAAAATGAAGATTTGTCTGCAAGTCCGTCGTCGATTATGCTCTTTTGTTGTTTGAATGGTTGGTGAATGTTTAAGTATTTAGTTGTAAAGCTGGTGGTTATATTATTAGTGATGATGAGGGTCATTTTCAAGCCACTGCTTGACCATGAGCCACAAGTCAACGACCAAATGGAGAGTGGGTTTGAGTTTGTACTGGGGTGTGTTCTCCAGTTGCTGCAAAGAGAGTTTTAGCCCAATCATTTTATTTTCACGAGCGGCCATATGGCTCATCCGGGGTTGCGGGGGACCGGAGCCTACCCTGGGAACTACAGGTGCAACACACTGCAGGGCACACACACACACACAATCACACTTTCACTCACATCGTGCATGGCTAATCTAAATTTGCCACTTAACTTATAGTGCAAGCTTTTGGACTGTGGGAGGAAACTGGGGCTCCCGGAGAAAACCCACACGAACACAGGGAAAGCACACAAACTCCACACAGAAAGGCCCTGTGGCCGACTCGGGGCTCGAATCTGAGACCTTCTTGCTGTGAGGCGGCAGCGTTAACCACTACCACCGTGCCGCCCCAACTAGAATATTATTTCACATTTATATTCCTAAGCTATGGCCCACGGTGGTCTGTATTCTCACACTTATTATAAGCTGTGACATAATCAGCTGACATCTCTGCACTTGCTTGACAAAGGACGTGACGATATGTAAGATCTCTGATCGATTTTCTTGTTCATTTTGGATCAATGCTATGGGCTCACTGTTCCTTGAAACAATGTGGATTGATTTAGATCGATGTTTCGTTACGTCCCTAGTTTTGCCGCTTCACACTTTTAAAAATAATGACCATTTCAGTAATTTATATTTAGTAAAAATAACTGAGATTCATTCATTCATTCATTTTCCAAACCGCTGTAATCCCAACTGGGGTCGCGGGGGGACTGGAGCCTATCCCAGCAACTTTTGGGCACAAGGCGGGGACCAGCCCTGGGCAGGCGCCAACACACCGCAGGGCACACACACTCACACAGTCACACACACACACATTCACACCTTAAGGGCCAATTTAGAGTCGCCAATTAACCACTAACACATGCCTTTGGACTGTGGGAGGAAACCGGAGCACCCGGAGGAAACCCACACAAACACGGGGAGAGCATGCAAACTCCACACAGAAAGACCCCACGGCCGTCCCCGGGGTTCGAACCCAGGACCTTCTTGCTGTGAGGCAGCAGCACTAACCACTGGGCCCCAATAACTAAAATATTTATTTAAATTTTTAATAAAAAATCATCTGATTGTATTATGTGCTTTTAAAAATCAACCATTAGTCACACGTTTGACATTTATTATCTCACACCCAGCATGTAAGTGAGCCTGTGCATGTGCTTTCCTTTTTTCTTTGGAACACACACTCTCACACAGCGAGAACATAGTTTAATTACAGAAAGTAAAGTCCACCTGGATTTGACTGTCATCACCTCCTCTGTCACTGTCTTACTTCTTTTCTCAGTCTCTCTCTCTCTTTCTCACAAGCACACACACACACACACACGAGCAGAGGCGCTTCACACTCATAGATCATTCTCAGTGGTTGTGAACTCTGAGCTGTCCCACATGCTACGTAAGACTGCACACACACTTTCACACAGCCTTTACACCACCTGGAGATGTGATCATTAGTTCCTCTGACAGTGATCATCTGCTAACTAGTCATAAATTATGTTATCACCAGTACATTAGTCGTGTGTCGTTTGTGTCATGTGTGGAGTTACCTGTATAATGGTTTCTTGTATCTTTTTCCTCCAGGTGAGACCGTACAAAATAATCTACCACAAAAAGGTAAATGCATGAAATTTTGCATTAAAATAGTACAAATATTTATATACATTTAACACATTCTTCTGTGTATTTGGTTCTATATAATTTTATCATTTCTCTTTAGTTGTACTTTCTTGTAAAACTATATCTATTGTATTTTTTCACATTTCACCACATGTTGTACTTGTATAACTATGTGTGTGACAAATATAGAATCCCGTCTCTTAACGAACTGAAATATTTGCAGGGAAGCAGACCGGAATCATTTGCCTCTTTCTCTGCTCGGCTTTAAAAAAAAAAAAAAATCTCTCCTTGTATTTGTTTTCCCAGCCGAAGTCCCACAAGTCTCCTGTTTTGTCCACAAGCAAGTGAGAATAGTGGGTGGGGGCCCGGTACCGATAAAGGAGGGCAGCTGGATGGTCAGCATCCAAAAAGGGTGGGTAACTTAACATTTACTCCTAAAGTTTATTTCCAATTAGCGCAGCGTTTACACCGACTCCCAGGACGTATTGTGGGAATAAATGTTGATACTGCACTTCTGCAAACGTTGGCTGCACTTTGTGGGACCTTTGCCTAAATCTTGTTTTTACACAATGTGCCATTAAGTATTTGGAACATGGCAACGTCCCAGCGCGCATTCCCAGGAAATTCCCCACGCTCCTGAAAAAAAGGGGAAAAGAAATGTTTAGCGGTCCATGTTGTAGCGTATGTGACGCATGGAGCAAAATGTTTTTCGTGGACTTTTATAAAGTGTGAAGCTCACGTGCGGACTGCTGCTTGTCTCTGTGCGTTCAGGGCCACTCACTGGTGCGGAGGCTCCCTGGTTCGAGAGAAGTGGGTGCTGACGGACAGAGACTGCTTCTCTTCATGGTAATTACCCACAGTCCCGCTGCGCGAGCATCGCCGTGCCCTGCCTCCGACCCCGAGCTTCCTAAAGGCGGAGGGGTCCTTCAGCCAGATCTCTCATCATTTGTCTTGATCAGTGTGTCGAACCCAACAAATCAAAGCCACTGGTTCTTTTGGGACCAAAAGTATTAATCCACTGCCTTGCGTGTTCATTCTCATAAGACGGGAACGTGAGAGGCAGGGGGTGGATAAAGTGCACAAGTTTGCTACGTTAGTCTAAGTACAGATACTTGTGGTTAAAGTAGGGTAGTGCGTTTAAAATCACATTTTTAAGATTTTTAACGAGTCTTGTCCCATATACTACGTTTATCTCACACACAGACCATGTATGTGATCCCTTGCATGCGCTTACTCTCTCTCTCTCCCTCCCACTCTCTCTCTCTCCTTCTCCCTCTCTCTCTCTCTCCTTCTCCCTCTCTCTCTCCCTCCCACTCTCTCTCTCTCCTTCTCCCTCTCTCTCTCTCTCCTTCTCCCTCTCTCTCTCCCTCCCACTCTCTCTCTCTCCTTCTCCCTCTCTCTCTCTCTCCTTCTCCCTCTCTCTCTCCCTCCCACTCTCTCTCTCTCCTTCTCCCTCTCTCTCTCTCTCCTTCTCCCTCTCTCTCTCCCTCCCACTCTCTCTCTCTCCTTCTCCCTCTCTCTCTCTCTCCTTCTCCCTCTCTCTCTCCCTCCCACTCTCTCTCTCTCCTTCTCCCTCTCTCTCTCTCTCCTTCTCCCTCTCTCTCTCCCTCCCACTCTCTCTCTCTCCTTCTCCCTCTCTCTCTCTCTCCTTCTCCCTCTCCTCTCTCTCTCCTCCCTCTCTCTCTCTCCCTCTCTCTCTCTCCCTCCCTCTCTCTCTCCCTCTCTCTCTCTCCCCTCTCTCTCTCTCTCTCTCCCTCTCTCTCTCTCTCTCTCTCTCTCTCTCTCTCTCTCTCTCTCTCTCTCTCTCTCTCTCTCTCTCCCCTCCCCTCTCTCTCTCTCTCTCTCTCTCTCTCCCCTCCCCTGTTGCTCTCTCTCTTTCTCCCTCCCTCTCTCTCTCTCTCTATCTCTCTCTCTCCCTCCCTCCCTCTCTTTCCTTCTCCCCTCTCTCTCTCCCTCCCACTCTCTCTCTCTCTCCCTCCCTCTCTCCCTCTCTTTCTCTCTGACACACTCTTTCACACACCAAGAACATAATTTAATTCAAGAAAGTGAAGTCCACCTGGATTTGACTGTCATCACCTCCTCTGTCAGGGGTAGAGAGAGTTTTTTTGGAGGGGTGCAGTTGGTAGTGTAAGGGTTAGACAGTTGGCCCCGTTATCGGAAGGTTGCTGATGATTCAAGTACCGGACCGGTAAAGGTGCCACTGAGGTACTCATGAGCAAGGTACCTCCCCGGTAACCTGTCCACTGCTCCTTCATGGATGGGTCAAATACAGAGGTCACATTTTATTGCGGTGCACCGTGTGCTGTGGTATGTTCACGGTGACAAATAGTCTTTTGCTTAAATTGTTTTTGGGTTAAAGTACTGTGCTTTAAAAATGACTTTACTGACTTTCCTTTATTGTCAGTACATTGTTTTATTGATGCCACAAGGCAGTTTTAGAAGCCGTCCTACTGATGAAAGTGGTCTGATGGTAAACAGTCTCTGGCTTGATCTTCTGCAGAAGTCACCGTCATATTACCAACGTGGTTTGGGTTATGGGATTTTAGACATTTTTGTAGACTGATTTTAAACATACGCATCAAATTAACAACTAACACGAGCCTTTGTATAAATGCAGTGGAGTCAAAAGTGAAATGTGTGTTCAAATTTAGATGAGCATAAACGTCTCCAAAAATATTGTGTATAAATATATATTCAAGTATATTAGTACAGTATTCAAGTATTTTTTACTTCATTTCTGTCCACCTCTGGTAAAGAGAAGACAACCAGAAAGTTAACTGAGGAATTCCCTTATGATTTATTGCTTTTATACATCATTCCTAGCGCGCACACACATCACACACGGAGAGTGAACAATGAAAACGATGTTACTGTATGTTCCCCTTTAGGCTTCTAAGAGCCTCTAATAAATCCCATAGAGCTGAAGAATCTTTCACACATGACCTCAATTAAATGGCCATTGCAAATCAAATGAGCCGTCACATGGCAGGCGTCAGGCTCCGACTAAGACCTGATTTTTTTCCCGCCTCCGCAGCGTTCCCGACCTATCGGAGTACAGAGTGTGGCTTGGCTCCGCCCATCTGAATGAGTCGGGGGAGAACAGTTGGAGGAGGCAGGAGAGGAGGATCTCTCACGTCGTCTGTGGCCCGGAGGGATCCGGACTCGCCCTGCTGCAACTGGCACAGTAAGACCTCTCGACCAGTACCCTACTCACATACATCTCCACAGCGTTATAAACCTATTTCCTGTTGATTTCACCTCATTTAACCAATGATTGCTTGGTTAATTCTTTGGGTTATTACATCCGACATGTAATCAAAAAATATTGGGCCTCATTCACCAATATATTTAACTTGTTCGTAAGAAGGTTAAGACATTTAAAAAGTATATTATACAACTGTAGGATTGAAGAAAACCCAATAAGCTAATGTTTTGCAGCCATCAGGCATGCAATGAAACTTGTTGCCTAAGAACAAATATCAAATCTCAGAAAACATTGGTGAATATCAGAATCTTTGTGAAAACTGCACAAGTAGTCTTCTTAATGGCTTGAGCCCGATCGCCCCCCGGTACTGGGGGCAGAACAGGAAGGCTTTAAATAGTCGGTAAACGTAAACAAATATATGTATGCGGCACATCAACATCACCGATAGAATCTCCGTCTAAAAATCTCAAATGCAAATGTGTGCTGTGCTGTGGTGTTTTCACAATGACAAATAATCACTCACTTCCACTTTCAGGTAGATTGTTTGCACAATGCACAAACAGAGATCGTTGTAACAAGACAAGCAGTCCAGTGGGGTGAACGTGTCCAATACACAGCAGGAAAAATTGTAATCCTAAAACGGGTCCAACAAGTCAAAACACAGAAGGCAAAAAGATTGTCTTTAATCAGTTCCCACCTTTAGTTAAGTTTAAAAATGTACAAGTGGCTGTAATGTCAGACGTCAGGCTGCATAAGAATCATCAACATGAACAAAGCAACTTCCCACCTCCGGGCAGACAGGAGCTTGATAAGCGGTTAATCAGTGTTCATCTGTTCCAGAGGTAATGTGTGTTAATTTCAGTCTCACAATAATAACAGTTAATTGGCCTTGTTCTCTCTCTCCCTCTCTTTCTGAGTCAGACCTCCTCTCATAACCGAGCATGTGAGGATCATTCAGCTCCCCGTCGCTGGCTGTAACATTCATGAAGGCACCATGTGTTCGACGTACGGCTGGGGAGAGACTAAAGGTGAGTGTTAACTGATATCTCAGGCTCAGCCTGGTCTTCAGCTCATTTACACTTTACAGCATTTAGCAGACGCTCTTCTCTAGAGTGACATACATCAGTGCTTTGTCATCAAAAAAAGCTGTAAAGCTAGACTTAAATCATCAGCTGCGGTTCAGCTAAGTTACTGTCAGCTAAGTTGCACACCTTAACAAACCCCATGAAAGATAAAGTCAGAAGTTAGTACCCAAACAGCAGTACAGGCATGAAAACTAGTGGGTAAGTGTCCCAATTTGCTGATAAGGGTAAGGTGCACTTCTTGAAGAGGTGAGTCTTCAGACGATGCACTTTGAGGAACTTGGTTCCACCACTGGAGTTCGCTCATGATCAGGAAGTCGCCGGTTCAAGTCGCGGACTGGTAAAGGTACCACTGAGGCACTCATGAGCAATGTGCCGTCCCCGGTTGCTGATGGAGCTGCCCACTGCTCCTTCACCGATGGGTCAAAAGCAGAGTTCACATTTCATTGTGGTGCACTGTGTGCTGTGCTGTGCTGTGTTGTGTTCACAATGATGAATAATCACTCACTTTATTCACTTCACTAAGGATCCAGGACTGAAAAGATAAATAATAAACCTTTAACCCATGTCAACATTTAAATGTGTTGTAGGTACTGGACACGAAGGCACACTGAAGAGAGTTTATCTGCCAATGGTCAGCAATGAGCGCTGCCAGCAGCAGCACAGAGGAAGCCTTCAGATCACTAATGCACGAGTGTGTGCTGGTGGAAAGAGGGACGAAGGAGTGTGTGAGGTGAGAGCATTCTCCTGAAGAGAAATTATTAGCTTTGCGTGACATTTTGAAGTTACACAGTGTATTTAATGGATGAATCTATTAAGCAGTTTGCAGGAGCAGCTATCTATAGATAGTGATGCTACTAGCTTAACTACTAACTTGGCACTCATGCGTCACAGCACACTCTTGGCAGCTGCAAAATGGAGTCGGAGGATGGCAAAGATGGAAGCAGGACTCTGTAGCCTTGAACCAGCTTGGATGAATGTGTAGCTAACTACTTTGATAAAGTTTGGTTGCAGCTTAGCTACTTTTAATCGGGTAGCTTGTAGCTTGAAAAATTATAGTAATTACTGTTTAAAGTAGCTTGCACAAGACTGCTAATATGAATGTCTCTCTTTATTCCAACAGAAGGACTACGGAGGCCCACTCGTCTGCCAGGACAAGGGCAGTAAAGTCATAGTGGGAGTCAGCATTCACGGTAGAGGATGTGCTCGACACAACCGGGCAGGCATCTTTGTCAACGTGGCTTATTATACTGGATGGATTCATAAAGTGTTCAAAACGTACTCCTTCTCAGACTTTTATTACTAAAAGCGAAATCCTTTGGGATGTGGAGCTTTAACCCGGGAAATCAAAAGGATTTAAACCAAAAAAATCAGAACAAACACCAAACGTGACCCGCGAAAGCAGCTTCACATCTCACAAATATAATCAGAACAATTTATGAAGAATGTAAAATGTAAACAAAGTGGATTCTGACCTCCCTGGGCCGACGTTTGGTTAAAAACCATTCCAGTGCTGGAGTGGATCGCAAAGGAGCCACTGGAGCTGGAAGTGCTGTGAACAGTGTGTACACAAGTGTAAAAACTTTTACCTTTAACACAAATAATTATGGATAACTGGTAAGTATTTTACCAGAATCAACACCCTAGTGACTGTAGCAATAACTGAACACTGACCACAAACCTCAACTTCTGGACAGAACTTTGGCCCCAACTCTCAGCAAATCATCCCGTTTTCTGGATTTCTGCCTCGCTGCTGGACGCAAATGAGGATTTGTGGATTAAAACCAGTGACCCACTCTGAATTGGAATTCAAACTGGGAAACTGGATTCTACAGGGTTCCCTACACATGCACAATAACTCAAGTCCGTACTGATAAAGATCAGTTGGTTTAAAGGTAAAATATCCTATAGGTTTTGCTACAGTATTAGCTGCCACAGCATGGTGTGTTTATAGTAAATATGTAGAATATCTTGTGGATAGTGGAATTCATAGAAGCCTTTTTACATTTATTCTCCTGATATTACTTGAATACAAACACACATTCACACATCAAAAACACTGTCTGTTCTAATGGCACTTCCTCATCTGGGGTATTGAAGGTTTGGTTTGCTTTATTTTTCGCTCTGCCCCAAAGATTCTGAGGTGCAGGCACTGCATGAAAGCTAATGACCTTTAGCATATCTTTGCATTTTCATTTAGCCTTCATTCATTGTTGGCCACGTTAGAATCGCAGTATTGGCCCCTTAAATGTATCCTAACGTACGTCATTTTTGGGTCATTAACGGTTTTCACAGAATGATTTGGGATACGTGTTGTAAATAGTGTAGTCATTTGAGTGTTACAAACACTCCCTATGCTGGAGTAGGTCTCATAGACCTTTTATTAAAGTTTTAAGATATTTTGTGTTTTTCTGTGTTGTTTTATCGAGCAACGTTATTATTATTTTTAATATTAGGGTATATGCTTGCATTCTCATTCATTCTTTCCAGTTGTACTTGACTTTATTGCTACTAAAATGAAAGGAAAAAAATGAAGGTTAACAATGCTACACTAGAACTTAAGTATTAGTCACGTCATTAATAGAACTCCAGAATGTAAGTGTGTGTGTTATTAACTTGATGTTGAATCATGTTTGTCAGGAGTGTCGCTGGCAGGTTGCAGCTCTGCAGGACAGAGTGTATGTGTTTGTGTGTGTAGATGTATATACCTGGAGTTTCTTTCGTACAGACAGGAGTTAGAGAAAGTTGGAGAAAGAGATAAGTTTTCCTGCTCTAATAATTATTGGAGGGGTTGTACGACACACTCCGTCCATTAGACTAATATCTCCTGTGTGGTCGAGGATTGTTCTGAGTACAAGTTTCTCATTCCTGACCTCTTACTCTGGACTCCATCCAAAAACAATCGACTTGGGAAATTACCTCCTAAACTATGTCGGCTAAAACAAATAGCACGCTGAAAGATGGCTCCTAAGTGTTTGCATTCGAACCACCCCAAAGCTAATTATATTGGTTTAAATGAAGGATGGGTTTAATTTGCATGAGTCCACTGGCAAAGATCTTTACAGTCGGCAGCGCTGAAGAGTTTAGTCAGGACAAATCACACCAATTATACTCTGTGACAGTTTAGGTGGAATACTGTAGGGTCAGAATCTTCTTGCATGAACCAAAACCACCAGCTGGCCGATACAAGTCAACTGGTCATTTTTTTCCTATTTGATTACATTTGTGTAAATACTTTTTTCTGATGTGAGTGTGAATGAGTATCACTCTTTTATTGAATGTGCTGTGCTGCTATCCAGAAAAATAGGTTGTACATGTTATTTGTGTACAGTGTTTTTTCCTCTCTCATACACTTGAGGACATTCATATTCTATGTATTATTCATGTAATGTACAATCATGACTTACACTGACAGCTGATGCCCTCTGACTGTGTTCATTAGTTTTCCTTGAGGTGCCTTTACTCCATAATATCCTGACATTTTAGAAATAAAGTCAATAAAACAAAGCCACAATTGGGTTTTTGTCATTTTTTTATGACAAAGAATTATGAACATACCACAGTGTTTGCAAAAGAAAGTGACTATCTCTGCTTTGTCACCAAACTTGTAATTTATCTCTTATATTTCAGAAATTACTTTGTCTCCCTCTTCTGGTCGAACATTGATCTATCGTTGTAAATGATAAATTATCAGGTATATTATTGATAAATTATAGGTATTTTAATAACATGTCGAGGTTAAAATATCTTGCATACCTGGTCAATGTTGGAAGAAGTCTGAAAGGGAGCTACAGACGGTCAGACTCCGGGTGTGGAACTGGGTTAAGGCGCTGGTTTGAGCGCTGCTGATACAGTGAGCACGGCGCCCCCTGGTGGCAGCTGGAACAATACATACTGTAATTGTTGAAACGTAAAAATCCTATTAATTAACCATACAGAGCAAAAAAAAAAACGTGCTACTGCGTGAATTATTACAGTACAGGGGCCTCACTATGTCTATTTTAGGAGAGCTTTACCCTCCACTACTCCTCATTAGTCCCATTTTCTTGCACGAAAATGTCTTCAAGCATTCAAACTGGAACGTGTTAAATAGTGGGCGCTAAGAACGGTAAGAGTATATTAGATCATATTGGATTACACAATATTAATTACGTGGTTCGATTATGAAGATTATTTAGCAAACATGAAAAATCCTGGACTGTGATTCCAGATTTCAGTCACAGCTGCCAGTCCTCATGTTTTAAGTGATTTGGTTCGGTTTTTAAAGTCGCTTACACACAGATTTAGTCGCTGAATTACTTTTACACTCAGACCTACGCGTTTTGCCATCTTTGTGGGGTACTTCCATCGACTCTTATATGATTGGATATAAAAACAGCTACATCTGCTCCTAAACTTAACCTCATACATTTTAGTGACTGATTATTTGTCATTGTGAACACAGCACAGCACCAGCACACAGCGCACCACAACGAAATGCGACCTTTGTCTTTGAAGACAAGGAGCAGCGCCCGGGGAGCAGTGGTGGGGGCCGGTACCTTGCTCATGAGTACCTCACTGGTACCTTTACCGGTCCGGTACTTGAACCGGGTACCTTCAGATCACGGGGGAAACTCTCGAACCTTTACACTACCAACTGCCCCGATTATTTTGCTTCATTATGAAAGTGAGTGACTTTTTTTTGACGTTTTAAAAAGAAAAACCTTCAACTTTTCTGTAAAAGCATTTCTCGGTCCCGACATAGTTACAGAAACACGAGAAATCTCATGTTTTCCTACTTCTCAAGGGAAAAATCTTTTTTGTTTGTTTATCTGATAATTCATTTCACTCAAACTACACAATGTGTTTACAGTGATACAGTTTAAATTGATGATTAGAGTTCTGCATCGTTTTAAACTCTTATGTAAAAATTAATTAAACACGGCGCCATGTATCACTTCCGTTGTGTTGACGCTAACTTCCGGCGTGCTAGGGTTTAAATGTAATAGTGTTGCCTAGAACTTCTGTTGAATTAAACTCTTTAGGATCCTCATGAAGTTTGTGCCTCGCTAGTACAACTCGTTGCTCGGGATTTTGTTGGAATACTCATTCATCTAGACACAGCTCAACACGGCAATCCGCGTTCAACAACTTCTTCGGACACTGAACACGTTTTATTCGGACATTTACTCATCAACTCCCGGCATCTGGACTTCTCAGCAGGTGGAACGGATTGCGACGCGCTCGGGGTTTACAGGTGAGAAGTTTCTCTCATTATAGAATTAAAAACTGCTGCATTAGACAATAAATATTCCGTCACGGTACTTAAAACACTTCTTTTTACACCTTTACGTGGAGTTATGTTGGTATAAAAGTCAGAGTAAACTTTGTGGTCTCTCCTGTCTACTGTACAACTACACAGAGAGACGAGACGACGTGGCTCCAGTTTAACGGTGCAGAGAACGAGGGACAAAGAACAATGAACAAATAAGGCACATCGAATAAAATATGTAAATAGAATATAAAATATACACTTCTAAACTAGAAATAGAATATAAATGTGAACTTATAAACTTTAGACTATAAGTAGAAAGAGAAACAATTAGAATGCGGTACTCCGCCTACAATTATGGTTTTAGAGTTGTCTTTAAAACTCACTTGGCCTGCCACGGCTCACAGTGTGACAGTACCTTTTAATAAGTTCGTGAGGAACCGGTGAGAGTCTGATTTTAATGGTATAATATTGTGGTAAATTATACGGTGCTTGTGTCATTGCATTTTGGAAGAGGCAGAGTGTCAGGCCTGGGACTGAGAGTTAATAGATTAACGAGGAAAAATGAGGCCTCAAGGACTCTTAACACCTTGCTAGCTTTGTGAAATACACACACACACACGACGTCACGAGTCAGGATGTTAGCTTCATGTGAGGAATACACATCTTCATACACGCACAAAAGTTTTGCTGTATTTTATATGACAAGCAGGTCCACCATAAACACCTCAACACGAAAATGTTTGCATGTGTTAAAAAGTTTGTGGAGATATAATTTCCTATAGATTTTTAAAATACCTTAGATTAGCCCTTTCTTTAATTTTTAATTTAAATATTTAAGTTAATTTAAGCCTATTTAAATTGACGTGCAGTATTGGGACAAACCACGTTTACATTTTACTCCATGGTGTACTTTGTAAGCCTACATATGTGATCGGTAAGTAAATCTTGAAGCACATATATACACACACACACACACACACACACACACACGGATAGACGGAAAGAATAAATGAATACATTCTGTGTTGTTCTCTCAGTGGTGGATAAGTGCTAGATGACACTGATGCTCGCTCCTTTCCTTTGAGAAAGTACCACATTCTGTGTTGTGTTTTGTCTTCTCTGTAGGGGTTTCACTCCCCTGATGGTCGGTTCTTGGTACAGAAAACCTCTAGCTCAGTGGTGTCAAATCCCACATCTGGAGCTCAAAAAGCTCTGCAGCGTTTAACCGTTTTCATGCATCTAGCACTGAATTCAGCTGTTTAATCTGGATTAGAATGAAGTTGCCAAGGACGTTGTCGCATACAAGAAATTTGATTTGGTGGTTGTTGCTAAGATATTATGAGCAAAAAGTATCTGTTTATGTACACAATACTAATATAAATAGAATAATATAGATTTTGTGGTACAAATCGGAAAAGACGTTTTTCAAGAGACTGCAGAGATACAAAGTTTATCTTTTGTTTATTTTGTGGTGTTGCAAACTACACTGTTTACGGCAATAGTTTTTCATGGTTTGGATGAGAGTGCAGTAGTCACCATGGCACCACATGGATGTAGAGAATACTCTGGAGTTATATTTGTGCCTTAGTTCTGAGTGTGCAGTGAAACGTTCACTCAACTCTACCTACACACATGCTCAAAACTCTCTGCGCCCTCATGCTCAGATCTATAGAAAGCCAAAGGTGCCACAATTCGCCTTAAAGGTACCTTACTGCAGGGCCATAAAAAGTGCCGCCTTCTATATGAGCGGAGTGTTTTGAGCTGCATGTAGATGATCCTGTACAGACACGAGACTTTGCCTGTGAAAGTTCCACCGAATTTGCAGAAAATGTACAATATTGTGATGTATACTTATTTATCGGGATAAGAATTGACATAAATTTCGGATGTGAGGTTTTGATCGTACCGCACAGCCCTAACAGGGTGGGAGAGAACAGTCAGTGGTCTCTAGCCTTATTGACGAGGCCAGTTGCAGTGTGGAGGGAAAAAGCTGGCCTTATGGTGTAAGGTTTTGGTTTTAATGGAGCACAACCTTCTGTCTGAAAGAGTTCACCTCCAGGGTGAGAGGGAACAGCCACAATCCTTCTTGTCCACTTGAAGATCCTGGTACTTGTCAACAGAATCCACAGAGAGCTAAAAATGTCCTGAGATGTCGCTTTATTTTGGGATATTTTAAGATGTTTTGAGCTCTACATTTATTAGTTCAACATTTAAGTTTAATTTAAGTCGTTTGCGTCCAGTCTTGGGAATGAACAAGGTTTTTGTTTCACAAATGTACTTATATAACCATGTATGTGTCTATTAAAGTTGACTTTTGAATCTCCATAACTGCACTTTGACAGTGGTGTTATAGATTTTATTCTGAGCAGAACCTCAGTTCCAGGTCAGTTGGAAGAAGAGAAAAATCTTTAAGATGTCTGGCTCATCAGCGTTATGCTGCCGCCGGGTGAGAGAAAAGTGTCTTTCCCTCCTTCAGCGCTGGTGTTGTCAGCACTTAAGTAGCCAAGTGTTAATGAGTTTAATTGTTTGATTGTAAGCTTTGGATGGCGAAGGCTTAAGCGGTAATCGGATCCACCGGCGTCGTGTCGCGCATCAGTCTCGCTCAACTGTAAACGTCGTGGTGTAATTGTGCTTTGGTTACCTGCCAATTCCTCTAGAACCAAAGAAGATTAGTTTTGTGATCCCATAGGCTCAGCGCGGAAGGGAAAAAGAAAACAATTTCGCCGCGTTATATAGCGAGAGGCTATTTTGGGGTTTATTTTGGGGTGCTGAACGCGCTATTTCCTGAAAGCTCCCGCGCACGGCTCCCGGGGGCCGAATAAAAGCACTTTTAAAAAGCGCTGACCTGTTTCTCCAGCGTGTTTGCTCATAAAGGAGAGGTGTTAAGCTGCGCTTTACGGTGAGACGAGCGAGGGAAGGGGCTGGGTTTGTGCGACCCGGACCGTGGTGCTGCTGCCTTTGGGGGGGCGGGTGCGGATTAGAGTGCGGAGCTGTTCCTCTGTGTTCAGCATATCCTCTGTGTGAATGTGTGAGTTGGAGTGGTTTCACGGTTTTAGTGGCCTTTAGGGCTGGACAATGCAGGGATTGTAGCCAAGCTAATTAGCTGAGCCAAGCCAGACAGGACGTGTTGAGATGTGGAGAGACTGTGCTGAAGTGCAGGTACAGCCTCCGGCCACTGGGTGGTGCTGCCGGCACAGACACGAGACGAGCTGAGGGAATGATCAGCTAATGCAGAAATGAGGGAACTGATTATCAGTCTCTCTCTCTCTCTCTCTCTCTCTCTCTCTCCCTTCTTACTCTCTCTCAATCTTTCTCTCTTTCATGCTCTCGCCCTCATTCTCACTTACTCTCATTCTCCCTCCCTCCATTTTCTGTTATTTCTCTTTTGATTGTGCTGTCTTTCTCTGCTTCACTCTCTCTTCCTCTTCCTCCCTGTGTTATCCTGTGCACGCTCTCGCACTCTCTCTTCCCCTCCCTATCTCTCTCCCTCCTTTCTCTATTCTCTCATTATCTCTCGCTTTACCTCTCTCTCCATAATCACTCTCCCTCTCTTTCTTCCTCTTGTGCTCTCTCCCTCTTCTTTATCGCTTCCTCACTCTTTCCTCCCTCTCTCTTGCGCTCAGTCCATCCAACTTACCTCCCTGCCTCTTTTTCTCATGCTCTCACTCCTGCCCTCTCTCTCTCTCTCTCTCTCCCTCCCTCCCTTCATTTTTTTTGTTATTTTTCTTTCTTGTGCCATCTTTCTCTCCTTTATTCGCTCTCTCCCTTTCTCCCTCCCTCCCTTTTGCTTTCTTTCTCTCATTCTCCCCCTCTCTTTCTGTCTCTCCCCCACTCCCTCATTCTCTCTTACTCTCATTCTCCCTCTCTCCTTTTCTTGTGCACTCTTTCCCCTTTCCATTGCTATCTTTCCCTGTCAGCCTCTCTCCCTTCCTCCTCCTCCTCTCTCTCTCTCCCCATATCTCTCTCTATCTCTGTCCTCCCTGGAGCCATTTATGTGTTTAATCAGCAGTGGGTGGACGATCAACCTACTTTCATCTCTCCGTACACCAGTCGTTCCTGAAGCTGAAGTGTGTGTGTGTGTGAGGGTGAGCGTGCACCCGCAGGTTTTCAGGTCTTTGTCCCCTAACAAACTGGAGATTCTGAGGGTGTCGGGTAATTGCGTGTTTTTATTTTTCTTCAGAAGGGGAACATAATGCTCTCACAGAAATCTGTATGAACCTGAAAGAGTGTAATAGTGTTAGAAAATGTGTTTTTACAGAGACATTCCAGGTTCTACCTAAAACTGAGTGAAAAGCTTTTTGCTTACTGAGATTAAGATGAGAGTTAAATTTGGGTGGAACAATTAAATGAAAATGAATGAATAAAAAATATTGAGCACCTCTACGTAACATGATATTTCTAATCCTTAAAAAAGAATTCTGTTAATACTTTCCTCAGTGTGTGCTGTCCCTTATAAACATACTACCACATATGTGGTCATATGACTCTGCCCTGTCCAGTCTGCCACTACATCTTCATTGTGTTTCTCACAGTTATCTTTACATTAAAAAACCTCTTTGATTAGGAAAAATATCCCAGCTGTAATAATTTAGCATATTTGCTGTGCTAAACCTTGTCAGTGAACTACACGGTCAAACCACAAGCATGTAAACCAAAAACATCATAATTGCTCATTAATCGTAACCAAGGTCGGATGTTCAATTAATGGTGAGATTTAGATTTGCCAGATATTTCCAGCTGATATTTGATGTGGTTATTGCCCGTCTGTAGGGTAGTGCTTGTCCGAAGTCAGAGGTGGGATTTTATACGGCCCACGCTTTCTGTCTTAACATGTATGGCATTATTTCTGAGCACGCAGTGGAACTTTGCTGAGCATAATATCTTGTCTTTACCTCCTTAACTCCACCTGCACTTGCGCTCAGCTCATTTATCGGCAACGGCATCGGCAGACGCAAGCATTAAAAACATCGGCTATCCCTAGTGATATTGATTTAAGGCAATAGTGCCCAGCCCTGAGATGGATGTAGATGTAGAAGGTTAGGTTTAGTAATTATGGGAGTCAAAACCTCACAAAGATAGCAAGACCTGAGTGTGTGTGTGTGTGTTTTGCTGGCCGGATTTTTAATCAGCAGACTGAGCGACTACGGGCTCTGCGCTGCACCACATCATTAGAGCAGAGGGAGGACAGATGTGTTAAATACAGGAGCCTGAGTCTAACGGTGAGAGAGATCAGCAGCATCGGCTCTTTATGGTGAAGACGAGCAGTTAACCTGAAGCCCCACCAACATGTGGCAGCCATCTGGAGCAGGCAGCGGAACGCAGAGAGGACACGGCCGTCCGCAGGGCCCAGAGCGGAGCGAGGCCTCGTCACGGGAACAATTACAAGCCGTGATATTCAGCACTCTGATCGGTAACGTTGGCCCCGTGCGCATGCCAACGAAAAGCAAGCATCGTCGTAATCGTCATCACTAACGCTTACTTTCATCACAATTATTGCAGCGATCATCATTATCGCTGCCGTTTGCCATAAAGGCAGAGTTAGACGGCATTCCGTAAACTCTTCCAGCAGCGCAGAAGGGAGAAATTGAGAGTTTTATTCCTCCCAGGATGATTTTTAGATGATTTCCAGTAGGGGTGTAACAATACATCGATTCACTGAATTAAAACAAGTATCGATCACACATCATACGTGTTGTCATACCTCTTTAGGTTTATTTATGAGATTACAGGTTACAAAAAAGAGATTTTCATTTGAGTGTCTGCTTGAGCACAGAAATAAAAACGGCATGATATTTAAGGGTGGTTTCAGACTTGGTCCCTTTTAGCCTTTGACACGAACTCGGATCAAGCAGTCAGCGTTTATTCCCATACACGTGAACACTCCAAACCAAACCAAACTCAGACCCCTTTCAATTCAGCCCTTCTGGGGAGGTGGTCTTAAATCAGTTCACTTGGAGTCCACGTCACAGTTGTGCAATACACATCACACCTGGCGCCTCCAATAAAACATGGCTGACCTTTTCTGCATTCACTACAGACTTCAGCAGCGAAACCAAAAGTAACAAAGGTGAATGAGCAGACGCTGTTCAAATGTAAATGTGAGTTGCTTTTTGTGATTTGATATGAATGGAAGTGACTGTTCAGTCGGCACATGCTGTTGTCTCGTATCCGTTTCTCTGGCTCATGAATGAAATCGAACTGAAGTCTTGGCAGGTTTTGTGATATCGCCAGACATCAAATCATTGTCCTTTGAACTGATATAATAAAGTGTTGTGTCGAGGTGTAAACCTTCACTGGTCTCACGGTTTACTTCAATCAACGATTATCATGTCAGTGATTTGATTACTTCCGTTTTCGTGGTCGGCATCCTGCTTAATGGTGTTTTACTGCCACTGCGGCTTTGGTTAGCTTACTGCCCCACATTAGGGGGTAGCCACTGTATGTATGTGTATAATAACGTAGACCCAACTAATCGATTATTAAATTAGTTGCCAACTATCTTAATAATGGATTTGAATCTATTCAATCGATTAGTTGTTACAGCCCTAAAATTCATTAATAAATAAATTGCTAGCCACTGCTAATTTCCACTAGTACTACTTAACACGAACAGCTGTTTTGCAGTTCCAGCTGCAGAAAGTAGGGCTGGGTATCGTTGCTGATTTCCTGAATCGATTCGATTCCGATTCAATTCTTGATCCGATTCGATTCTATATCGATTTATTTAGAGATTTCTTGGCGTCAGTACTAGTTTTGCTTTGTTATAAAATAGGCCAGACGGTGATTTCAGCGGAGCAGCTTCAGCCATGGCTCTATTTGGTTTGGGTTTCGCCGGTCTCACGTTTTTATAGCTCTCCTTGCGCAGTCGCGAGAAGTAGTGCATAGCCGCAGGAAAAGATCGATCCGCGAATTTTTTAATCGATATCGTATTTTTCGAACGAGGATCGGTGAATCGATTATTATTATTTTTTTTTTTTATTTATTTCTTTTTTTAACCCAGACCTAGCCGAAAGTACCGTTTGCACACAAACACTAACATTAGTTTAAGGTGTGGTTCATTAATTTATTTTTGAAAAGAAACGCAGCCTTGCCTTTATTGTAGAAGACTAGATTAGATTGCTGTTTAAACAATATTACAGGATGTTACTCAGTATGATATACGGCTTTGCTCTGTTGCATTTTGCCTGAAGGTCTGTGGTCATGTCACTCCTCCTCACGGTTGTGTCCAGTTTAACTTGCGCTGTTTACACGGAAAACATTGTCCATGTTGTTGACAACACTGTCCTCCACAAGATAATCACTGTGCATCAAGTGTCTGATTCGATATGACCACCGAGATTGGGCGACCGTCGTCATGGAGACCGGACAGGACGGCTGTCAGTCAGCGGCCGGTCGTCATGGAGACGAGGGGAGCAGGTGACCTGAGGTCATCTCGCAGCAAATCAGAGCTTAATGATGTGTGAATGAGACTGACCAACTCATCACTCCATTACCGTCGAGAGAGATGGGTCCGGTCATCAACATGTGGGAGTTAGCAATGAACCTTAGCATTTAATGTTCCAACAAAATACGGGCAGCCAGAGTGATGTGAACTTTCAGAGAGCAATTGTTAGGCGTGAGATGCTTCACATAACCTAGTGTAGGATTTAAATTTCAGCTCAGGTTTCACAATGTAATATTTCCACAATTCTTTTGTTTAAAAACCTCTCAAGTTTACACCTGCTTGTTATGATCGTTTATTTGATGAGTGTTTCAAAAAAAGTAAGAAGATGATGGTGGTCTAGTGGTTAGGACACTCGCCTCTGGACCTAGAGCTTGCGACTTTAAATCCTACCTCAAGCACTGTTGTCATTAGGTCCCTGGGCAAGACCCTTAACCTCAAGTTGCTGCAGGGAGACAGGCCCTGAAATTGGGAAATGGAGGTTGTTCTGGATAAGAGCGTATAATAAATGCTATAAATGTAAAATGAAAAGAGTGGCGTCTGATGATGAACGTTTTGCCTATGTGATATATATATATATATTTTAATTTATTTATTTATTTTTTCAGAAAACAAATCATAAGTACCTGCAATGTGTTGGCGCCCGTCCAGGGTTGGTCCCTGCCTTGCGTCCGTAGAGCCCATAGGCTCCGGTCCGTCCTCGCGACCCCGATAGGGATTAGGCGGTTTGGATGATGAATGAAATCATAAGGACATTACCTAGCGTGTGTAGTTATTTAACCAAAATAACATGACATTCAGTTTTTAACTACATTTTTGTTAATTGTGTTAGTCATTTGTTCAACACTATGTGCCAGTAAAGCTGCAGTGTGCCCTCTGGTGGACAAAGTATGAAAGAACAGCACTCATAACACAGGCTAAAATACTGTATGTGCCCGCGTTACTCAATCCCAGTCCTCAACGAACCACCGCTCTGCACAGATTCGACTTTCCCGACCCACGGCACAGCTGATGCTACTGATTAGCTAATTAGCAACGCAGGACCAGTGTGCGACAGTGCAGGAAATACCGAATATATGCAGAGAGAGTGGTGAGCTTGCCAGAAGACTGGGATTAACGCTAACCTCCTAGCAGATGGTTCCCAGTTATGATGGTTCGACACCGATCTTCCCGATGATAGCGATACAACAAATTTGGATGATATTTAGTTAATAGCGGTAAGTTGTATGTATCTCCCGCCTTGTGAGATGCCTCACTCTCGCCAGCGATTGACGAAGTTCAGTTGTCTCAGTGTTGCGGTATTTTGTTCTGTTTTTGGTGTTTCAAAACCCAATTTTAGTGGAAAGCAAACAACTAAGTATGTCTCCTGCTGTTAGTGGAGGTGACTGCTGAGTACTGTAGTGTCTAGACTTACAATATTTTAGAAGTCATGATGAGATCATCGAGCAACTTTGAAAGCGTAAGTCAGGGAAACTACCTGCATTTTCTCTCTTTTTTTCCCCTCAGTAGCGATTTGCAGTTACTTTAGTGATAAACCTGCGACCAGCTCTGGCAGGTGATGATATCACCGCGGTGATTGATCGACCGGCTGCAATCAGCATTTTTTTTACGGCAGTGGTGCCATATTTTTTCTTCAGTGTATTAAGACTTTAGATATTGGATGCGACGTTATTTTGTCTCATGTCTTCCTCACTTTGCTTTATGTCTTGTTTTGCTGGGGTGGGGCAGCGGGTACCCTGATGAATTGACATGTAAACAAGGTTCAGCATTAATTTATCTGAGGCAGGTTATCAACCAGCAGCCGGCAGCAGGAAGCAACACTGACAGCAAGGACAGAACCAGGATGGGAAATGATAAATGATTATTTTGTCCAGAACAATGTGATATTTTTCAAACTAAAGTTGTCCATCACTATCTGAACATAATAGCGGCTGTAGGAACCTTTGGTGAAATCTGCTGATTCAGGGAAAAGAAGCAGCAATACAGAAGTGCAGCAAGTGAGAATATGATTAAAAAGGAAGTGTCCTTGCACTCAGACTGTCATCGCACATTAAAGCCATCTTTAACAACAAACAGATGGGGAAAAGATACACAAAATACTTAATAATAGATGTAAAGTAAATATTGCACAAAGCTGCTTCTCTCAACTATGCCTCATGGTTTTATGTGCAGAAATCTGCAATTTTGTTCTTTAAAATGGTCTTGTTAGATAGCGGCACATCACCCGTAGCTGTGGAATAGCTGCATAATCTCTAGTTAGAGTCATCTGCAGACTTAAGCAGACTTAAGATGTCTGAGTCTGTTTATCTCACACTAAACTCCACTGTGACCAGCGACCATCCGGAGCTCATGACTGTCTGCGTGCATGGCGTGTGTTTCTGGCCTAGACTTATTTTGGGGACAGATTTCAGAATCTGCACCTGCTGATTGGGTCCGCATTTGGTTTTTGCTCGGGTGTATTCTGTATGGGGCTGGGTGATATGAGATAAAAGTGATATGATATTTTTAAGCTATATCTCACTTCAGAGAGTTCTGAAGTGGCCATCAATGAGTCCAGATCTAACAGAGAACACCTATGGAAAGAGCTCAAAACAGCAGTTGGGAGAAGGAACCCTTTAAATGGGAGTGACCTGGGAACAGTTTGCAAAAGTCCGAAATTATTGATTGTTACAGGAAGCGTCTGGCATTAGTTATTTCTCTCAAAGGTTGTGCTACCAAGTATCCAGTTGAGGGAGTGCCAATAATTTTTGACCAGTCCATTTTTTTGAGTTTTTGTGTGGAATAAGCTATAGTTGCTTTCCCCTCTGTTTTGGTGTTTTTCTAATGCAAACCAAAGAGATAAACGTGACAATACCAACGCATTTGTGATTGCAGCAGTTTTCAGCAAGTGTTGCGTCATCTGATATAAAAGCAGGGATGCCGATGTTTTTGGCCATGACTGTGCATCTCAGTATATTCTCTCTTTGGGGAGAGGACTACAATTTCCGGGGCCTCGTCACAATAATGAGATTGACGTGGGTCTCAAATAAACACTGAAAATATCAAGTCAACAATGTAATGTATTACATTGCAAAGAATCTTATTCGTGTTTATGCATTTACTTCTGAATTATTTGTGCGAATAACAGAACCGGTGCTGTTTTTCTTCAGAACCAAGTCGTCCAATTCCATTTCCAATTACGTGGATATATTCATTTCTCTCTCTTTACGCGCGCTTCCACCACTTCCACTATAAAGCGCACATGCACTAGGAGAGTTTTCTGGGTGGGCGGGGAGTAGGCTGTTTGCTTTGAGGTAAAATCGTTCTGTTATCATGACCATGAAGATTTGTACCACGATATTCACAATATAATAGTCATTTACTAAATGCGCCGCATTAGAGCAAACCAAGACATGTCAAGTATATTCAATATATAAGCCCACCTAATTTTTGTGTTATTAAAATGTAAAAGAAAAACTAAAAAAGAGCAGAAAAAGGATTTATTTTGTAAGGTTAATCATTAGGTTTTAGTCAATGATGGCAGGCAATAGATTCAAGATTCTTTATTTGTTACATACAATATTATAGGTACAACATGCAGGAAATGTACTTTGTATCTGATCCGCTCTTGACCATGCAATTCAAGGCAAAAATATAAAAATAATAAAATAACAAGGAGAACAATAGAGCCTTAAAATGACTTAGAAATAAGGACATAAAGAAAAGAGATAAAAGAAAATAAACCCCGACATATACAATAGGTTGGAGATGTAAATCTACCCTCCCTCTAACCCTCTGAACATTGAATTGTGACCATAAGATTGGGGTTTCAATCAGGAAACTTTAAGAACCACTGTAGCGTTCTGGGTTAGAGCTCTAAACCCCAAAGTTGCTCAGGAATTAGGAAATGGGAGTCGCTTTGCATAAGCGGTTACTAAATGCCGTAAATGAAAATCTCTGTTAGGGCTGCGATATTGGAAAAGCGGTGACATTGCAATATTTAGCTTACTACAATACTTTTTGTGTGTGTGTGTGTGTGTGTGTGTCAAGCCAAAAAGACTTGAATAATAAGCTGTTTTGGAAAAATTAATTCTAGAATGATGGTTCTGATCTTCAGTGTGGGTGCATATGCATAGAAATAAAGAATAATAATATTTTAAAAATCTACTTTATTACCGTCTTCTCGTGGACTTTTACATTTCAGTAAATGATCGTCTCTTGTAGATTATTGTTTAAAAATGAGAACAGGGTGAGTTTTCCTTAAAAAAGATGCAGCATGACGTGTATTTGGTTTAATTTATCTTACTTGACATTGCAGGCTCTTGCGATGTGACTGCTAGCATGGTACATTTGATATCAATGCTGAAATGATATATTTTTGCAGCCCTAGTCTCTATGCCGCCAAAAGCCATGACTTTCATTTCCATCATTATAGAAAACTCCTTTATATCCAGGAACTAAACTACAAAAGTAATTAGCTTTGACTTTGACGAGGTGCAGACCCGTTCGTACATGTTTAGCTTCTTTTTTAAAATTATCGGTTGTAGAGAGAGAGAGAGAGTTTTCCAAGGTGAGATGAATGAATAATTAACTGAGAATGTGTCAAAACTGGCATTTATTCACTTCATAATCCTGCTGATGTTGGTTAATTCACTTAATACTTTCCCCATTGTGTCTGAGCTTGAGCAGACCGCTTTAAAAAAATCACATTTAGTCCACTGCCTCCGATATTGATTTGAAGTCATATCTCTCAGCCCTGCTCATCAGGAGCGATGGGTGCGGTGGAACTGATTAATCACACATTTGTAGCGTTATGCATTACACCTGCTGCTTATCAGCTCGTTAAGCACTGAACAGGAACATTGTTGTTGCATAGTAATGACTTCCACATGGTTTTGCAGATGTTGCATCACCACTACACTGCGTTGTTTATGCTGAAAGAATTTGATGACTGTAAATGTTAGTAGCACTTCATATAGTTTAATAAGGCATCTCATCAGAGCCACTCGCATTTGCTAATTTGAAGGAAAGCCTCCATGGAGCAACTTGGGATTAAGAGACAGTTTCGCTCAGTTGACCAAAAGGTGGATTTTGGGGTCTGTTGGTGACCATACATTTGGAGGTTTCAGCCACTTAAGTCTCAATTGTGGTAAACTGAACTTTAGATTTAAGTCGTGTACAAAAAGTGATCCAAGAACTGTTCTTGGGACACCGTTTGAACACTAAAAATTGGGCAGTTGGTGGGCGTAATGGTAGATGTTTGCCCGTGATCAGAAGGTCATGAGTTCAACTATTCATATTGTGGTTATTGTTATTATTATTGTATGTACATGGGTGCGTGTTATGATATATTCATTCATTTTTTTTATTTAGTCATTTTTTTTGTTTTATATATTATATAATTTTGTCTCTTTTTTAAAGTTATTTATTTATTTTTTTTGGACTTGTTTCTTTTTCATTTTGATTGGTTGGGGTTTTTTTTTTTTTTTTTTTTGATGTTTGTTGCGTTGTTTTTCTCTCACATGTTCACTTTCCTGCCCATTCTTAATGTGCTTTGTCTTTAAAAAAAAAATAATTAAAAAAAAAAAAAAAGGTCACAGGGTCGTCTCCAGGACCTGTGAAGTTACCACTAGAGGTACTCATAGGCAAGGTACCCGTTCCCAAACACTGCTCCCTGTCGCTGCCCTTATTAGCTGCCCTGCCCTTCATAAGGGATGGTCAAATACAAGTCACATTTAGTTGTGGTGTGCTGTGTGCTCAAGCTGTCAGATGTGTTCACAATAGGGGGGTGGGCGATATAGAATATACCGATGTATCTCGGCTTGTTCAGGTGCCATGTAGTAAGTGACTATATTGCTTGACCATCAGTATAAATCCTAATGTTTTTTGTTAAACAGACAGCATACTTCCACTTTTTTATACCGTGTCACAACAGACATCTTCCCCATACATCTAGAAGAAAATCCAGCAGCGTTTTGTGCAGCTTTTCGTGTTTTCGCTTCTCTCTGCTACGGCGTAAATGACTCTGGCGTCATCAATACCAATACCATTTTTCCTCTCGCGAATGTCTTTTTTTCTCGATATGTTAGAAATGTCCTCATCATAAAGTAGATTACCGACAGCGGCTTTTTTTTGCTTTCGAGTAGAGATTTCTCTGCCACCTTGGTTTAAGAAAGAACTTGAGTTTTGGCAGCTTCTGCCTCTGGTCCCTATTGTGATGGCTCCTGGTTTGTGATTGGCTGCAGCTGGGATTTATACAGAAAAATCCAAAATAATGGGAGGAAGAGAACAAGCGGCAGAGTAGATTAAGCATAGTTATAGTTTATCGACCTTATAATAATAATAATAATAATAATAATAATAATAATAATAATAATAATAATTTAATAGTTAGGTCTTACACGTTTAATAAACACGCAATCAATGGCTCCCCTTACTCTGTCTGTCCCCAATATAAAGTCTAAAGTTTGCTATATTATACTTTGGTTTAAAATAAAAGCATTTACTATGTTAAACTTTAGCTAAATTCATTATATTGGTGTCATTTAGGGGCGAATTTATCATTTATAGAGTGATTTAGAGGAAATTTCAAGGTATTGAGATATATATCGTGTATTGTGATATAGCTTAAAAATATCGCGATATTATTTTTATGCCATATCGCCCAGCCCTAGTTCACAGTAACAACCACTCACTTTAATCCAGCCTTATGCTGTTTGGATACGCTGCCTTGTGGTAGCTGTTGAAGAGTAAAATCCAGTGTATAAAAACGCTGTTTTCTGGCCTAAATAAATTGGACGCTGAACTCCAAGAGCCTCCCATTACATAAATCCTCCTCACGTCATGAACGTACTCTATACCGCCTTGACCCGTCTCTCGGCCAACGGAGGCGAGACCCAAAAGCCCGAATGTTTGCGTCTTCCTCCTTTTTAACTCCGTCCCTCTTTTCCCCTGCACACAGCCGACACTTCTTCAGCAGTAATTATGGTACGAGGCCTGCAGCACAGTGGGCTGCCACACTAACCTCCTCCCCGGCAGGGGAAAGGGGCTCAGGGCCACGCTGACCTCGGATGGTTCCTGAAGGGGCGGGGCCGGAGCACGGAGCGGCCCAATTCCCAGCCGGACCTCCAGCTGGACGTTAAGCAGCTCTGACAGCACTGGGGTCAGACACGAGCCGGGGCATCACCCTGCAGCAGGCCTAATGCAATCTGAACACTATGGGAACTGGAGACCAGCATCCTACATCTCTCTCTCTCTCTCTCTCTCTCTTTCTGTCTTTTTCTTTGTCTTTTTCTTTATTCTCCCCCTTTTTCTCTCTCTATTACGTTATCCCCCCTCCCTCGCGCTCTTTCTCTCTCACTTCCTCTATTTTTTTTTCTTTTTCCGTTTCATTCTTTCTCTCTTTTACTTTCTCTACATCTCTCCCTCTTTTCTCTTTCTCTCTCCTTCACTTCTCTCTGACTTTCTCTCATTCTTTTTTCACCCTTATTCTCTCTTGGCTGATCTATTTCTCTCTCCTCTCTCCTCCCCTCTCGCTCTCTTTCTCTCATTGTTTCTCTTTTCCTGTTTCCTTCTTTCTGCTCTTTCTCCATTTTACTTTTTCTCTCTCCTTCACTCTCTCTTACGCTTTCTCTCGTTTTCTTTCCTTTCTTTTTTTCTCTCTTTATCTCTCTCCTTCTCTGTCTCTTTTTTTCTCTCATTGTCTTTCTTTCTTCTGTTTCTCTCTTTCTATTCCCCCCCCCCTTGTTCTCTTACTCTTTCTTGCTCTCCTTTTTTCTCTATCTTTCTCTTTTACTCACTATTTTATTGGAACTCCCACATGTTGATGGACCCGTCTGTCTGTCTGTCTGTCTGTCTCTCTCTCTCTCTCTCTGAGTCCTCCACATCTGTATACAATCTGTTAGACCATGCATGGCAGCAGCGGTTGTGGTTGTTGTAGGGGCAATGTGTCTATAACGTGTATGTGTTGTGTGCAGTTGCCCCTCGGGCGGTGTAAATGCCGAGCTGATTCCCAGGTTATGGAAATAATGCAGTGTTGCGGTTGGCCCGGGGGCCGGGGCCGTGCTGAAGGACGCGCTGCTCGTGAAGGGACTGGGCTGCTGCAGGGGGTTTACAGCTCGTCCCCTGCTGTCTGACAGTATAGTTTTTGGCGTGTGACAGTATGTGTCACGACACAGAGACCGAACAGCAGATTTACATTACTGACCCAAACAGTGGTACGCAGGTTGCAGGTTCGAAGTCACCACTGAGGTACTCATGAGCAAGGTACCGTCCCCAAGGACTGCGGGTAAAGTCATCACTGAGGTACTCATGAGCAAGGTACCGTCCCCAAACACTGCTCCCCGGGCGTTGCCCTTGTTAGCTGCCCACTGCTCCTTCACGGATGGGTTAAATGCAGAGGTCACATTTCGTGGTGTGCTGTGCTGTGGTGTGTTCACAATGACAAATAATCACTCACTTTCACTTGTAACTGAACTATGAGAGCAAAACACACACACTCACACACACACGCACACACTCACCAAAAACATTTAACTGATTCTTCAGTGTGATGTATACAATGATGAATAACTATTACTAGGTCCTATCAGCCAGCGCTAGTACGCATTTACACTTACAGTAGTAATATTTTCTTGCTCTTCCAGAGCGACTTCCATTTAGTAATTACAGTGACACTCTCCCTGTAGTGACTTGGGGTTAAGGACCCTGCTCGAGGGCCTAACAGTGGTTCCTGGGATTCGAACCCCCATGGAAAACATGCAGGAACCCTGAGTATGAGTAAGGGCACAATAGGAATCAGAATGCTCCCACTCTTCAGTATTTAATGATATTTTCAGTACTACTGAACATTTGAACAAGAACTCTTTTGGATGAGAGCTGAAGTGTCTTCAAGAACCTAAAAGCAATCAAGTTTCCTTCAGTTCAAACTCTTGGTGAACCATGAGGGCAAAATCCAAAAATAAATGTTCATTAATCGTAATCAGGGTAAAAGCTCCAATTAACCGTGATACTGATTTGAGATGATATGGTGGAGCTCTGCTCAACTCGGCCTACTGCACCTCAAGCCTGTCAAATCCCGCATGGGGCGTTTTAACCTGCTGCTGTCCACACGGGTGTAACGTCAGCAGAGTGGAGTCTGCCTTGCTGCTTCTCGCTCAGGATTTCAGCCTCCTACTGTCCAGCAGGGCACACTGCCAGGAAGCCAGAGAACCAGTGGGGGCAATTAATCTGCTTTGTGATGAGGTTTGCAGGGGAAAAATCTATCCGTCCAGTTTAAGTGAATCGAAAGGAATTGTGTTCCACTTTCAGTCAAGGTTATGGCCAATGTGTGGGGTTTTTTTCTCTCCTTTGCAAGGCACACTGACCTTCACGTTTTATAACCAAACTAAATGTGTTTTAATGGAGTTTATGGATAAAAATCAGTCTGAAATGCATTGCAACATTGAAAGAAATGCAACAGTGCTCTGTTTTATTTATTCTTTTGCTAATTTGTGACCCTCCATGGCAAAACCAGTCGCTTGTCGCAACGGAGGTTTCTGAGAAAAATGACCGTTTATGTTGCATGGGGCGTTTTGGATTTTTTGTTTCTAGTGTTTTGAAACAGTGGAAGGTCTATACTGTACTGTTGTGAATAAATTTGGCTGAAAAACTTACCCTTTCCATCCTAAAAACGTGACTTTCTTGAGGTGAGGAATTCAATTCCAGCAGAATGTTAAAAGTTTCTGTTTTGACCGCTCTACTGCAATATTTACGGTAAATCCACTCGTTGACTAGCGTGAAGATATTTCTCCAGAATCCATCTTCGTCTCCCGAGTTCAGTTAACCTAACGCAGGTAGGTTATCCGTGTGGCCGTGAATGCAGCGTAGGCTACCGTAAATACAAACATAGCCGCGACCGCACCAAGCGTCTGTGAGTGCTACGTCGATAGTCAACTTCAAAGGCAGATTTCTCTGTTTCTCACTTGGCGTGACAGGAGAAACCCGACTCCTTTGAATGTTGATATCTCAGTTATATGTCGTCCGATTCATTCAATATAGGTATCGTTTTGAAGCTTGATTTATGTCCTTTCATGAAAACGTAACTCAATTTTTGAAAATTTGCGACAAGCGACTGGTTTTGCCATGCAGAGTCACATTTAGTGAATTTCTGTATGAATAAAAGCAGTGCAACATTCTTTGGCTGTTTGGAGCCACTACTGTTTGTTGAATAGTCAAGATGTTTTATGTAAGGTGGACAGAATGAGCATTTGGCCAAGTTAATTTTTGCAGCTCTTCACCGTGCATATCATTTCATGTGGTTTAAACAGAAGAAATGCTATTTAATAAGCAGAAATATAAAAATATAGTCAGAGGTAAGATAAGTCCTTGTTATTTGCAGCTTAAACCTGGTTGAAGTTACGATGTCAGTTCGTTTATGATCCCGGGAACTGTAGGCACAAGGCGGGTACCAACCCTGGGTGGCTGTCGACACACTGCAGGGCACACACACTCGCACAATCACCCTCTCACTCACACTGTACGGGGCCAATTTAGAGTCGCCAATCAACCTTTATTGCACGCTTTTAGACTGCGGCAGGAAACTGGAGCCCCCGGCGGAAACCCACGCGAACACTGAGAGAGCATGCAAACTCCACACAGAAAGGCCCTATGTCTTACCTGGGGATCGAACCCAGCGCTAACCACTGCGCCACCGTGCCACCCTCTAAGAGACTAGGCAAACCTAAAATTATCACATTTTAGAGATATATCTAAAGCCCAAACTATCGACGGACTTGTGGGCGAGGAGCCTGGTTCAGGCTTTGAGAATCTGAGTCGTGTGTGAATTTTAAAATCCTGGCGTTTCTTAAAATGCTAACAACAGCGGTTTGTGCTTTCAACTATTGGTTTTGGTAACTGATGTTTTTCTAGAGCAGCTCCCTGCAGGTAATAAAGATGCAAATAACTTAATTAAAGTTTGTCTCGACATGAAATCTCTAGTTGCAATGTTTTGTAGTTGTGAGCAAGCAGATTTACTTCGCTTTGTGCCATTGAAACAAAGGTCCCATTTCCATCACGACACCAAGATTTTTTTGTGCTCTAGAACTGAGGAAAGCATTAGGTTTCGGCCGTCCTTCTTTGTTAAAAAGATTTATGGCGGTCTTTATTTAATTGAAAGAAATTTTGTTCCATGGATATTTAATCAAGGCACAGACATACTGAATCAATAGGACCATAATTATTTGGTGAAAGGGCCAGATGGATTGGGGTGTCATCTGCATAGCTTCTAAGGACACATTTTTAGAGGCCTGCTGCAGGGACCTTTCCCAAGCCCGCAACTCCAATTATTCCAGCCATCTTTTAAGTGTTTTATGAGTGGCCACGGCAGAGTTTTGCTGTGTGAGTTATAAAATTGTGAAATTGCCATTATGCAGTTTTTGCTGATTTGATGAATAAGCTGTGAAAACTCTGAAATGAGTAAACTTACTGTGCTGGTGAAAACTAGTTACTTCAAACGTTCTTGTTGAACATAAAGTATACCATAGATCCAAGATCTAAGTGCAACAGTTGGGGATTTGAACCCAGAGGGTCACCGGTTCAAGTCCCAGCCCACTGAGGTACATATGAGCAAGGTACCGTCCCCAAGCATTGGGTGCTGAGCGTCAGTTGCCCACTGCCCCTTTCACAGATGGGTCAGATGCAGAGGTGAAGTTTTGTTGTTGTGCTTTGTGTGCTGTGCTGTGTTCACAATGCAGCCAGTTACTTCACATTTATTTAAAGATGTAAGACTGGCCAGTTCATCATAAATGAATCAAAACCAATGTTCAGAACCTCAATTTTTTTGTATTTATGTCCATGTCGGTTATTTTAAATTTTAAATTCTGCTGCTTAAATAATCAGGTAATACTTTCCCCGGTGTGTGTTCATGTACTGTAGCCTTATAAGTATACTGCGTGTTTGGTTACGTGACTGCCCCGTCCGACTACTTCTACATGTGTGTTTTCTTCAGTTATGTTAGCTTCACAAAGATATGTGAAAGTCAGTGATTGTGTCATTGTGAACACCACACAGCACACAGTGCACCACAACAAAATGTGAAACTAAATTTTACAAAATTGTTTTTTATTCTGTTTTTTTACGTTTTTCAAAACGTTTCCAGATGTTTTGGGCATCTTTATGAATAAATAGTTCAAGGCGAATGTCTAAAAGTAATACAAAAAATACTCCCTCCCACACTCAGGCCATGTCCACACGTACACGGGTATTTCTGAAAACTGAGATTTTCCGTTTTTTTCAAAACTGCGTCCACACGAGCGCGTTTTCAAAAAAATCTCCGTCCACACGCAATCGCAAAAAGCCCTGTCAAAAGCATGCCAGGGTCCTCGACATGCGAAAATTCTCTCGCAATTCGTGTGGAAGCACGAGCTCCTTTTCAAAGTTGTCCCACCAACCACTGTTCCGACCGGGTCTCGTCCAAAACCGGCGACAACGTCGGCGGCGGGCGCTGGGTAGAGACAGTGTCTGTGTTGAATATAATAGCATCCGAAGCATAGACTCTGACATCTATGTCCTTCATACTAGATAGACAGTAACTCTGCGAATAAGTATAAACATGCCAAAACTTCTAACAAGGCTGAGAGCAGTAGTACTTTGTATACGTCGGGCATTGTAGATGAAAACCTAATGTAGACACGGCGCATCCTGTGATGTCAAATGAGTGGCGCACAATGTGTGACGCTAAACGGTCCGTTTTTCAAAATCTTCGTTTTTCTTGTCCACACCTAAACGCAGAAACAGAGTTTTCAAAAATCGCCACTTTGACTGGAGTTTTCAAAAACCTCCGCTTTCACTGACCCAAAACGCCATTTATGCGTGGACGAAGGCCAAAACGCATAGAAAAACCTCCGTTTCCAGAAATACTTGTGTACGTGTGCACATGACCTCAGACTCCTAATAGGTAAAACGTGGGGTAAGTGGGGTAGCGGGGTAAAAAGTGGGTCTGACTTCATGGGGCCTCACTTGGCGGGGAGGGGGCATTGAGACTGCTTGTGTATAGGGCCCAGAATTTGGTGCTACACCACTGGTGGTGGTGCCTGGGTCAGAAGCAGCTGAATTATATCATGACATTGCTTGATGGTTGTCTGGCTATAACATAAAAATTCAAGTTAAAATGCACATCCCGGTAGCAGTTACGGCTGCCCAGGCTGCATGCAATGTGAAGTAATGTTGAAAAATTGATGACATGCATCGAGACAACGTATCGAGTCATGGACCTAATATTCTTAATGGAATGAAGGTTCACACCTCTATTGTGAACGGTACCTTGCTCACGAGTACCTCAGTGGTGCGGTATTTAAACCAGCGACCTGCTGATCACGGGGCGAACTCTCTGACTGTTACGCTACCAACTGCCCCAGCTTTAATAGTGGAGCATATTTACGTTATAGACCTTATTAGGCAAAATGTGACCCTCCACGGCAAAACCAGTCACTTGTCGCAAGGTTTCCAAGAAAAACGACCGTTTATGTAAAAATTTTGGATTTTTTGTTTTTAGTGTTTTGAAACAGTGGAAGGTCTGTACTGTACTGTTGTGAATAAATTTCGCTGAAAAACTTACCCTTTCCATCCTAAAAACGTGACTTTCTTGAGGTGAGGAATTCAATTCCAGCAGAATGTTAAAAGTTTCTATTTTGACTGCTCTACTTCAATATTTAGCGTGAAGATATTTCCCCGGAATCCATCTTCGTCTCCCGAGTTCAGTTAATGTAGCGCAGGTAGGCTATCCGTGTGGCTGTGAATGCAGCGTAGGCTACCGTAAATACAAACGTAGCCGCGACCGCACCAAGCGTCTGTGAGTGCTACGTTGATTAGGGCTGGGTTCAAAAAATCGATTCACCGATCAATATCGATTCTCGTTCGAAAAGTACAATATCGATTCAAAAATTCGCAGATCGATCTTATCCTGCGGCTATGCACTACTTCTCGCGACCGCGCAAGGAGAGCTATAAAAACGTGAGACCGGCGAAACCCAAACCAAATAGAGCCATGGCTGAAGCTGCTCCGCTCAAATCACCGTCTGGCCTAAAGGCCGATGTTTGGCAACACTTCGGTTTTAAAACAAGTTATTTTATAACCAAGCAAAACTAGTATTGACGCCAAGAAATCTCTAAATAAATCGATATCGAATCGAATCGGGAATTGAATCGATTCAGGAAATCAGCAACGATACCCAGCCCTAACGTCGATAGTCAACTTCAAAGGTAGATTTCTCCGTTTCTCACTTGGCGTGACAGGAGAAACCCGACTCCTTTGAATGTTGATATCTCAGTCATGTGTCGTCCGATTCATTCGAAATAGATATCGTTTTGAAGCTTGATTTATGCCCTTTCATGAAAACATAACTCAGTTTTGAAAATTTGCGGCAAGTGACTGGTTTTGCCGTGGAGAGTCATAAATATGAGGGCAAAAAAACAAAATTAATTGACCGTATTGAAGGTAAAAATGTTCAGTTAATCATGATGTTGATTTGTGGTGATATCGCCCAGCCCTTCCCCCTAGAGACTTATTCTCTTCATACAGACTAAAATTGTGTAAATCCTTGGCTGTTATTTTACCCAGGTCAGTGTTCAGAAACGGGTAATATAAATCTGTGGCAATGCTTCTGTTATTTTGCAAGAGAAATTTCCCGATGTTATTGACAGGCACATTGTGGCATAAACGCTTAGTCAGCATTCCTTCTTCCTCCGTTAATTTCCTCAACAGGGCTCCGTCTTTATGCCAGCTGATTAGAGAAGCGGAACCTCAACAAAGATGTACTCCAGCCCTGTAGACCAGTAAAGCTCCCTCGGCCTGTATTGTTTTATAGCTGAAAAGAAGAAAAAAAGTCTTGAGTCATGAGCAATGCGGCAGAAGAGGGGCTTGGCCCGTTCTCCTGCAAAGCGAACGTTACATCAGCAAAGCGGCGTTCACGATCCAGATGCAAATGGCTCTCGTATGTAATGCGCTTATGTGAAGGGTGAGAAGAAAAGCTTATTCTCCGCACTCGCCACATCTCGCCGAGCCAGCTCACGCTGTCGTACCACACACGTAATGACAGGCCTAGGAAAATGAGACTGATGAATTTCATAAAAAATCAACCTAAAAACAATGGCTTGGAAATGTGGTTGTTGCTCGCTGATGAAGACGAAGCGCGGTACTCGTCCGGAGGTATGTTTTGCCGAGGAAGTTTCTCCAGGAGAAAATGAGATTTGCTGATTGGAAATTAGGGAGAGGTCGCGAGTTGATAGATGGTCTTGGCGTTGTGCCGAGGTTCGCAGCAAAGTTCTGGCTCAGGGAACTAACTGAAAAGTTGAAAACGACATCACTTCTAATTTATCCTACAGATGTAAATCACCAGTTTCATCACGATACAGTATATCGATTCAGTGGGTAACAGTTCAGTGTCTGCCAAAATCATAACGTCTGCTACAATGGAAATTTCATTTAGTTGTGTTCAGGAGCCAGTAAGCAAAAGTTCTGTTCATATCAGTTCAGAAAAAGCAGCTAAAATGTCATGACATTTTTATTCTTGCTGTACGTGCTCAGCTAATCTTCAAAAGTGATGTCACATTACGTATGATGTTTTCATTTCAGATCAATGCTGTTGACTGCTTTGAGTGATTACTTGTCATCGTGAACACACCGCAGCACAGCACACATTGCACCAAACCAAATGTGACCTCTGCATTTGACCCATCCGTGAAGGAGCAGTGGGCAGCTAACAAGGGCAGCACCCGGAGAGCAGTGCTTGGGGACAGTAGCTTGCTCACGAGTGGTCACTTTACCAGTCCTGGATTCAAACCTGCGACCTTCTGATCACAGGGCAAACACTCTACCGTTTCACCACCAACTGCTATTGATCACAGAACCAGTGCAACAATCTAGACTGATGTATCGTTACATCCTAATTCAGTTTCTATTCACATTTAGTTGTTACGGCAGCAGTGAGGGCGTGCATTCGATCCCCGGGTTGGCCTTTCTGTGTGGAGTTTGCATGCTCTCCCTATGTTTGCGCGGGTTTCCTCCGAGTACTCCGGTTTCCTCCCACAGTCCAAAAGCATGCACTGTAGGTTTATTGGCAAATCTAAATTGGCCCCGTAAGGTGTGAATGTGTGTGTGCCCTGCGGTATGTTCGCCCCTTGCGTCCGTGAGTTCCTGGGATAGACGCTGGTCTGACCCCGCGACCCCGGTTGGGATTAAGCAGTTCGGATAATGAATGAATGAATTTAGTTGTTGGAAAAATGGCCACCGTCTCCGTCGCCATCCATTTGTGCCCACAGTAGTGTTACATCTGAGACTGATCTGTCTTCAGCTTCCGAGCACTTTGAGTTGCCCCGCTGGTGCTGTGGTTTCTGGCCTCGCCTCCTGTGCGATATTGAATCTTAACGTCTCTGTGTGGTGGAGTTTTCGGTAACTGGAGTGAAGCAATTCTCTTGCGGTCGCTCAGAGTTATCCGGTTACTCGAGCACGTGCAGGAAGCCTCGCCGGGCTTTATTAAAGTGACTGTATGCACTACTGCACAGGAGGCTTACTGTTTGGGGATGTAACTATTAAAGTCATTAATGTGTTTATCGGGAGAAAAAGAAAGTTATTGTGGCGTTGCTCACAGTGACCAGCTCAAGGTTCCTGCTTTCAGGTAGGAGTGGACGGTATAAACGGTATAAAAGGTATTGCAGTATAAATTTGGCCAACGATAGAGATTCTGATCATACCGGCATACCGCTGAAATTTCCGCTCCTCGCCCGCGAAAATGACGGCCTGGGCCCGTATGTTGCGACAAGGGAACCGCTCCGTCTGCCGCTTGCCACGCCACGTCCGATCGACGGATTTGGGCAGAAACGTCCTTTTTATTTAATGGCAGAAATGATTAAAGATTCTTTATTTGCCACATGCTTAGTTCTACAGGCATAATGTGCTGAAATGAACTCCTAGCTCCCTCGTGAGACTGTGCAAGTCATTGTAAATAAAAGTAAGAAATTTGAGAAAGTAAATAAATAAAGCTAAGAACTAAGTAAAAACATGAATGTAAAATATTTACATTTCTATATTACATTTGAATGAAAGTTAAATGATAAGGACATTGGGCCACTTTCACCTTGTGCAATCTTTTACCGTTTTTGGTCTAAAAAAAGTTAAGACATTTAAATAATATATTTTTACACGGCTGTAGAACTGAAGAAAACTCAATAAGCTAATGTTTTACACAAACAAGGAAAGAATTGTTACTTTAAAGTAACAGTTATATTGAAATTTACACATCTAATTATATACCGCAATATATACCGTCTCTCGCCTAGGGCTCAAAATGTACCGCAATATGATTTTTTTTGCCATATCGCACAGCCCTACTTTCAGGGATGTGACTGTTTTACTGTTTTACTGTTTTTCACACTGCAAAAAATCTTAACAAGCCAGAAAATCTTAAAAAGAAAAAAATAGGTGTGAGTGTTGGATGTTGTCTGCTGGTATGCTGTGAGCATCTTGTTTACGAGTTCAGTTTACAGCTTGCTGGTTAGTGAGAAACAGCTGTTATTGGGTTGCTGTGCAACAATATGTGCATCAAAATACCAAATTTTCACAAAACAATAATCTGCCTATAACTTAAAATCTGGACGTGCAAAGTTCTGAGTGCAGATTTGGATTCAACACAGTCGATTCCATGTAAATGACGTTATACTTCCAGCAGCAGACGGACATTATTTATTTGTGATGCAGTGTTATTTTTCTTTTATAGTATATTGCCCATATAGTTGACTGACAGTTAGAGGTGTCGTTCTCATTTTTCCTCTTTATTTTACAGTACAACGCTGTATAAAATATATTTTTGCGGTGCTTCAAGCTGTTTGTGTGTTTTCCTACATGGGAGAGCACTTCTGGGTGAAGTATGAAGTGTTCTGTTGGTTTTAGTGCATAAAAGGTTTGTGTTTTGAGAAAGTGGACATGGTATTGAAACGAGTGTGAGAGTGACTGTAAGAAAAATAACTTGTGCTTTGTCTCAAGAGATCGTAGTTCCTGCACGAACGTTTTAAGAGAGGTCGCTGTGCTGAGCAGAGTGGAATGTCACCGTGAAAGAAGTACTTTAGTAATTTGTTGAGTATTTCTGCTGCTGCCAGCAGTGAGAACTTCAGCCTCGCTTTCATTTGACTGCAAGAGCAGTTTTATGGGAAGAACATTTTCCACTTGATTTCAGCGTTTTGCTTTAGAGCAATGCTGAATTTGGAATATTCTCAGCCCTACATACAGTATGTTGGTGCAGATCTTGGGGCGGTGCGGAGGTTAGCGCTGTCGTCTCACAACAAGAACGTCCTGTGTTCGGTCCCCAGGTTGGTCGTGGGGTCTTTCTGTGTAACTTTCCCAGGCTGCTCCGGTGTCGTCCCACAGTCCTATAGCACATAGTTTAGGTTGACCTGGGATTCTAAATTGGCCCCATAGGTGCGTGCGTGTGTGTGTCTCGGCCTTACACCCGAAGTTCTAGGATAAGCTCCGTTCCCCTTGACCCCAGTTGGGATTAAAAGTGAGTGATTATTTCATTATGAACACACCACAGCACACAGTTCACTTCAACGAAATCTGACCTCTTTATTTGACCCATCCGTGAAGGAACGGCGGGCAACTTTTTTTTGGCACCGCTTGGGGACGGTACCTTGCTAATGAGTACTTGGGGCAGTTGGTGTTCGCCCTGTGATCAGAAGGTCACAGGTTCGAATCCAGGGCTGGTAAAGTTGCCACTCGTTGCAAGGTCCACCGTCCCCAAGCACTGCTCCCCGGGTGCTTGTTAGCTGCCCACTGCTCCTTCATGGATGGGTTAAATGCAGAGGTCACATTTGGTTGTGGTGCACTGTGTGCTGTGCTGTGGTGTGTTCACAATGACAAATAATCACTCACTCACTTCAGTGGTACCTTTAGCGGTCCGGGACTTGCACCGGCGACCCTGCTATCATGTGTCCAACTCCCTAACTTACACTACCACTTGGGCTTAAGGAGTTCAGATAATGAATGAATTTACAGCAATGCAGAGTTACTACGTTGACACATGCACAAAAGAGGAAGTTGTGGTATCAGTCCGTAATGTGACAGTTAGGTGTCTGTGGTAAGGGTTTGTGGGATGTTGGTGGTTTGTACTGTACAAGGTGAGCTCCACGAAACAGAATGCGCTGAGCAGTGGGCAGTTGATGGGGCCTTTTCTTTCAGTCCAGGATTTGAACTTGTGACCCTCCAATGACAGGAGCAGCTCTCTAACTCTTCCGCTACCACTGCACTGTGTTGCTTTGCCTCAGGATATGGCATGTTGACTCACCTCTGATGTTCATGTTTGCAGTTTTGACCCTTCTCTCTCTTTCGTGACTGCGCCTATGGATTCTCTGTTGCCGCCTTTCACTGACCCATGTCTGTGGTTTTGTATCTTGGGCCAAAAGTGATGTAGGGCCCTATTATTTCTGCGATGCGGAAAACACGGACGGAATTGCGGAATTCAACAACTAAAATGGAATCCGTTGTAAAATGCGGAACGTCGTATAATTCGCTGATATCGGGGTGTGGGCAAAGCAAAGCAAGGGTTTCTAATATATTTTGGCCGCTGCAGCCCCCTGTACATGTTACCTGTTGAGGCGGGACTCAGCTTTCCACACACACAAACGCACAGACACAAAGGGAGAAAAGTCAACCGTCAGCTATGGCTCATTGAAAGTCCTCAAAAAAATAACGGAATTCAAGTGTTAGTGCTAAGTTTAGAGCAGAACGATGCCCAAACGATTTTTCTGGATCAGGAGAACAACTCTTGTAAGGTTTGCCAGCACACGACAGACTGCACCCGCAAGAACACGTGACATGACGTGACGTCACATCACAAACGTTTGGTTTTGCATGAAAAATGAATGTTTTTTGTTGTTTACAGGTAAATGTTTTACCAAAGCAGTAAATGTTCTGCTAAACCCTAGCACTTTGTTGAAGTTGAATGTGAGATTTGTATCTATTGCATTGTTCTTTTTTCCCATCCACTCCGTAAGTAGACACTTTTTAGGTGAATAAATATCAATATAACGTAAAACACAGAATTCAGAAGAATAAAAATGGAAAAAACGGAATTTAAGAAAAAATAAAACGGAATTTAGGAAAAAACAAAACGGATTTCATCGGTCCCTAGTGATGGAACATTGCCCAGCGGATTTTGGCCAATGTAGGATTTTAAAGACTGATGCTATTTAATTTTTTTTCATGTGAAAAATAGAGAATATCAGAAAATAGTCTTTTTGTAAAAGAACAAGGTACATGACATAATGCAGTTTAAAATGAATCAAATGTATTTGAAAAGCAAGTTGTGGACGTACAGTGTGACTCCCCCGACTAGGGGTGGGAATTGATAAGATTTGATCAATATCAGTGCCATTGTCGATTCTGCCTATCAATCCAATTCCTTGTCAATTGTCTTGTCGGTTCCTTAATAGTTTTTTGAGTGAGAAAAAAGTAGTTCTTCACAGTGTTCTGCACCAAAAGCAACCATTTTATTTGTCCACAAGACTGTGAGCATGAACATATGAACATCAACATGAACATCATTGTGCACAATTTTGATGGAATCGATCGATTGAAACAGGTTCTAAGTCGGAACGCCACCCCGAGCCCCAATAAGGCAAATCATGCCAAAATAACACTCCATCTTTCCTCTTATGGTATATTTATAAAGTGTGTGATTGTCATTGTGAACACACCACAACACAGCACACAGTGCACCACAACCAAATGTGACCTCTGCATTTAACCCATTCGTGAGGGAGCAGTGGGCAGCTAACAAGCGCCTGGGGAGAAGTGCTTGGAGACGGTACCTTGAGTAGTGCTTGGGGACAGTACCTTGCTTGTGAGTACCTCAGTGGTAACCTTACCGGCCCTGGATTCGAACCTGCGACCTTCTGATCATGGGGCAAACACCCTACCGTTACGCCACCAACTGCCCTAATTGTAATTAGTCAATTTTTAGTTTATTGACAGTTGGCTATTAACCGATAACATCAGCATTCTGATTTAGCAGTTGGGCTGTGATGTGTATATATGCGTGTGCATGACTGACTGATGTAGGACTTGTGGGGGATTATTAGGGATTAGGGGATTATAACTTAACAGTTTTGATGCTATAACTGAAATTATTTTTACACTCGTCCTGATTTGGCCAAACCTCGCACAGCATCGCTGTGTTCTGCAGGATGAGTTCTGTGGCTGCAGCCTGTTCGTGGTGATTGACAGACTGAAGTATTAATATTTGATAAACCCTTTCCTAACTAATGATTGCATTGAGATCCACTTCAATCTTAAGGCTCATCTGAGTGTTTTTATACGTCTCAACTAAGTATGAAAGGCCGTGTTTTCAGAGATGTGTAGAAAGATGAATCTCTCTATAACCGTCTGTGTGTGTCAGGGCGGCGAGAGGGGAAGAGAGAGCGTAATCAGGAGAGTGTGTGTGTGTGTGTAGCTCTGCCCGGTTGGTGTGTAGCCTGCGTCTCTGCTTTAATCAGCCTCTAATCAGTTAGGACCAGATGAGAGGATTCTAAGATAAATATGTCTTAAATCAGCCAGCCGTGTGTAAGTGAGGTGCAGCGATGAATGTGAAACCATCTGCCCTTTTGCGAGACGCAGGAGACGAGTTTGTGCTAAAGAAGAGGGAGAGAGAGAGAGAGAGAGAGAGAGAAAACAACTTTCCTGTGGCAAAAGGACTGCTGATTAGTAAATTAGAAGCCACATCCATCCTGCCTCACTTTAACCCTCCCATCAAATCTAAACCTCAATCATGCTTTTAGAAGACAGATTTGGGCCTGAAAATGCCAGCAGTCTGATCAGAATGTGCTCGAGCTCTGCTGTGTATTTGGTAGTCAGGAAATAGGCAGGGTGTGAACTAAACCTCAGCATCAAAACCACACACTTCCCGTAATGGAAAACAGTGAGAGGGAGGGGAGAGAAGGAGAGACGAAACGAAGGATAGCTGCGATAAAGACGGAGGAAAGTAGAGAGAGGGGAAAAAAAGGGAGGAAGGGAGAAAGAGGGAGAGAAGGATGACAGGAGAAAGAGGGAGGAAGGAAGAGGGAGACAGAGATGGAGTTCGAGAGAGGGTGAGGGACGGAGAGGGAGAGGAAAGAGAGAGGATGGTTAGAGAGAAAGAGGGAGGAGAGAGAGAGAGAGAGAGAGAGAGAGAGAGAGAAGGAGAGAGG